>CM075977.1:262069360-262235408 GCA_038087875.1 Malacoraja senta | reverse complement strand
TAAAAAAGGTTTCCCCCAACCACCCCCCCCCCCCCACCCCCCCCCCACCCCCCCCCCCCCACACCCCCAACCCCCCCACATAAAACAAGCTGAAGAGCACTAAAACATACATTTAACACATACTATAAAACAACAAAGAAGGAAGGGACGAGACAGACTGTTGGCGAGGCAGCCATTATGGGCGCCACCCGGTGGTTTGCTTTCAATGCAAGTGTGGGAATATAGATACCTACATAACTAAGAGGTGGTGATGGTGGCAGATGTGATAGTGGCATTTAAGAGGCATTCAGATAGACATACGGATATGCAGCGAATGGATGGATATGGATCACGTACAGGGAGAGGAAATTAATCATGTTCGGCATGGACATTATATTCCTGTGCTGCACTGTTCCATGCTCTAGTTCCACTGCTCACAGAAAAAGACCTACAACTGAATTCCAAAGACACAATGTTGCTCAACTGTGAATTTCCCATTTCGTACACCAGTTCTGGCTGTTTGAGCAAATTTGTACTTTTTGTTTGATAATTAGAATTGATGTGGGAACAATGTTTTATGCAAACCTGTAGTGTGCCTATACAATGATTAATGTCATTAAACAGCAGAACTAACTGGAGATTAATTTATAACAAACCCTGTCACTTCTCAATTGTTTCCAAAATATAATTTAGTCTCCTTCAGAGACTAAATAGCCCAAATTTTGTCTAAATATTAGAGCCTGGGAATTTTGGCCTGGTTTAAATACAAATTATGCAATCTGGAACAGGTTTTGAAGAATGTGACATGGTAGAAATATTAGTGGATTTAAAAGAATGGTGCAAATGTTGAGGAGTAAATATTAAACTAATGTACGGAACCAATATTTCAGTGAGCAAATGCCAATGCATTGGACTGGTTCCTATGGGAGCTGTGAAATTAATTACTATTAATTCATTCAAATATAAATCAAATAGACCTTTCAGAAAACAATATTTTGTGGTCTTGTAAATGAATAACTTGAGACATGTCATGTGTTAAATATAACATGTGTGGGACGACCTTTGACCTACTGTCCACAAAGTTCACCATCACCTGGTTTTTTTTTCCATGTCATATGACATAGATTCATTGGGAAAGATTGATTACTATGATTAACTAATAAATCCTTTATGGTTGACAAAGTGACCACCAAGATGGTAGAAAATGAATTAGAAAGGTCATGTCACTCTGTCTCATGTTTCTATATATCCAGGGGAAGATCCATTTATTAGCAGCATTTATAAAAAATTTAGACAGGAATGGGGATAGCTTAGTTGGGGCATCTTGGTTGGCATGGACTGCATGGTCGGCTAAGCTGAAAACCTTCTTCCACACTATAGATATGTAGCTGCTTTAACACGGGTGAGGCTGATGCTAACTCTGTAACCACATTCTGGGTGTGAGGTAATGTTTGAAGGCAACATTGCCAAAAAGCAAAAATGGTCTGTAAAGCATTAGAATCTAGCTATCTATTAAAGCTTATTGAGAAGAGACTGGTGTGCGTGTGTCCGTTTGTGTGTGTCCATGTGTGTCCATGTGTGTCCGTGTGTGTGTGTGTGTGTGTGCGCGTGTGCATGTGCAGTGAGATGGAGGTGGGAGGGGATAGACTATGCTACAATGGTATAAAATGAAAGGAAGGAAGAAGTCCAACTTTCTTATTCTTCATCTGTGAATAGGCCAGAATAGTCATATATCCCAATGGAGATGTGATTCACCATTCTCAAGTCCTGGTGAAGTTACATGGTTTTACCCTGGTGATACTTTGAAGGTTATGGGTCAGCTGTCCACATTATAGCCACAGGGCTTAACCCTTCCGAGACTTGAAAATCTACAAATGTACATCAGGAAACGTATGATGTTATATATACGTATTCAGTTTGGAGTAGAAATTTGATGTAGCATTTATTTATTTTTTGCATTACAACAGTTACCAAACTTCAAAAGAATTCTATTGTTTATGCAACACTGTGTGATAAAGTAAGGTTTGGAAAGCAATACCAAAGTGGAGGATTGTATCTTCCCTAGTTTAACCTAAGTTGCAAGGTAGCCATGAATTTTCTCTGTGAATCAATTCTTGACAATGATAAACATGAAACTAGCTCTCCAGAACGAGATTCAACATCATTTCTTTGAATGTGTGCATACCTGCTTTTCAGCATTTGTCGGCTGTGCTCTCAGCAGCCAAGGCCACAAGTTTTGAATGCATCTGAAAGCAGAAATTGTCCCTGAAGGAATCTCAAAGAAGAAGTGGTATAATTTCTTAGAGAATTCAGTTTACAAGCTTTATCCAGGGAGAGGGCTTCCCCGGATCATGAACAATATATTCATTGATATACATTAACCTTGAAATGCAATTGTATGTGGAATAAATAATTACAGAAGGAGACAGGTATGGTGACTACAAACAGGTAAATGCATTTAATAAAGTTCAGCTCATTGTGGTGGTTGTGTCTTTGAATAAACCATGTAGAGACTAAGCTGCAGATGTAAAAGGTCTGTATTCAGCATGAGAAATGGGCATTCTGGAGCAGTCCCTCGGACGAATCCACCTAAACTCAAAATAATTTTAGTTTTGATACCCTTTATGTACAAAGGTAACTTCTTCCATATGAAGAAAGACTGGATAGACTCGGCTTGTACTCGCTGGAATTTAGAAGATTGAGGGGGGATCTTATAGAAACTTACAAAATTCTTAAGAGGTTGGACAGGCTAGATGCAGGAAAATTGTTCCCAATGTTGGGGAAGTCCAGAACAAGGGGTCACAGTTTAAGGATAAGGGGGAAGTCTTTTAAGACCGAGATGAGCAAATTTTATTTCACACAGAGAGTGGTGAATCTGTGGACTTCTCTGCCACAGAAAGTAGTTGAGGCCAGTTCATTGGCTATATTTAAGTTGGATGTGGCCCTTGTGCAGGTAGGTACAGGATACTGAGTTGGATGATCAGCCATGATCATATTGAATGGCGGTGCAGGCTCGAAGGGCCAAATGGCCTACTCCTGCACCTATTTTCTATGTTTCTATGTTTCTATGTAACAGTGGGTTTCAACTTCAACATTTTAGATGTGGACAAGTAACCCTGTAGACTTCCGTAATCACAATGGGAGCACAGTTCAATTAACAAGAGATTTTCAATATTCAAATATATGTGGATGGTCCTGGAGATCTGAGCAGTAAACCTCAAACACTCAAAATATAGTTGTTTTATTAGTATTGAGGGAAGGCACCCTGGATATACAAATACACCCTAAACATTGATTGACAGAACAAATGTCCTTAATTATGCATTGTAACAACATGACCACTTTATTCCTTTCCGCATCTCATGCTGGGAGTTTCAATGTTGAGCGATTAACAAAAACATTCTCCCGTATAGGAAGGAACTGCAGATGCTGGTTTAAACCAAAGATAGACATAAAATGCTGGGGTAACTCAGCCGGACAGGCAGCATCTCTGGAGAGATGGAATGGATGACATTTCAGGTCGAGACTCTACTTCAGACATTCATCTGGTGTTTAGCCTTAATGGACAATAGGTGCAGGAGTAGGCCATTCGGCCCTTTGAGCCAGCGCTGCCATTCCCCGTGATCATGGCTGATCATCCACAATCAGTACCCCGTTCCGGCCTTCTCCCCATATCCCTTGACTCTGCCATGTTTAAGAGCTCTATCTAACAATCTCTTGAAAGCATCCAGAGAATCGGCCTCCACTGCCTTCTGAGGCAAATAATTCCACAGATTCACAACACTGTGGGTGAAAAAGTTATTCCTCTTCTCCGTTCTAAATGGCTTACCCCTTATTCTTAAACTGTGGCCCCTGGTTCTGGACTCCCCCAACATCGGGAACATGTTTCCTGCCTCTAGCGTGTCCAATCCCTTTATAATCCTACATGTTTCAAAAAGATCCCCCAGCGGGGTCACAACATCGGAAGCCTGGATCGCCTCAGCGCAGAGGGAGAACAAGGAGGGAAGAGACAAAGACTTTAAGACTTTTGCCTTCCACCACAGTGAGGAGGTGCCTGGTGAACTCACTGTGGTGGATGTTAATTTGTGTTTATTGTGTGTTTGGTTATTTTTATTATATGTATGACTGCAGGCACGAAATTTCGTTCAGACCGAAAGGTCTGAATGACAATAAAGGAAATTCAATTCAATTCAATTCAATTCAATTCAATCCTTCTAAATTCCAGTGTATATAAGCCCAGTCGCTCCATTCTTTCAACATATGACAGTCCAGCCATCCCGGGAATTAATCTTGTGCACCTACCCTGCACTCCCTCAATAGCAAGAATGTCCTTCCTCAAATTTGTAGACCAAAATTGCACACAATACTCCAGGTGTGGTCTCACCAGGGCCCTGTACAACTGCAGAAGGACCTCTTTGCTCCTATACTCAACTCCTCTTGTTATGAAGGCCAACATGCCATTATCTTTCTTCATGACCTGCATGCTGTACCTGCATGTTTACTTTCAGCCTTGTATAGTTTTCAATAGTGAAAACTAAAAGGCCCCCCACCCAACAGCTGGTTTCCATGTCCTTAAAGCACTGAATCAAGCACTTGAGCAACTAATCTTTATTTTAACAAAAGCGCATTTACAGTTCAACTACTGTACCTATCCCACCGTGGGTTCGATCCTCATATCTGTCTGATCAAGCCCTCTAGGCCTCGCTCAAAGAGAAACACTCCAGAAAGTCACGCAGTCCCAAGCGCTCTCCCAGAAGATCGACACTGGACCTCGTGGTAGCGGACTTTTATACGTCCCGGGTCCTCGAGGGGCCGAACCACATGGGGGTTGTCTCTTAATAATCCAATTACAGATATCGATTAACCCCATACCCTAACCCAATAATACAGCAGCTCATTACTTTGTATTCAAACAGGACTTCTCACGGAAGCCAACTTAGATACATTTACCCTGATTTGCAAGAAACTCAGACAAGGCTCAATACCTCATCCAATCATCACTCTGCAAAGTAGGACTCTGCAACATTAATTACAATTATTTACAAGGTGTATGTCTGGTTTGCAGCCATCCAATCCATTCTATGTATTTTGCACCTAATTGACAGGATCTGCAGATGGTCTTATTCTTTTCTTGCAAATTGTATCTAGGCTCTAGACACACTGGCACCACTCCGCAGCTTGTGCCAGTTCTGCAGATAGCAATTCCAAATTGACCAAATCTCCCAGCAGCCCTGAAGCTTTGTTCCCATTTTAAAGTCCTAGCCTCTCCAATTTGGCCAGGATTAACAAAAGTACTGATGGCTGTTCCATTGTTCCATAAAGTTTCTTTCTAAAAGTATCATTTGAAGAGATTGCCGTGTCAATTTTCAAAGTATATCTCTTAAGTGATCTCCCGCTGTAAACCGGCAGCCTGCGACCTTTGAAGACAATGATGCCTGATTAATGCCTGTAAATTACATGTGGACAGCTTTGTTTTGAAGAATGGTTCTCATTTGTATTCATTTGCGTTCCACATAATTCCTGATTAAAATTGAAATTCCCTAACACTGATGAAGATAAAATGTAAAACATTTTTATTAAGATTTTGAATCTTTAATAGGGCCGCTATGCTTGATGAGTTTTACGATGTGCAATCTATTCATGGAGTCATAGAAATATCCAGTGCGGAAATAGGGCTTCGCCTCACTGAGTGTGCTCAGTCCATGCATTCATGCTAAACCTACACTGACCTCTGTTCCCCTACAGTCCCTTTAGCTCTCTCTCTCACACTGTAAGCAATTTACAGTTGCTTATTAAACTACCAACCAGCATGTCTGTGGGAGGAAACTGGAGCATGCGAAGGAATCCCACATGGTCACAAGGAAAACATGCAAATTACACACTGCACCCACGGTCAGGATTGAATCACTGTACAACCTAACTTAGTTTTTTCATTCCAAAAAAAACCCAGAAAGCGCCCACTGCTGATGATCCTGTTAAAATATACAGTCATGGGTTAGATAGTGAGCAAATTGCACCGTATGTAATGAATAACATGATTGGAACTCAAATATTATGTGGCAGGATTTACCTTTGTCATTCATTGGCAAATATTTAGCATTGTAAAAAGAGTGCAGATTATAGCCAGTCACATGTTCAAGGAATACAAATACTGGCGAACAAAAAATATATTCAAGGCATTTGGTGAAAGCAAATTAGCTTACCTAGTTTCAGAGTATGTTATTAGATGGGATTGCCCTTAGCTCGATCCTGGGTAAAGTAAATTGATGGAATGCCAAGTTCATACACGTAACAGTCCCTGATTATGTGACCTGCCATGACCTCTGAAATAACACTGCCCGCAGTTCCTTCCTGAGCAGAAAACTACATTGCAAACCCTTTACTGTGATATTCCTTTTGCTTTATAATGGAGCCAATTTCAACTCTATCTGCCCAGCAGAAGCCAGGAGTACTGGACAATTAAAGTGATTGCAATGACTTCATGTTCTTCTTGCAGACTGCAATCTTTTTAGAAGGTGATAAAATTGTTGCACTAATGTTTCGTAGTGCAGATTAAACCACAATGTGATCTTTGGGCACCAACTGCCATTTTAACTTAGTGCCATTCGTATCAAGTCAAACTGCTGGCATGGAGAGTCGGAATGCGAAGAGTAAACCAAGGTTCAATTCTGCTTTCCCTCAATATCTGCTTTCTGCCGCCCCCCTCCACATTCCGACATGATTGCCCGAGTCCTCTGGGATTGAACTCAAAGTGCACGGATCCCATTCCTGCCCATTGACTAGCAAGCATTTGCAACAGTCTGGCTGTACTAAAGAGTTGATGACCCAGAGAAAGTCTCCCAGATCTTGTGCTACAACGTTTTACCATCCTCTTTTTGCCAATACAATTCCCAGTAGAGGTAAACATTTGTTATTTTGATTAAAAATTGTATTTCATTCTACGTTAGCAAAACTTTAATAAAATAGTGTAATGCCCAGTCTTATATTAGGATAATTTAGGCTTGTGTTCCCGCTTGCATAAAGGGCCTGTCCCCGTGTACTCGAGGCCTCAGCTAGGTCGCGGCGTATTTTTTAACATGTTGAAAAATGCCCGCGAGTAATAAAAGGTCATCATGGAAAAAATAGATACCTTTTTTTACTCGTAGGTTTAGTCGTAGTAAGTCGTAGTAAGTCGTAGTGGGTCGTAGTAGGTCGTAGTGGGTCGTAGTAGGTCGGCATGTTAGCCGTAGGTAATCGAGGGTAGTCAAAGGTAATCGAAGGTAGTCGTAGATAGTCTTCTTCATAATCGAAGGGGGGTCGAAGGGAGGTCGAAGGAGATCGAATTAGGTCGTCTTCACTCTCCACTATTCGGTGTCCAATTTTCCCGAAGTTAGCTAGTCATAGCTAGTTGAAGCTGGTTTTCAACATAGTCGAAGGAGGTCTTCTACATAGTCGAACGAGGTCTGCAACATGTCATTTTTTCAAACTCTCCTAAACTCTTCTAAACTCGCCAATTAGGTCGCCCAAGTGGGACAGCCCCTTAAGTTTCTAAAGCTTTAGTGAAGATAATACATCAGGATTGATATTCATTTATCAGAAAAGTGATAAAATAAGCACTTTCTCTAGCCACATGGGTACCTTCAGACCAGGATATCCAACTTTGTTGACCAGACTCATAACCGTCATAACAAAACAGTCCATTGAAAATAAACTGTTTTTAGAATCTACTTTTCAAAGATCAGAATCTGTGGATGTGAAAAAACACATGACAATCTTCAAAGGCAAGAGACGAGAATGCTTTTGAAGTATAGTCTCATTACTTAATGGCTCTTGTTTTAATCAGAATTGTTATTAGGCAATGTCTCATGATTAATCAGCATCTCAAATTTGATTTTTTAAGATTTAATTCTGCATATAATCTCTCAGAATCTATTTCATTATGCATCATTCTTCTCACTTAAAACACAAAACATAATTTTTTAAGCCGTCCCACTTCTGTTGACGTTTTTTCTAATGCAGATGCACTGTTGAACTTTTATAGTCAACATCTTCAATGTGGATTAGATCATAGTAAACATTCATGGAACAACGGTTTATTTAGCAGTGCTTATTTTCTATTTTGATGTTTCCTTTGTTAACAGCATCACTGAAGGGCAGCAGGCACATTAGATATGTAAAACATTTGTAAGTTGCACAATGTTATACTAGATCTAGTCTGTCAGTGTAACCTATAATTTTACTTCGGAGTCACGTGAGTGATTCCGTGAAGAAGCCCCGCCAGTCCGCATGCGCGTCATTACGTCTGACGCATGGCGCAACGACGGGCTGGCAGGCGTGTAGCTCCACCAACGGTAAGTTTTAAAAACCCTCAGGTAAGTTTTAAAACTTAGTTGAGGTCGTTTTCTGTGGTCGGTAAGTCTTGTTGCAGGACCATGGAGAAAATGAGTAAGGGAAGGTCGAGGACCAAGTCGGACCATGGAGAAAATGAGTAAGGGAAGGTCGAGGCGGGCCGCCAGGAGAGCAGGTATAGAAGACCGCGGGAGTGCGGGTAGCGGGCGGCCGTCCATCTCGCCTTCAGAGTCACTGGCGGCACGGCAAGTGGCTTCCGATTTGGTGCCGGTTGAAAGCACCGTGGCTACTCCGGTGGGACGAAAAGCCACTAAGAAGTCGGTAAGGCCCGTTGACTCGGATGAGTCGGGCCAGGAGGGTTCCCCTCCCACATGGGAAAGCGTCTTCGGACGTCTGTCTAGGATGGAGCTCCTGATGGAGAGGATACTCCATCACGATATGCTCCAGCAAGAGGAGCTTTATATCCGCGGGTCTCCTCGGGGGCCTGTGGCAGCGGCACCTGTAGAAGGGCTGCTTAATGCCTCCCTCTCGGAGGAGGAGAGCATACGGGGTCAGTTTTGTTCTGACTCCGAGGTCGGAGGTATAGCCGGTGAGCATACCTCAAGGCAAGAAGGCCACGAATCAGGCGTGCCAAGCATGGCATCTAAATTTGCTATACCGACTGGAACTGGGGAACCGCTGGATGAGGACCTGGCCATGACTATAAATTACATGGCCTCACACCAGCTGCAAGACCTCACAATGGAAGAAACTTCCAAAAAATACGAGACACCCTCCAATTGTGCCTCGATAAAAGTGCCGACTGTGAACCACGCTATCTGGGGTCACATGGGTGTAGGTATCAGAGCCCAGGAAGTGAGGCTCCAGAAGATACTAAATCTGCTCGCTTCAGGCATTACAGCTTTCGCTAGGTCGGTCGATGGGGGGCCCCTGTCTGAGGTACAGCAGGATGCTCTGGCCCTATTGTGCAATGCACATTTTGAAATAAACTGTCTCAGAAAGAGTGCTATCCGTCCTACTCTGAACCCCAAGTTTGCGGCACTGTGCAAATCGAGCAATGTGCAACCGCCGAATCTACTGTTCGGTGATGGCCTATCAAAACGGGTCAGAGCGTTGGACGACGAGGCGAAAACGGTCGGCCTCATAAAAGCCCAACCGACTAGCAACATTCCACTTTGGCGGCAGCACCCCTACAAGCGGTTCGCTGAAGCTGGTTCAGGCCAAGGACCAAGCTGGGCCATGCCAACCATGACCATGCGCAATTGGCGCACTCCAACATTCTTCACCTCCAGAACTCGGGGGCAGAAGTTTCCACCGACAACCGTGGAGGTAGGCGGATCTGGTTCTTTTCAGAACATGTCATGTATGGATCAGTTACAAGTTGGTGGGAGATTACACTTGTTTTTCAATGAATGGTGTTGCAGATTCGTTTATACTGCACAGTATACAAGGGTTCCGAATAGAATTCCTTTTCAAATTGCGTCCACCTACACAGCATACACCAAGCCGGACATTGTTTTTTTCACAACAAGAGTCTTTAGATGTACAAGCTGAAATTGGAACGTTATCTAAAAAAGGGGTAATTGAGAAGTCGTTTCATCAATCTCACCAATTTGTGTCTAATATATTTCCTAGACAAAAGAAGGATGGTGGGTGTCGAATCATTCTTGATCTAACTCGACTTAACTCCGATGTGCAGTATAAACATTTCAAAATGGAAACTTTTGTTACTGCTATACAACTGGTTTCCAAAGGATGCTATATGGCATGCATAGATCTTAAAGATGCATACTATTCAGTACCCATTCATTACAATCAACGGAGATATTTGAAGTTTAGCTGGATGAGGCAACTATGGCAGTTTAAAGCCCATTGCCTAATGGGTTAACCTCGGCTCCTAGATTATTTACAAAGTTGTTAAACCCGGTGTTGGGCCTACTCCGGGCTCAGAATCATATTGTAATGGTCTATTTGGATGATGTCCTAATCATAGGCAAGACTCAGGAATCAGCTGAATTATCTGTTTCAGCTACCCAACTCATGTTTGAGAGGTTGGGGTTTCTCATCCATCCAGTTAAATCCAAATTGATACCATCTAGAGTCATTGATTATTTGGGATTCACCATTAATTCAACTCACATGTCTGTGACTCTGCCTAGAGGCAAGAGATCAGAGTTAATAGAAGCTTGTAACAATCTCTTTGATGAGCAACAATCTTCTATTAGACAGGTGGCTAGTATAATTGACAAATTAGTGGCTGCTTTTCCAGCTGCACATTTTGGGCCTTTACATTATCAAAATTTACAACGTGCAAAGGAGCAGGCACTCAAAAGACATGCAGGTCAATTCAATCGACCCATGCGGTTACCAGCTGAAGCCATTGCTGAGTTACAGTGGTGGATAGCGAATATTTGGCATTGCTTCAGTAAAATTCTGATTGATAAACCTTCAGTTATTTTACAAACTGATGTTAGTGCTCTAGGATGGGGAGCAACTGATACCATCTCTAGCTGCGGTGGCAGATGAAATATGCATGAGGCATTAATTCTTCAATCACATGGTATTAACTATTTAGAGTTGTTGGGAGCACCCTATTGCTTAAAGGCGTATTGTACTAGTATGCATGACTTGCATGTTCAGCTTCAGATTGACAACACTACAGCAACAGCATACGTTAATCACATGGGTGGAATCAAGTCGGTATCATGTGATAAATTGGCTAAACTTATTTGGCACTGGTGTATTACAAGAAACATCTGGATTTCAGCTATTTACTTACCAGGTAGATTTAACATGGTGGCGGACACCAGGTCACGAAAATTCAATGACAACACAGAATGGATGCTAAATCATGAAATATTTAATGATATTGTCGCTCGGTATGGCGTACCAGATATTGTTTTGTTTGCATCCAGACTAAATCACCAGCTACCAAAGTATGTTTCATGGGAACCAGACCCAGAGGCAGTAGCGGTAGATGCATTCTTGCTCCACTGGGGTGGAATGTTTTTATATCCGTTTCCCCATTTTGCCTCATCAGTCGGTGCTTGCTTAAGATCGAGCAGGACTCCGCCTCAGGCATTTTGGTAGTTCCCGACTGGCCTACACAGCCATGGTTCCCACTTGTGCTGAGACTAATAACACAGCCTTTTATGGCTGTCCCCAAATGCAGTAACCTGCTGGTTCACCCTGTGACTGGGGAGAACCATCCACTACATGACCGTATTAATCTATCGATTTGCAGATTCTGAGGAGACCGTTCCTGGGGCTCGGACTATCAGGTCGTACGGTGGATGTGATTACTGCGGCCTGGAGGGATAGTACTAAAAAACAATACACCTCTCATATCAAGAAATGGGAGGTGTTCTGCTTCCAGTCGAACATATCATACCACACGGCAAGCATACCTGATGTGTTGGAATTTCTTTCCACACTATATTTTGATGAGCGACTGAGCTATAGTGCAATCAACAGTGCCAGGAGTGCCTTATCGTCCTACCTGTGGCAGGGATCGGGACAACACTCTGTTGGGTCTCACCCTTTAATATCCCGGTTCATGAAGGGTATTTTTAACTGTAATCTCCCCAGGCCCAGGTACACGGAGATCTGGGATGTGAGTGTGGTTCTCACGCTGCTTCGCCAGTGGGCTCCAGCAACATCCCTGTCTTTGCCCAGACTCACTCTTAAAGTGGTCATGCTCATGGCGCAGACTGGACAGGATGGTTTCATCTATAAATAACATAACATTTTATGTTTATGATTTACTTAAGCAGAGCAGGCCAGGGACGTCAGGGCTTAAATTTATTTTTATGGCATACCCCGTAGACTTTCGCCTATGTGTAGTTACGCACTTGCAGCAGTATATCAAGGTCACCAAGAGCCTCAGAGGCTCCGAATTAACGATATTCATCAGTCACAAAAAGCCTCATAAGAAGGTGTCGGTACAGACCATTTCAAGGTGGCTGAAACAGGTTCTGGCTTGTGGTGAAGTGGACACTGACTCTCACTCCACCAGGGCGGCATCAACGTCAGCAGCGAGGGCACTGGACGTCCCTCTCGACCAAATCCTCGCGGCCGCAGGATGGTCCAATGAACTGACATTTCAAAGGTTCTATAATAAACCTCTTGCCACACTGGGGGTATTTGCCCACTCCATTTTAAATTCTGTTTTATAGCTTCCCCCTAGGAGAGAGAGGTCGCTATTGTTTTCTTTTTTGCTAATTAAAGCATCAACATGTTTAAGTCTGTATCATGTTTGAATGCATTATTTATTATTACTAATCCTGTGTCAACTGAGGCAGTGTGTCGCATGGACTCGTATCCACAGCATGAAATCACAGAGCTTTGAAATCTTCACGGTATCACTCACGTGACTCCGAAGTAAAATAGTAAGATTAAACGAGAACTTACCAGTTTGAAGTTTGATCTTTATTTTATGAGGAATTACGATGAGCGATTACGTGCCCTCCGCTCCCAACCCTCGTATCATAAAGGTCATCTGGTAGTTCCAGTCTTCTCTAAATCTTACTATGTCACTTCGACTACTGTTATCTGTGATTTCACACCGCTGCTTTGAAGATTGACGCGCATGCCATGACATGAAGGTACCTGGCTGTGCACAGCCATGCCCAGTGATACATCCAGCACTTCTGTGATTTTCTACCATGTATAAGAAACAGGTATTCCCCAGATGTTTACTTCTGCACAAATGTATCCCTGCTTATTGATCCCTGCTTATAGGAACATGCCTCGGGAATATTTACTTTAAGTTATGCTTCATGCTGGGTCTTCCTCGGGTTCCATAATCTTCCCCACCACAGTTAGGGATTGTTCGATGGTTGACATCGTTCAGCAGTTATGTGATGGAAGTATCAGCCAGTTAATGCAAATATAAAACAGTTTTCAATCCAGGACAAAAATGGATTAATGAATAAGTCTGCAGAAAGCCATTGTGGGAAAAGAAGGCTATTTTTGTGTCCGGATTTCCCATAAAGATATTTGAATATTCTGAAATGTTTTTGTCAGTCGAGATGTGTTCCCACTATAAATATATAATTCTGCAGAACTATTTACCCACATCAACATGTTTAACATGTTTAATAGCCATGTGTTATTTTGTGCTTAAAAAGGAGAAAGCCTCAGTGTACTTTGAGTTCTGTGAGATTCTGCAAGAGAGATTTTCCAAAGATTCTCCAAAGGAAAGCCTGCTTCTCATGCTTAATGAAGACCTTCTACATGTCCAGACATGTGGATTGTTGAAAGTCACAATACTGACCTCAACCAAGCAGAATCCAGTCACGTTCATTACATCTGTGGGCAAAGTGAATCTGATCACTTGTGCCATCAAATTCTGCCCTGAATTGATGTCAATACCAATCAATTGTTAGTTTTATTGCTTGTGCGGGTCCTTGCACTTCATTTAACGTTGCTTTCTCACTGCAACATGGTCTGTAGGTCCCTTTATCTCTTGGGGGAGCAGGAGACTTTCCAGCAGAGGTGGTGGGAAGAGGCAACAGAGGTCATCAATGTTTAATTTAGAGATACAGCCCAGAAACAGGCACTTTGGCACACCGAGTCCATACTGACCAATGATCCATGCGCCTTAATACTATCCTACACACTGGGGACAATGTTTACATTTACACCAAACCAATTAACCTAGAAATCTGTACGTCTTTGGAGTGTGGGAGGAAACCAAAGTTCTCTGAGAAAACCCACGCAGGTCACGGGGAGAACATAAAACTCCGTACAGACAAGCGGCCGTAAGGCAGCAACTCTACCGCTGCACCATCGTGCCCTCCCACAGTGGGAGCCCCATGTGAGGGGTACTTTTTCAGGAATACATATGCAGCACTGGAAAAAGATTTAGTAATCTCACTTCATTTGTTAAAGAGCATGAGTTCAGCTTTAAATGATACTAGTACAAGTGCAGGCCCATTGGGTCTGCTCCCCCAACGCACCCGTCCCCTACCTGTAGCCCCCACGGGAGGTGTGCGGGGGCAGAGATGGAGTGGGAGTGGGGCATGGAGGGAGGGGGTGGCAGAGAGGGAGGGAGGTAGAGTTTGAGGGATGGGGGGGAAGCGTCATCACAGGGAAGGCTGGTTCCCGAACGCAATACACCCTCGTTCCCGGCTCCTGGCTCCTGGCTCCAGGCTCCAGGCTCCAGGCAGGGCATGAGTATGGGGGGGGGGAGTGGTCGGGGGGGGGGGGGTGATATCACTCGGTGGACGAACAAGAAGACAGCCGGTTTTGTTTCCAAAGTGTTTTCAGATTTTTGAACATTTTCATTAATAACTCTAGAATGAATTCATGAATTTTTCGGATAAGGCGATTTGGACTGCAGGGGGGAAATCTCTACCAGAATATGTAAAAAATGTACCGTTAGCAGGTCGTTTTTTCGAGAAGATGTGATTATATACAAACAAATAAACACACACACACACACATCCAAGATCAGACTTTTAATAGGTACTAGACCAAGTGCAGACCCGTTGGGTCTGTTCCCGCAACACGCAGTTGTGAGGGGAGGGGGCGGCCTGAGGCATTACACACACACTAACCAACCTCTCACACACACACACACACACACACTTACCACCCCTCACACACACTAACCACCCCCATTGATATTATATTAAGAAGGGAGGGAGGGAGGAGAGGGGTAGGGCCGCCCAGCAGCCGTTGGCCTCAGAGTGAGCCTCAGCTCCATGGCCTCGCATCCTCGGCGCTTCAGACCCCGAGTACGGGGAGGGGGGGCGGAGGGCGAGGGTGGAGTGGGCGGGCGGGCATGACCCTGAGTGAGCCTGCGGGCCACCAGCGAGGATAGCGAAAAGCAGCAGGGGAACAGCCGATCTGTGGCTTCCGCCAGCGTGAAAGAGCTGGGCCGGGGGGGGGGGAGTGGAGGAGAGCCGGGCAGCAGCTGAGCACGTGGGCGGCTCTGAGCGAGCAGGGGGTTGGAGCAGGCGGGCGGGCGTAGGAGTCCAGATGCGGGAGGCGTGGCGCGAGGATACTTGGAGTGGGGGGGCGGGAGTGGAGGAGAGCCGGGCTGCCAAATGAAGAGAGAGAGAAGCGGCTTGGATTAGTCGACATGTGGGCATTGTGACGTCAGCAGCTGGTAAGAGCCGTTTAGATTTTAAAAATTGAATCTTGTTTGAGTTTTGTGATCAACTTTACTCAAAATCTGGGGAAATAATTGACCAAGGAGTGGATGTGCGAATGTAAAAGTAAAATCGCTAGCGAAATGGTAAAAATCTCGGCGTTTTTGCATCTGGTTTTCGCGGAGTAAAGAATCAAAGGCAAAATCAAAAAAATCAGGCAAAATCAAAATGATATACACCCAAACACACACAGAGTTTTAAAAGTATATAGATATGATATCTCACCATCTGCACCAATAACCTCCTCCATCGGTCCATTCATGCACTCCCATCAATTGTCCACCAACAAACAATTGCACTGTACTGTTACCTCATTTCCATGCTCTTTGTTCTACTGCAAACCTTATATTCACTACCCACAGTTCATACGCATTGGGAACTAATTCACAGGTTAGTTAATTTTTCAAAATGTATTGCATAATTGTTCATGTACATCTCCCTTCCTTGCAGGCAAATTTTAAAATTAATTGTGGGACATGTATTAGTGAAAGTGAAGTGATGCTGAGTTCAAATAGCTTTCTCCTGATTCTATTTTCTTATGTTCTTACCTTCTTTGGCAAGAAGCAACAGCAAAGAACTGGAGAAGGACAGGCACAGCTGCATACTTTACGTGAAGGATACAATATTAGCAAAGGTCATCCTTGCCTGGGCTGGAATGATGGGCCTTCTCCCATCTCACCTCCTTAAGATCCATCAGCCTGACCTAGAAGCTGCAGAAGATGTGTCAACCTGACCTGCCTTCTTCGCAGGTCCATATTGCCCTTTCCCCAGTTCAGATTTAAAAGACTCAAAGCCTTCCTAATCTGCGCAGGAAGTGGAAGAAGATCATGGAGCTGTGAGCACAATGGGTCTGAAGAAGGGACCCGACCCAAACCATCACCTATACATATTCTCCAGAGATGTTGCCTGACCTGCCGAGTTACTCCTGCAGTTTGTATTGTTTGTATACCAGCAACTGTAGTTCCTTGTTTCTACACTATCACGCCATCAGACAACCTGGCCTCCAGCTCGAATACCAGCTCTGTAAGTGTTAGAGGTAGTATTTGTAAACAGTAAGCACTTCAGGCTTACTTCAGGCACTTTTGCCAATGGCACAGGTGCAGAAGTGAATGGAAGGAAAGATGGAGGGATCAGTTACAGAAGGATGGGGGTCTCCCACTGGGTTCTGCTAAAGACATAGAGGAGCAGTTTTGTAGGCCCGGTTACAGACCAGGGCATTTTCTGTCAACTGTTCAAACTGTTAGATATAAGCATGCTTTATAAATGTTCGTAAGTGGGCCAGCAATCAACAATTAGAAGGTTAGTTAATGATCTCTTTGAACAGCATTGAAGTTGATGCAGGAGATGCTGAAAGAAGTGGGTAGGTGGAATTGTTCCTGCTGAGAAACCTTAGAATAAAATATAGCTTTAAGCATGATGCTAGGACAGGGAAGTGTTGTTATCAGAATGATGATCTGACATCAACATGGACCACCCTGACTCCCATATCACCTGCTACTCCACCCGGCCACTCCAGCCTAAATCACCACTGTATTCTCTCTCACCTCACCAGGCTCCACTTCACCATGAGCTCTTCACTCAGTCCAGTGAACCTTCCCATCTGTAAGGTGAAGTCAGTTCCTGAGGTGAGAGTCAGGATGCAAGGGGGAAGAGCCGTGCGGGCGAGTGTGTTAAAGGGCAAATGTTAATGAATCAGCTTTTGAACACAAGGGAGGAGAGAAGATGGCGGTGGCTACGTGTCAAAGTGCCATGGGACAACATTTAATGCCCATACAGCTGACGGCCCACAATGGGGGAATGGGTGTAAAAAGGCCAGTTGCTAGTAAACTTGCTCGTGACACCCTAATAGTCCTGTCCCACGGTACGAGTTCATTCCAAGAGCTCTCCTGAGTTTCAAAAAAATCTAACTTGTGGTAAGCACAGAGAATGAACGTAGCCGGTACGTCGGAGCTTGGGGACGTCTCTTAGCGGCAGGTACTCGGGAAGACTCGCTAATGGCAGGTAAGCACGGGAAGACTTGTGAAGATTTTTCAACATGTTGAAAATGACCCCCATGGACGTCCCTGGCCAGGACCTGCCCCAAAAGCAGTGGACAACTCTCAACCGCTTGAGGACAGGCATCAGACGCTATGGAGTAGCGATGAAGAGGTGGGGCCTCGTGGACAGCGCCTCCTGCGAGTGTGGAGACCCAACACAGACAGTGGATGGAGCACATAGTCACCAGTTGCCCCAAACACCGGCCACCGAATGGTGAACGAGGTCTGATGACACGTTGGCCTGGCTCGCCTCAACGGAGCTGCAGGTCTAAAAGACATACGACAGAAGAAGAACATGTTGTAAAATGTCCACGAGAGCCTCGAGCACCGACGAGTGGCCATTACCGTAAATCTCCGAGTTCGAATCAGGGCAAACTCGGGAGAGCTCTTGGAATGAACTCGTACAGTGGGACAGGGCTTTTAGTCGGGTACACAAGCACCTCTTAGGAGGGTGAGGTGATCTTTCAATTTGATTTCACCTATGGGAAGGTGAAGCTCGAGGCAGCAGAGACCCAGGCTTTCTTTACAGGGTGTAAATAGAATGGCTCAATTGGTTGTGTCAAAATTGAGGATAACTGTGACTCATGGTCAATTGATTCCTCATCTCCAGATTAATTTGTAATCTCTTTTCACAGCAGATGCAGGGTGACCATACTGGATGAGGTCCAGTATTTGAACTTTGTACTAATAGTGTCTAATTATTTTCCTTTGCTTTATTATCTCCTATCAGCCTTTGTAGGACAACAATATTGAGTACTTAATGGAGTCACAGAATCATAGAATGGAAACAAGCCCTTCCGCCCAACTTGCCCACACTGACCAACATGTCCAATCTACACTAGTCCCACCTGTCTGTCTTAGGCCCACAACCCTCTAAATCTGTCCTATTCATGTACCTGTCGAATTGTTTCTTAAATGTTGCAATGGTACCTGCCTCAACTACCTCCTCCGGCAGCTCGTTCCATGCACCCACAACACTTTGTGTAAATACTAGCACTTAGAATTATGCCATAACCACACATCAACCTGAAAATGGGAATTATAGACAAATTTTCATGTAACTATTTGTTGAAGAAACTAGTGTTGCTGGGAAAAGCAACACATGAGGAGCATTCCCTGGAATACTGTATAACTAACAGGCATTGCACATCCAGTGAAGGCTATGAATAGACACCATTTCAATCATACTTAATGCACTCATTATCAAATAAGTCATAGCACAGTGTCCTACCTAGACACCCTGGTTGTATTATTGAAATTATACTGATGCAGGGTCTCAATCTAAATGTCAACTATCCCTTTGCCTCCACAGACAGTGCTTGACCCATTGAGTTCTTCCAGCAGTTTGTGTTTTGCTGCAGGTCTAAGCATCAGCCATTTCCAAAGTGCCTCTTGAAATTGTTCTGTCAATGTATCCAGTAATGAGTTACCAGCACAAACATTACCTGCCAGCTGCCTGTGGAGCAACCAAACAACAGTGACCAGTTGGAAATAAGTCTTTGTGAAAAAAGTCACTGCAACATCATTTCCACCAACTCTTCAGAAAATATGGGGTGTTACTTTTGCCACCACTTGGTGAAGAACAAGGGCAGTGAAATCCAATCATATCAGAACTGTGGTCATAGTTGCTCAAATTGCTGCAAAGAGCATCCTAGTTCCCTCCACATAAAGGCAAAGATTAATTGCAGGTTAAAGATATCCAACACCCATCTATTCTAGGTGTTTGTTGCACTAATATCTCATTTTGCTCTGATGTCCTATAGTTTGCAGTCTTTTTCTTTTCACTGTCTTGCTGAATATATGTGTAATTCATGCATAATTTAGGTTTCTGTGTGTGGTCTGTTTATCTGTCCATGTGCTGCTTTAAGCTGTGCATACCTGTGCATGTGACAATAAACTCACCTTGACTGGACTTGAGTTGAATATTTGAACTTTGGAAATACAGATGTGGGCAGCATCGTTTCCTTCAGTTTACACAAGCCTGAAAGAAAACTTGGCCATGATTACCGTGTTCCATTTTAAAGAGATTAGGATGCAAGGAATAAAAAACGATCTCACGTCAGAGGTTAGGGGCTAACTGGTCTTTTCCATTTCCCCAGCTTCCCCTGTCAATGGTTGAATAATGACTTCAGAAAGAAGCACGAAAGATAAAAGATGGAACATTTTGGCTGGATCTGTGACAGGCATGAAGAAGCTATGCCTTTAAAGTTGAAAGAAATGTTTTGCTCTCATATGGGAATATGAGGAATGATTGCAAGTAGCCAGGCTAGTCATCTGAAAGACACTGATAAATATTAAATGAAAATTTTGGCAATAAAGGGGACATGGTTGAAGAATAAGTTCAGAAGCCCATCGATTTAAAAGAGAAAACAAAATCCCTGAGTAGCCAAAAAAGCAGCCATCAGTTTACGGTTTAAAAACAAGGAGTAGGATGCCCATAATTAACAATTTTTCAGCTGGAATGGGGTTGCAAATGGAATATCAGTGATTTTCATTTGTATGAAACAAATGATTTGAAGAACAATAACAACAGACTCCATCAAATGATATTGGTAGCTCAGAAAAATAAATCTATCAAACCATTGCCTTAATGTCAAAAGCCCCAAAAATAAGGAAATGAGGCATTAGCAGAAAGTCAAAGGTTTCAAAGGTCTTTTATCATCACATGTACCAATTAAGGTACAGTGATATGCGAATTACCATACCGAATTAATGAGAGTACATTTTTTGCTTCAATCAGGCATGATTGGAATACTATGTACTGTTTGGCATGTTACTGCATTTGAAGAAAATAAAGGTGAATGTGCAATGATTCTAGATTTCAATCAGTGACATTTTGTGGAGAATGAAGGAAGTTGAACAAGCTTCTTGGAAAAGAGAAGTTTAGATGCTCCACTGAAAGGCTTTAAAATGGTGAAGGGAGCTTTCATAGAATTGCATAGAATACGTAGGTAAACATTCAGACCAGCTAGTGAGTGCTAGTATTTACAGGGAAGAGACTTGAACTTTATTTCGCCTTCTATCACAGTGAGGAATGTGTAGGAGTCACTGTGGTGGATGTTCGTGTTAAAATGTGGTTTGGGTGATCTGTTGCTTTTTATTTGTATGACTGACTTGGCAAATGAAATTCCTCGTATGTTGCAAAACATACTTGGCAAATAAAGTACTAGACTGACTATTCTGCTTCTTCACGGACTCTCAATGCATGTCATGTATTTATATAATTGGCTGCGTAACCATATGAGCAATTAAAATAAATCACTTCCCATGCTGAAAGATATCCCATTCAAACAACCCCATGATTGAAGATATTTCCCTTTATTCCCTGTTGGATGTTTAGATAAGGACTAATTAGTGATAGGCGGCACGGCTTTGTGCATGGAAAATCATATCGCACAAATCTGATTGGACTTTTTTAAAGAGCTGACCAAGAATATTGATGAAGGCACAGAGGTAGATGTTGTTTGCATGGACTTATGGGTTTGACAATATCCCACCTGGGAGGGAATTACTGTATTGCCATTGGGTAAATTAAACCATAGTACAACTTACACAGTAAATGGCATGGCATGGCCCTGGAGAATATTGTTTTTAGTTCCATGAAAGTGGAGACACAAGTAGAGACAGTGGTGAAGAAGGCATTTGACTTGCTTGCCTTCATAGGTCAGGGCTTAGAATATCAGAGTTAGGATATCACGCTACAGCTGTACCACACTTGGAGTATGATGTGCAGTTTAGGAAGGACATTATTAAGCAGAAAAGATGCTCAAGGACGTTACCAGGACTGGAAAGCTTGAGTTATAAGGAGCGGCTGGGTGCCGCACGCAGCGGAAAGAATGCAAAGGGTGCCGCAGCCTTCAGGACAGCCAGCGAGGGGCATGG
The DNA here is from genome assembly GCA_038087875.1 of Malacoraja senta. NCBI lineage: Eukaryota > Metazoa > Chordata > Chondrichthyes > Rajiformes > Rajidae > Malacoraja > Malacoraja senta. The sequence goes on along the minus strand of CM075977.1, from coordinate 262,214,026 downwards.
CCGACCGTAGGACCTGGTGCAGTACACGGAACAATCCAAAGTACGGTCCGTGTGCTCATGTAGCAGAGCAGCTCCCGATCCAGCTAAGCCCCGGGCTGCTGCAGGGCCTCCTCCCTCGACCGGCTCAGCCCACGAACTGACATCTCTATCCTCGCCCAACCACCTTTGTCTCCCGGGGGCACCTTCTGCACCCAACCTTGAAGATGCTGGAGTCAATGCCCTGGTCCCACTCCGACCGGCCCACTCCTCGCATATGTCGTCACCATCGGCTTCCTCCTCCCCAGCTCTCCCGTCTTTGGGGCCGAGCTCGGAGGCTTCCTGGCATCTCTTGTGGCCGCAGCCTGCCGGGCCCTTCTTCACGGCAGTGAACCAGGCCTGCCGCCGTCTGGCCGACGAGTCTTCCTTCGCACCGGCCCATTGTGTCTTTCTTCATGAAGCATCTAATGAAAGGTTATTGATCTGACACAACAACATTTTATCTCTCTACAGATGCTGTCTGACCTGTCACGTATTTACAAATTGCCTTCTTTCTGCAGCAGATATTCAGCCCCTGAAGCATTTTGCTTCAATATCAATGAATGAGAGTGAAAGTTGTGTGGTGTACTGGATGGTAACACTTCACCCCCCCCCACCCCCCTTAACCCTCACTCTACAATCTTTAACATCCACTTTAGAAGACAGATGAGACCCAAACTTGCATCTAATTTGAAAGGAAGCACACTCAAAGATGCACCGAATCATCTTATATTTAGCACTCAAGTGTCTGGAGTGCGACATATCCACAATCTTAAGGTTCACAATTTAACTGGAATCAAGCCTTCCTTCAAATTAATTTTTAAATAGTTTTAAATCAATGGACTTTAATATCCACAGTGGTTTTGTTAAGATTTATATCAAGTGAAAAAAAAATAATATTTTATTAAATACTTGGAGCGGTGTTTCATTTATTAAAAGTGCTTCTTGAGGCAAGGGCAAATCAACAAGCAACAATGAAGGTCGCATTTGATGTCTCGTTTACAACTTGGCTCATCCCATTTAATAAATAACGACTCGATGTAAAGGCATAATTGTATTAATAAGGGAGTTCTGATGAAATCAATAGTTATTCAGCTGGGCTGTTGAACTCTGCGTGGATTTTCTTAACAAATTTAATAATTTCGTAAGCCCTAAGGGCAAGCTTTGCAGAATGGATGTGTATGCAGCATTGACAATGTATTGTGCCCATTTCTGAAAGGCACAACTCTCTCCTTTCTCAAAACTTAAAGTTCTTGGTTCTTCTTGGTTTCTTGGTCCTCCAAAATATTCCAAATGGAATTTAAACTGGAATCAAACAATTTAACTGGAATCAAGCCTTCCTTCAAATTAATTTTTGAACTTGATTCCAATTAAAGTGATGATGAACATAGAGCAGGGAAAAGCATTTACATCAACAAATAAATCTTATTTATTTATTGTTATTTAGCATTTCTTGCGCCATCCATATTTGATTTACCATTAACAAAGAAAGGTTAGGTACTTTGGTCAAAAAATAAACTGCTGGAGGCAGGTCAGGCCGCATGTGTGAAAGCAAAGAGAGAGTTGACATTTGGGTTGGTGGCTTCCCCCCCCTCCCCCCCCGCTCCCCCACCTCCCCCCATTTTACCCCCTCCCCAAATTCCCACTCCCATTGTCCGATGTGGTTAGTATCAGAACTTGATACCAATCAAACCCAGCGATTCCATTTCAACTAATAGTTCCCATCTTATCGGTCTTCTGTTTGCCAACAAATTGATCAGCAATACCAAAATTAATAAATTGAATTGCATTGAATGGAATACATTATTGTCAAATGACAAGTCACAGTGAAATTCTTTGCATGCATAGTCAAGGTATGCAAATAGTCGCCGATAAAGGGCGCTTACAAGTTACAAAGTTGCAAGTACACCCGCGCCAGGTCCCCCTTTCTCCTCCCCCTCCCCATCCTCACGGCGGTGCCCCCACGCTGGGTCCTCCATTGTCCATTGTTTTTCCCCCTCCCTCACAGTGGACCCCCCACCCCCCACGCAAAAAAACACAAAAGCCTTTGTGTAAACCAAAGTTAAAAATCATACCACACTAACAACTGTAAAAATGTCGCCCATTCGTAACACGAGCAGCAATGTAGTGTAGTTGCTTTGTAGTTTGAAGAAGGGTCTCGACCCATAACATCATTCATTTCTTCTCTCCAGAGATGCTACCTGTCCCGCTGAGTTACCCCAGCATTTTGTGATTACCTTTGGTCCATTGCTTGCTGGCTGACGGATGGACAGCGAATGGGTAAGAGTGCTAACTATCCATGAGAAGCCCCTCTGCAAACTGACACCCAAAGTCCTAATGCTATGATCAAAAGTCCTATTGCCTGCATCACAAATATGAGCGCACACCTCAGCACCAGGGCAACGCAGATTTCAAGCCTTTGTTGTAGTGGAAGCTGGCAGCAGTCAACAGAAATATGGATAGATGTGCACATTTCTGAATAGAGTTACGTGTTACTTCATTGTTTGAAATGACCAACCTCAAGCTCTGTGAAAAACCTCATGCTAAGCGGGTTCTGGATTCCTTCATCCTTCTTGATATTGATTGCAGGCAAAGGCAGATCTGCTAATTCACCAGCTTTGTCATGTTTTTATATCCAACAGCCTTCTCAATAGGTTTGTTCCATCAATATCCTCTTCTGGGTACTTGCAGCAAAACTACTCTGCAACTTTGGCAACTCTGAATATATTGACTATATGTCCGGAAGTGGCTGCGTTGTTGCACAGCTGCGGCTCGCCTGCAGTCCGTCTGTTTTTACTTTTTTTGTTGGTTTTTTTGGTCCTGTTTTAGTTAAATTTTAGTTTATTGGGTTGTGTATGTGTGGGGTGGGGTGGGGGGGGTGGGGAAACATGATTTTTGTCTCTTCCTTCGGGGGAATGCGACTTTTTCTTGTCGTATCCCCCTTCTCTGCCTCCGTCTGCACTGAGGCCAAAATGGCGGAGCTGCCGGCCTCCAACTGCGACCGACCGACCGACCGACCTCGAGGCTCTGGAGGCAGAGCCAGGACTTACCAGCGTGGGGCTGGCCGGCTTCAGGGCTGCGGTGGCGTTCCGGCGGTGGCGACCGAGGACGCTGGTGGCGACCTGAATCCGGAGGCTCGACTGCGGGCCCAGTGGACGACATCGTTGGGAGCTCGCAGCTCACCTGTTTTTCTGGGGCTCCCGCAACTACAGCTGCGTCCGCTGGACTGGAGGGCGGCAGCTTCGGCCACCCCGGGACGCGGAGTTTGAACCGGCCCGTCGCGGAGCGGAGCACGGATTCAGCCGCGGGACTGACTTACCGTCACCCGGCGGGGCCACAGCATCAGAAGCCTGGATCGCCTCAGCGCAGAGGGAGAACAAAGCGGGAAGAGACAGAGACTTTAAGACTTTTGCCTCCATCACAGTGAGGAGGTGCCCGGTGAACTCACTGTGGTGGATGTTAATTTGTGTTTATTGTGTGTTTTGTTATTTATTATTATATGTATGACTGCAGGCAACGAAATTTCGTTCAGACCAAAAGGTCTGAATGACAATAAAGGAATCTAAGTCTAAGTCTAAGTCTAAGTTACTTCTACTTGGTAATTCATCAAGTGTGGTTCCCTATTTTAAATATCCACTACAGAAAGCCCTAGTCCAGAAGCAAGGACAGAATCCTGTGACTGCAAATGGAGCAGCTCACTGTACAGATGTTTTGTCGGACATTTCTGAAGCAACCATTCTTTTACAGTCAAAGAATGACTCTATACAATTAAAGGACCCTTAGAAATAGTTGTAAAATGAAAGACAAGACAACAGACTGGAGTGCAGTCTCAAATGCACCATCATGCAGAGAAAATGAATTTTTCATAAGAAATCACATTGTTTCCCTCTCTTCAAGAACTATTCATCTATTCATCTTGTTTTCAAGTCAGCTGTGATTATTCCTCCTCAATAAAACCCCCCTTGACACCTCCATCCTATTCAGCTATCATTCTATTTGTAATCTCCTGACTTCTCCAAACTCATTGCACGGAGTATCATCTGCAAAATCCATGTCTATCTATCCCAACTTCGTGTTTGAATTCTTCCAATGGGTTCTGACTATATCACAGCATTTGAAAAGGCTCTTCTCAAAGACATCAAATAGCATCCCTTGTGACTGTTGCTGTGCAAAATTACCTCTTTCCATTCTTTGTGATCTGTGTGCCTGCTAACATTGACATACAATAAGCCATGACATTATTAAGTCAAGAGAGAGTATTATCCTTGTATCTGAGTGAGCATTTATCCTTCAAACAACCTCATAAATTAATAGTTATCTGGTCACTACCACATTCGGCAGAACATTGCTTGCGTGTTTCCTATTTTACAAGCATGATTGCACTGTTAATATATTACATTGATTGTAAGGCATGTGGACTATCTACATATCATATGCTTCCTTTACCAATAGCATTGCCACCTTTTAGATATCTTAGCTCATGAGTGGTCTATACAATTGCAAATCATTCCTTTCAATTTCAATTGGACATCTTCAGAGGGTCATAGAGCACACAAACAGGCCCTTTGGCCGACAAAGATGCATCATCCAAGGTCATTCCATTTCCCTGTGTCTGGCCTATATTCCCCTCAAGGTTTCCTATTCATGTACCTGTCCAAGTGTCTTTTAAATGCTGTTATAGTACCAACCTCAAATATTTAACTTCGGAGTCACGTGAGTGACTACGTGAAGAAGACCCGTCAGGGCGCAGGCGCGTCATTACGTCTGACGCATTGGCGCCCGGCAGCAGGAGGACGGAGCTCCTCCTGCAGGTGAGTAGTTACAGCTCCACCAAAGTCGGGGAGACTTTGGGGCAGTTAGAAAAAAAAGTAGAGAAATTGTTGCTGTATTTTTTTTTTCTCCCCACAATGCAGGAACAAGGAAAATCATCAAGGTGCAGGCGTGCTACGGACAAGGGGAGAGAGAGATGCGGAAGCGCAGTCTCTGAAAGGCAGCCTGTCACCTCTGGGGAGTCGCAAGCCGGTAGCGGTGCGGCGACAGACTTGGCAAAGTGCCCAGCCGGGTACACAGCCAACGCCAGTCGGGCGGTAGGCATAAGCCAAGTCTGTCAGGGCCATTGACTCCGCAGAGTCGGGCCAGGAGAGTCCCGTCGGGGACAGGATACCGTGCCCCAGTGGTTATCCAAAAGGAGCAGCTCATACAGGGGCTGCTCCACCAAGCCACACTCCAGGAGGAGTTGTGCAGGCGGGAGGCCGTGGGGAAGGCACCGCTGGCAGTGCCTAGTAGAGGCCTGCTTCACAAAGCCACACTCCAGGAGGAGTTGTGAGGGCGAGAGGCTGTCGGGAAGGCTCCGCCGGCAGTGCCTAGTAGAGGCCTGCTTGAAAGCACCCTCTTTGCAAGAGGTGAGTGCAGAAGGGCAGATACGCTCTGACCCTGAGTCCGACGACGACTTCCAAAGGGAAGGCATGCAGCGGCCAGAGCTGACACCGTGTGCAGCATGGTTTGCCATGTCGTCGGACGCTGGTGAGTCTCTGGGTGAGGAACTTGCCACCAGCATAAATTACCAAGTCTCACATCAGCTACAGGAGCTGACAATGGATGAGACAGTAAGGAAGCATGAAACCCCAATCAACTGTGGCCTGTTAAAAGTTCCTGTTGGGAACAGGAAGATTTGGGGCAAGATGGGCATACAAATGAGAGCCCAGGAGGAGGTGAAGCTCCAGCATATTTTTAAAGTTGCTGGCATCTGGCATAACGAGCTTTGCCAGGATGGTGGATGGAAAGGCCAATGACAAAATTACAACAAAAGGTGGGGCGCTATTGTGGAGTGCCCACTTTGAGATCAACTGCCTCCGCAAGAATGCTTTTAGACCAACCATCAACCCTAAATATGCTTCACTCTGCCAGTCTGGCACAGTGCAACCGGCAAATCTGTTTGGCGAGGATTTCGCACAGCAGGTGAAGGAGCTGGAGGAGGAGGCCAAGATGGTGGGCTTGATTGTTGGTCTAAAAGCATTCTTGCGGAGGCAGTTGATCTCAAAGTGGGCACTCCACAATAGCGCCCCACCTTCAGCAGCCAGCAGCCACATATCCACTAAAGCGGAAGTATCCCTATAAGCGAGGAGACTGGTCCGGGCAATGGACGAGTCCAGCTACGATGCAGCGCAGTTGGCGTTCGGCTGTAGCAGCGCCAGGGAAGGTGAGATATCCAGCTCGAGGCTGGGGAAGAATGCCAGGTGGTAAGGAGGTAAGAGGGTTTGGTTCTCATGTAGACAGATCTAATGTGATACAATTAAATGTTTACCTCAGATATGTTTATACTGAAGGTTATTGAAGGGTTTCGAATAAAGCTTAATGCAAATTCTGATTTACCCATGCAACATGTTCCAAAAAGGAGTTTGACTTCAGTATCACTGAACAATTGGAAGTTCAGGTGGAACTTGCAAGCTTATGTAATAAAGGTGTAATTGCTAAGGCAGTTCGGCTGTAGTTGTGTCCAATATCTTTCCCAGACCAAAAAAGGATGGGGGATGCAGAATTATACTGGACCTGAATAGTCTTAAACCTTTTTGTACGGTATAGACATTTTAAGATGGAAACATTTGTGAAGGAGATTTTAAAGATGCGGATTCAGTGTCTGTTCATTTGCAGGATAGAAGATTTAAAAATTCAGCTGGATGGGGCAATTATGGCAATACAATGCACTGCCTAATGGTTTGTCTTCAGCTCCTAGAGTGATTACAAAGTTGTTAAAACCTATTCTAGGCATGATGAGAAGTCAAGGGCATGTGCTCATGGCTTAGCTAGATAATATCTTGATTGTAGGACAATCAAAGGAAATAGCTGAAGCATCAGTGGCAGTTGGTAAAAACCACTTTTTTTTAAATTGGGCTTCATAAGCTATCCAGAGAAATCTAAATTAATACCTGTGACACAAATTGACTAGTTGGGTTCACAATAGACTTAATCAACATGATTGTGACCTTGCCGAGGCAAAAAAGGGTAGAGCTAATTAAGAGCTGTATCAAGTTAATTGCTGACACACAGCCTCCAATTAGCCAGGTGACGAGTCTGCTGGGGAAATTGCTGGTAGCATTTCCAGCAGTTCAATAGTGGCCACTTTATTATCTACAATTACAAAGGTCAAAGGAACAAGCACTGAGGATACATTGGGGTCATTATAATAGACCTATACTTCTATAAATAGAGGCTGTTGCTGATGTACAATGGTGGATTCAGCATGTGTCCACTAGTAGTTCCAAAGTGTTATAGGACCAAGCTTCAATGATTTTGCAGACAGATGTCAGAGCACTTGGGTAGAGTGCTACTGATACAAGATCCAGCTGTGGAGACAGATGGACATTGCTTCTGCAAACATGGGTACTTAACCAGGAGTATTTTATGGACTCAAGGCTTATGGCACTAACTAAACTAGTTTGCATGTGCAGTGCCAAATAGACAAAACTGCAGCAGTTGCTTATATGAATCACATGGGTGTTTGAGAAAATCAAGCAGGATGCCGCTTCAGGGGTTTTGGTGATACCAAATTGCCCGATTCAACCATGGTTCCCTTTGATGTTACAGATAGCGATCCAACCTCCTTTTGCTGATTCCAAACAGTAGGAATTTGCTGCAGCATCCAGTAACGCGTTAAGTTCATCCGTTATGTGATCGTATTGATCTGTTAATTTGCAGGTTTTTAAGAATGCCTTACATTGGTCGAGGACTTTCTAGGCCAACGGTGGATATACTCACTGCAGCCTGGAGAAAGTGTACTCAAAAGCAGTATATGACATTTAAAAAAATGGGAACAATTTTGTGTTCAAAAGAATATTCAATATGATACTGTAGTTATTGAAAATGTGTTAGAGTTTTATCTACACTTTATTATGATGAGGGTCTTAGCTATAGTGCTATCAATACAGCTAGAAGTGCTTTGTCGGCATATCTTGTAATAGGTACACGGACACAAAGTATAGGTTCTCACCCTCTCATATCTAGGTTGATGAAAGGAATCTTTAATTCCAAACCGCCTAAGCCTAGGTATATGGTAATCTGCGATGTAAGCGTTGTTCTTAACATGCTTCGTCATTGGGTCCCTGTCACGTCTATAACTTTGTTAAAATTAACCATGAAATTGGCTATGCTAATGGCATTGGTGTCAGTACAGAGAGTGCAGACTTTGCAAAAACTTCGGTTAGATAGAATGGAAGTGACTACAGAGAATGTTCTGTTTTATATTTATGACCTGCTCAAACAAAGCAGGCCAGGTGTGACAGGATTTAAGATTGTCTCAGCATATCCTACAGATCCATGTTTATGTGTAAGGACACATTTCTTACATTACATTGAAGCCACAAGGGCTTTAAGACAAGGAGAAACACTATTATTTGTCAGTTACAAGAAGCCAACATAAAAGAGTGGCAGTTCAGACTATCTCAAGGTGGTTAAAGCAAGAGTTGGTTCAGGCAGGAATTAACATTTATGTGTTTACATCTCATTCCACTAGCGCAGTAGCAACATCCGTGGTCAGGGCGATGGACGTTCCCATCGACCATATATTAAAAGCCGCAGGTTGGAAAAATGAACTTGTGTTTCAGCAATACTACCATCGGCCAATTGCCGATGGAGGGCTGTTTGCCCACTCAATATTGAGTGCGGTTGCTATTGTTTAAAGTCTGTTTTCAATACTGTTTAATTCTGTTTCGTTTGTTGCCCCTAAATTAAGAGGGTTAATTGGTTGTTTTATGACCAAAAATAAAACTGTTTTGTTTTTGCATGATATGCAATGTCATGTTTACAGCATTATTGATGATACTCAGAGTCAATCGATGCAGTGAGAAGCCGGGATTTGATCTGCGGCATAAAAATCACAGAGCTTTAAAATCTTCACGTAGTCACTCACGTGACTCTGAAGTAAAATAGTAAGATTAAACGAGAACTTACCAGTTTGAAGTTTGATCTTTATTTTATGAGGAGGTACGTTGGTGATTACGTGCCCGCCACGCCCAACCCTCTCTCATAGAAAAAAGGTCATAATGGTAGTTCTCATGTTGATCATCTTAATATGTTACTTCAATTATTGTGTTGTCTGAGATTTCATACCGCTGCTTTGAAGATTGACGCGCATGCGCCCTGACGGATCTTCTTCACGTAATCACCAACGTAACTCCTCATAAAATAAAGATCAAACTTCAAACTGGTAAGTTCTCGTTTAATCTTACTATTTCATCTGGTAGCTTTTTTCATATATGCACCACTCTCTGTGTGAAAAAGATGCTTCTCAGTTTCCTATTAAATCTTTCCCCTCTCAACATAAACCTATGACCTTCAGTTCTTCATTCCCCTACTCCAGAAAAAAGGCTGTGCATTCATCTTATCAAATCCCCTTAGGATTTTGTACACCTCTATAAGATCACCCCTCAGTTCTCCTGCACTCCAAAGAATAAAGTCGTAGCCTATCAAACCTCTCTCTGTAGCTCAGACCTTTATCTTGGCCACATCCTCAAATATCTTTAGTTTAGTTTAGAAATACAGTGCAGCAACAGGCCCCTTGGCCCACCGAGTCCACGCTGACCAGCGATCCCCGCACATTAACACTATCCTACACACACTAGGGACAATTTGTAGTTATACTAAGCCAATTAACCTACAAACCTGTACGTCTTTGGAGTGTGGAAGAAACCGAAGATCTCGGAGAAAACCAACGCGGTCATGGAGAGAACGTACAAACTCCCTACAGCCAACACCCGTAGACAGGATTGAACCCGGGTCTCTGGCGCTGTAAGCATGGGCGGAAATCCGGGGGGGACAGGGGGGACGAGTCCCCCTCATGTTTTGAGAGGTGGGGGACAATCCCCCCCCCCATGTTTTGTAATCCGGATTTCTAAATTCGGTGAAAAAAAATCTATTAAAAATCTCCGCTTTCCGTGAGACAGTGGATGTGGGACTGATGATCGAGTGCGCCGATTGGACGAGAGAGACATCAGTCAGCAGGCAGTGAGGGGGGGAACATGATGATTCAGCGTGATGATTGGAGGAGGGAGGTGTCGGTCAGAGGCGGAAGTAGAGGGTGGGACTGAGGATAGAGTACGGTGATTGGAGAAGGGAGACGTCCTGGTGGAGCAAAGATCCTTTCATCGCCCGGGGCCTTTCATCGCCCGGTGCGGCTTAAAATCGGCCACGGGATCTTCCATCGCCCCGCGGTTAAATAGCTGCGTTGAGGCGATCGAGGCTCCCGATGTTGAAGCCCCCGCCGGGCGTTGGAAGATCCCGCGGCCGGATTTAAACCACGCCGGACGATGAATGGCCCCGCAAACGGGCCGATTGAAGCCCCACGATTCGGGGCGGACGAAGCTGCTGTTGCTGGAGTTCGGAGTTGGTCACCAACCTGGTCAGCTCCCGATGTTATCGTCCACAGTGCCTACGGCTGAAGCCTCGCGCGTGTGTGTGCGTGCGTGCGTGCGGCCACCAAGAAATTGTGTATCCCCCATTTTTTTATAGCAATTTCCGCCCCTGGGTAAGCAGCAACTCTACTACTGCGCCACCGTGCTGCCCATATGCCCACCGTCTCTGCACACTTTCCAGCTTAATGGCATCTTTCCTATTGCAGAGTTTTTCCAAAATTGAACATAACACCACAAGAGCGGCCGCATCAATGTCTCATGCAACTGTATTATAGTTATAATGTCCCAACTTTGAAACTAACTTCCCTGACTGATAAAGCCAAAATACCAAAAGTCTTCTTCACTACCCTACACACCTGTGACACCACTTTTAGAGAACTACTATGTACCTCTAGTCCTACGTCACTCTCCAAAGCACTCCCCAGGGCCTACCATTCACTGTGACATTTATACTGTGGTTTGACTTCCCAAAATGCAATGCGTCCAACTATCTAATTACATTTCATTGACCATTCCTTGACCCACTACTTAGCTGATCAAGATCCCACTGTAATTCTTGATAACAATCTTCCCTGTCTACAATACCATGTAATTTAGTGCCATCTGCAAACCCACTAATCATGCCTTGTATATTGTCATCGTTGATATAAGCCACAAACTGCAATGGACCCAGCATCGATCCCTGGGTCCATTGCAGACCACACCTCACAGACCTCCAGCACAAAAATAACAATGTTCAACCACCACTCTCTGTTTCCTACCATGAAGTCAATTTGGTATTGAGATAGCTTGCTCTCCCCAAACCCTATGCGATTTAACCTTCCAGAGCAGTCTACCAAGTGGAACTTAATCAAAGGCATTAAAATCCACATAGATTGTGTCTAAAGGCTCTGTCTTACCTGTTTGCGGTCATCGGCGGTGAAGCGCGGCGTCGCCGGTAGCGAGGACCGCGCGGCAACGGCGAGAGCGTCGAGCCTATCCACCGGAGCGCCGCACGGATGTTGCGCGGGGGCCGAGTTAATTCAAACACGGCGGGTCCCACGTGCTTGCGGTAAGTAAAAAAAGGGCGGGCCGACTGCGATGACGTCGGCCCGCTGCACGTGACTCACCCGCGGCAGCTGTGGCGGCGGCCATCCTGATCGCGGCGCTGTAGCGGTGGCTGTGACTGCGGCCGCGCAGCACACGTGCCTCACTGGCGGCGGCACGTGCGTCACTGGCGGAGGCTGTGGCAGAGGAGGTTTGACGCATGGCGCTCGACCCACACTGGCAGCGGCCCGTGCGAGCGGCCGTGCGCACTCGTGCATCACTGGTGGAGGTTGTGCGGTGAGTATAGTGTTTTCGACATTGTCGATTTTATTTTAGCACCGCGCGGTGTTGGGAACACCGCCGCACGGCTCGGGAATTGTACTTTCTCACGAGTGAGCAGTCTATGGCAGCAGATTCCTCCCGTTTCGCCGCCATAGACCGCAGACTCGTGAGACAGGCCTTTAAGGCCCTACCCTCGTCAACCTTCTTGGTTACTTCTTCAATATTCATAAGACATGATCTCTCGTACAAATAAACCACGCTGACTATCCTTAATCAACCACTGTCTTCCCAAATGCATATGGGTGTTTCCGTAAATAAGGGTACCAACCTGTGACATGGAGGAGCCACCATCTTGGAGGAACGGCTGCTAAACAGCAGCCGTCCATCAAATTCACTTTTTTCTTTAGTTTTAGCTTTTTTATTTCTTTGTTTGGGGGATTTTGACTTTTAATGTGGGGGGGTAAGGGGGAAACTACTTCTGGGTCCCTACCTGGTCGGTGAGGCAGCTTTTTCTCCAGGCTGCCTCGTCGACCCGTCCTCGTGGCCTACCAGCGGGCATGGAGCGCCGTTTCCTGATGGGGACCGCCCAGCACCTTCAGCTTCGGTGGCGGCACAGCGCTGGAGCGCTATCGGGGAGCGGAGCGGGCGATGTCTTGCCTGGGTCGCCGCGCTGGATCGACGCGCTGGAGCTCCGGTATGCAGTGACCGCCGACATCAACACCTCCGGGCTGCGGGACTGCGGAGCGACCAGCTGCGGGCGGCGGCGTCGACTCCAACATCGGGAGCCTCGTGGCTCCAAATCAGCGCGGCCCTGTCGGCTTCGGGTGCCATCGACTCCGCTGGGAAACCGGCCGTTCCAGCCGCTGCGAGGACTCTCCCGACGGCCAGGAACATCAGGCCTCCGTAGAGGCAACTGTGGCGGCCTCGATGGGCCTGACTCTGGGGAGAACTGGGTTGGGGAATGGACATTGTGCCTTCCCCCACAGTGGTGGTCACTGTGGGGGGATGATTTTTGTGTGCTGTGCCTGTTAGTCTGTGTGCAAGATGGCGGTCGGAGGGGAGAGTGGACGCTGGCGCGAATTGGTCGCCGCTGCTCTCTCCTCAAATTGTGTTTCTTATTTTCTTTTTGTGCTTTTGAAATTTAATTCTGTCCTTGATTTGTGTACTGTGGTGTTTTTATATTTAATTTTTTCCGATTATGTGTTTTGTATTTTTGTTGTTGTGATTCTATGCATTGTAAGGTGTCCTTGGGTTTTAGAAAGGCGCCAGTAAATAAAATGAATTATTAAATTATTATTATTATGGGTTATTAAATCATAATGCAATACCACAGGATTAAAAATGGGCCTACCTCTTATCCCTTTGAGCTAAATTGTGATCAAAATCAACCAAAATTTGACCAAAATTTAATACTTTCAAAATTTGAAAAAAAAAAAGAGAAAAAATATATTTCTAAAACATTTGACATGTGGGACACTTACTGATTTAGAAGCTCCCTTACAAAATGTCGGCATGTAACCCACCACGTGGCCCGTAGTTCACGCCAGGGTCATTATAATCGCGTTGTTTGAATTTTTAAAAAATCGTGACGAGTGCAAAAAAAACCAACCCGTTATAGCAATGCTCTAAATAGTATTGACAACGCGAGGGACTACAGAATGAGAAATCGATAAAATAGGTGAGCAAACTAGATTTTTATTTCATGATTTTAAGTTCTATTCATCCTTAAGTATTTCAATGGAAAGCTGAAAAACAAAATATAAACAATTAAAAAAAACAATAAATATAAAAATGGTTGACACGTGACACATTTCACACGACACCAAAGGGGCACCAGTACCCACGTTCTGTTGCAAAAACGTGGGACATCAGAAAACCATCTAATCAGGTGATAAATGATTTTAAAAATCATAAGCATAATCAGAATTTGGTTTATATAGAGTTATTTAATTGCAAAATTAATGTAATTTTTCTGGTATAAATTAGCCTTATGGGCCTGTCCCACTTAGGCGACTTTTTAGGCGACTGCAGGAGACGCTGCAGTCGTCACATGGTCGCCAAATTTTCGCGGGTGGTTGCCGGAGAGTCACCTTCATGGTCGTGAGGAGTTCCCACATTCTGGGAACTGGTCGCGGCCACATTATGGTCACCGAAATTTTTTTTAACATGTTGAAAAATTATCGGCAACGAGAATGAAGCCGCCATGGAGAGTAGCGAGAATTCTCGTGCTGTAGGTGGGTTGCCGGGAGGTCCTAGTGGGTTGCCAGGAGGTCGAAGGTTCTCGTAGGTTGTAGCCGCTGCTGACCGGTGAATTTCATTAGCTCATTGGGAAAAAAAACATAAGCAGTAGTTTTCAGAACCAAGGATAACCGACCGGTAATGTTAAATGTCCGCCGAGCTTCACAGCCGTGTATCTCTGGCTTCTTGAAAGTTGTCTCCACTCCTTCTCCCCCCCTCTCCACCTCTCTTTTAAAGCACCTACCATACACTGTGCTTAACCGTCTTAATAATAGCGCCAACCTTCATGTTCATCGCGGTGTGTGTCTGCATCACCTTGGCTTTGCACCGTGTGAATTTCACTCAGACAGCGCTCTCCCCCGCTTGTCCTGTCCCCTGCTGCATAACATAGAAACATAGAAACATAGAAAATAGGTGCAGGAGTAGGCCATTCGGCCCTTCGAGCCTGCACCGCCATTTGATATGATCATGGCTGATCATCCAACTCAGTATCCCATCCCTGCCTTCTCTCCATACCCCCTGATCACTTTAGCCACGAGGGCCACATCTAACTCCCTGTTAAACATAGCCAATGAACTGGCCTCAACTACCTTCTGTGGCAGAGAATTCCACAGATTCACCACTCTCTGTGTAAAAAATGATTTCGTCATCTCGGTCCTAAAAGTCTTCCCTCTTATCCTTAAACTGTGACCCCTTGTTCTGGACTTCCCCAACATCGGGAATAATCTTCCTGCATCTAGCCTGTCCAACCCCTTAAGAATTTTGTAAGTTTCTATAAGATCCCCCCTCAGTCTTCTGAATTCCAACGGGCTGGTGAATGAAGCGATGTGTGTGTGTGTTCCACTCTGACAGTCGCCATTCCAGTTACCGTTTTTTCAGGCGACTGCTGGAAACTTGACAGTCACCGCCTGAAAAATCACCAAAGTGGGCCAGGCCCATTAAGGATTTGATGCAATCCTGCTTGATAAATGTTACAAAAAAAGGCAAGAAAACACAGGGACATATCTGATATTTTTCTTTGTAAAAACAGATTTATCTATTTTTGCTTCATCTCATTATTTTGGCTATACACCATGATCTATACTACTTAAAATACAGCATATAAAACAATGGGAATATGACATAAAACACTGGAAAATAGCCTGGAAGTTTGGAGACCTTCAGTTTCACTACTGAGTGCTGTATTTATGGGAACACCCATACATATCTTATCCTTCAGAATCCTCCCAGAGTTATTTCACAGCTCCTTTTTAGCCTCCCGATTTTTTCCGTCTTAAGTATGTTCCTCAATCCCTTATACTCCTTCAGGGATACCTTGGATCCCTGCTGGCTATACCTGACCCATGCCTCCATCTGCATACTGATGAAAGCCGCAATCCTCCAAAGGTCCTTACTTCTACCAGCCTTGCCCTTCACTCTAACAGGGACATGTGTACCTTGAACTTTCACTATCATATGCATTCCATTTACCAGATGACCCTTTGCTGGCAAACCACCTCCTCCAATCAATGTTTGCAAGTTCAAAACCATCAAAGTTGTCCTTGTCCCAATTTGGAACCTTCACTTGTAGACCAGCCCTGTCCTTTATCCATAACTATTTTAAAGCTAAGAGAATT
The DNA here is from genome assembly GCA_038087875.1 of Malacoraja senta. Classification (NCBI taxonomy): domain Eukaryota; kingdom Metazoa; phylum Chordata; class Chondrichthyes; order Rajiformes; family Rajidae; genus Malacoraja; species Malacoraja senta. Next base: position 262,198,443 of record CM075977.1, on the reverse strand, counting down.
GTGGTCGCCGGTCCAAAAGTGCTCACCCATTGATTCCTCAAACACTTGCCCTGTCCAGTTCCCGAAGAGTAATCATACTTTATCCTCTCCCTTGAAGGGCCCCCTATATATTGTAGGACTGAGCCTTAATCAACTGCCTCGGTCTGTTCATATAATTATCAGTTATAATTCAATTAGGATGACACGCGTTCTTGTAAATATTTGGATGACATTTGAGTAAGAATTGCACATTGATTGGTATACAAAGTCTCAGGGATAGAACCCCCAGTGAGCCAAGTAACAGCTTTCACGTTGCAGTGGCTTTTCCTTCCATGATTTTGTTCTTCCTGCGGCTGACATTTAATCTCCATAGTGTCAACCACTGCACCCTCCTCCTTGGTCATCGGAGTGTTCGGGGTAATTTCTTAGGAATAGCTAACTTGTGGGAGAAACAAGTTTTTTAGAAGGTGAAAGAAACAAACTTCTGGGCTCCCTCTGCTCTGTGCAGGTACAGGAACCCAAGGTGAATCCTTCCTCCAGCTCGGTACATTCATTTTGATGGGCAGAGGAGATTTAGGAGGATGAAGGGAAAGATAGAGTGAGGGAAAGATTAGAAGGTCAACGGACTTCACTATAATATTTTCCCGTGATTCTTCTTCCACCAGCCAGATCCATTGGCAGTTAGCCACCTCTTAGGGGGTTAAACAACAGAGACTTGTGGCTAGGGAGTCTTTGGGGAGGGTGATCCTGATTTTAGGACAGGTTGCGGGCAAAGGTTGAGGCTTGGGGTGGAGGGGACTTCAATCAGACTGCAGAGTGGAGGTTGGAGAGGTATCTTAGAGTTACTCAGCAGGGAAACATGCCCTTCCGCCCAACTCATTCATACTGACCAAGATGTCTACCTGAGCTAGTCTCATTTGGCCCATATCCCTGTAAACCTTATGTATTCATGTACCTGTCCAAATGTATTTTAAACTTTGTAATTTTACCACATCTGGGAATGGAGTGTTGGAGAGCAGAGGGATCTAGAAGTACAGGTACATAATTCGTTGAAAGTGGCATCACAGGTAGATAGGGTGGTCACAAAGGCTTTTGCCGCATTGACTTTCATCAGACAGAGTATTGAGTATAGACGTTGGGAGGTTACGTTGCATTGTCCAGAATAATTGAATGAAGAACCAGAGGACATAGGTTTAAGGTGAGGGGGGGAAAGATTTAATAGGAACATGAGGGGTAACCTTTTCACACAAAGCGAGGTGGGTGTATGGACCGAGCTGCTGAAGGAGATAGTTGAGGCAGGTACTATATCAACGTTTAGGCAGGTGCATGGATAGGACAAGTTTAGAGGGATGTGGGCCAACTGCAGGCAGGTGGAACTAATGTAGATGGGACATGTTGGCCGGCATGGGCAAGTTGGGCCAAAGGGCCTGGTTCGATGCAGTAAAGGCTCTGTCTTACCTGTTTGCGGTCATCGGCGGTGAAGCGCGGCGTCGCCGGTAGCGGGGACCGCACGGCAACGGCGAGAGCGCCGGGCTTATCCACTGGAGCGCCGCACGGATGCTGCGCGGGGGCCGAGTAATTCAAACACGGCGGGTCCCACGTGCTTGCGGTAAGTAAAAAAAAGGGCGGGCCGACTGCGATGACGTCGGCCCGCCGCACGTGACTCACCAGCGGCGGCTGTGGCGGCGGCCGTCCTGATCGCGGCGCTGTAGCGGTGGCTGTGCCTGCGGCCGTGCCGCACACGTGCCTCACTGGTGGAGGCACGTGCCTCACTGGCGGAGGCTGTGGCAGTGGAGGTTTGACGCACGGCGCTCGAGCCACACTGGCGGCGGCCCGTGCGGGCGGCCGTGCCGCACTCGTGCATCACTGGTGGAGGTTGTGCGGTGAGTATATAGTTTTCAACATTGTCGGTTTTATTTTAGCACCGTGCGGTGTTGGGAACACCGCCGCACGGCCCGGGAATTGTACGTTCTCACGAGTGCGCGGTCTATGGCGGCAGATTCTTCCCGTTTCGCCGCCAATGACCGCAGACTCGTGAGACAGGCCTTTAAGACTCTATGACTATCTACCACTTCCTTTGGCAGCTTGTTTCACATACTTAGCACCCACTGCATGACAAAAGTTGCTCCTTGGGTCCATTTTAAATTATTCCCCTCTCACCTTAAACCCATTTCCTCATGTATTAAACCCCCCTGCCTTTGGGAAAAGATGGTGAGCATCCCTCTTTCTCCCCTTACCCCCATCCCCTGTGTCCCACCTTGACCCGCACTGATTTCTCCCCTCCCCTCCCTCTTCATCTACATTTCTTCTTCTGGTTCACAATGTGCAACTCTTCAATCCTTTCATCTCACATCTTTTTATTTAATCTCTGGCCTTTGTCCAACCATCTGCCGATCCTGACTTCACCTATTACCTGCCATGTTCTGTCCTGCCTCTCCTGTCTTCTAGCTTTTTCACCTTGCCCCCTACAATCAGTCTGATGAAGGGCCCAGACCTGAAACATCACCTATCCATTTTCTCCAAGGATGCTGCCTGACATGCTTAGTTACTCCAGCACTCCGCCTCTTTGTGTTTGTAAACCAGTATCTCCATTTCCTTGTTTCTGCCTTTTATATACGCCACTGCGAAATCTCCTCAGGGTATGCCTACTTTGAAGAGGTTCTCCTCCTCCTCTCTCCAATGGGAGTTCTGTGAGACCCTCTCTTACTGCTTCCCCTCTGTGATTCCTCCCTGCTGCTCTTCTGCTCTTTGACCCTGTTCTGACCCAGACCTGCTACCTCAGCAATGTGCATTTCCTCAACTTGCCTGAGCCGCCATCTTGTGCCCTTGTGGCTTCCAGTCCAGTTCCAGGCCTCCCAGTTCGGTCCCAGCTAGGATATCAGGTACCTACATTCAATCCACCACTTCTCGCAACAGTTCTCCTTCCATAACCCTACGTTCTACACTCTCTGCCATGCACGGCATCAACAGCCCCTCGCTCTGACTCTCCCACAGCTCCGGGCCTCACTCACGGGCTCACCCAGACCTGCAACAAGACCTCAACTTTACTTTATTCTCTGCCGGATCCCCGCCTTTCTTCCCCCCCCCCCCACCCCCCGTGCCCCATCTAGAGTCGCATTAATTTCTCCTCTCCCTCTCCCCCTCCCATTCCACAGATGCTGCCTGACCCACTGAGTGACTCCAACATTTGAGCTTTGTTTGTGAATCAGCATCTGCAGTTCCTTGTTCCTACACATTATCTATGCAGATTTGCCTCTGTAAGTTCGTCGCTCAATCTCCAATGCTCCATTGAGAGAAGGCTCAATCTATCCAGCCTCTCCTTACAATTCAAGTCCTTCATCCTTGTGAACCTTTTCAGTATCATTTCCAACTTAATGACATTTCTCCCACAGCTGTGACCAATCAAAGCAAGCATGCCAAATGCCTTCTTCACCACATTGTAGTTTAGTTTTGTTTAGTTTAGTTTAATTTAGTTTAGATTAGCTAATTTTATTATTGTCAGGTGAATGTCACGTCATGGTACAGTGAAATGTTTTTGTTGCGCGCTATCCAGTCAAAGAAAAGACGAAACATGATTACAATCAAGCCATCCTCAGTAAGCAGGTAAAGGATAAAGTGTACCATTTTTAGTGCACGATAAGGTCCAAAAAAGTCCAATTAAAAATAGTTCAAAGATCTCCAATGTGATGATTGCCATTTTAGGAGCTATTGTCTGTACCCCTATGTCTTTGTGTGCCACAGCTCTCTTCAGGGCCTGGCCATTTTCCCTGAGAGTGAAATAGGCTCCACAAGGATGAAAGAGAGACCATGATCAGCAAGTTGAGGGTTGAGAATTTCCTTGAGGGGTCAGGGGAGCAATCCTCGACTTGGACTACAAAGCATGGCAAAGAAAGTGATTAATATCTGCAGACAGCAATTGCTGCCTATTTTGCTTGTTTTTTTCTTCCAATCCTGGGACAGTGACAACTAAAGTCAAACCTGCCTCTCATTTGTGCTATCGTTGTAAAAAATGACATTGAGCTGGTACATAGCAGGATGGGGGCTCTACACTTGATTTTAGAGTTCTGCACAATCATCCACTCCTTACTTTCTCCCATCTGCGTATGGGATTAATAGAAAGGACCTTTCACCCTCAGATGTATGAGCAATCCTGTCGCACATTATATTGCACTACAGGAGGAGAAGGTGAACTTTGTCTTCACTATTCTGAGAGTGAACGGTGGCAGTAACTCTAGTTAAATGCTCCATGTCAGCTATCAGGATGCTGGGCTTCAGCTGAAGCAATGTGTGCCTGGAATCATAAATTGGCTGTACATTTAGAAAGTGAAATCCGTCTATGGCTGGTGAAGTGATGAGAGTTCGCAGGCTGAGTATGCAGCTGCAAGTCTGTTCATTTGAAACTTGAAGACTGTGATGTGCTGGCCTATAAAAACTGAACCTGGTTTCTTTGTTATCATGTGTAGGAAGGAACTGCAGATGCTGATTTAAACCGAAGATAGACACAACATTCTGGAGTAACTCTGTGGGACAGGCAGCCTCTCTGGAGAGAATGAATCGGAGCATTTCGGGACGAGACCCTTCTTCAGAAAGGACCCTTACTAGTCTTTTTTTTTTTTTTTTTATAATATTTTTATTAGAGGCAGGTACATATCATATTGAAAAGATTTCATGTATATCATTCCAACATTACTAATATTATCGATTGATATTAACTCTGCCTAGTATTATTTTTTTTTTTATATAGGTAGAAAATAAGAGAATAAAAGAATGGGAAGAAAAACATGATAAAGAAGAATGGAATAAATTACTAAAAGTACAACATTGGAGATATATTCGTAAATTTTAAAATATAACTTTTCATCTAATCCTTAATTCGAGTTTCAGTCAGGTTCTCGTGCCGAACCAGTCTGTCCCTTCAAATAGTCAATAAATGGAGACCATGTTCTGATAAAAAGTTCTTGTTTGTCCATTAAGACAAGTCTGATTCTTTCCAAATGTAACGTCTCCGACATTTCCATAATCCACATTTTAATTGTCGGGGTTATAGGACCTTTCCAAAATTTTAATATTAATTTTTTTCCCGTTATTATACTATAGTCGATGAAGTTTCTTTGAGTTGTTGTAAATGTTAGACTTTGTTCTAATATTCCTAGAATTATTAATTTTAAATCAGGATCCAATTGAGTGTCGACAACTATAGATATTATTCTAAAAATGTCTGTCCACATTTTCTTTAGATTTTTATACAATTTGCGAATGTATGAGTTTTAAGTTAGCCTCTAAATGTTGACATTTATCACAGATAGGGGAGATATGTGGGAAGATTCCGTTTAGTTTTGTTTTAGAATAATGTAATCTATGTAGTACTTTAAATTGTATTAAAGAGTGTCTGGCATTTAATGAACATGTTGTAAACTTTCATCCCAAATATCTTTCGTTATTGTTTGGCTTAGTTCATTTTCCCATGTTTGCCTATATACAGTAAATCCGTCGGTGGTATCTCACTATCTAATAGGATGTTATATATATGAGATATTAATTCTTCTGTATTAGGGTGTTTATTCAAATAATCATCAAGGATTTCTGGATCTCTAGTTCTAAAGTTTTGAGTGTTTGATTTAACATAATCTCTAAGTTGTAGATATCTGAAAAAATCATTTGAGTGGAGTCCAAGTCTGTTGTAGCTCCTGAAATGAAAGAAAGGTGCCTTTCTTATAAAGTTGTCCCATCTTTTTAATTCCATAATTTTTCCATTGTATGAAACCTTTATCCAACCTAGAAGGTTTAAATGAAGGGTTGTTCACGATGGGAAGCAAGAGTGATAAATTATCCAATTTTAAGGTATTTTTTAATTGTTTCCAAATTCGCATACCACTGTATATTATAGGATTTTCCCTGTAAGTTTTTTAATTCAATTTTGAGGTAGCAAACAGTATCGAACCAATTTCAAAGGGTAAACAATCTTCCTTTTCCATCTTTAACCAATCTCATTGCTGGTCCATTTCTTCCCGCCAAAAATTCATATTTTTAATATTAACTGCCCAAATATAAAACAAAAAATTCGGTAAAGCTAAACCTCCATTTATCTTTGATTTGCACAAATGTTTTTTGCTTATCCTATGATTCTTATAATCCCAGATAAAATCATGATGATGGAATCCAACTTTTTAAAGAAATTCTTTGGCAGATATATCGGGATTGATTGAAAGAGGTATAATAATTGCGGTAAAAAAAATCATGTTTATGGCATTAATTTTACCAAACATTGAAATAGGAAGTGTTTTCCAATACTGAATATTTTTATGTAGTTTATTCAGTAAAGGAGGGGAATTTAATTTAAATAATGAGGCATGTCTTAGTGACATAAATTCCTAGATATTTAAATTTTTCATTAACTATTTTAAACGGGAATTGTTGTATTATGTGTAGATTATGTTCCGTTATTGGCATAATTTCACTTTTATTCCAACTAATTCTGTATCCGGAAAGCAAACCAAATTGAGTTATTAGATTTAATAAGTTTGGAATACTAATTTCTGGTTTTGTAATGTAAATTAATACATCGTCTGCGTATAAAGAAATTGTATTCACTGTGTCTTTAGTATTATACCCGTATATTTCCGGATGGGTCCTAACTCTTTCAGCAAGTGGCTCAATAGCGAGTGCAAATAATAACGGAGATAGCGGGCATCCTTGTCTACAACCTCTAGATAAATCAAATTTAGTTGATAACATTTGATTTGTTAATATTCTAGCTGTTGGGTTAGTATATAAAAGTTTTACCCATGTACAGAACTTCTCACCCAATTGAAATTTTTCCATCACCCTTACTGGTCTTGACCTGAAACGTCCCCCATTCCTTTTCTTCGTTATCATGTTTGATACTGACCGGCAACAAATGACGTGTTTCCTTTTCCCCATCTGAGGTGGACGTCAGAATGTTCTCACTTTAAGTCCACTGCAGCTGAATTGTTTTTAAATGCTTTAGATCAATAAATGTGTTAGCCTTTTGTTGGTGCAGAACCATGATTTATCTCAAACTGATTTGCATTACAATTGCCCTTTTTAAACGGTCTTATGACCAAATAAAAAATGTTTTCTTTAATTGCTGGAAAAGGGTCAAAGTGCAAGCTTCTCCTTGTCACCTGCGTCCTTAATGTTGCTTGCAATAAATAATCATTTACTTCACATACTGATGTATATGCCAGATATCCTACTGGGCATCTCCAGCTAATGATGACTCAGCTGGAACAATCCAAGACGAAAACATCATTATCACTAAATACGTATTTTAATTAATTAATTAATACTAATTTTGTGTCTACCTTAGGGAAATGTGATCCCTTTTCATTGTTTCTTAATTATCCTCGAGATAAAAGGTACATTTTGCTCCATCACACGTTTCCAATTTTCTCTGGATTTAAACTTTTGATTTCTTGTAAACTCTCTGAATCTTTTGTAATCATGTATGCTTTCTTCTTAGAACTTGATAAATGATTAAATTATACTTTATTGCCACATGTACCGAGGTATAGTGAAAATATTACGATGGTGCACGAACATGCACTGAAAGACAGTGAGCTGTGTGATTTGAATGAGTCATCCTACCACGGGCCAAATACCTGTGTTCGTTGCTGGATGTCTGGGGAAGTAAAACGCCTAAAGAATGAAGACAATGAAGGGGAGAGTTTACATTCTGCATGGAAATGGCCATGCAAATTAAACCACAGCAGATTAAAGTGAATCTGCTATTATATCTCAATGGCCACAAGGGGAGAACATTATATCCCACCATAAAGCTCTTAAATTAAAACCTGGAGGATGTGTTAGATACATTACAAGCACACTGCAAACCAGTTTGAGATAAAACAGTTGGGTGTTCCTGTTTTTTTTTATCGGCAACCAGGAGGCAGGAGGATACCTTCTTTATGGAGCTTGGAATTTAATGGAAAACTGTCCTTTCACAGAGTGTACAGACCTTCTCATCAGAGATCGGATTATTAGTAGTGGTGGTGGGCGGGTATGGTCAGGGAGTATTGCCACCACATGAGACAGAGTTAACTTCAGGAAAATGCACACAAATTTGCAAAACTGTGATGCTGTCCAAAGTCAGTTTTGAAATGATCGGGTAGATTCAGAGAGTCTCTTGCCCAGACTAGGTGAATTGAGGACTAGAGGACATAGGTTTAAGGTGAAGCGGAAAAGATTTAAAAGGAATCTGAGGGGTGACTTTTTCACGCAAAGGGTGGTGGGTGTATGGAACGAGCTGCCAGAGGAGGTAGTTGAGGCAGGGACTATCCCAACATTTAAGAAACAGTTAGACAGGTACATGGATAGGACAGGTTTGGAGGGATATGGACCAAATGATGGCAGGAGGGACTAGAGTAGCTGGGACATGATAGCTGGTATGTGCAAGTTGGGCTGAAGGGCCTGTTTCCACACTGTATCATGAGAAATGTGCAATCCCAAAGCTGTGCAGCTCACACCAATAATGAATGTAATCCTGAGAGGAAAGAAAGCAACAATCTGCTTTGAGCAGAAGACTAATGGGCCGATGACATCTGCCCCTTCAGACTCAAGTGTGCCTCTTTCCAGGGTCACTGTTGCAGAGGTTAGATCGGCCTTCCTGAGGGAGAACCCACGGAAAGCAATTGGCCCAGACAGAGTCCCTGGCTGCACCCTTAGAAGCTGCATGGATCAACTAGCGGGAGTATTCATGGTCATCCTTATTCCCTCCCTACTCCGTTCTGAGGTATCCACCTGCTTCAAGAAGATCACCATCATCCCGGAGCCAAAGAAAAGCACAATCTCATGCCTTTAATGACTACCAACCAGTGGCCTTGACATTCACCATCATGAAATGCTTGGAGAGGCTAGCTATGAAATGTATTAAATCCAGTCAATCCAGCGGCCTTGACCCACTGCAGTTCGCCTACCGTCACAACAGGTCCACGGAGAATGCAATGTCCCTGGCCCTACACTCATCCCGAGAACCATCTGGATAATGGAGACACCAATGTCAGATTCCTATTCATACACCACAGCTCTGCCTTTAATACCAAGTTAGATAAGATGGGAGTGTTTATTTATCAATATGGTGTGGACAGGTTTGGTGTTAGTGGGAAAAAGAGGGTGCAGGTTCCACAGGTGGTTAGGTCCAGACGCGAGAGATAAATCAAGAGATTAGTGAAGGAGACGAAACAGTTGAGAAAGCAGGTGGAGGTGGAGGGGGGGAGGGTTGGTTTTTGGATGCCAAAACCAACTGTTGACCCCTCCCGTGGTAACGTGGGCCTAACTCAACGAAACACCAATGAAGGGAGGTGCCCTCTTGATAACCCCCAATGATATACTTGCATCTGCAGGATTTATTTTTTATTTTTTAAGAGCTAATATGTAGGTAGCTGTTTTGCTTTGTTTTTTGCATATGGAGTCATTTATTGTAAGTTGGTGTATTGAGTTAGATAATACTTTGGTTTTGGGCTTGGTTTGAGCGCTTATCCAAGAGCTAGTGCACAAGTACTTTGTGTTTTAATTGTAATACCATCCAGGCTTATCACCAAACCAGCCGGACTTGGTATCAGTAATCATCTCTGCAACTAAATCATCAACTTCCTGACCAACAGACCTCAATTAGTGATGATGAAGGGGCAAATCATCCACTACGATACTCTGCGATACTGGTGCTCCACAAGGATGCATTCTCAGCCCCCTTCTTTACTCCATGTACACCTACAACTGTGCAGCCAAGTACAAATCCAATTCAATTTTCATATTTGCAGACAACACCACCATTGTGGGCCGGATACCAATTAATGAGACAGAGTACAGGAAGTAGATTGAGAACCTCATCACCTGGTTTTGAGACAATAAACTTTCTCTCAATTTCAGCAATGTCTAGCATTTATTTCAAGAGGCCAAGAATACAAAAATAGGGATATAATTCTGTGGCTCAAATGAGGCGCTGGTCAGGCTGCATTTGAAGTACTGCGAGTAATTTTGGGCACCATATCGGAGGTAGGGATGTGCTGGCCCTGGAGAGGGTCCAGAGGAGGTTTACAAGAATGAGTGGGTAACATATGATGAGCGTTTGTTGGCACTGGGCCTGTACTCGCTGGAGTTTAGAAGAATGAGGGGGGATCTCATTGAAATGTACCGAATAGTGAAAGGTTTGGATAGAATGGATATGGAGAGGATGTTTCCACTAATGGGAAAGTCTAGAACTAGAGGTCATAGCCTCAGAATTAAAGGACGTTGCTTGAGGAAGGAGATGAAAAGGAAATTCTTTAGTCAGATGGTGGTGAATCTGTGGAATTCAGATGGCTGTGGAGGCCAAGTCAATGGATATTTTTAAGGCAGAGTTGGATAGATTCTTGATTTGTACGGGTGTCAGGGTTATTGGGAGAAGGGAGGAGAATGGGGTTAGGAGGGAGAGATAGATCAGCCATGATTGAATGGTGGAGTACACATGATGGGCCGAATGACCTAATTCTGCTCCTATTACTTATGACCTTAAGACCTAAGACAAAGGAGATAGTGATTGATGCTAGGAAACAAAGCAGTACCACATATTCAGGTTTGCATTTCATCAGCACCGACTTAGAGATGTTGAAAACATCAAATTCCCAGGACTAAATATCACCAGAAAATCATCCTGGACCACCCACATTGAAGCAATGGCCAAGAAAACACACCAAACCCTCTACTTCCTCAGAAGGTTTAAGAAGTTTGCATGTCCCCCACAACTCCACCAACATCAACAGTTGCGCCATAGAAAACATTTTATCACGGTACACCACAGCATGGTTTGGAAACAGCCCCAACCAAGACCACAAGAAATTGCAGAGAATTGTGGACACAGCCCACACTATCAAACAAACTAACCTCCCTTCTATTGACTCCATTTAAACTTCATGCTGCCTTGGCTTATACTCGCTAGAATTTAGGAGATTGAGAGGGGATCTTATAGAAACGTACAAAATTCTTATGGGGTTGGACAGGCTAGATGCAGGAAGATTGTTGCCGATGTTGGGGAAATCCAGGACAAGGGGTCACAGCTTAAGGATAAGGGGGAAATCCTTTAAGACCGAGATGAGGAAAAACTTTTTCACACAGAGAGTGGTGAATCTCTGGAACTCTCTGCCACAGAGGGTAGTTGACGCCAGTTCATTGGCTATATTTAAGAGGGAGTTAGATGTGGCCCTTGTGGCTAAAGGGATCAGTGGGTATGGAGAGAAGGCAGGTACGGGATACTGAGTTGGATGATCAGCCATGATCATATTGAATGGCGGTGCAGGCTCAAAGGGCCGAATGGCCTACTCCTGCACCTATTTTCTATGTATCTATGTATCTATAATCAAGGAAGAGTCGCACCCTGGCCACTCCCTCTTCTCTCCTCTCTCAGAGGGTATTGTCCAGATTTAGGGACAATTTCTTCCCAGCTGTTAGCAGGCAACTGAACCATCCTACCAACACTGGAGTGCCATCCTGAGTTACGATCGACCTCATTGAAGACCCTCGGACTATCCTTGATCGGACTTTGCTGGATTTTACCTTGCACTAAATGTTATTCACGTTATTCCCTTTATGATATATTTGCATGCTGTGGATGGCTCAATTGTAATCATGTATTGTCTTTCCTTTGACTGGTTAACACATATCAAAAGCTTTTCACTATACCTCGGTATACTTGACAATAAACTTAACTAAACTGAACTAAACTAAACTGAACTAATCTTCTAATATCCTAAGAGAGACATAATGATATAGTATCTACATTAAATTTGATCAATAGTCTTCATATTACGACCATTACTGTTCCGATCTTTGAAAGCTTCTCTTCTGAGAGGCTTAGATATAGTGGATGAGGAGAGATTGTTTCCACTAGTGGGATAGTCTAGGACTAAAGGTCATAGCCTCAGAATTAAAGGATGCTCCTTGAGAAATGTCTTTAGTCAGAGGCTATGGAGGCCAAGTCAATAGATATTTTAAGGCAGAGATAGATAGATTTTTGATTAGTACGGTTGTCAGGGGAGATGGGGAGAAGGCAGGAGAATGGGGTTCAGAGGGAGAGATAGATCAGCCATGATTGAATGGCGGAATAGACTTGATGTGCCATTCGATCTAATTCTGCTCCTATCACTTATGACCTTATGACCTTATGACTTATTCTTATATGATGTTGATCATGAATCAGCACAAAGCTGGAACACATTACAAGGCATTGTTTTTAAATGTTATTTTAAGAATGATAACTTGGTAAAGTTTATACAATTAAAAGATAGGGGACTTAATCAGCTCATGCCAGAATGGTAAATTTTGAATGCAGATATCAGTGGCTTGAGTTGTACTGGATGCAAGGCTTTGCACTAAACAAACTGCAGGAAGAGCTCAGCGGGTCAGGCAACATCTGTGGAGGTGAAGGGATAGTCAAGGCTTAGTGTCTCTATCCATAAAATTGGCCATCCTTCTGCCTCCACAGATATTGCCTGACCCATTGGGTTCCATCCACAGTTTGATGTTTCTCCAAATGCAGCATTTGCTGTTCTTGTGTCTCCAATGTTTTGCACAAGTTTGGCCAATTTATGACGATTTACTCCAAGAAAACCAGTCAGTCTGGTGGAATCACCTGGACTAATATTTATTTTCTTGGTGTTCATTTGCTGTTCCAAATCTTTTATTCCTGTGACTTCTCCCTCCCTTCTATTTTAGTTTTGAACAATACATCATTGAATAGAATGAATAGAATAGAATAGAATAGAATGCCTTTTATTGTCATTCAAACAGCTTGGTTTGAACGAAATTGCATTTTCTACAGTTTTAACATTACAAAAAAAACCAAGACCCACACTTAACACACTTTACACAAACATCCATCACAGTGAATCTCCAACACCTCCTCACTGTGATGGAAGGCAAAGTCTTATCTCTTCCCTTGTTCTTCTCCCGCGGTCCAGCAGTCCAACTGCAGCGTCGAGGCGACTGGGGCTCCCGATGTTAAAGCCCCCGGCGGGCGATGGTAAGTCCTGTGGCCCTTTAAGCCACGCCGGGCGATGTTAGGCCCCCGGCTCCGTGTCCTTTAAACCCCGCGATTCCAGCAGGAGAAGTTGCCGTTGCGGGAGCTCCGAAAAGCAGTCTCCCACCAGGGACCTGCGAGCTCCCGATGTTCCTGTCCACCGGGCCTGCGGCCAGAGCCTCCGAAGCTCAGAAGTCGGGTCGCAGCCACGCGCCACCACAGCTATCCCCACTCCGAAGACGGCGAGCTCCGTGATGGTGAGTAGTCCGCAGGCTCCGCGACTGGAGACCTCAGGTTGCTCCCGGCCGGTGGCCGCCGCCGGCTCCACAATGTTAGGCCCAACGACATCGGAGATCCGACAGGGAAAAAGTCGGGTCCCCATACAGGGGAAGAGACTAACGGTTTCTCCAACAGCCCCCCCCCCCCACCCCCCACCCCCCACATATACACAACTAAAGAAAAAAAATAAAAACTTGACTCAAGACATACATTTAACAAGACAAAACATTTTAAAAAGACAGACGGACTGTAGTCGAGCCGCTGCCGATAGGCACCACCACACCACATGAAACAAGGCCTTCTAGTTTAACATAATAATCACAAAAGTCGTATAACTGGTTTTATATTTTGCTACTTTGATACACCTTACATTTTTCAAATAAATTGTACTTGTTTTAAAGTAGTCCATAAACATTCTGTTTGTTCACAAGAGTTAAAGAACCAGTCAACAAAGGTCCCAACTCAGTTTTAGATTAATGCTCAGCTGAGGACTAAACAATTGGGAAATATGACGTTACGTCATTGTGACCATGTGGCCATTTCATGACAAATACCTGCATGCATTCAAGTATTTATTTTTCCTCAAATTTTAGCTTTTTCTTTATGTTAACCCTCACATCACCCGTCTACCAAATCTCATCAGTCTGCAGTCATGGTAGACGGTGGACAATAACAACCTTATTTGTCAGAAAGCCAGCAAACCAAGATAGCTAACTCCTGTTCTGATCCGATTTTTTATTCAATTCTCAGAAATTAAATTCCCTGAAGCAAGCCAGCCAGGGAACTATGTGTTCCTTTAACTCTCACATAATGACTCAGTTGCCAATAGAACCAGATGTTCTACAGGTATCGGAATGATTTAGATTGTATTCTGAACAGTCAACCTGAAAATTAGTATCTTACAGATGGATAAGCTGCAATTTCAATATAAGAAATAACACCAGTATGGAGCTTGTAATTCTTTGCAACGTTACAGTATAATGAAATAACCATCTGCCTACAACCTCAATGTTCCATGCCTTCAGTGTTGCATATGGCTTCACACATTCCTACTTCAAAAGTAATGGAGGACTCAGCAATATTGAATGATGCCTTCCATGCCACAACAATTTGCATTGTTTTAACAAGCACGGAAAGAACATTTAATTAATACTCGTGATTATGAGCAGACAAAATCAATTTAGCCACTTCAGCATCAAATAAACATTATCCCATCTGAAATAATTTTACTCACAACTCAACAAAATTGACTATGCTTTTGGGAGACAACAAACCATTATTCTTCATCTAAGCAAAATTAACCATCTCATTTAAAATACACACTCCCATATTTTAACTCCACACAATCTTTTCAGTTCTTGTCAGATTGAAACGTATCCAACATATATTTTTACCTCATCTTTTCACATGACTAGTTTTCAATTTATTTATATATTTTAAATATTTAGTTGTATTCAAATCTACAACATCCTGGAGTTGCACTGGCAAAGAAAGGAGCTCTTCGGACCACATTTACATGCCAATATTCTTTCGGATTTGCTTGCTGAAGGTCAATAACCTTCAATGCCTTACCTATTGAAGTGCCTGTCGGAATGACCTTTGAATGTAGTGATTATATCGGACTCCATCACCTCCTTTGGCAGCAGTTCCAGGTATCAACCACCCTCTGTGTAAAATATCTTGCCCCTCAGATCACTATTTAGTCTTTCCTCTTTCCTCTCACCTTAAACTTGTGCTCTATCATCTTTGATGCACCTACCACAGGAAAAAGATTTTGAATATTTAACCTCTCTGTTTGTTATAATTTTATATGCCTCCATCAAGTCAGCCCTCGGCCTCTTTTGCTGCAGGAAAATCAAATTCAGCCTATTCAATCTCTCTCTGTAACTTAAATCTTCCAATCCAGGTAATTTTCTGGTAAATCTCTGCACTCTCTCTCCCAGATCCATATCCTTCTTATAGTATGGCAACCAGAACCGCACAATATGCCAACTGCAGCCTGGAGACACATTTTGTGTGGGTGGCCTACATCCTAATGGCATGAAGATTGAATTCT
Organism: Malacoraja senta; assembly: GCA_038087875.1. NCBI lineage: Eukaryota > Metazoa > Chordata > Chondrichthyes > Rajiformes > Rajidae > Malacoraja > Malacoraja senta. Next base: position 262,183,117 of record CM075977.1, on the reverse strand, counting down.
TCAACTTAAAGTAATATCCTCCCCATCCTCTTTCTCTTTCCCCTGCCTCCCCCTCACCACATTTCTCCCACTATCTCCCACCACTTTGATCACCCTGCTTGTTTCCACTTTATGGTCATCTCCCATCCTTAGACCCCATATTTCCCTTTTATCCCCTCTTTTTGCCCCTCTCCCTGTGCCCTTCCACCAATATCCCACCCTCCGGCGTTATATCTCACAGGCCTTTATCTTTCCATATCTGACACCCCTTTATCTTCTTTACACTTCTAGCCTTTATCACTTACTCACCCATCTGCCAATCGCCCTGTCACCTGTATCCACCTATCACTTACCGGGTTTTGCTCCATCCACACCTCTCTTTTCCAGCTTACTCCCCCTACTCCACAAGTCTGAAGAACGACCCCAAACTGTAACATGGCCATTCCTTTCACAACTGCTGCCTGACCCGCTGAGTCCCTTCAGCACCCTGATCTTTTGACCAAGTGCAACGTAGCCCGTGATTTGTAAAGTTCCCACATAAAGTCTCAACTTCTATATTCTATGCACTGATCTGTGAAGGCAAGGGTGCCATATCCTTCATCACCAGCTTATCGACCTGTGTTGCCCCTTTCAGGGAACTAAGAACTTAAACACAAAGTTTCCTTTTTCATTAACATTCCTTACCACCCTACCATTTCCTGCATATGCTTGACTTCAAAAAAGCACCACCTTGGACTTATCAGGATTAAATTCCATCTGGTTACCCTCTACCTAACATTCCATCTGATCTACATCCTGCTGTAGCCCAAAACATCCTTTCTCGCTATTCACTGCACTATCAGCTTTTGTGGCATCTGCAAACTTATTAATCATACTTCCTCCATTCATATCAAAAGCATTGATATAGATCACAAACAAAAGAATTCTGATACTGATTCTTACTTAGGGTCAATTGTAACTGCCACAGAGGCACAGGATGAACACATATATGCTTTAATGTGCAGGAGATTCTTTATTTAAAGTCTGCTGGTGAGCTGTGGGCTGCAATCAGGAACCGTGCTGCAGCTTGTTCATTCTGGATTGCACGCACTTGACTAGCTTCCCGCACAATGAGAACTCTAAGGAGGGGAGATAATAGGGAAAGGTCCCGTTGCTGGAGAGCTGGTGGAGTTTTGAGGGGCTGTTCACATGGCCCAATGCCAAACTGGATTTACTTTAGCAAACAAAACAATTTGTTGGGGTAACCCAGCAGGTCAGGCAGCATCTGTGGAGGGAAATGGACAGCTTTGTGTCGAGACCCTTCATCTGGACGAAAAGAGTAAAGGGGAGAGAAGCAGATAACTATGATATATAAAGAGGAGAGGGCTTCTCACCTTCCTGTAATGTGACAAGAAGTATACACCGTATTCTAGTTGTTGGCTAATCTATTTACATGATGTTATCAAAATCTTGTGCTGTATGCCTTAACCAACATAACCAAGCACGTTATATGCCTTTATAAGCATCTTGTCCACGTCCTCCGAACTTCATGGATCTGTGGATATACACTCCAAGGTTTCTGTTGTCTTGTGCAGTTCTCTGTCCTACATTCATCATATATTCTATCATCTTGTTTCCTCTCCCCAAGTGCATTGCTTCACACATCTTCAGTGAATTTTATTTGGCACTCTGTTGCTCACCTGACCTCCCCCATTTGATATCTTTCTTCTCTACTATCACAGACATTTTGTATCATCTTCGAACCTCCGACATTTAGTCTCTGAATCACTAATATATAACACGGAAAACAAATGGACTGTGTGGTGCATTTTAAGACAGCCCAAAGTGTTTTACAACAAATGAACTGTTCAAAATGTCGTCAATGTGCTGAGCAGTCACTGAGGAAGCCTGAACAAAAGAAACAATAAAAAGAGTGTTGTAGAAATGTCACCATACCAGTAAGAATAGTTGGAGCAGCAATTCAAAGGTCAGTCTTTATACAAGACAGTGGATTCTTTGAACTACTCTTTATAGAATAATCACATAGTGAAAATGTGAAGAGGTTGACGTGCGCTTTTGCTTAACATTAAACTGTTACTTCTAGCTGCCTGATGGATATTAAACAAGTATTTATTCTACTAAAAATCATTGCTTTTCTCAATGATACCAAATGTTATCAAATGATTTCATGTTTTGGATTCCCTTAATTCTTCAATTGGAAGGTAGAATGTATGCACCTGTAACACTTGCTTTGAAATAAAAACTTAATTATGCAATTTTCCAGATTTTTTACATCCTTCTCAAGATATTCTTGGAAAATGCACAGTCCACGGACAACTATATCACCACACCACACTTGCCCGACTTCGAGAGGGTGCATTGCTTCCACTGTCCCATTTTCTCTTTCACCTTAGCTAACTGGTCCAACCATTTCTTTCCATGTGCCCCAGCAACTTCAAGTCATCAGAACTGATCGTGAAGGGATTGGTTGGGCCAGTTGCCAAAGAACACAAAGTCATAGAAACATGGAATAGGTGCAGGAGTAGGCCATTTGGCCCTTCGAGCCAGCCCCGCCATTCAATATGATCATGGCTGATCATCTAAAATCAGTACCCCGTTCCTGCTTATTCCCCATATCCCTTGATTCATTTAGCTATGAGCTAAATCTAACTCTCTCTTGAAAACATCCAGTGAATTGGCCTCCACTGCCTCCTGTGGCAGAGAATTCCACAGATTCACAACTCTCTGGGTGAAATTTCCTCATCTCAGTCCTAAATGGCCTCCCCCTTATTCTTAAACTGCGACCACTGGTTCTGGATACATGTTGTGAATGACTCTGGACTCCAAGGCCAGTTCAAAATGATCAATTTACAGATCAACAGTGGGTCTAAGCAGTTGATGCTGATGTTCATGATACCATTATTGTCCCCATTACCAAGGACCTCATCCTTCCTGAACGATTGGCAATAGGTCATAGACACATATGAAAAAGAGGGTTTTGATAACAATGTTATTAAGATGGATGGTAACTTTGCAGATGTCAGCAAATGTGGTGGCATACAGGACACTGAAGCTTATTTAAGATTACCACACTATCTCAATGGACTGGGGAAATGGGGCTAGAAATTGCAGATGAAATTTTACTCCGATCAGTAGGAGATGTTGTGACTTGGAAAGTTAAACCATGGCAAGACTTACACAGTAAATTGCTGGACCCAGTGAACAGTTGTAAACATTGAGGGGTGCAGGTACCCAGTTCCCTGAAAGTGGCAATGCAGGTCGACAGGGAAGTGAAGAGGGCATTTTGCACACTTGCTTTAATCAGAGAGAGTATTGAGTATGTTAGTTTCAGTTTTAGAGATTCAGCGAGGAAACAGGCCTCTTGGTCCACCAATAACCACCCATGCACTAGTTCTTTCCTATACACTAGGGACAATTTACCAAAGGCAATTAATCTACAAACCTGCATGACTTTGGATTGTTGGACGAAACCGGAGCACCTGGAGAAAACCCACGTGGTCACAGTGGGAACATACAAACTCCATACAGACAACACCCATAGTCAGGATCGAACCTGGGACTTTGGCGCTGTATGCAAGCAACTCTACCACTGTGCCACTGTTCCTTAGTCTGCTGGTTCGAGATTTCAAGCTTCTGTACCTTTTGCCCGAAAGGAGCAGGGAGAAGATGAAGGGATTCATTCAAAATGTCACCTACTCCTTTACTGCAGAGATGCTGCCTGACTCACTACACTGAGTTACTCCAACATTTTGTGTCTACCTTAGATATTAGTTAGACTTGTGCTCGTAGGCTTAATCCCAAGTATTATTTTGTTTTATAGGTCCCTGCAATGTGAATTGTTTGGTCAGATCAAGATGTCAGAATGATAAGTGGTTGATCATGTAAAAACAATTATGCATATGGCATGATAAATAGTGAGGGGACACCCCATCAATTTAGTTAAGAGAGTTATAGAGGGGTGAGTAGGGTAGTGTGAGGCAGATAACACTATGAACCTCACCAGGTGGAGCCACTTCAGATTGTCACAAATATCACCATGAAGAACTTTGACATAAAGCGATGCGATCCTGGTGAACGGCAATTGGTCAATCAATCCTAATATGTTAATACTTGGGAATGAGCGGGGCTTTCCTGCAGCTAATGAGACCTACATTATGATGGATCATGATGGCAACTCTGCCATCCCTCATTGAATGCTCCTGGGCGTTATGAATCGCACTATTCTACACAGAAAAGAAAATTAAAAATGAGTCCATGTTTCTGGAGCAAAGGAGATAGCTGGTTCAATGATGGTGTCTCATCCACAGATAATTATTTAACACCTCAAGTCACCAGTGTTCAGATAAGAGAACTTTATAAACATTTAGTGCTCATCACTGATAGCAACTCAGTTTCACAACCAGTTGATGGGAGGTAAACTGTGACCATACAAAAGCATGTTGAATATGGTGGAAACCAGATGAGCTTTCAGAAAAACTTAAATCCTTAAATGGTAGTTTCCAACAATCTGAAGGAAACAGGAGTAACGTTATAAAAGTCACAGAGTAATACAGCATGGACCAAATCGTCCTTTATGAATGTCTCACGCTAAAGTCCACAGGTTGAAGTCAGCGTCGCCCGCGGCTGGAAGCTCCGCAGCCACAGCTCCACGATGTTGAAGCAGCAGGCCCGACACTCCGGAGCTTCAAACAGCGATCCCAGGTAAGGCATCGCCCGCTCCGCGGTGAATCCAGTGCTGTGCCACCGCTGAAGCTCTGGTCCGGTCTCCGGCAGGAAAGGCCGCGAGGTGGGGGGGGGGGGGGGGAAGACGCAACTCGGAGAATAGTCACATCCTCGCCAGGAAGTGACTGAGAAACAGTTTCCCCCTTACCCTCCCCACCTCCCCCACATAAAAATACTAGGAAACCTCCAAAACATACTTTTTTAAACAGACTAAAAATAACAAATAGATGGAAAAACAGACAGACTGTAGGCAGAGGCTGCCATCATATGGTGCCCCTAGTGACTAGTGAGAAGCAGGTGGGAGTCATCTGAAATTGGAGAATGCATTGTTCATGCCAGTGGATTGTGTTGTTCTTCCTTTTGTTGTGTGGCCTCACTGTAGCAATGGAGGAGGCCGAGGTTAGAAAAGTAGGTTTGGAAATGGGAAGGGGAGTTGAAACGGTTGGCAACTGGGGGAGCAAGCAGGCCCTGGCAGACAAAGTGTAAGTTTTTGATGAAATGGTCATCTTGTTTACACTTGGTCTTGTTGATGTGGAGGTGGAGGTGGAGGTAGGGGAGTCACACTGAGAGACCCAAATGTAATAAGTGAGGTTGGAGGAGATTCCCATAAATCAAGGGTCATCTGGAAAGATTGTTTGAGTCCCTGAATGAAGGTGAAGGTGGAGATGAAATACAGGTATTGCATCTCTTGCAGTTGCAGTGGAAATTGCTTCTAGGGCGGGGGGTGTTGGTGAGAGGGATGAATGGACCAAGGAATCATGGTCTCTGTGAAAAGTGAAAAGGGGTTGGGGACAGGAAGATGTGACTAGTCGTGGCACCATGTTAAAGCTGGTGCAAATGTCGGAGTGAGATGTGTTGGATGCAGGGCTGATGGGATGAAAGATGATGTACCTAGGAACTCTATCCCTGTTTCGTCAATGGAAAGGGGCGAGAGAGCAGAACTGCAGGAAAAGGAAGCGTCATGGCCGAGGGCTCCACCAACAACTGCAGGGAAAAGCCACATCTACTGTAGAAAGAGGACATCTTAAATATCGTGGAGTGGATTGGCTTTTCTTGAGAGAAGATGCGGTGGAAATGGAGAAACTGCAAGAAAGGAATGACATCCTTGCAAGAGGCAGGGTGCGAAGACGTGTAGTCAAGATAGCTGAGGGTTTCATTGAATTTGGAGTAGATGTCAATGGATGCAGACTCGATGGGCTGAATGGCCTGTCTACTCCTATAGTTATTGATCAGATGAGCGTCTGTGCCCTGAAATAGACAGATAAATCAAGAAAGGGGAATGAACTGTCTGAGATAGTCGATGTGAATACGAGGAGAAGCTGGATGTTGATGGTGAAGCTGATGAAATAGTAAGATTAAACGAGAACTTACCAGTTTGAAGTTTGATCTGTATTTTATGAGGAGTTACGATGAGGGATTACGTGAAGAACCCGTCCAGCACGCATGCGCGACATACTTCAAAGCAGCGGTGTGGAATCACAGGAAACACAATAATTGAAATAAACATAGTAAAGAAAAGGAGAACTAAGATACCAGTTGATCTCTATAATTGAGGGTGGGAGCGGAGGGCACGTAATCCCTCATCGTAACTCCTCATAAAATACAGATCAAACTTCAAACTGGTAAGTTCTCATTTAATCTTACTATTTTAGTTCGGAGTCATGTGAGTGACTACGTGAAGATTTTAAAGCTCTGTGATTTCAAACCGTGTAACAGTTCATACTTCACTCGCTGCCGAAGTCATTCAAGGGAGCAAGTATGTTATCGTAATCAACCATGAATCTGTTTGTAAACAATAATGGTATTTATTAAACAATAACAAAAGAAAAATGCTCCCCTGGGCTTAAATTATATATTTGCAGATTCTAAAACTCTTTCTGCAAATAACACAGGTTCTGCTAGCGGCTTATTGTAGAACGTTTGGAACGTTTTCTCCATGGACCACCCCGCTGTAGCCAGGATGTGGTCCAGTGGTACGTCCATCCTTTTAGCCGCCGATGTGGATGCTGCCCTGGTGGAGTGAGATGTATATACGTCAGTATCTACTCCAGCAGCTCCCAGTACCTGCTTGAGCCATCTTGAGATGGTTTGGCTCGACACCCGACCATGAGGTTTCTTGTGGCTGACCCATAAGGCTTTTTCTCTCCCTCGGGAATCTGTTGTTGTGTTGATGTAAGTGAGTAAGTGAATCATGACACACAACCGTGGGTCAGGTGGGTATGCCCGGAAATCCATAACTAGGCCTGAAGTTCCTGGCCTGCTCTGCTTTAGCAGCTCCTGAATGGTGAATGAGACCCGGTCTGGTGTTATAACCATGTTGTCCAGTCGCAGTAAGTGGAGGGACTGGACTCTTTGTGCTGAGACTAGTGCCATCAGCATGACCGTTTTCAGGGTTAGCTGTTCCAGGGTGAGAGACCTGGCTGGTGACCATCCCCTTAGGTATGTCAGGACCACACTGACATCCCAGATTTGGGTGTACCTAGGTCTAGGGGGGTTGGAGTTGAATATACCCCTCATGAGTTTGATCACCAGCGGGTGAGACCCTATGGCCTGTTGTCCTGGTACTTGTTTTAAATAGGCTGACAGAGCACTTCTGGCAGTATTGATGGCGTTGTAGCTCAGTCCTTCATTATGGTGAAGGTCCCCCAGGAACTCCAGTACATTGGTTATGGTTGTAGATAAGTATGTTGTCCCAGTAGTCGAGCAGTATCTTTCCCACTTCCTGATGCTCGATAGGTATTGTTTCCTGGTGGACATACGCTGTCATCGTGTTGATGGTCCTGTCAGACAATCCCAGTCCCAGCAGTGGTCTTTTCATAATCTGCAACCCAGTAGGTTAATTTTGTCATGGCATGGATGACTTATGCCTGATACTGGGTGAGTCAATAGGTCTGGGCTACTGGGAAAGGTCATAGGAGTTTCGATGACCATGTCGAGGACCACTGGGAACCATGGACGACAGATGGCGCAATGGGCTAAGTGTTCGGCTGGCAACCGGAAGGTAGCCGGTTCGAATCCCGCTTGGAGTGCATACTGTCGTTGTGTCCTTGGGCAAGACACTTCACCCACCTTTGCCTGCGTGTGAATGTGTGTGTGAATGTGTGTGAGTGATTGGTGGTGGTCGGAGGGGCCGTAGGCGCAGATTAGCAGCCACGCTTCCGTCAGTCTGCCCCAGGGCAGCTATGGCTACAAAAGTAGCTCACCACCACCGAGTGTGACTGAGGAGTGAATGAATAATGCGATGTAAAGCGCCTTGAGTATTAGAAAGGCGCTATATAAATCCAATCCATTATTATTATTATTATGACTGTGTAGGCCAGTCCGGTACTATCAAAATACCTGAAGCAGAGTCCATCTGTATTTTGCGTAGTACCCTACTGATGAGGCAGAAGGAGGGAAAAGCATAAAATAAATAGTTTCCCCAGTTCCCGAATGCATCTATCGCTGCTGCCTCAGGGTCTGGTTCCCAAGCGACATACATTAGTACCTGGTGATTTAGTCTGGATGCAAAGAGATCGATATCTGGTGTGCCATATTGCTTTGTAATTTTTGCAAAAGCTTTAGGATTTAACATCCATTCGGTGTTATCATTGAATTTGCATGACCTGGTGTCTGCCACTGTATTTAGCTTACCTGGTAGGTAAGTTGCTGATAGCCAAATATGTCTATCGACACACCATTGCCAGATTTTGTTGACCAAATTGTCACACGATATCGATTTTATTCCGCCCATATGGTTAATATAGGCCACCCCCAGATACCAGATTGGTATTATCAATCTGTAAACGCACATGCAAATGGTGCATATTCGTAGAATATGCTTTTAAACCATAAAACGCACCCAACATTTACAAATAATTTATGCCCAGTGTTTGTAGTAAAGATGATTCTAGGTTAGTCCATCTACCACCTGTGCTGGATATGGTATTAGTTGCTCCCCAGCCTTGAGCACTGGCATCTGTTTGTATAGTTAACGTTGGGTTATTGATGATGATAGGGCTGGAACTATGCCAAATGTGCTCTATCCACCATTGTAACTCTGATATTGCTTCAATGGGTAATTTCATGGTTCGGTCAAAGTGACCCGCATGTCATTTTAACGCCTGTACTTTTGCCCTTTGTAGCTTTTGATAGTGCAGAGGTCCAAATTGTGTAGCTGGAAATGCTGCTACCATTTTGCCAATTACTCTTGCCACTTGTCGGATGGTTGGTCGATCGCTAACCATTAAATTGTTACACGTCTGTGCCAATTCTGCTGCTTTATCTTTTGGCAACGTTACAGACATGTGGACTGAGTTAATTGTGAATCCCAGATAGTCCATAGTTGTGGATGGCATCAACTTAGATTTATCTGGATGTAAGACAAATCCCAGGGTTTCAAACAATTGTGTGGTAGCTAATAGAGCTGATTTAGCCATTTCCATGGTTTTGCCTACTATTAGAATATCATCGTTATGCCATGACAATATGTCTCTGTTTTCTTAATGTTGCCAAGGCTGGTTTTAATATCTTGGTAAATAGTCTTGGGGCTGATGTTAACCCATTAGGCAACACTTTATACTGCCATAGTTGCCCCATCCAGGTAAATTTCAGGTATCTGCGATGACCCTTTTGAATGGGTACTGTATAGTAGGCATCTTTTAAATCAATGCTTGCATTAAGTATCCTTTGGAAATCAGTTGTTTAGCAGTTACAAATGTTTCCATTTTGAAATGTATATACTTAACAAAGGTATTTAGTGAGGTTAAGTCAATGATGATGCGACATCCACCATCTTTTTTGTTTTTGGTAAATATATTTGAGACAAATTCCAAAGGTTCATGTTTGGATTTCTCAATGATACCCTTTGTAAGTAACCTCACCAGTTCAGCTTGACCCTCTAGTTTTTCTTTGACTGAGAGTGTAAAGACCCTTTGGGGTACATGCTGAACTGGTGGCATATTTTCTTGAATGAACTCTATTTTGTATCCACGAATACTGTTAAGTATATAACTAACATTCGTGATAGACCTCCATGCTTCAATGAACAGGTGTAATCTCCCCCCTGTTAGTACAGTTCCCCCACTTTTTATTTGCTGGTAGGAACCAGACCCACCTACCTCCATAATTATGGGAGTGTTCCTTTATTCGGTTTCTTCATCCGTCGTTGTGCTGCTGGATGTACTGATGGTTGGGGGTGGCGCATTTTCCATGGGGTCCGCTCTGGGCCCTGGCCTAAAAAAGGCTTTCGGGGATGGTATGCGGACCCCGAGATTTCACCAGTCCCATAAGTTTGACGTCGACTGGTGGACGCGGTGGGGTACTGCCGTCTGGGTTGTGTGGGTCTGCTCGTTCTGGGGCCTGCCCTCATGAGGCCAAATGCTTTGGACTCGTCCTCCAGGTCTTTCACTTGTTTTGACAAGTCCTTTCCAAATAACAGGATCTGTGGCTCTGAGGCCGGTGTTTTACACAGTCCTGCATATTTGGGATTGAGGGCAGGTCTTATTATCTCCTTGCGGAGGTTGTTTATCTCATTTTGAGTGTTGCACAGCAGAGCCAGAGTGTCTTGCTGGTTGGTGGTCATATCCACCCCATCCACGGAACGAGCATAGGATGTTATCCCTGTCGTCAGGAGCTTGAGGATACGCTGTAATTTTAGCTCCTGGTTCCGGATACTCTGTCCAACAGATTTGGCTGTTAACGGCCGGTACGTTGAGTGAACTCCAGTTCTCCGGAGGCGAGTAGAGTTCTAGTGCCTCATTGACTACCTGTTCTTGTACGGGTTTGAGGGACAGGTAGTTAATGCTGGCCGCCGGTTTTGGCTGCAACGGCCGCTCTGCTCGTGGTGTAGCCATGTAGCGATTCACCACACCCAGCAGCTCTTCCTGGTCCTGTACCCCATGCGTACTCCCGATATCTGCGGCCAATGACCCCTGTTCCTGACCAGCCCAGCCCTGGTCGCCAATGCTGCCCTCGGCTGAGGGGGAAGCGATGGCCAGTGCATTGTAAGGCACTGGTGCAGGAGTGCCTGAATTCCCTTGGCGAGACTGCTCCAGCTCCCGAAGCAAGTCTCGCTGGAGCATTTGCTCCATGAGCCTTTCCATGCGGCTCAGGCGGCTACCTCTGCCACTCTCAAGCAGAGAGTCCTCCTCATCGGAGTTATCAGATATCACCGGCCGGTCAGTTTTTCGTTTTGATTTACCTCCAGCCCGCTGCTGTTGGTCAGGCTGCGCTAGCGGCACTGGGCTCGGCTCGGTCTCAATGATTGTGGGCCGCAGCATGTGCGGTCCAGGTGCCGCCTCTCGCCCCCCACTGATGGGACACTCCCGTTCTGTTGGAGTCGAATGGTGGGCGGTCTTTTTCCCTTGCTGTGCTTTGCTCATTTTCCAGCTTCTTCAACCTGGAATTCACAAAGCAGAGCAAAGCTTCCCAAGTACGACCTCAGAGTAAGTACTTACCTGATGGTCCGCTTTTTTAAACTTGTAGCGGGAGCGCCTGTACTCCCGGTCGTCGCTGTTGCACTGCGTGAACGCTAATGTCGCGCATGCGTGCTGGACGGGTTCTTCACATTGTCACTCACGTGACTCCGAAGTAAAATCAAATAATTCTGCACTGGTGCAATAGGCTCCTCCAATGCAAGTCAAGTCAAGTCACATTTATTTATATAGCACATTTAAAAAACAACTCTCGTTGGCCAAAGTGCTTTACATTTGTTATAAGAATAGCATAAACAAAACAAACTACGTACATATATACATGTAGCCCTCACTCAGAGGACGTCATGAAAGGCTTGGGAGTATAGATAAGTCTTTAGTCTTGACTTAAAAGAGTCGATGGAGGGGGCAGTTCTGATGGGAAAGGGGATGCTGTTCCACAGCCTAGGGGCTGCAACCGCAAAGGCGCAGTCGCCCCTGAGCTTATGCCTAGACCGTGGGATATTGAGCAGTCATCCGTGTAGTGCAGAAAGACTTGGGGAGTGTTGCCAGGGTATGTTTGGAACAAAAAAATGTTCAACATAGTCAACGGGATGTCAAGCGTAACTAGGACCTATGCAGGTGCCCATGGCTACCCCTGCCTATAACATTGTAGATTACAAACGTGTCACCATATCTATAATGTTGTAAGAAATAGCCAAAGGATTCTGGAGGGAACTGAAATGCCATATACTGTAGGCTAAACATTCTATCATGCTGCCTAATGGAATGAAAAACAGCCTGATAAATTGATCATAAGATAATTACATGTCTCTCTATGATCTGCCTTTCGTGTGACTATTATTGACTTTATCATAAAACAATAAACAACCTTAATTATTATTAATAATTATGTTTAAATAATAATCTGTCATCGGGAATAGAAACTGATAGCAGTATGAATAGTGGGAATAAGTATTATCTCCAAGGGGTTTCAGCTATTTATATCTGCAGAAACATTATTTTTCATATTAAATGTGTTTGTTTACTCAGCGGCCACAGTATTAGAACAGTGGAATCTATAAACTTAAGGATCGGGTTCTAGAATTTTATCTTTCTGGGAAATAAGCCTGTGGAGATAGGAAAGCCAGAAAGTTGGGCCGCCAGGTATTTCCTGTCAACAAGGCAGTGCCAAGAATGCTGGGAAGTCTGTGATGCAAGGTCGTATCAAATGATATCCAATGACTTAGTGCAAAGACTTCTTTGCATATTCTGAGCTATTCCAGGAAATTGAATTCACTGATGTCAAAAATGGCATCAATGTCAGAAAAAGGATATCAAACCAGTTATCAAACTACCAAAATAAATCCAACTCTCATCAGGGATATCGTTCCCTCGCCTAAGTTGCAGAGGATTAACAAGAATATGATGAAATTGATTTTAGTGCAATAATGCTCCAATTTGTTACCCCAATGCATTTTTGGTTATAAATAGCAATTGGTTGAATTGATTGATTTATCGTTATTGTCACGTGTGCTGAGGTACAGTGAAAAACTTTGCTTTGCTTGCTATCTAGTCAAATCATATCACACATCGGTACAATTAAGCCATACACAAGAACACAGGGGGTGTAAAAAGAAACTATGTTATAGTGCTCCAGCAGTATTGTGTTACAAATCCAGAGAAAGCGCAGATAAAAAAGTGTAAGGGGAGTAATGAGGTAGGTTGGAACATCAAACTGCACCCTTAGTTAAAGACAGGTCTGGTCTGTAGTCTGATAACAGCTAGGATTAAGCTGTGGTAGACAAAATGCTGGAGAAACTCAGCGGGTGAGGCAGCATCTATGGAGCAAAGGAGATAGGCAACGTTTCGGGTCGAAACCCTTCTTCAACATTTCGATCCGAAACGTTGCCTATTTCCTTCGCTCCATAGATGCTGCCTCACCCGCCGAGTTTCTCCAGCATTTTTGTCTACCTTCGAATTTCCAGCATCTGCAGTTCCTTCTTAAACAAGGATTAAGCTGTTTTTGAATTGAGCTACCTTTAATTAATTCAGCTTACTTAAATAGTTTAAAGTGATAGCCCTGAAACCAGCCTCTCTGTGAATTAATTTAACTCCAACCAAGGAATTGGTTAATATGTTACTTTTAAGGTTTAACAGGTTCTGTAATATAAAATGACTTTATAATTTTAATAATGCATTTGATTTCATTTTCAACCAATACAGATGAGTGTTTCCAGTACCACGGCCTAGCCAACAAAATACAGGTACTTGACTTGGAAATGCAGGCAGATGTGATTAGTGTATATAGGCATTGTTGTTGACATGGACAAGATGGATAAAAAGGCTTGTTTCTGTGATATATTTTTCTACGATTCTGTCTATGATTCTAAATAACCAAGTGCGATGATTACATCATACTTCTGTCCTGATCTAGGGCATTTGTTATTGAAACTTCTTTGTATTTGGCCAAGTTGGCCCAAGACAGGGAAAATGGGAATTACAAGAGCTGGACACATAATTACAAAAGAAGTTCGCATGTACCAAAAAAATCTAGAAACTGTCTAAGTTCCATGTAAAGCTTGGTCCCCCCATAGAGACAGGTTTACACTCCATGGGTGTATTCTAAATGCAGTTCCAATAACCACCAAGCCAGATCTTAAAAGATTTGAAAGGTCATTAGATCATAACACCTTGTATTCTCCTTATTTTATCTTGAAGCTGTCAAATATTTGTAATACTGTAGGACAGTTCTGTAGTTTTGCACGAGCGCTCTCCTGGCTAGAAAAATACAACTCTAACCAAGGGCAAGATAAATCAAACATAATAACCGAAACACTGAAATCCACGGTCCTGTTCAAAGGATAATGACCGGATACAATAGTCACAATATTTGGCTGTGCAGCAAGTGCGGCTTGAACATAGAAACCAATTCAATTTGTGAACGGGGCCCAAAGTCCACTTTACATTTGCAACACATGTTGCGCAGGATGGCACATTTATGAGGGTGCTGGTGATTGGCAAGTTGTCACTTTGGAGATCCTCTTGCACACCTGGACATGCATCCTGCAGCAGGAAGGACACGGGTAATTTAAGGGAATGTCAGCTGCCAGAGATTAATTAATACTGACTGTCACTACAATTCTGCAAGTATTCAATGCTTTCCAGGCTGCCTTAAGTTATTAAGATCTACAGAGAATAGAGAGGGTGAGAGAGAGAAAGAGAGAAAGAGAGAGAAAGATTTGCTGAAGGAATATGTCTCGACATCAAGACTTTTTGCAAAACAGATGCACCCAGCCAAGGGTACATCGTTAAGCATTCTCTTGAAACACATAATGATTAGGAGAATGAGCAGAGAGCACTCAGAGCAGATTAAATGACTGGAAAAGGAGGGCAAGGAGTGTGAGAAGGGCTCTCGATATGACACTATGTGTAGGGAACAATTTTACAACACAAACCTCATTGCAAAATGATTGTGCTATAATAGGGGCATTCTCGCTGAATTCAAAGACAACCATGGCCATAGAATCAGGGGGAGGGACTGCATTACTGATAGTAGACACAATAACCATTTCTGTAAACTTTCCAATTTTACAGTTTGCAATCTGCAAAGAAAGCTGTGTATTTTAGAAAGTCTGATGGCCTCAAAGAACAGGGGTCGCAGACTATCCATAGCACTGGCACTGCCTTGAAGTAACTGTGAAGATAATTTTGAGTTTTCAACAAGAGAACAGTACGTTAGCTTGGTGAGAATGATGAGGAGATCCAAAAGCTAACTAATCACAAAAGAAAATTGTTTCTAGACTGGAAACTCTATCACGAATCATGACATCTTAAGGCAAAGGTGTTTGACAAAAAAGCCAAAGTCTGAAAAATTGTTGGCAAGTCAAAGGAATGCAGGATTTCTAGCAACGTTATAATCAACTACAACATGCATTGGTTCTTCAGCACTGTCAAGTCCAGTCATGGCCAAAACAATCACGGGCACTTCCCACTGAGAGCCAAGAATAGAGGAGAACTCATCAGGGATAACAAAGGAGCTAACACCTGCTAGACGGAACACTTTATAAAACTCTTCAACTGACACAACTGTCCTTGATATGAGCGTCCTTGATTTCAAATGATGATGCCAACTCAGATTGAGGTTAAGTTGAAAAGGCAAATAAAGTCATACAACATTGAAACAGGCAAATTGGAGGAATAGCACCTCATATTTTGCTTGGGCAGCTTACACCCCAGCAGTATGAACATTGACTTCTCTAACTTCAAGTAATCCTTGCTTTCCTTCTCTCTCCATCCCTCCCCCTTCCCAGTTCTCCAACCAGTCTAACTGTTCTTGATTACATTTTATCTCTGTTTGCTTTGTTGTTACCTTCTCTTAGCTAATAATGATCTATTCTACATTTAGCTTGATCTCCACCCCCTTGGAAGTCTCATTCTCACACCTTACACTTCCATATCTCTGTATCTCCCCCTCCCCTGACTCTCAGTCTGAAGAAGAGTCTCGACCCAAGATGTCACCCCTTCTTTCTCTCCAGAGATGCTGCCTGTCCCGCTGAGTTACTCCAGCATTTTGAGTCTATCAAAACAGGCCCTTCAGGTCATCTCATCCATGCAGACCGAGATTCCCCATCTAAACTAGTCCCATTTGCTGCATTTGACCCATATCCCTCTAAACCTTTCCAATCCATGTACCTGTCCAAATGTCTTTTGAATGTTGTTCTTGTACCTGCCTCAACCACCTCCTCTTGCAGCTCATTCCATATACCCACCATCCTCTGTGTGAACAGGTTGTCAGGCAAATGCCAACTGACATACATCAATTCCTCTGAAGCAAACTGATTTCCAAATCACCACCATCTTCTCAAGGGCATTTATCCATGGAAATAAATGCTGGCCTTGGCAGCAACTCACGCTGAAAATGAATAAAAATTAATATAACACTACTTTTGTATAAACCAAAGCTGACGACAAAGAAAGAACATGTTAACTTTTCGTCATGACAAAGCCATTCAAGCAAGTTGTGTGAAGACATAGAAAAATGTTCAAAATAATTCAGAAGGTGGAAATAAACACAGGAAGAGATGTTGAGCCATGAAGGGTGAGAAGCAAACCAGCTAATGCTTTGTCAACTCAATAGGTTTAAAAAATAGAATTTAAAACATTTCATGATTTAGGGCTTGGGTTCCAGAGAATAAATCAAGGGAGGATGAAGGCTAGAAGAATAGAAGGAATAAAGATACAATTGTGGCATATAAGAGACTTATGGACAGCTATTTGGATATGCAGAGAATGGAGGGATCTGGATTATGTGCAGGTAGATACGTGATGGTCTTGGCATCATGGTCGGCCAAGACATCGTGGGCCAAAGTGTCGGTTCTTGCGCCGTACTGTTCTATGTTTAGTTAATGTTCTTAAAAGTGGTTTATCATAAAATTCCAGAATTAGAAGAGTGTAGTAGAAGACCTGAGAGTAGAAGTCGCTTTAGATGTTAGATGGGTTGATGCCATAGAAGGATGTGGAAGAGAATTTTGGATTTCCATTGTTGAAAGTTGTCAGTGAAGACAATTTGTTAGGAAATTAGAGCTAAGTGTAGTTCAGAATGTGGTTGGCTGCAGGACATACTCAGCAGGACAGCAACTGGTCACGTTGATGACGTTTGCACACTTTGGACTTATGGCGAATGGGGGGAGAGCAGAAACATTGGGGTTAATCCTGGGAGCAGTCAGCATCAAGTGCACCGAATGTAAGGACCTTACACACCGCAATTTCAAAGCAATTTTGTTTCATTAAAAACATGTTCCAATGCTCTACTTTATATTTGACTGACATCAGAAGAGCCAAGTCTCTTTTTATTATCTCTTCTATCCAACAAATTTGAATGCTGTGTCATAAGCCATACAATGAAATACACTACAAATGCACTCACAGATAAATATAAAATAAATTACTTGTCAAAACCATGAAATACTTCTCGTGCACTTTCTCCAGATTCAGAGCCACCTTGCCACAGTCATGAAATCAGCAACATTTCAGATTACACAGTGTTGTCATTACATTAGTCACAGTAGTAATGGTCCTGCTTAAAAAAATATAGTTCCTTATGAAACTGAAATACACTGATAAACATACGTGAATGAGAAAGTGACATTTTCACATCAAAGACAACAAAAATCTATCTTCTGAAATGTGCTACTGTCAATCCTATCCTCATTATCCTCCATTCACATGAGAATCACTAGGTACACTAGGTAAACAAGAAATATATTCAAGATTAATAAGCAGATAATTCTATGAGCCAGAACCAAAAAGCCTGCAGATGTTGCAAATATGAATCAAAAATGGAAAATGTTGGAAGTACTTAGCAAGTGAAGCAACATCCAAGGGGAGAGAAACAGAACCTACTTTTCAGGTCAGGGAGACCTGCAGAGTTCGTCAGTTGTTGCGAAGGATCCTTTGGTCTGAAACATTGATTTTACTTCAGAGTCACGTGAGTGACTACGTGAAGAAGACCCCGTCCAGCCGCACACGCGCCATATCGATCAGACGCATGGCGTTCATGACCGTGTGTGGAGGAGCAGGAGCAGGTGAGTAAAAAGCAAAGTTAAAGTAAAAGTCGGAAGGTAAGTGGTTTCATTTTCACTTACAGGGTGCTTTTCTTCCCGCTCAGACGTGTTGGTAGAGGTCCACACAAGTTACAATGGGAAAAGAGCGTAGGGGAAGGAGAGGACAGGGACGCACCGCAGGTAAACCCCCAGATTCTAAGGGTAGCGGGCGTCAGGCAGAGGAGTCAGTGGCATCGAAGCCATTTAACTCCCGTTGCGGTCGAAAGTGCTGTTAAACCGCCGACGGCGGGGCGCAAGGCTGGACAAAAGTCGTCCCGACCTGTAGACTCGGATGAGTCAGACCCGGAGGTATACCCTCCTGAAGCAGAAAATATTATGGCTGCAAGGGTCGCTAGCTTAGAGCTCCTGAGGGGAAAAATGATTTACAAAGAACTCCCACAGGAGGATTTAGGTCGGTGTTGGCCAATAAAGGATACATACATAGAATACATAGATACATAGAAAATAGGTGCAGGAGTAGGCCATTTGGCCCTTCGAGCCTGCACCGCCATTCAATATGATCATCACAGGGTGTGCCTTGGATGGGACAGGCACAAGGGTGGCCTGCAGGAGAGCCATCAGAAATACCTGTGCAAAGCTATTACAGTGGTTGGCCTACAGGAGAGCCAGTGCCAGAAATGCCCGCAAAAAGGCAATATATGTGCTGGCCTACAGGAGAGCCAGTGCCAGAAATGCCCGCAAAAAGGCAATATATGTGCTGGCCTACTGGAGAGCCAGTACCAGAAATGCCCGTAAAAAGGCAATATATGTGCTGGCCTACTGGAGAGCC
The DNA here is from genome assembly GCA_038087875.1 of Malacoraja senta. Taxonomy (NCBI): domain Eukaryota; kingdom Metazoa; phylum Chordata; class Chondrichthyes; order Rajiformes; family Rajidae; genus Malacoraja; species Malacoraja senta. The sequence goes on along the minus strand of CM075977.1, from coordinate 262,164,629 downwards.
AGTACCAGGAATGTCTGAGCAAAGACAGTACAACCGTACATATGTGCCAGCACCGACAATTTCAAAAGAAAACATTATGAAGCGTTGGCCTAGAGTTGAGCCAGCGCCAGCAGCACCTGAAACAGGGCTGCCTATCCATGGGCCTACAAGAGAGCCCGCGCAGGGGGAATCTGGCAGAGACTTACCAGGAACAGGGGAGCCAGAAATTACCCAACATAAAGATGAATATCTAGATTCAAATGATGATTTATATCAGGACCAGAGTCCATTATCAGAGCTAAAATGTTCCAAGGCTGGCACAAAAGTTTGCTGTTCCCACAGTAACAGGGGAACCTTTGAGAGCGGAAATAGCTATGACTATAAATTATCTACTCTCCCATCAGCCCCAGGAATTAACTATGGAGGTATTGGATGAAGATTTTATAACGGATTAACAACAAAATGCCTTAGCTCTCATGTGTAGTGCGCACTTTGAAATAAATTGTATTCGTGAAAATACAATAAGACCAAATATTCATCCTAAGTATGCAGGCTCTGCAAACCATCCAATATACAAATGCCTAAAATCTGCTTTTTGGAGAAAATCTAGCAAAGAAGCTAAAGGATTACCTATGCTGAGCAGAGCGGTGCGAAGGCAGTATCCCTACAGGCGAAATGCTGGTGCAGGAGAAGGAACAAGCCTATCATTCTCGTATACACGGATACGTGGAGGTTACAATGTGCCTACTAGAAGGGGACAACAATTGCCGGTGGCAAACCCCGAGGTAGGGGGGCTTGGTCTGGTAAGAAACACAACAAATGTTTCACACTCACATATAGGGGGAAGGTTACGATTCTTCCTCAAAGAATGGCAATCAATAACAAATGATTCATTTATTCTATGTAGCATTGTAGGATTCAAAATTGAGTTCCCTCCACGTTTGGATCCTCCAATTCAGCATAATTCAAACTGGTCACGGATTTTCTCAAAGGAACAGAATAAGTTGATCAAGGGAGAATTGAAAATTTTATGCGGAAAAGGAGGTAATAGAAAAGTCAGTAGAACAACACCATCAGTTTGTGTCAAATATTTCCCAGAACAAAAAAGGATGGTGGATGTAGAATCCTTTCGGATCTGAAACATCTTAAACCTTTATGTACAATAGAAACATTCCAAAATGGAAACATTTACTAAATGCCATTCAGCTGGTCACAAAGAATTGCTACATGGCAAGCACAGATCTGCAAAATGCATATTATTCTGTGAAATGCATGGTAATGATCAAAGATATTTGAAATTTAGATGGATGAGTCAGTTATGGCAATTTAAAGCATTGCCCAATGGCCTGACATCAGCACCAAGATTATTCACTAAAATTACTCAAACCAATTTTAGCTCTGCTAAGAGCTGAGGGCCATGTATTAATGGTTTATTTAGAGGATATTCTGATTGTGGGGGGACACTTTGGCTACTGCAATATTGTCAGTATCTAGAGTCAAATACATTTTGAAAAAATGGGTTTCATTATTCACCTACAAAAATCAAAATTGTTACCAAGCAAGAATAATTGATTAGCCAGGGTTCACAATTAACTCTGAACACATGGTAATCACCTTGCCAAAAGATAAGGCTGCAGTTAATTGAAGATTGCACTAAACTCATAAATGAGGACAAGCCTTCAATTAGAGAAGTGGCAAGCTTGCTGGGCAAATTAATTGCTGGGTTTCCAGCTGTCAGGTTTGGACCATTGCATTATCAATGTTTACAGAAGGCTAAGGTGCAAGCATTAAAAATGAATACAGGGCATTTTGACAGGCCATGAAATTAACAATTGGATCCATTACAGAAATAGAATGGTGGATTAACAATGTCTCTAATGCTTCCAGAAAAGTTCTGGTAGAAACACCTTCCGTCATTCTACAGACTGATGTAAGTGCTCTTGGATGGGCACAACTAACATGATTTCTAGCTGTGGAGGTAGGTGGAATGTCGATGAAGTACCTTTGCTTGAAAATTAAGGAATAAATTACCTAGAGCTGTTAGGAGCATTTCATGGCCTTAAAGCTTATTGCACTAATATGGGAAATGTGCATGATCAGGTACAGGTTGACAATACTACAGCTGTAGCATACATAAATCACATGGGTGGTATCAAATCAGAATCATGTGATAGATTGGCAAATGAAATTTGGACCTGGTGTATTGCCAGGAAAAATGTGGCTGTCAGCAATATATTTACCAGGAAATTTTAACTTAATTGCAGTCAAAATATCACGTAAATTTAATGATAATACAGAATGGATGTTAAATCAGGAAATATTTACACAAATTGTAACACAATTTGGAATGCCAGAGATTGATTTGTTGCATCAAGACTAAACCACCAATTGCCTAAATATGTGTCATGGGAACCTGATCCTGGTGCAGTAGCGGTGGATGCTTTCTCGCTACATTGGGGTGGTATGTTTCTGTATGCATTTCCACCATTTTGTTTAATCAACAGATGCATACAGAAAATTAAACAAGACTCGGCCTCAGGGATTTTGGTAGTACCAGATTGGCCTACACAGCTATGGTACCCACTGGTGTTAAAAATGATCAAAAAAAACATTATGATTATTCCAAAGCAGATAAAACTGCTTGTACACCCTGTAACTGATGAACCACATCCTTCACATGATCGTATTGGTTTGTTGATTTGCAGATTCTAAGAAGGCCATATCTTGGAAAAGGATTATCAGATCGTACGGTGGATGTTATGACAGCAGCCTGGAGGAATAGTACCCAGAAGCAGTACATTTCCTATATAAGGAAATGGGAGGTGTTTTATTCAGGAAAGGGTATTGCATATAACACAGCAGAAATTTCAGATGTAATAGAGTTTCTTTAAACTCTATACTACAAATTTAAATTAAGTTATAGTGCAATCAATACTGCACGAAGTGCACTCTCTGCATATTTAAGCAGTGAATCAGAACAAAATCCAATAGGATCACATCCTTGGGTCTGTAGGTTTATGAAAGGAATTTTCAACTCCAATCCTCCTAGACCTAGGTATACAAAAATCTGGAATGTAAAAGATGTACTGATGCTGCTGAGGGATTGGAATCCTATTGAAACTCTGTCATTAGCCAAAATCACCATGAAATTGGTTATGCTCATGGCATTAGTTTCAGCTCAGAGAGTTCAAACATTACAGAAACTAAGAATGGACAGAATGAAGGTAAGGGCGAATGCCGTTACATTCTATGTCTATGATTTACTGAAGCAAAGTAGACCTGGCTTCACAGGATGTAAGTTGGAGTTTTCAACATATCCTAGCAGATCCACGGCTATGTGTAGTAACATATGTAAAATGTTACATAGAAACAACAAGAATCTTAAGAGGCACAGAATTAGCATTTTTTATTAGTCATAAAAAGCCTCATAAGAAAGTGTCAACACAGACAATTTCAAGATGGTTGAAACGGATGTTGATTTATTCAGGTATTGATACTGATAAATTTAGATCACATTCCACCAGGCGGCATCAACATCGGCGGCCAGGGATTCAGACGTTCCAATAGACCTTATCCTCGCGGCCGCAGGATGGGCAAGTGAACAGATGTTTCACAAGTATTACCATAAGGAGATTAAAGATCTCGGGGTGTTTAGTGATGCCATGCTGGATTCAGTATTAAATCCCCCATTATAATAAATGGGCCTAATTTGTTACTTTTGTTAAAATAAATAGAACCATTAACTGATTACATTTAATGTTTTGGTTCTGCATTGTTGATTGTGCTTACTCAAATAGAGTCAATCAGTGCAGTGAGCACCTGGATTTTAATCCACGGTGTGAAATCACAGAGCTTTGAAATCTTCATGTAGTCACTCACGTGACTCCGAAGTAAAATAGTAAGATTAAACGAGAACTTACCAGTTTGAAGTTTGATCTTTATTTTATGAGGAGTAACGTTGAGGGATTACGTGCCGTCCGCTCCCACCCTCATAAAAGTATCAAGCTGGTAGTTCTAAGTCTTTATGCATCTTACTATCATACTTCAGTAATTATCGTCTGTGGTTGTCACTCCGCTGCTTTGAAAGATTGACGCGTGTGCGGCTGGACGGGGTCTTCTTCACGTAATCCCTCAACGTTACTCCTCATAAAATAAAGATCAAACTTCAAACTTGGTAAGTTCTCGTTTAATCTTACTATTCTCTCTCCATAACCAATTTGACCTACTAAGTGCTTGGAACACTTTTTGGTTAAATTGTAATATCCATTTGGTAATATAAGAAGGTCTGGACTCGGTGCGCTGAAGGGGCTGTTTCCATGCTGTATCTTTTAATCAATTAAATCAGAACCCCAAACTAATTTTAAACTATGCAGATTTTATGCAGAAAATGGGCAAAAGCAATTAGTGGATCAGTGATTCATAGAATTGCTCCAATGTGGGAAGCCAGATGATTTCCATTCCCCTGCTCTTTTCCCACGATCCTGAAAATTATTCTCTCTCGTTCCCATCTAACAGAAGGTATTGATTGTTTGACCAATGAACAAAATTTAAAATTTCCTGCACACTTACAGGAGGTGAATTCCACCTGATGAGTACAAACACTTTTTCTCAGATTCCCCCCCCACCATTGTATCTTGTCCGAAATATTTTTAAATTTTGTTCATTGGTTTTGTACAATCTGCTAAAGAGAATTGATTCTATTTCTCTTATCTAAACCTGCTTTGATCTTGTACAGCTGTACCGTCTCCTTTCAAATTACTTTGTTCCAAGCATTGCATTCTCATCTGACCTTGTAGCTAAAATAACAACATTCATTCTACTTGGATTTATAAAACTACTCGTCTCCCCACATTTCTCTCTGTTCTGTGAATCTCAGACTTTCTAATATTGCAAAGCTCTCCAATCTCCAGTAAACCAAAATATATTAAGTTTATTTGTTAATTTATCATTGCAAGATAGTTATGGAATTGTAGCATGATATAACACAGTAACAGATCCTTCACCCCACCATGTCCATGCTGACCATCAAGTCTCCCAATCCAATTGACCATCGCTTGATGCTGCACCTTCTTTGCCTTGAAGATTCAAATGCTTATCAAAATAGTTTTTAAATGTTGTGATATTATTTATCACCATCACCTTCATAAGCAGCACATTCCAGATTGTTTATTTTCATAAATATTTTTCTCAATCTCGCTGTAACTATTTTACTCCTCATTTAAACCTTTGCCCTCTGGGTTTATATGTCTTCATTACATTCAGATTCAGATTAGTTTATTGTCACTTATTAGGGTGCACTAAGGTGCAATGAATTTCCTAGTTTGCATAAAACTCGCAAAATGAAACACCACAAAATAAGTACAACAATAAATACAAAACAATTCTAACAGCAGAATAGTGCAAAGATTGTAATACAATCTAAAGTAGTACAAAATAATAACTAATCTGCAATAACGAACTATATGGCAACACCTCTATGAAGAGAGTGTGAAATTGGTAATTGATTCAGGATTCTGATAGTTATAGGGGAGAAGTTTAGTTTATTACAGGAAGTGGCGGCGCTGTTAATCGGCTGCGGCTCACCTGCAGTCCGTCTGTTTTTACTTTTTCTGTTGGGTTTTTTTGTCCTGTTTTGTTAAGTTTGAGTTTGTTGGGTTGTGTTAGGGGGGGAGAAACATGTCCTCTGTCTCCTCCTTCGGGGGAATGCGACTTTTTCGTGTCGTATCCCCCTTCCCTGCCTCCGTCTGCGGTGAGGCCTAATGGCGGAGCTGGCCGCCTCCATCCTGCGACCGACCCCGAGGCTACGGAGGCAGAGCCAGCCAGGACTTACCAACGGGAGGCTGGACGTCTTCGGGGCTGAGGCAGCGGTGGCCCGACTTGCTGGTGCGGCGTTCTGGCTTTCGGCAGCAGCCTGGAGCTGATGCAGCAGGGTCCGGAGCGGAGACTGCGGGACCTGGAGATGGTGCGGCGGGGTCCGGAGCGGAGACTGCGGGACCTGGAGCGGAGATTGCGGGACCCGGGGCTGATGCTGTGGCGGGCCGTCTCAGAGCGGAGACGGCGTTCCGGCTTTCGGCGGCGGCGACATCACCGCGGAGGTCCGCTGGACTGGAGGGCGGCATCTTCGGCCTGGATCGATCGCCTCAGCGCAGAGGGAGAACAAGGAGGGAAGAGACGGAGACTAAGACTTTGCCTCCATCACAGTGAGGGTGTGCTTGGTGAACTCACTGTGGTGCATGTTTAATTTGTGTTTATTGTATGTTTTGTTATTATTGGTTCTGTGTATGACTGCAGGCATCACAATTTCGTTCAGACCGAAAGGTCTGAATTACAATAAAGGAAACTTGATTCTTGACTTGATTATGTATCAACAGTGTGTAGATACATAATAAGGGAATAACATTTAGTGCGAAAGCCAGCAAAGACCGATCAAGGATAGTCCAAGGGTCACCAAAGAGTAGTCAGTAATTCAGCACTGCTCTCAGGTTGTGGTAGGATGATTCAGTTGCCTGATAACAGCAGGGAAGAAACTGTCCCTGAATCTAGAGGTGTGTGTTTTCACACATAGAAACATAGGAAACATAGAAACATAGAAAAATAGGTGCAGGATTTGGCCATTTGACCAATCGAGCCCTTAGATGGCTGATCATAGAAACAGAAACATAGAAACATAGAAAATAGGTGCAGGAGTAGGCCATTCGGCCCTTTGAGCCTGCACCGCCATTCAATATCATCACGGCTGATCATCCAACTCAGTATCCTGTACCTGCTTTCTCTCCATACCCCCTGATCCCTTTAGCCACAAGGGCCACATCTAACTCCCTCTTAAATATAGCCAATGAACTGGCCTCAACTACCTTCTGTGGCAGAGAATTCCAGAGATTCACCACTCTCTGTGTGAAAAATGTTTTCCTCATCTCGGTCCTAAAAGATTTCCCCCTTATCCTTAAACTGTGACCCCTTGTTCTGGACTTCCCCAACATCGGGAACAATCTTCCTGCATCTAGCCTGTCCAACCCTTTAAGAATTTTGTACGTTTCTATAAGATCCCCCCTCAATCTTCTAAATTCTAGCGAGTACAAACCAAGTCTATCCAGTCTTTCTTCATATGAAAGTCCTGACATCCCAGGAATCAGTCTGGTGAACCTTCTCTGTACTCCCTCTATGGCAAGAATGTCTTTCCTCAGATTAGGAGACCAAAACTGTACGCAATACTCCAGGTGTGGTCTCACCAAGACCCTGTACAACTGCAGTAGAACCTCCCTGCTCCTATACTCAAATCCTTTTGCTATGAATGCTAACATACCATTCGCCTTCTTCACTGCCTGCTGCACCTGCATGCCTACTTTTAATGACTGGTGTACCATGACACCCAGTTCTCATTGCATCTCCCCTTTTCCTAATCGGCCACCATTCAGATAATAGTCTACTTTCCTGTTTTTGACACCAAAGTGGATAACCTCACATTTATCCACATTATACTGCATCTGCCATGCATTTGCCCACTCACCCAGCCTATCCGTCACCTTGCAGCCTCCGAGCATCCTCCTCACAGCTAACACTGCCCCCCAGCTTCGTGTCATCCGCAAACTTGGAGATGTTGCATTCAATTCCCTCATCCAAATCATTAATATATATCGTAAATAGCTGGGGTCCCAGCACTGAGCCTTGCGGTACCCCACTAGTCACTGCCTGCCATTCTGAAAAGGACCCGTTTACTCCTACTCTTTGCTTCCTGTCTGCCAGCCAGTTCTCTATCCACATCAATACTGAACCCCCAATACCGTGTGCTTTAAGTTTGTATACTAATCTCTTATGTGGGACCTTGTCGAAAGCCTTCTGAAAGTCCAGATATAACACATCCACTGGTTCTCCCTTATCCACTCTACTAGTTACATCCTCGAAAAATTCTATAAGATTCATCAGACATGATTTACCTTTCGTAAATCCATGCTGACTTTGTCCAATGATTTCACCACTTTCCAAATGTGCTGCTATCCCATCTTTAATAACTGATTCTAGCAGTTTCCCCACCACCGACGTTGGACTAACTGGTCTGTAATTCCCCGTTTTCTCTCTCCCTCCCTTTTTAAAAAGTATGGTTACATTAGCTACCCTCCAATCCTCAGGAACTACTCCAGAATCTAAAGAGTTTTGAAAAATTATCTTTAAATGCCTTCCATTGCATATCTACCGTCAACCCATTAAGAATCAATTGCCAGTCAATCTTGGCCAATTCACTTCTCATACCCTCAAAGTTACCTTTCTTTAAGTTCAGGACCCTTGTTTCTGAATTAACAATGTCACTCTCCATCCTAATGAAGAACTCAACCATATTATGGTCACTCTTGCCCAAGGGGCCACGCAGAACAAGACTGCTAACTAACCCTTCCTCATTACTCAATACCCAGTCTAAAATAGCCTGCTCTCTCGTTGGTTCCTCTATATGTTGGTTTAGAAAACTATCCCGCATACATTCCAAGAAATCCTCTTCCTCAGCACCCCTGCCAATTTGATTCACCCAATCTATATGTAGACTGAAGTCACCCATGATCATCTCAAATCAGGACCCCATAATACTTAATTCCTTTAGTCCTAAGAACTAAATCTAACTCTGTACCCTTTGCCTGATGGGAGAGGGAAGAAGTGGGAGTGGCCAGGGTGCGACTCATCCTTGATTATGCTGCTGACCTTGCCAGGCAGCTTGAGGTATAAATGGAATCAATATAAGGGAGACTATTTGATGTGGAACATTCTGAAAAAGATGAGTAGTTAGTGGTGTGTTTAGCCCAGGAGTTTATGCGCTGGGAAGGCACGCTGAGGAGAACAGTGTAGATGTTGAGTAGGGCAATGAATTAATTTGTTGGGTGTGAATTTAACAATAAACACTATTCTTATCTGGGCATCCAGGTTTTCAAGCTCCTCTATCTTCTCCCAGAAGGTAAAAGAGAGAAGATGGAATGGCCAGCATGGCAGATATCCTTGTTGATATTTTCAGCCTTCCTGATGCAAGGCACTGTGAAGATGGAGTGGGTGTAAGGAAGTGATGAGCCTGCGATGGATAGGGCTGTTTTGACCACATTCTCCATGTTGAGGCAGTCAAGAGTAGAGGAGTCGCCATACCAGGTTGAGATGCATCCCATCAGAATACTTTCTACAGTGCATCTGGATAAATTTGAGAAAATCCTCGTCGATATGTGGAATCCTCTCCATGCCTAAGAAAGTAAATATGCTGATACATGTGCCTGATCACTGTGCCTGATCCATGTGCCTGATCGCTGGTGATATGGATGCCAAGAAACTTAGAGCTGTTGACCTTTTTTTCAGCAGATCTGTAGATGAGGACCGGGTTGTGTTCACCTCCTGCTTCCTGAGGTCGACAACCAACTCTTGCATCTTGTTTACGATATTGTTTGAACCATTACACAATGTTCTTGGTGTCTTTCCCATGCTCTATCTCGTTGTTGTTGATGATATGGCCGACAACAGTATTATCCCCAGTGAACTTAAAGGTCAAGTTAGAACTGTGATAGGCCATGCAGTCATGGCTGTTCAGGGAACAGAGCAGGGAATTGAGCACATAACCATGAGGGGCACCATGTTGAAGGTCAGGGTGGAGGAAATGTTATAACTGACCGAGATCTGATGGTCAGGCCATTCAGGTCCCCTTGTAGATGGAGACCCCATGGCCATGGTCCAACGTTTAGAAACACGTTTATTCAGCATAATGGTATTGAAGGCTACGCTGCAGTCAATGTATAGCATGGATGTTTGTATTATTAAGGTGATCCAGGGCTGAATGTTATCAGGTGGAGTTGGCGTACTCTGTGGACCTATTTTTCCTGTACATAAATTGCAAGTGGTCTAGATTACCTGGGAGGCAGGTGAGGATGTGGGCTATAACTAATCTTTCAAAACACTTCTTTTGTTGATGCTGAGTTACTGTGTGGGAGTCGTTGAGATGGATCACTTTATTTTTCTTGGGGGGGACTGGAATGATGGAGGTTTTCCTGAAGCAGATGGGGGACAGTGGACTGGTGAAGTGAAAGGTTGAAGATGTCGACGAAGACTGTGGCCGGTTGAATGGTTTCATGATTTCAGAATGATCATGAATGATTACGGAACCTGTCCAAGGACTTCATCCAAGCCAGCTGCTTTCCAAACGTTTACTCTTGTGAAAGCAGGTCCGACCTCTGCCACCAAGATATATGGGGCAGAACCAGCGGGAGATGGGGGGACAAACCCAGATGGAGGCTATTTTTGCCTATTCAAAACAAGTGTAAAAGGCATTGAGCATATCTGATAGAGATATCCTGTTACAGAGATCACCCTGATTTTGGATTGTAACCAGTGATGTATTCAGGCCTTGTCACAGTCGCCTGCCATCTCCTTGGTCTGCTCTAGGTTGTTTTGGAATTCTCCCTTGGCATCCCCAATAGCCTTGTGAAGACCATACTTGACCTTCTTGTGCAGTGGGGGGTTCACCCTTTATGAAAGCTTGGTATCTTGACTGTAGCAGAGAGTGAATCTCCCTGTTCATTCAAGGCTTCTGGTTAGGATAGACCCCAATTATCTTTGTCAAGACACAGTCATCACCGCACTTCTTGATAAAACAGTGAAGACTGATATATACCATTCAGGCTGGATGAATTGGTCTTGAGCATGTTTCAATCCACTGTGTCAAGGCGGTCCTGAAGTACTCCCACGGCTTCCTCAGACCACTACTTTAGTACTCTCTTTGTTGTTGTCTCTAGGCCGACAGGAGCAGTGCAGACAGATGATCAGACTGCCTGAAATGAGGGCGAGGCATGGAGCACAGGCGTACATGATTGTGGATCATAAAGCAGATGCCGTAGCCTTTTCCCTCACCTGAGTGTTCTACACAATCCACATGATAACTGGAGAACGCCTCAGTTGCATAGCAGGGTCAGGTGAGTCAGGGGTGAGCCAGTCTCTTATCTCCCTTAATAATAGCAGCCTTACTCCAAGCTTGTCCCTGCGTGATTGAACATTAACTAGAAGTATGACGGAGAGGAGGGGCACGGTGGGTGTGGGGTTGGGGGGTGGGGTGGGGGTGGGGGGGGGGGGGTGTCGGGGCAAATCCCTTTCTGTGCAGCCACATTTAAAGCCATTCTTCACTGCTATGTTTCCGAGGTTTGTTTACACTCACAGCTGTGCTGGCAACGTTGATCTCATTAATATGGTTAATTCCGAGAGTTCCTTTGATTTAGTAAAGTTTGATAAGAGACTTTCAGCACTGGATCTGATGACTTCCTCGGCACCAGAATAGGCAGTTGCTAAGGCTGGTTGAAAAGGAGTAACACATAAAATGTTGCCACACCCTGACACTATATTTTTTTGCGGGGGAGGGGGAGAATTGTTTCTCACTATCCACTCTCCCCAAGCCCATCTTCATAATTGTATGCACATTTTTCAGGTCCCACTTCAGTCACTTCTGCTCCACAGTAAACAAACCTATCTTAACCTGTCTATTAGTGAAAATTTCCACCCCAGGCAAGATGCTGGTAAATTTCCTCTGCTCCCTCTCCAGTGCATTCACGTCTTTTTAAACTTTGGTGCTCAGTAATGCTCACAATCTGTGGCCCAACCAAAGATTTATAAGACCATAGAATCATAGCTTGATACAGCACAGAAACAGGCCCCCCCTGGCCCACTAGCCCCATGCTGACCTTTAAGCACACATTTACATTCTTTGTAGATTTAACCCACTTTTAATTCTCCCCACATTCTCATCAACTCCTTTGAAATTCTACCACTCATCAATGACCTGGAGAAAAATTAACAATGGACAATTAACCAACCAACTCACACATCTTTGGGACTCACTGGCATGTTTTGCTATCATATTTGCTAGCCTCCAGTCATATGGCAACTTTCCTGCGGTCATCAAAAATTAAAAAAATCTTTCCCTGGGTCTCAGCAATCTCCTTCATTACCTCCATAGCAGCCTGGAGTGGATCAGAGCAAGCCCTGGGAATCTGTTGAAACGTCTAAAGTAGAAAAACAAGGAACTCCAGATGCTGGTTTACCAAACTAAAACACACAGTGCTGGAGTAACTCAAGGGGTCAGGCAGCAACTCTGGAGAAAACGGATAGGTGACATTTCAGATTGGGAACCTTCTTCAGACTGAAATCTGAGACTCAAATATCTAAAACCTCATTTTCAATGAAAATGTGTTCTAGAATATCTCCACACAACTGTCCCTTAACATTTCAACTTTTCAACTATGTCCTCCTCCTTAGTGAAGATAATCCAAAGCCTCTGGTTCCAGTCCTACTGTAGATTGCCTATTTGGTCCTTAGTGGGTCCCTCTTGCCTTTAAGATATAAAATGCCTTGGGATTGTTTTTAATCTTGTGGGCCTCGTTACCGTTGTAGTTTTGTTTTCAAGTATCCCCTGCACATTTTATATTCCTGAAGGGCTTTGCCTGCTTTCAGTACTCAATATTTGCCACGTGCTTGTTTTTTCCCCCCACATAAAATCCTTGATATGTTTAGACACAAGAAACTGCAGATGCTGGAATCGTGAGGAAACACAAAAGACTGGATAAGCCTTGACATCCAGGGTTCCCTGGACTTCTTTTCCCCATCTGTTATATTAGCCCCGAACTCTCACTATTTCATTTTTAAAGTCTCCCACTTGTTAGATGTAGATTTACTTGCAAGTAGCTTCTCACAGTCAGCCTTTGCCAGGTTCTGTCTCAAGTTATCAAAATCAGCTTTCTCCCAATTCAGGTCCTTAATTTCAAAACCACCCTAATTCTTTCCATGACATTTTTGAAATGTAAAGAATTATGATCACCATTCCAAAAGTACTCACTTCAACTACATGCCTGGTTTCTTGGAGAGCTATCAACACGCTGGCTGATAAAGGTTTCCTTTTTGCACTTTAAAAATTCCACCTAAAATTTCACACTAAGGTGATTCCAGTCTCGATCCAAAACATCACCTATTCCTTTTGTCCTCCTGTTTGACCCACTGAGTTCCTCCAGCTTTTGTGTCTCTCTTCGATGTATACCAGCATCTGTAGTTCCTTCCCCACTGCTTCCGGTTAATATTGGGGAAATCGGAATTCCCTACTACAGCAATCCCACTGCTCCCTCTGTGGAGATCTTACTCCTTGTGAATATATTACTCCCCTGTCTCCTGCTGACTGTTACAGGCCTGTAGTCTACCAAACTTATCACCCCCTCTATATTTCTCAGCTCTATCCAGGTGGTCTCATTTCTGAAGCCATGTTTACCTTAATTAAAAGAGCCCCCCCCCCCTCTTTTAATTCCTCCCCTGGCAAGACTACAGCAAGTTATACATACTTGCAGTTTTCTCATTGTTTTATTTTAAGGTGATATCCTATGGAATAATATGCATATTACGCCATATTTTCATGCTCCTCATCTGTTTGTACTTTCGAACAAGGCCAAGAGTGTGTCCTCAATGACTGTGTGTTCAGTTTACAAGTAGAGCGCAGGTAACTGCTCAGCCGATACACTAGGTGGCACTGATCGAGAATTGTTATCTTGGCAAAGTTTTGCTTTGTCTGCTGTAGGTGTGATATTGTACATGTGATCTGGACATTGAAATAACAACTTTACAAATATTGATAGGTTAACAAAGTTAACATTCTTTAATTGTACCTCATTACCTGTTTCAGAAACATACGTTGTGATAAGCAAACTAACTCTCCAATTATATATATTGCCATCAATCATTAAAAATATATTTATTGAATAGGCAGTGGTATATCATTCCCCTTTAAATGAGGTCTTTAACTCATCTATTTGTGATTAAAGTGAATGTCGGGGATCTGTTAAACTTGGTGCTTTTATAACTGGAGAAAATAAACAATTGTAGAGATTATATTCCATTCATTTGGAAGTTCCTAAATGATTGCAATAATGCATCGTAAGGAAAATGTGTTTGATTAAGTGTATTTTAATAAACTTTTAAAAATGAGCGGTGGATATGTAACAAAATGTTGCATGATTACATGATTACAATCGGGTCATTCACAGTGTACAGATACATGATAAGGGAATAACATTTAGTGCAAGATAAAGGCAGTAAAGTCCAATCAAAGATATTCAAAGGGTCACGACTGAGATGGATAGTAGTTCAGGACTGTTCTCTAGTTGTAGTGGGATGGTTCAGTTATCTGATAACAGCTGGGAAGAAACTGTCCCTGTCCCTTTTTGGAAAGAAACAATATTTAGTCCCATGCACTTAGGTTGCTTTAAAGTAGAGTTCACAACCATATAACCATATAACCATATAACAATTGCAGCACGGAAACAGGCCATCTCGACCCTTCCAGTCCGTGCCGAACACGTATTCTCCCCTAGTCCCATATACCTGCGCTCAGACCATAACCCTCCATTCCTTTCCCGTCCATATAACTATTCAGTTAATTTTTAAATGATAAAAACGAACCTGCCTCCACCACCTTCACTGGAAGCTAATTCCACACAGCCACCACTCTCTGAGTAAAGAAGTTCCCCCTCATGTTACCCCTAAACTTCTGTCCCTTAATTCTCAAGTCATGTCCCCTTGTTTGAATCTTCCCTACTCTCAGTGGGAAAAGCTTATCCACGTCAACTCTGTCTATCCCTCTCATCATTTTAAAGACCTCTATCAAGTCCTCTCTTAACCTTCTGTGCTCCAAAGAATAAAGCCCTAACTTGTTCAACCTTTCTCTGTAACTTAGTTGCTGAAATCCAGGCAACATTCTAGTAAATCGCCTCTGTACTCTCTCTATTTTGTTGACATCCTTCCTATAATTAGGCGACCAAAATTGTACACCATACTCCAGAATTGGCCTCACCAATGCCTTGTACAATTTTAACATTACATCCCAACTTCTATACTCAATGCTCTGATTTATAAAAGCCAGCACACCAAAAGCTTTCTTTACCACCCTATCTACATGAGATTCCACCTTCAGGGAACTGTGCACAGTTATTCCAAGATCCCTCTGTTCACCTGCATTCTTCAATTCCCTACATTTACCATGTACGTCCTATTTTGATTTGTCCTGCCAAGATGTAGCACCTCACACTTATCAGCATTAAACTCCATCTGCCATCTTTCAGCCCACTCTTCCAACCGGCATAAATCTCTCTGTAGACTTTGAAAATCTACTTCATTATCCACAGCCCCACCTATCTTAGTATCATCTGCATACTTACTAATCCAATTTACCACACCATCATCCAGATCATTGATGTACATGACAAACAACAGTGGACCCAACACAGACCCCTGAGGCACCCCACTAGTCACTGGCCTCCAACCTGACAAACAACCATCCACCATTACTCTCTGGCATCTCCCATTCAGCCACTGTTGGATCCATCTTGCTACTCCACCATTAATACCCAACCATTGAACCTTCTTAACCAACCTTCCGTGAGGAAACTTGTCAAAGGCCTTACTGAAGTCCATATATACAACATCCACGGCTTTACCCTCATCAATTTCCCGAGTATCCTCTTCAAAAAATTCAAGAAGATTAGTCAAACATGACCTTCCAGGCACAAATCCATGTTGACTGTTCCTAATCAGCCCCTGTTTTTCCAGATGCTTATATATATTATCTCTAAGTATCCTTTCCATTAATTTGCCCACCACTGACGTCAAACTAACAGGTTTATAATTGCTAGGTTTACTCTTAGACCCCTTTTTAAACAATGGAACAACGTGCGCAGTACGCCAATCCTCCGGCACTATTGCCGTTTCCAATGACATTTGAAATATTTCTGTCATAGCCCCTGCTATTGCTACACTAACTTCCCTCAATGTCCTAGGGAATATCCTGTCCGGACCTGGAGACTTATCCACTTTTATATTTCTCAAAAGTGTCAGTACTTCCTCTTCTTTGAATCTCATAGTTTCCATAGCTACGCTACTTGTTTCCCTTACCTCACATAATTCAATATCCTTCTCCTTGGTGAATACCGAAGAAAAGAAATTGTTCAATATCTTCCCCATCTCTTTTGGCTCTGCAGATAGCTGTCCACTCTGACTCTCTAATGGACCAATTTTATCCCTCGTTATCCTTTTGGTATTAATATAGCTGTAGAAACCCTTTGGATTTACTTTCACCTTACTTGCCAAAGCAACCTCATATCTTCTTTTAGCTTTTCTAATTTCTTTCTTAAGACACTTTTTACATTTTTTATACTCCTCAAGCACCTCATTTACTCCATGCTGCCTATAATTATTGTAGATCTCTCTCTTTTTCCGAACTAAGTGTCCAATTTCCCTTGAAAACCATGGGTCTTTCCAATTTTTACTATTTCCTTTCAACCGAACAGGGACATAAAGATTCTGTACTCTTAAAATTTCACCTTTAAATGTCCTCCATTTCTCTTCTACATCCTTCCCATAAAACAACATGTCCCAATTTACTCCTTTTAAATCCTTTCGCATCTCCTCAAAGTTAGCCTTTCTCCAATCAAAAATCTCAACCCTAGGTCCAGTTCTGACCCTCTCCATAATTATATTGAAACTAATGGTATTGTGATCACTGGTCCCGAAGTGCTCCCCGACGCATACCTCCGCCACCTGCCCTGTCTCATTTCCTAACAGGAGGTCCAGCACTGCCCCTTCTCTAGTAGGTACTTCTATGTATTGCTGCAAAAAACTATCCTGCACACATTTTACAAACTCCAACCCATCCAGCCCATTTACAGAATGTGTTTCCCAGTCTATGTGTGGAAAATTGAAATCTCCCACAATTACTACCTTGTGCTTACTACTAATATCTGCTATCTCCTTACATATTTGCTCCTCCAATTCTCGCTCCCCATTTGGCGGTCTATAATACACCCCTATGAGTGTTGCTACCCCTTTCCCATTTCTCAGTTCCACCCAAATAGCCTCCCTAGAAGAGCCCTCTAATCTATCCTGCCAAAGCACTGCTGTAATATCTTCCTTGACAAGCAATGCAACACCTCCACCTCTTGCCCCTCCAATTCTATCACACCTGAAGCAACGAAATCCTGGAATATTTAGTTTCCAATCACAGCCCTGCTGCAACCATGTTTCACTGATCGCCACAACATCATACTTCCAGGTATCAATCCAGGCTTTAAGTTCATCCACCTTTCTTACAATGCTCCTAGCATTAAAATATACACATTTAAGAAACCCACCCTCTCTTATTCTCTGTTTATTGTCTTTTTCTTCTCTCTCCCCAACATTTTGGGTCAGAGTGCTTCCATTCTCTGCCTCCTGCCTCCCACACTGACTGCTAGCTTTCACAATTTGAGTCCCTCCCCCCAACCATACAAGTTTAAAGTCTCCCCAGTAGCCTTTGCAAATCTCCCCGCCAGGATATTGGTCCCCCTCGAGTTCAAGTGCAACCCATCCTTTCTGTACAGGTCGCACCTTCCCCAAACGAGGTCCCAATGATCCAGAAACTTGAATCCATACCCACTGCACCAGTCCCTCATCCACTCATTTATCCTCCACCGCGCTCCATTCCTACTCTCACTGTCGCATGGCACAGGCAGTAATCCTGAGATTGTTACCTTTGCAGTCCTTCTCCTTAACTCTCTACCTAACTCCCTAAATTCTTCTTTCAGGACCTCTTCTCTTTTTTTACCTATGTCGTTGGTACCTATATGTACCACAACCTCAGGCTCCTTTCCCTCCCATTTCAGGATTTCTTCGACACGTTCAGACACATCCCTGACCCTGGCACCAGGGAGGCAAACTACCATCCGGGTCTCCTGTCTGCGTCCACAGAAACGCCTATCCGACCCCCTGACTATAGAGTCCCCTATTACAATTGCCCTCCTCTTCTTTTCCTTACGCTTCTGAGCAACAGGACCGGTCTTTGTGCCAGAGGCCTGGCCGCTGCCTTATTCTTCTATCGGGTGTATTCAACATTGGCCTCTTTCAATCAAACTAGGTGGACATTTTTGCAAATCAAATAAAACTGCAGATCCTGATATGTATCTGAAACAAAAACATAGACACTGAAAAAACTCAGCCAGTCAAGGAGCATCTGGGCAAAGTGAAATCAGTCAGCGTTTCAAGTGGAAGACATTTCTCAGACAAACTTCTGAAAGCAAGAAAGAAAGAAAGCTGGAGAAACTCAGCAGGTGAGGCAGCATCTATGGAGCGAAGGAATAGGTGACGTTTCGGGTCGAGATCCTTCTTCAGACCCGAAATGTCACCTATTCCTTTGCTCCGTAGATGCTGCCTCACCCGCTGAGTTTCTCCAGCATTTTTATCTACCTTAGATTTTTCCAGCATCTGCCGTTCCTTCTTAAACAAGAAAGAAAGCTGGTTGAAGTAACAGGGACATTGGGGGAGGGCGACGGATGGAACAAAGAGAATATTAGTAAGAGGATGAATTGATGGATCACCACTGAATGGACAATTCATCTCCTTGGTCAATGTAATGTGCTGCTAATATAATGAAGTCTGGGTGATGTTGTATTGTCTAGACCTACTGGAAGTTCTGAGCAGGCCAAAATATACAAAAGAAAAGAAAAAAGGGGAGAGGAATGGCAAGTGGGTCAGTCCTGACACAAACAGAATGAGTATGTTTCTGAACAGAGAGAATTCTATATAGAATCCTGCAGACTGCAACATGCCCCGGCAAAAGGTGAGGTGTTGTTACTCAAGTTTACATTAGTGCAGGGAGGCAATGACAGAAAAATCATAATGGGAGTGTGATGGTGAACTAACATGATAGGCAATCAGGAACTCAGAATCACTCCTGTAGACTGAGCAAAGGTCCTCTGCGAAGCAATCACTACATCTATGCATGGTCTCACCATATATAGGAGAGCAGATAGTGAATACCAAGTACAGTAGACTAGATTGGAAGAAGTGAAAACTGTTTCACCTGGAATGATTGTTTGCATCCTTGAATGTTGAGAAAGGTAGAGGTGTATGAGCATGTTTTGCATCTTGAAACATAAAAAATAGGTGCAGGAGGAGGCCATTTGGCCCTTTGAGCCAGCACCGCATGGGAAGATAATGTTGGACAGGGATTGGTGGGTGGGGTTGAAAAGGGAGAATGCAGACTCAAGCTAGTTATTTGAGTCTGTGGCTTGTAAAAACAAAGTTAGTAGCTACTGAATCTCCTGAGATGGAGACAGGGAAATCTAGAACGGGAAACAAAGTGATGTACTGATGTATCGTGAGAGTAGGGTGGATCCAGGCAGCAAAAGTGATAACATGTTCAAATTCTGTTTGAATACAGGATCTATCAGAGTAAAAATTGTGAGAGTGGGCCCAGATAAGCCTGGAGCAAAGATTGTTCCACAAATCCAACAAAAATACAGAAGTAGCCATGTCACATGTAAGTTCCCATAGCTACATCTATAAGCTAGAGAAAGTGAGTGGAATTAAAGGAGAAGCCACAGAGTGTAAGAACAAGTTCCATCAGTTGAATGAGTGTAGAAACAAGGAACTGCAGATGCTGGTTAATAGCCAAAAGGACACAGAATTCTGGAGTTGCCTATCCATGTTCTCTGGAGATGCTGCCTGACCCGCTGAGTTACTCCAGCACCTTATGCCATAGTTGAATGTGTGCGTTGGTGGATGAGAACTGGTTGAGGTTCCATTTGTGGAAGGTTCCATCTGAGGGTCTTAAAGAACTTCCTGATGTGGGATGGTGAGGTGTACATGAGGTGTAAATAGGCTAAACATACATGGTGAAAATAAGGGGGAGAATACGACGACCATGGCTGACAAGGGAGGTCAAGGACAACATAAAAGCCAAAGAGAAGGCGTATAACATTGCAAAGATTATTGGGAAGCCAGAGGATTGGGATGTTTTTAAAGAACAACAAAGTAACTAAAAGGACAATAGAGAAAGAAAAGATGAAGTACAAATGTAAGCTATCCAATAATATAAAAGAGGATAGCAAGAGTTTCTACAGATATATAAAGAGTAAAAAAGAGGCAAGAGCGGACTTGGGCCACTGGAGAATGCTGCAGGAGAAGTATTAACGGGAAATCAAGAATAGGCAAAGGCATTGAATAACTTTTTTCCTTCAGTCTTCACAGTGGAAGACACCAGCAGTGTGCCTATAATCCTAGAGAGTTAGGGGGTGGAAGTTAGTGGGGTGGGGATTACTAAGGAGAAGGTTCTTGGAAAACTGGAAGGTCTGAGGGTGAATAAGTCACCTGGACAGGATGGACTGCACCCCAGGGTTCTGAAGGAAGTGGCATCAGAGATTGTGGAGGCATTAATTGTGATATTTCAAGAATCACTAGAGTTAGCAGTGGTTCCTGAATATAAGAACATTGTGCATATCACCCTGCTATACAATAAGGGAGCAAAGCAGATGAGCGGAAATGATAGGTAGATAAAAAATGCAGGAGAAACTCAGCGGGTGAGGCAGCATCTATGGAGCGAAGGAAATAGGCAACGTTTCGGGCTGAAACCCTTCTTCAGACTGATGTGAGGGGGGGGGGAAGAAGAAAGGAAGAGGAGGAGCTGAGAGGGCTGAGGGAGAGCTGAGAAGGGGAGGAGACAGTAAGGACTATCTGAAATTAGAGAAGTCAATGTTCATACCGCTGGGGTACAAACTGCCCAGATTGGGAATGGGAGGGGGAGTTGAAGTGCTGAACCACCGGAAGATCAGGTTGGCTCAGCTCTCCCTCTAGCCCTCTGGCTCCTCCTCTTCCTTTCTTCTTCCCGCCCCCCCCCCCACCCTCACATCAGTCTGAAGAAGGGTTTCGGCCCGAAACATTGTCTACCTTCGATTTTCCAGCATCTGCAGTTCCTTCTTAAACACGAGCGGAAACTATAGGCTGGTTAGCCTGACTTCGGTGGTTGGTAAAATTTTAGAGTCAATTATAAAGGATGAGTTTCCACAGTACTTGGAGGTTCATGGTAAAATAGACTGAAGTTAGCATGGTTTTGTGAAGGGAAGAGATTGCCTGACAAACCTACTGGAGTTCTTTGAGGAAGTTAACAGCAGGACAGACAGAGGGGAGGCTGTAGATATTGTTTACCTAGATTTTCTGAAGGCCTTCGATAAGGTGCGCACGTCAGGCTGCTCGGGAAGATGAGAGCCCTTGGTATTAAAGAGCAGATACCACTGGTTGGCTGGATGGCAGAAGGCAAAGAGTTGCAACAAAAGACGCTTTTTCAGGTTGGCTGCCAGTGACTAGTGGAGTTCAGCAAAGGTCGGTGCTGAGGCCGCTTCTCTTCACGTTGTATATTAATGATTTGGATAAGGGGATTGAAGGCTTTGTGGCCAAGTTTGCAGGTGATGCTAAGATAGGTGGAGGGGCAGGCAGTGTAGAGGAAGCAAGACTCTGCAGAAGGACTTGGACAAGTTTGGAGAGTGGGCGGAGAAGTGGCAGATGAAATTCAGCATAGCAAAGTGCAGAGTCAAGCATTTTGGTAATAATAAAGGCCGCATTTGGAGTACTGTGAGCAAGTTTGGACTCCATATCTGAGGATGGATGTGCTGACTCTGGAGAGCGTCCAGAGGAGGTTTACAAGAATGATTGCAGGAATGAGTGGGTTAGCATATGATGAGTGTTTGACAGCACTGGGCCTCGACTCACTGGAATTTAGAAGGTTGAGGGGGGACCTCTTGTAACTTACAGAATAATGAAAGGCATAGATAGAGTGGATGTGAAAAGGTTGTTTCCACTGGTGGGAGAGTCTAGGACCAGTGGTCAGAGAATTAAAGGGCGCTCTTTTAGAAAGGAGGTGAGGAGGAACTTCTTTAGTCAGAGGGTAGTTAATCTGTGGAACTCATTGCCACAGAGGGCTGTGGAGGCCAAGTCAGTGGATATTTTTAAGGCAGAGATAGACAAATTCTTGGTTAGAACCGGTGTCAAGGGTTATGGGGAGAAGGCAGGAAATGGGATTAGGAGGCAGAGATCAGCCATGATTGAATGGCGGAGTTGACTCAATCAGCCGAAACACCTAATTCTACTCCTATAACTTGTGAAGTTGGCTGGGGTCAATTAATTGGAAATTGTCAAAATAGCGGAGGGCATCAAAAGTATCATGAATGTAAGGAGGAACGGACTGGACCAAGGGGGACAGGATTGAATCACGTTATGAAGAAATAAGTTTGATGAGGCAAGAGCAGGCTAAAACCATAGGTTTATCAGGACAGAGCTGTTTCTGGATCTTGGATTGGAGCTAAATATGAGCAGGACTGTGTTGGGGAAGTTCTCCTGAAATGAGATCTGTGAACGTCTGGGAGACACGTGTGCATTAGTGGAATCATAGTCCATAGCGAGGTATGAGGATGAGTCAGTGCCGTTGTTTGACCTCTACACTCTCTTGTCTGCAGGTCTGATAACACAATCTGGAATGGTTTGCAACGAGGCAGGTGCTGCATGTTTAGAATCAGGTAGATCACAGTGGGTGAGAGGAGTAGAGAAATGAAAGCAGCCAAAGTCTGGTGGACATTTTATTTGCAATATTTAAACAAAAGCAAGATTGAAATTCAGGTTTCTCTGAAAGAATAATCATTAAGACAGATACCTAGCTGTTGGACATAATTTCATCATCTATGAAAAGCAACATACAATTTTTTTTTCCAATCTGAAAATAATGTAATCTTCACTAAGCATATATTCACAACATCCATTTTAATGAAGGAATATGTCAGAAGCTAAATCCTGTTAAAGATTTATTGTGAAGCAATGTGCTTGCAATACTGCCGTTGTTAATTTACTTTCTAAAATATCCTTCTCCAGTGTTTACGAGTTTGCAGTAACTAATCTGTTGTCAAGAAAAATGCAATTATTGCACCTCAACTTATTTTTCAATTACTCACTTGTAGAATTTAATGATTTCAGCATGGAATGATTATTTTAACAAAAATAAAATCACAACAATGCAGTTAATCAGGTGAAATCTGCAGCTTAAGACACAACATTAATGTGAATGTTTTGGAGAAATAAGAGAGCATCAATGCAGCATCAATGCAGCATCACTCAATTATTTTAATTTGGTCTGACAACAGCCTGAAAGTTTAACATTAGTTTTATGAACTCTTGCATTCAAAGAATACCAACTGCCACATTTTACTGTGTAAATGACAGACTATCTCAAAGTGAATTCATTCTGTTTTTGCCAACACGGCAAATTTAATCTATGATTAATTTACAGTCTGGTAAGGCTTATGAGGAAACTAAATCACATATCATGTAAGTTGTTAAAAGACAAATGACTTCCTGTAAGGCTGTAATCCTGAATGCTAAAGATTATACACATGAATACATCTCATACGGATATCTGGAATCCCTGTTTTGTAATAATTATGGAGCAGAGTCTACTGTCAACAATTCTCTCCGTCATTAGTGTGCAAATCAAGTTGCAATTTCTAGCAGTTCTGCCCAAAGCAATGCTCTCTCATCTGTTCAAAATATTATAGAGTCATAGAGTGATACAGCATGGAAACAGGCCCTTCGGCCCAACTTGCTCACACCGGCCAACATGTCCCAGCCACACTAATCCCACCTGCCCGCATTTGGCCCATATCCCTCCAAACCTGTCCTCTACATGTACCTGACTAACTGCTTCTTAAACGTTGGGATAGTCCCTGCCTCTGGAAGCTTGTTCGATACCCCTACCACTCTTTGTGTGAAAATGTTATCCCTCAGATTCCTATTAAATCTTTTCCCCTTCATCTCCTGTAACATTCTGTCCTGCACGTTGAACAGTTTTTGTGTCAGGCCTATTCACCAGCTCATTTTACTTCGGAGTCACGTGAGTAACTACGTGAAGAAGCCCGTCAGTGCGCCTGCGCGTCATTTACGTCAGACGCCTTGACGCAAACGGACGTGAGGAGCAGTGCTCCTCGAGTGGTTTGTAGTTTTTCAACTACAAGGTAAGTAAAAACTTTTTTACAGGTTTTCCAGGTCCGTTTACTGTGGGTCTATGGGGATTTTTTCCACAGACGCCATGGGAAAAAACGGACAGGGGGAAGAGGCGAGCGACATAGCCGACAGAAGTCGGGAAAGTCGGGAGTCCGCGGTTAGAGACCAACCGCCTCTAAACCCCGGTACAGTCGCCAGCGGTGAGCATAGCGACTGTGGACCTGGGGGCTGGTGAAAACACAGTCAGTGCCTGTCGGGCAAAAGACAAAGTTTAAATCCCAACGGAGGGAGTCCCAGGCAATGAAGAAGCTCCAGGGCTAGATACTGCTTTAGAGCGTATTGCCCAAATAGAAAGCCTTTTACACAGGCTGTTGGAGCAACGTTCACTCAGTGAGGAGTGTTCTGAAAGCCAAGCTGCTGGAAACAGCTCAAACAGCTCCTGGTACAGGGCTAGATACTGCTTTCGAGCGTATTGCCCAAATAGAAGCCTTTTTCATAGGTTGTTGGAGCAAAAGTTCACTCAGGAAGGAGTGTACTGTAATCCAAGCTGCAGGAGCAGCTTAACAGCACCTGGCTCAGGGCTGATGGAATGCACCCTCAGGAATGAGGAGCGTGCTATGGGTCATGAGATTTCAGACCCCGACTCTGACGGTGAGGCTGTACAAGGCGATGAAAGGCAGCTGCCAGATGTTCCACCCCTGGTAGTAGGATTCGCTGCCCCGTCAGGGTCAGGAGAGCCATTAGGATGAACTGGCCTCCTTAATAAATTACTTGGTTTACCATTAGCTGGAACAACATGAAATGGATGAGACTGCAAGAGTATCTGGAATCAGTTGCAGAGAATATTAAAGCTGCTGGGTTCTGAAATAACTGCTTTTACCAGAATAGCAGGTAACAACCAAAAGATGACGAAGTTGCATCAGCAAGCACTGGGGTTGCTATGCAGCACCCACTTCGAGAAGTGCTATACGGTCTACTATGAATCCGAAATTCGCAGCACTCTGCAAACCAAGTAATATACAAATTACCCAACTTACTCTTTGGAGAGATCTCGGGAGACGTATTAAAGAGTTGGAAGATGAAGCGAAAACAGGATTGATGAAGACATCAATGGTTGTGAAGTCTGTAAAGAGGAAGTATCCTTTCAGACGTCATACGGATCCTGGACCAAGTCGCTCATCAACGCAGGGACGTAGTTGGCGGCCTGCAGCGGGAGCAAGAACCAGTGGGCGTGCTTCCGGGAGAACCCAGGAATCTCAGGGTACTGAAATGACTCAAGAGGTAGGTGGACCTGGTTCTCATGGGAACACACTAACTGGATTAAGTCCAAAAGTTGGAGGCAGGTTACATTTCTTCTATAATAATTGGAAGAAAATTACTTCAGATTTGGTAATCCTGAATAATATACAAGGATTTCGAATTGAATTCAATCCAAATTATGATTTGCCTGTTCAGCATGTTCCTAGCCGAACTCTGCACTTTGTCCAAAAAGAAGTGATGGAGGTTCAGGTTGCAATTGAAACCCTATATAAAAAAAGGGGTTATTGAAAAATCAGTCTACCAAAGTCACCAATTTGTGTCAAAAATATTCCCTCGATCAAAAAAGGATGGAGGATGTAGGATTCTTGTAGATTTGATAAATCTGAATCCTTTTGTGCAATTTAGACATTTTAAAATGGAAACATTTGTGACTGCCAAACAGCTTATTTCAGAAGCATGTTATATGGCAACTATAGACTTGAAAGATGCATATTATTCAGTGTCTGTTCATTCACAAGATAGGAAGTATCTTAAATTTAAATGGATGAACCAGTTGTGGCAGTTCAAAGCTCTGCCTAATGGGTTAATATCTGCACTCAGAATATTCACAAAAATTGTTAAAACCAATTCTGGGCTTGCTGAGTAGCCAGGGGCATGTACTAATGGCATATTTGGATGATGTCTTGATTATAGGAAAGACAAAACAGTCAACAGAAGTATCTGTTGCAGTTGTGAAATCAACTTTTGAAAAGTTGGGGTTTCTAATTCATCCACAAAAATCTAGGTTAACACCATGTACCTCTATTAATTATTTGGGGTTCACAATTGATTCAGTCCAAATGAATATCACTTTGCCCAGGGAAAAGGGTGGATTTGATTAAAGATTGCAGTAACCTCCTAAACGAGCAAAAACCTTCAATTAGACAGGTGGCTCGTGTACTGGGAAAATTAGTAGCAGCATTCCCAGCAGTCCAATTTGGACCATTACATTATCAACAGCTGCAGAGACTTAAAGAACAGGCACCGAGAATGCATGTTGGTCATTTTGATAGAACCATGCAACTAACAACAAATGCTGTTTCTGGTCTGCAGTGGTGGATTCTACATGTCTCAAGTAGTTCCAGCAAAGTGCTGATTGAACAACCTTCCATGATATTACAAACTGATGCCAGTGCACCAGGATGGGGTGCAACTGACTTAACGTCTAGCTGAGGAGGCAGATGGAATCAGGAAGAGTCATTGTTACTGCAGACATGGGGAATTAACTATTTGGAGCTTCTAGGATGTTTCTATGGGCTCCAAGCTTATTGTTCTAACACAACTAATAAGCATGTTCAAGTTCAAATTGATAACACAACAGTAGTTGTTTATATTAATGATATGGAATTAAGTCGGTGTCTTGTGACAAAATGGTTAATCAACTTTGGGCTTGGTGTATTGAAAAGAACATTTGGATTTCAGCTATCTATCTACCAGGTAGAATGAACGATAGCAGACACCAAGTCACGAAAAGTTCCATGATAATAAAGAATGGATGTTGAATCAAGAGGTATTCAATGATATAGTCATCAGATTTGGAATGACCGACATCGACTTGAATCATCAGCTATCGAGATATGTCTCATGGAAACCAGATCCAGGAGCAGTGGCGATTGATGCTTTCTCGCTACATTGGGGTGGTATGTTTTCATATATATTTCCACCTTTCTGCCTCATAAGCCAATGTTTGCTTAAAATCAGGCAAGATGCTGCTTCAAGGGTATTGGTAGTACCAGATTGGCCTACACAGCCATGGTATCCGTTGATATTAGAATTAACAACACAAATGTTGATGAAAGTCCCAAAAAAGAGTAATTTATTGCTGCTCCCTGTACAGGGGAACAACATCCATTATATGATCGTTTGGATTTGTTGATTTGCAGGTTTTAAGAATGCCTTTTCTGGGACGAGGACTGTCTGAGCATACTGTGGACATGCTTACGGCAGCCTGGAGGAAGAGCACTCAAAAACAGTACCTTTCTTATATTAAGAAATGGGAAAAGTTCTGGGTACAAAAGAATGTGCAATAAAGTACTGCAGATATTTCAAATGTTTAGAATTTCTGTCAAAACTTTATTATGATGAAGGTCTGAGTTGTAGTGTAATTAATTCAGCCAGAAGTGCATTGTCCTCATATTTGGTTCTGGATTCAGAAAGAAACTCAATTGGGTCACACCCAATTGTTTCCAGAATAATGAAAGGAATCTTTAATTCCAAACCACCGAAACCTAGGTACGTGACAATCTGGGATGTAAGTGTGGTACTGAAACTACTTCGTGATGGTTATCAAGTGTGTCTTTACCTTTGGTCAAGCTCAGTATGAAAGTATTCATGTTTATGGCATGAGTGACAGCACAACGAGTGCAAACACTTGGAAAATTACAAATAGATAGTATGGAAGTAACTGAAGACAAGGTTACATTCTATATCTATGACCTAATAAAGCAAATTAGGCCAGGTGTGACAGGATTTAAAATTATGCTGGCAGCATATCCAAATGATCCAGGTCTTTGTATTAAGACATATTTATTACAATACATTGAGGTCACAAAGAATTTGAGAATACGGAAACTGGGTTTTTGATCACAGACAAGAAACCACACAAGAGAGTTTCAATACAGACTATTTCCAGATGGATAAAAGAAGTCTTAACAGCTGCTGGTATTAACACTTATGTTTTTACGTCTCACTCGACTAGGGCAGCAGAAATGTCGGCGGCCAGGGCAAAAGACGGCCCCGTCGACCATATCCTCGCAGCCGCCGGGTGGTCCAATGAGTTGATGTTTCAACATTTTTACCATCAACCTATTGTTAATGCGGGGTTGTTTGCAGAAACTATTTTAAGTTCTGTGTAAATTCCTCTGGTTTAAAGGGGATCTGATTCATTTCATTCTTGAAATGAATTACTGCATTTGTGGTACAAATGTTATTATGAATGCATGATTGATTATTCTCGTTCCGAGTCAATCTATGCAGTGAGAAGCCGGAATTGATCCACGGCATGAAATCACAAAGCTTTAAAATCTTCACGTAGTCACTCACGTGACTCCGAAGTAAAATAGTAAGATTAAACGAGAACTTACCTAAGTTTGAAGTTTGATCTTTATTTTATGAGGAGTTACGTAGGTGATTACGTGCCCGCCACGACCCTACCCTCTATCATAAAGGTCAGATGGAAGTTCTTGTATTACTCGTTTTAGTATGAGACTATATTACTTCGGTTCTTGTTTTTTGTGATTTCACACCGCTGCTTTGAAGATTGACGCGCAGGCGCACTGACGGGCTTCTTCACGTAATCACCTACGTAACTCCTCATAAAATAAAGATCAAACTTCAAACTTAGGTAAGTTCTCGTTTAATCTTACTATTCTCCACAACACCAACGACTGCATCACAGTTGTCTCCCATATCCGTGCAGAACTCATGGATTTTATTAACCACCATTAACTTCCACCCAGCCCTCAAATTCACCTGGACTATCTCTGGCAATACTCTCCACATTCTTGATCTCTCTGTCTCCATCACAGGGGAGAGATTATCAACTGACATCCACTATAAACCTACTGACTCCCACACTTATCTGGACTACACTTCCTCCCCTCTGGCTCTTGTAAAAATGCTATTTCCCACCCTTAAGTCATCCATCCATTTATACCGCATCTTCTCCCAGATTGAGACTTTCCAGTGATATCCTCTTTTTTTTGTAAACGTGGTTTTCCGCATTCTTTCACAGATGGATCCGTCCCTGCATCTTCTCTGTGTCCAGTAGTACTTCTCTTGCTTCCCCGTCCCTCCAGACAGAACAAGGTTTAAAGTTTAAAGTTTAAAGATAAGATGGGTTTCGAAGGATATGGGACAAATGCTGAGAGTCATAGAGTGATACAGTGTGGAAACAGGCCATTCGGCTCAACTCGCCCACACCGGCCAACCATGTCCCAGCTACACTAGTCCCACTTGCCTGCACTTGGTCCATATCCCTCAAAACCTGTCTTATCCATGTACCTGTCTAATTGTTTCTTAAACGATGGGATAGTCCCAGCATCAACTACCTCCTCTGGCAGCTTGTTCCATACACCCACCACCCTTTATGTGAAAAGGTTACCCCTTGGAATCCTATTAAATCTTTTCCCCTTCACCTTGAACCTATGTCCTCTGGTCCTCGATTCCCCTACTCTGGGCAAGAGACTTTGTGCATCTACCCAACCTATTCCTCTCATGATTCTCTATACCTCTATAAGATTCCCCCTCATCCTCCTGCGCTCCATGGAATAGAGACCCACCTTACTCAACCTCTCCCTGTAGCTCACACCCTCTAGTCCTGGCAACATCCTTGTAAATCTTTTCTGAATGCTTTCAAGCTTGACAATATCTTTCCTATAACATGGTGCCCAGAACTGAACACAATATTCTAAATGGGGTCTCACCAATGTATTATGCAACTGCAACATGACCTCCCAACTTCTATACTCAATACTCTGACTGATGGCCAAAGTGCCAAAAGCCTTTTTGACCACCTTATCTACCTGCAACTCAACCTTCAAGGAACCACGCACCTGTACTCCTAGATCCCTCTACAACACTACCCAGAGGCCTACCATTTACTGTGTAGGTCCTGCCCTTGTTCGAGTGCCCAAAATGCAACACCTCACACTTTTCTGTATTAAATTCCATCAACCATTCCTGCGCCCACCTGGCCAGTCGATCCATTTCCTGCTGCAATCGTTCACAACCATCTTCACTATTTGCAAAACCACTAACATCTGTATCATCAGCAAACTTACTAATCTTGCCCTGTATGTATTTATCCAAATCATTGATGTAGATGACAAACAGTGACGGGCCCAGCACCGAACCCTGAGGCACACCACTAGTCACAGGCCTCCAGTCTGAGAAGCAACCTTCCACCATCACCCTTTGCTTCCTTCCATGAAGTCAATTTGCTATCCATTCAGCTATCTCTCCTATGATCCCATGCGATCTAACCTTCCAGAGGAGCCTACCGTGCGGAACCTTGTCGAGCACTGTACTGAAGTCCATGTACACAACATCTACAAGTCTGACCTCATCAAACATTTTGGTCATGTCTTCAAAAAAATCAATCCGATTTGTGAGACACGACATTCCACGTACAAAACCATGCTGACTATCCCCAACCAGCCCTTGCCCATCCTAATGCCAGTATAACTTATCCCTCAGAATACTCTCCAGTAACGTTCCAACTACAGATGTTAAGCTCACCGGCCTATAGTTTCCAGCATTTTCCTTGCAGCCCTTCTTGAAAAGAGGCACAACATTTGCCACCCTCCAGTCTTCCGGCACCTCTCCTGTATTTAACTATTGTAGGAACTAGTGTAGATGGTTGGTGTGGGCAGTTGGGCCAAAGGTCTCTTTCCATGCTGTATGACTCTACGACTATGTCTCTAAGGATAGCGTTCCCCAGGCCCTCAACTTGCACAAAACCAGCCACTGCATCCAACACAACATACTCTGACATTTCCGTCACCTCCAATGTGATCTTACCACCAGTCACCTCTTCCCATCTCCACCCCTTTCTGTCTTCCACAGAGACTGGGTGCACTCATCCCTTCCAACCCAAACCACCCCTCCCCTTGCAACCCTATCCAAGGTCCATCCAGGGACTCCAACAGTCCTTCTAGGTGAGAATGAGGTACACGTGACCACCCATAACCTCATCTACGGCATTGTGTTCCTGAGGTGGCCTCCTGTACATTAGCAAAACCAAGCGTACACTCAGCGACCGTTTCACTGAACACTTTTGTTTGGTCAGCCATGGCCTACTGAATCTCCCTGTTGCCATCCATTTTAACTCCACGTCACATTCCACACTGACCTTTCTAGCTAGAAATTAGAAGATTGAGGGGGGATCTTATAGAAACGTACAAAATTCTTAAGGGGTTGGGCAGGCTAGATGCAGGAAGATTGTTCCCGATGTTGGGGAAGTCCAGAACAAGGGGTCACAGTTTAAGGATAAGGGGGAAGGAAGTCTTTTAGGGCCGAGATGAGGAAAACATTTTTTACACAGAGAGTGGTGAATCTCTGGAATTCTCTGCCACAGAAGGTAGTTGAGGCCAGTTCATTGGCTATATTTAAGAGGGAGTTAGATGTGGCCCTTGTGGCTAAAGGGATCAGGGGATATGGAGAGAAAGCAGGTACAGGATACTGAGTTGGATGATCAGCCATGATCATATTGAATGGCGGTGCAGGCTCGAAGGGCCGAATGGCCTACTCCTGCACCTATTTTATATGTTTCTATATTTCTATGTTTCTACCCTGGGCCTTCACCATTACCAGAGTGACACAATGCACAATTCCCTCTTCCAAATCATTAATATATATGGTAAACAGTTGTGGTCCCAACACCGAGCCTTGCGGCACTCCACTCGCCACTGCCTGCCATTCTGAAAAGGACCCGTTCACTCTTTGCTTCCGGTCTGCCAACCAATTTTCTATCCATGTCAACACCCTACCCCCAATACCATGTGCTCTAATTTTAGTCACCAGTCTCCCGTGCGGGACCTTATCCAAGGCTTTCTGAAAGTCCCCTTCATGAAGCACCCCTTCATCCATTTTACTTGTCACATCCTCAAAAAATTCCAGAAGATTAGTCAAGCATGATTTCCCTTTCATAAATCCATGTTGACTTGGACTAATCCTTTTACTGCCATCCAAATGCCCCATTATTACCTCTTTAATAATTGACCAGCATCTTTCCCACCACCGAATTCAGGCTAACTGGTCTGTAATTCCCCGTTTTCTCTATCGCTCCTTTCTTGAAAAGTGGGATAACATTAGCTATCCTCCAATCCACATGAACTGAACCTGAATCTATTGAAGATTGGAAAATGATCACCAATGCGTCCACTATTTCTAGAGCCACCTCCCTGAGGACCCTGGGATGCAGACCATCAGGCCCAGGGGATTTATCATCCTTCAGTCCCATTAGCCTACCCAATACTATTTCTCGCCTAATGAAAATTTATTTTAGTTCCTCGACCCCCGACCCCTCGATCACCTTGATCACCTTCCCTCTCGAGGATGTTCTGAAGTCGGTCCAAGACATCTTGAACCCTGGCACCAGGGAGGCAACAGACCATCCTCAAGTCTCGCCTGCTGCCACAGAATCTCCAGTCCGCACCTTGGACAATGGAATCACCCACCACTATGGCTCTGCCCGACGTCGGTCTCGCCGGTCGAGTCTCATCGCTAGGATTGGAGCCACCGACCTGTCCGCTGCTCGGACTGGAAGCGCCGTCTGCCCCGACAGCTCCCAAGAGGGTGTATCTGTTTTCATTAGGTACAGCCACCGGGGTCTCCTGCACCCCACGTTTACTCCTCTTTCACAGTCACCCACCTTTGCTCTTCTGGTATCCTTGATGTGACAACCTCACTGAAGGTCGTGTCCAGGAAACTCTCGATTTCCCGGATGGCCCTGGGGTCATCCAACTGCTGCCCCCCAACACGTTCCCCAACACATTCATTCAGGAGCTGCACCTGGACACAATTTCTGCAGGCGTAGTTTCCAGAAGCTCCAGCGTTTGACAGCACTGAACCTCTACTCGCTGGAGTTTAGAAGTTTGAGGGGGGGACCTCATTGAAACTTACAGATTAATAAAAGGCATAGATAGAGTGGATGTGGACAGGATGTTTCCACTGGTAGCAGAGTCTAGGACCAGAGGTCATAGCCTCAGAATTAAAGGGCGCTCTTTTAGAAAGGAGGTGAGGAGGAACTTCTTTCGTCGGTGGGTAGTTAATCTGTGGAACTCATTGCCACAGAGTGCTGTGGAAGCCGTCAGTGGATGTTTCTAAGGCAGAGATAGACAAATTCTTGATTAGTACAGGTGGCAAGGGTTATGGGGAGAAGGCAGGAGAATGGGAATAGGAGGCAGAGATCAGCCATGATTGAATGGTGGAATAGACTCAATGAGGTTGGTGGAAGTGAAACTCTGCCTAACCTGAAAGAACTGTCGGGGTCCCTGTACAGAGTCGAGGGAGGAGGTATAGGGACAGTTGTTGCATCTCCTGCATTTGCAGGGTAAGGTACCTGGGGAGTGGGTGGTATGGGTGGGAAGGGATGAGTTTTCTGTCTTTTTCAGGGCGTTTTCAGACCAGATTGATCATGTTTCTTCATTCTTGCATGCAGTTGCAGAAAGAAAAGTTAAAAATGTCATGAAAAATTGCTTTATTAATCTTGATGATTAGTTCATTTTTAGAATAGATCAAACCAAGATAATCTTTGGATCATCATAAGCATTCTTAAAGAAAATTAATATCTTGCTCTCAGCACTACATTAGTAAGTGTCATTTGTAGATGAAGCCAGGTCATCTGGCAGCGGCTGTGGCAGAGGAGGTTTGACGCACGGCGCTCGACCCACACTGGCGGCGGCCCGTGCGAGCGGCCGTGCCGCACTTGTGCATCACTGGTGGAGGTTGTGCGGTGAGTATAGTTTTTTCGACATTGTCGGTTTTATTTTAGCACCGCGCGGTGTTGGGAACACCGCCGCACGGCCCGGGAATTGTACGTTCTCACGAGTGCGCGGTCTATGGCGGCAGATTCTTCCCGTTTCGCCGCCAATGACCGCAGATTCGTGAGACAGGCCTTTTACTTGGCTATTGTGATTGTGATTGTGATTGCGATTGTGTTATTCAAATTACGCAACAATTTCTTGTTGTTCTATTTGGGAATGCAGATTTGCTGTTAAAGTTTGTGAATATGCTTCTGTGTCCCCTGTGCATGTTTCTTGTACTCTCTCTAACATCTAAAGGCCCCTGGACAACAGTGTAGAGTCATAGGGCCACACAGCATGAAAACATGTCCTTCGGCCTAACTTTCCAACGCCGAGCAACATGCCCCATCTACACTCGTTCCGTCTGTCCGTGCTTGGCCCATAACCCTCTAAACCTATTCTATCCATGTAGCTGTCCAAATGTTTTTTAAATGTTTTAATAGTACCTCCCTCAACTACCAACTAACTGCAGCTCATTCCATTCCATGCATCCACCACCCTTTCCCCCCTCACCTTAAACATATGCTTTCTGGTTCCCGATTCCTCTACTCTGGGCAATAGACTGCATTTAACTGCATTTAACAGCATCCGAGAGATTGCACTGGAAAATTATGCAGAAGCATGCCTTCGCAATGAATGTGCTTCGTGCTTTAGGGAAACCTGAAAGAGGACTTACAGAAGACTATGGCTCCATGTTAGGAACAAGTAGGGGCTGCAGAGCATGGCAAACTCAGATTGGTTTATTGTGGGCTCAGCCATTCCCACCATGAAAAGCATCCTCATGAGGTTCTGTCTTAAGAAGACGGCATCTATCATCAAGGATCCACGGCCTCATCTCACTGCTACCATCAGGCAGGAGAAATAAATCTGAGGTTTCACACCACCAGGTTTAAGAATAGCTATTTTTCTTCAACTATCAAGCTCTTGAACCAACCCGCACAATCCTAATCCTACCTCAACAATGGAATACTATTTGCACTTGTTTATTTTTCTAATTGTGCTTTGCACTCATGCCCTTTTGTTTTTGCACAGACTTCTTTCTTTCTACTGCCTTGTAGAATTGTATGTGTAATTTATGCAGTGCTATTTTCGTGGCAAAAGGTGCCAATGCACAGTTCATGCAACTCTTCTGGTTTCTGGTTATATTAGGTATGTTACAATACTTACCTTCAGTCGCGCTGTAATTCTGCCACTGGCTGTGTGCGCGATTTTGGCGCCTTTAAGGGGGGGCGGGGTTAAAACGCGGGTTTCTCCTCCCTTGTCCTGGTTAATATTTTGTTGGAGTACAAGCGTTGGCTGAAAAATCGTTCCTAGTGGCGATTTGTGTATTTTTTATTTTTATTAAATCGTCAATGTCAGCGCTACAGTAATTTTAAAATCAGCTCCTGAAGCGTCAACGCCGATAATGGGGACGGATTTCACACACGGGACAGGTAAACGAAAGTAGTTTCTTTAAATGTATAAAAGTGCTTCTTAAGAAGCCTTTAATTCACATTTTTTCATGTGACACGGTGATTTTATTCCCCGAATTAACGGCAGTATTTTTCATGCCAATACGGGGTTAAATTCACCGCAAATCAACGTTCCAAAAGATCGCGTTACAGAAATCCTCACTCACAAGATGATTTAAATCCCCATTAATTTACAGGTATTAAACATTCAATTCCTTCCATTTGGCCTGTAAATTCATGAAAATGAGATTTAAAAATTATGTTATATTGTGAATTATTGTGTGAATGTTATTTGGACACTTAGGCTATTTAAAAATGTTAATCTATTCTTAAGAAATTGATAGATGTTTAGATCTAGTAATTGAATTTTGTAATTAGCTACAATTAGGTAACTAACTAATTATATGCTTTACTTTCATGTCTTCTAAGTAAGATTGTTTCATATTTGTTTCAGAATGCTTCAATCTATAATAACTGAAAATTTCTTTCAGTTATCTTAATTTTTAAGAAAGTTATGGGCTTTTAACTGTCCTCGATCACAGCTTTTGTGTTAAGTCAATGGAGAAGCAATAGGGAACAAGATGCTAATTTCCAAGTATGAAAATGGCCATAACTTCTTTAATACTGAAGATATGAAAGTGAATTAGGTGTCAAATTAAACTTCCTTTTATGCTTTATCTGATGGGATAAATTGCAGACTTTATTTTTAAAATCTCAAAATTTTGTAACATTGCTAGTTATATGGTTATAAGGATATGAAAGTAATAGAGGATGCAGAAGAGATTACGAAGAATGCTGCCGGGAATGAATTACTGTAGTTACAGTATAGTGAGAGATTTAGATGGCTGGTTTTATTCTGACTGGAGTATAGGAAACTGACAGGTGACTTTAAAAAGAATTGTAAAAGATCAGGGGCAGAGATAGAGTAGATATTCAGAATCTTTCTGCCAGGGCGTGGCAGTCTAGAACTCAAGGGCACATATTTAAGATTAGATGGGAGATTAAAAAGAGATCTGAGGGGCTTGTTCTGCAGAGGGTGGTGAATATCTGGAATGTGCTGGCAGAGTTAATGGTGGAGGCAGATAAAATTGCAATGTTTAAAAGACATTTACTGGGGTTTGGATGAGAAAGGCATGGGGTGATATGAACCCAATGCGGGCAAATGGGGTTGGCATGGATGGTCATCGTCATTGTTATGGACAATGTCCCTCCCATTATGACACACCATGGGTCTCATTAATGCTTTATCCTTACACCTTGGACTCTAAGCCTTGAGCACAATTAAATCTTTAGTTTATACTTAAGTGTGTTTGCATTAAGATACCAGACTACCCATCAATGCATAGATGTTTCCAAATCTGCCATGAAATGACCTGAAAAGTAATCTCCATTTGAAGTCGCAGAACAAATCTTTAGATTAAATGTGTTCCATGAGGCTGCAGACAGGAATATTGAATTGAACAACATGTGCCAAGTAACATAAATAAACAAGATGCCTGCAGCTTCCTAGTGAATGCTGATCGTTTGATGAAATAATATTTATTGGCCTAACAACAAATTGTGGTGATAATAATGAGCTCAGTGCTGTTTACGGAGAGAAATATGGGCAAGATGTTATAAGGATTTTCAGTGAGACACTGTGGGTTTCTCAGTTTAAATTATCTTTGCTGCCTTTGATGGTAGTTTCCCCACATTAGGTGGTAAACTCATAGCCCTGTAGCTATCTGGTTTCACTCTCTCTCTCCATCTTATTAATATTCAGGCGATAAACAAACTTTCAACAGTAATAGCAATAAATAGACCAGGTGAAATGACATTGAATCATACTTTACCCTCAATACTTCACCTTCAATAAACTTGCCCCCCCCCCCACCCCCCACAACTCATGTGCTTCTGAAACCCTGACGTCTCCAATCCCCCTTCCATTTGATTACTTTAACCTTTAACTTGGTTCACTGCCAAATTTATTTGTCACTATTGGCCATGACCAGAGTATTCTCCGGGGTGGCATTGAACAGGTTAATGGCTTATGCCCAATAAACCTCAGTTCACACAAAATACTATTGTCCATATTTCAAGAGTAATCTTTCCTGTTTATACTCCATGACTTAATCTCCTGGGGTTGAGAGTGAGTTGCTCTTGAAATCTAGTCCACTAGATGGGTTCTTGTCGTGGCTTTTAAATCTCTTGGCGACTTTGCTCCTTGAACTTACCTTTCTCCAATTCAGTGATATCCTTTGCAGCTAGTCAACTGCAAGTCATTGCCCACAACCATTTCAAAGATCCACTGAGTCTAGCAGCACAGTTACAGGAACTTTGGACCACCATGCCTATGGTGATACAAAAAGTTAGAGCAGGGGTGGGAACCTGCGGTCTTAATGCCGCATGCGGCCTTCTAAGCCATATTAAGTGTGGCCTTTTGAATGAATCCAAATTTTGTAGAACAAATCTTTTTATTATTATTATTATTATGTTTTTGTTCGTCTTTTATTATTTTTATTTTAATCTTAAAATGAACGTATTTAAAATACCAAAGAGTAAAAGAAGATTCAACGAAATAATCCTCCCCGACTGACGGGCACATTTAAAACATTAGTAAGTCATGAGGGCTATTTTAACAAAATAATGTACATTTTGAAGTATATCTAATTGAAGTTTCTTGGATGCGGCCGCATTAGATTACAGCTAACTTAATGCGGCCTTCCACCATGAAAAGGTTCCCCACCCCTGAGCTAGAGTAACTCAGCGGGACAGGCAGCATCTCTGGAGAGAAGGAAAGGGTCATGTTTTGGGTCGAGGTGACCATGAATAAACTGATCTATCCACTTCCCATTTACAAGCACTTGGTCCTCAGCCTGCCATGGCTTGGAGATTCAAGTGCTTATCCAGATGCTTTTTAAATATTGTGAGAGTTCCTGCCTCCACCACATTCTTTTCTATGAATGGCGGCCAAGACCAGCAAACCCTGACCATTCCCAGCCCCAAGTTGTCCTACTTTAAACTAACCAGAGGGACGAATAACTAATTGGCAGAGTTGATTAGTTAGGTAAACATGCTGTGCTGCGGACATATACGGTAAGGCTCAAAGGTTTTGCTGGGGGTTGTGGAGAGTGGTTTGAATGGTGGAAATTGTAAGTAGAGGTGCCTCAGGTCTTATGTATAGGAAGGAACTGCAGATAGACACAAAAAAGCTGGAGTAACTCAGCAGGTCAGGCAGCATCTCTGGAGAAAAGGAATAGGTGACATTTCGTGTCGAGACCCTTCTTCAGACTCGGGTCTTATTCAGGTGCGCCTGGGGCATTTCAGGCCAAAGTCTTCTCTTGCCTAAAGTTGCATGCAACTTTTCCATGGATGTTTAAGTTGAAGAACATTCAATAACACTGTTCTTCTTCATGTACCACATGATTTATTCCTTGCACACGAGAAATCAAGCGAATAGGAGGAATCAACATGCTCATGTCTGATCCGCCCAGGCCACTACTCCTCTTGTCTGCCAGTTCCACCTAACCCTCAAGAGTCACTCTCAAAGTCTTCCTGAAGAAATGTAACACCCTCTCCCATTTTGTGGCAATCCCTGGTGCATAAATGCAGAAAGAGCAGTTGGGAAGAAACTGAACATCTCAGGCCAAAGTCTTCTCTTGCATAAAGCTGTTACTTGGAAAGGCCATTGTAGGGAAGGTGCAAACAACCAAAGGATTGGACAAGATCCCAAGCGACCTACCCTAAAGGCCTGAAGGTAGACAGAAATGCTGGGGAATCTCAGCGGGTGAGGCACCATCTATGGAGCGAAGGAATAGGTGACGTTTCGGGTCGAGACCCTTCTTCAGACTCATGTGGGGGGGGGGTGGGGGGGGTGGGGGGGTGGGGGGGGGTGGGGGGGTGGGGGGGGGTGGGGGGGGTGGGGGGGGGTGGGGGGGTGGGGTGGGGGGTGGGGGGGGGTGGGGGGGAGAAAGGAGGAGACAGAGACAGTAGGCTGTGGGAGAGCTGGGAAGGGGAGGGGAAGGTGGGAGAAAGCAAGGACTACCTGAAATTGGAGAAGCCAATGTTCATACCGCTGGGGTGCAAACTACCCAAGCGAAATATGAGGTGTTGCTCCTCCAATTTGCAGTGGAACTCACTCTGGCCATGGAGGAGGCCCAGGATAGAAAGGTCGAATTCAGAATGGGGGTGGAGTTGAAGTGCTGAGCCACCAGGAGATCAGGTTGGTTATTGCAAACTGAGCGGAGGTGTTGGGCGAAATGACCTAAAGGCCTGTGTGCGTTTATGGTGTTCAGCTCCAGTCTCATCCATAGCTTTTCATAAAATCTTGATGGAGGTTTGTGCCCAACTCCTTTCTAACAGTTACAAAACCCTTCCCAATATTGACTGGGACTGTCATAGTGCAAAAGGATTAGATGAGGCAGAATATGTCAAATGTGTTCAGTAAAGTATCCTCAGGCAATATGTAGAGGGCCCTATATGGGAGAGATCAATGCTTGATCTATTCTTAGAAATTGAGAGGGGCAAGTGGATGAAATGTTTGTGGATGAGCCTTTTGGGATCAGTGACCACTGTTCTATTAGCATTAAGATAGTTATGGATAAAGGCAGGGTGGGCCTAGGTGAGTTAAAATTCTAAATTGGGGCAAGCCAACTTTCAAGGTATTAAACAGAAAATTGCTCAAATTGATTGGAGCAAGTTATGTCCAAACAATACTGACATCATCATACCTGCCAACTAGTCCGATTTTATCATATTTGTTCAGATTTTTAAGTTTAAAAAGTGTGAACCATTTCAAGCAGAGTGCAGGCCACCAAATTCAAATGCAATTTCATACCATTTGGGCTTAATACTCCTGCCCCCCCCCCCCCCCCAGAAGGGGCGTTACCTTCATCATGGTGATTGACAGGCGAGAGGACCAATCAGCTGATCTCAAGATTTTTTAAACATTCAAAACTTTTTTATTTTTCATCGATCGGAAAAATCCTTGTGGCTACCTCCGCGGAGGAGGACTGTGAGTAAGATGGCCAAAAATCATAGCGCTATATGGTAGCGTTTTTTCTAAAATCAATATAAAGCGCAGACAGGAAGTGGTCAAGATGAGACTTTTAGTTATATAGATGCAACGGATGGAAGGATATAGATCATGTGCAGGCAGAGGAAAATAGTTTAACTTGGCCTCATGATCAACACAGACATTGTGGGTTGAAGGGCCTGTTCCCCTGCTGCACTGTTCTATGTTCTATATATCTGAAATTATCAGAAGAGACAGAGAGAAAATGGATGAATACTGGACATATGAGACGAGAATGGGATGGCTGCTTATCTGAATCTGTAGAACACGATATACTGTAGAGTCCAGAAAGCTGTATGCAGCGGAGGCACTTCTTTGAGCTTATATTGAACTTAGTTGGCACAGTGCAGGGAGCCAAGTACCAAGAGATCAGAGTGGGAGTATGATGAAGAATCATAGTGACCGGCAACTTGAAGCTCAGGGTCATGCTTGCAAACTGATCAGTGGCATGCTGAGAAGTGGTTAGCCAACCTCTAACCACTTGGCTTAGTTTTTCCAACATAGAAACAGAATTCATTCCATTACTTGAAGGAAAGTGTAAAATAAACCGTATCTGGCAACGATCCAATATTCACACTGTATCTTTTGCACTTCCCTCAGAGTAATGGAATTACTTTTGTTTCTACATTGGAAAAAGCCAAGCAGTGGTTGGCTGACCACCTCCTAAAGAATTCATATCTGGCAATGATTCAAAATTTTACACTACCTCTTTAGGAAGTTCGCACGTAGCAAAAACCATTCTGAGAGTGCCCAGTGTTCTTAGAGCTGCCGAAATATATCCTGTTGGCTTTACTTCAAGTTTTTTGAAAGGGTTCTTTGAGCACAAGAAACCTTTTGGTATCTTTATGACAAAAATAAATGTGAACACCCTGAAGGAGGCACATCAGCCATTTCTGGGACTGGACAGATAATTTCAGTGTTGCTGTTTGTCAACATCAGCTGCTAAGTCCTTGGGATG
This sequence comes from Malacoraja senta, assembly GCA_038087875.1. Taxonomy (NCBI): domain Eukaryota; kingdom Metazoa; phylum Chordata; class Chondrichthyes; order Rajiformes; family Rajidae; genus Malacoraja; species Malacoraja senta. Next base: position 262,123,529 of record CM075977.1, on the reverse strand, counting down.
CTTAACTACAACCAATGAATGGACAACTCATTAGCTCTTATCTTCGTTCTGAGAATGTCTGAATAGCCCAATATATATCTCGACCATTGTCTGTCCTTACAAAAGAATGGGGGTTATAACCCAACAACTGCAGTTGACATCCCTTTTCCATGCAGTAGAGTTTAGATCATGATGGGGGCAGTCAGAAACATGAGAGATTGCAGATGCTACAATCTGAAGCAAAAAAAAATGATGAAAGAATGCACTGGGTGAGGCAGCATCTGTGAGGGGAAAGGAAATGTCAGCATTTCAGGTTGAGACCCAGCATCAGGATGACAGGACGATGATAAATAGCAGTTGATCCCTCTAACAAAGGGATCTTGTTTGGCAATGTTGGCAATATCCATTGCCATTGCTGAACAATATTCAAAGAGTCTTCAGTGGCATGTTACTTTGACCATTCATTGAACAGTACAGTTATATATGGATAGAAATGCTGTCCAACATTGCATTCATGACTCGACCATGGATGGATGGTATGGCCAATCTAGGCTCAAGGATGGCAAAGGATGGCCTGTTAACAATGATCAAATAAATGATAAAATAGGTGTGATTTCTGTACCTATTAAATAATGGCAAGAGTCTCCTTCAGATGGGAAATAGACAGATGGCAGATGGAGTTCAATCTGCACACATATGAAGTGTTCTACTTTCAGAGGTCGAATCTAAGGGGAAAATATAAATTAATAGCAAGACCTTTAATAGCATTAATGTACAGTATGATCAGGGTCCAAGTTCATAACTTCCTGAAAGTGGCAACACAATCAGGTAGAATGGTAAAGAAAGTGTGCATGCCTTTAATGATCGGGGCATTGAGTATAAGAGTCAAGGACTCATGATGCAGCTCTATAGGACTTAGTTTAGGCCATATTTGGAGTAGATTGCAAGCAATTCCGGTTGCCCCATTACATGAAGGATGTGGAGGCGTTAGAAAGGGTGCAGAGGAGGTTTACCTGAATGCCTGAATGTCTGGATTATGAGACATTAGCTACAGGGAGAGGTTGGCTAGAGTTGGACTGTTTTCTCTGGAATGAAATTGAAGGGAGACCTGATAGAAGTATATAGAAAAATAGAAACATAGAAACTAGGTGCAGAAGTAAGTCATTTGGCCCTTTGAGCCAGCACCGCCATTCAATATGATCATGGCTGATCATCCTAAATCAGTACCCCGTTCCTGCTTTCTCCCCATATCCCTTGATTCCATTAGCCCGAAGAGCTATATCTAAATCTGGCCATATAAAATGATGAGAGGCATAGATGAGGTAGACAATCAGAACCTTTTTCCCAGGATGGAAATATCAAATACAAGAGGGCGTAGCTTTAAGGTGAGAGGGGAATAGGTGATATGCAGGCAAAGGTTTTTTTTACACAGAGGGTGGTGAGTGGCTGGAACATGCTGCTGGCAGTGGTGGCGGAGCACGTTAATAGCGTTTAAGGAACTTTTGGATAGGCACATTGACGTGCAGAGAATGGAGGGATATAGATTCAATGCAGGCAGGCAAGAGTTGGTCTAGGCATTATGTTTGGTCCAGGTATTGTGGACCAAGGGACCTGTTCCAATGCTGTACTGTTCTTTGTTCAAAGAACAGTGCAGCAGTGTGTGTATATATGTATATAATGATGTATGGACACACTGATCTGTTTTGCAGTCAATGCCTTCTATGTTCTGTTGTGCTGAAGCAAAGCAAGAATTTCATTGTCCTATCAGGGACACATGACAATAAACTCACTTGGACTTGAACTTGAAGTTCCCAATTTGCCCATAATTTTACTCACTGTGTTTATTGTTCTTAAAGGATGTGCCATCGAAGCCATTCAACAAAATCTGGCTAATTACAGCCCCAACCCCCATAATTTGATGCATTACCTACCAACTCTACGGTCCTGTGCGTATGTGTAAATTATTGTGTGCCTTCTCAGGGCTCATCCATTAAGGCAATATGGGCAGAGCTCATAAATAAGAAAGGAGCTTTGACTATGAAAGCCTCCCAATATCTAGCACGAGAACAAATATGTAGGCAGATTATGGAAAGAAATAAAAGCAATAGTGGGTGACTTTGTCATTGGACGTAACTTTATTTTCCCAAGATTGACTGGGACTTCCGTGCTGCAAAAAGCTTAGATGCAGCAGAGTTTGCTGGGATAGGGTTTCTTGGAATTTCCCAACCAAGGAAAGGGCCATATTGGACCGTGTATTAGGAAGTGAGTCTGGCAAGTTGTTTGAGTTTTTAGTCTGAGAGTGTTTTTGCAATAATAATCACAACAGGGGAAAGTACTACATTGGTGGGGTGCAAATAAGAGTACTGGGCAGGACCTGGAGAGAGTAGATTGGGAACGACTGATCTTGTGTATCATCTTATAACTGGGACTCGTTCAAAGACTAATTGATCAGAATTCAGGACTGGCAGTGAGGAAGGAAATCAAGGATTGCACATTTCGGAACTTTGGCTGACAGAAGATATTGTAAACTTAGTCAGAAAGATAAAGCAAGCATGTGGAAGGTTGAGGTAGCTGAAATCTTGGACTTTGAGAAATATAAAGGATGGAACTCAAACAGGGAATTAGGGGCTGCAGGACTGGTTAGGGATGACCATTGGGGAAATAATATAATTCGGTGGGTTAAAAGTGTTTGGCAGGTTTCGCGATGATCCAGTTGCATAAGTAAGGACAACGTGATCCTCTTGTTTTACAATTATATGTATTGTCATGACCTTGTAGTTAGCAACTACTGAACAAACTCAACATGGCCATTAGATGTTAGGATGTTAGATGTTACTCTGTAACAGTATATGTTGCCATGACTCTGCATGTCAGGCAGAATGGGCCATAAATATCTGTGTCATTCTCTTGATGCATTACAGTACATGAGCACTAAAAGAAAATTGTCTTGCTGTTGATGGACCAATTCCAGTGTTGACTTTGAATTGCTCATCATGGGGATTCAATGGCCCCAAGAATGTCCTTGGCAAGTAGGATTAAGAGAAATCCAAAGGACATCTTGGACATGGATTAAAAAACAAAATGGTTGCTTGGGAGAGGATAGGTTCACTCAAGTGTAAGGAAGGAATTTATATGCCTGAATCCAGAAGAGGTGAGCTAGGAATTAATTGAATTCTTCAGATCAGTATTCACTAAGAAGAAGGATGGTGAATCAATGTGGGACATGCTAATAGTCTAGAACACAATGACACTAAGAAGGAAGTGATGTTGGGTCTATTGAGAAATAAGGTGGATAAGACACCAGGGCCTCATGAGATCCATTCCAGGTTATTGAGAGACAAGCGATGAGATTGTTGAAGCTTTGATGGGGATCTTTGTATCCTCTCTAGCCACAAGCAAGGTCCCGGAGAACTGGAGAGTAGCCAATAGTTGTCCTTTATTTGGAGCGAATTCGGAGGGAGAGGTTTAAGTGTATTTGAAAAATCTTGGGCTTATTAGGAATGGACAGCATGGCTTTTGTATAGGGTAGGTCATATCTTATGAACTTGATTGAGTTTTTGGAGGAGATGCCAAAGATGGTTGATGAGCGTAGGGCAGTAGATGTTATTTTCATGGACCTCAGCAATGCATTTTGCAAGGTACATCATGGTAGGCTGATCCAGAGATTAAGTTGCATGGTGACTCAGATAGATTCAAAATCAGTTTGGCCAAAGATGACTAGGTTAGTGGTGGAGGACTAATTCTCTGGCCAGAGGTCCATGAGCAGTGGTGTTCTACAGTGATCAGTGGTGATCTATGTTACCTGTGATATTTATAAATGAATTGGACAAAAATGCAGATGAGCTGATTAGTAAATGTACAGATTATGCATAAAGTGGTGAATATGTGGATAATGTGGAAGGTTTTCTAAGTTAACGTCATGATCCTTATGTTGAAAAATACTGGGATATTCCTAAAATAGAGAGTAACTTGACACACTGTCAGCTTAATGTCTCTTCATCCTCATCAATCCCTCAACTCTCCCCTGCCACAGTCCTCAGGGGGAAGATATTTATTCCTCATTACGCACACATTATGCTGATGAAGCCTTTGTAAGACCTCCACGAGAGATCTCCGAGGACCCTTATAGACATCAAATGGCAGGACAGGGTGATAAAGTTGGAAGTTCTGGACAGAATTGGCCTGGTCAGCATTGAGGACATGATCCCGAGGGCACAGTTGTGCTGGACAGGCCATGTAATCTGTATAGACAGCTCCCGTTTGCCATGCTAGCTGCTCTATGGATTTTTTGCACTGTGCCATTGGGATATTCAAGAAAGGGCTACAAGGATTGTTGCAAAGACAGCCTCTAACATAGTGACATTCCTACAAGAGAGCTGGAGTCATGTGCCCAGGCAGGTATGTTTTGAGTAACAAGTCTTTAATCACCTTTTGATGGTCGTGAATGGGAGGATGCTGCCAAAACCAGAGAACGTAGGAAGGCCTCATCACCTGTACCTGTCACAGAATCTTCCCCGTGTCACCCACTGTCCCCGTTTGCCCACCGCCAGGGCTGGTCTTGCCAGTCACACCCAGGCTCACCAACGAAGATTACGCAACTGATATCATCAAACTTTATTGTCAACATGATGATTTGTTGTATACATTAATGATAAACACAGATGGAGTTTAGTTTCGTTTGGAGATACAGCGTGGAAACAGGCTCTTCGGCCCACTGAGTCTGTGCTGACCAATAATCCCTACACGCTAACAATATCCTATACACAATAGGGACAATTTACAATTTTACCAAGCCAATAAACCTACAAGCCCGTACGTCTTTGGAGTGTGGGAAGAAACTGGAGCTCCCGGAGAAAACCCACGGAAGAACGTACAAATTCTGTACAGACAACACCCGTCATCAGGATTGAACCTGTGCCTCTTGCGCTGTAAAGGGCCTGTCCCACGAGCATGCGACTGCATGCGGCAAGCGCGACCTAACTGGAAGCGGGGGCCGCGCGGAGGTCGAGCGGAGGTCGAGTGATCCCCGTACAGGGCCGGTCCCACCAGCATGCAACTGCTTGCGGCGAGCGCGACCAAACCGAAGCGGCGGCCCGCGGAGGTCGAGTGATTGACGTACGGCGTCGAGACGCTGCCCACGCCCGTCGAGGCGGTGCGTACGGTGTCGAGGCGGCTGCGGGCCGGCAGGCCGTTGCCGCGCGGGATTTTTGAACAATGTCAGTTTTTCGGAGCCCCGTCGGGACCATGTCGGGTCCAACCCCGCACAACTCCATATGGCTCCGGCGATCGAAGTGGGATCGGCCCCACGAGGCCGTACGGCTCAAGCGACCACGTTAGGTCGCTAGCCGCATGCAGTCGCATGCTGGTGGGACAGGCCCTTTATGGCTGCAACTCTACCGCTGTGCCACAGTGCCTCCCCTGATACCAATGTGGATAATGAGGGTACCAGTTCCTGGTACCAACCTTATATGTGCTCATACCAGTTGATTTAAGAACCAAAATGACTGCTCTTTATTAATAATAAATAGTGATATCATTGTTCTCATCATCATCATCATCAGCATCATCATCATCATCATCATTGTGTTTCTGAATTTTGTTGTTGTCTTTTTTGGATCAAATTTCTGTCTTTAATTTGTGTATTTGTGATGTCTTTATAACTTATTTTGCTCTGATTATATGTTTCTTTGTTAAATTTTGTAAGGTGTCCTTGAGACTTTTGTATGGGCGCCCTTAAATAAAATCTATTATCATCATCATTATCACACAATCAGTCCTCTTACATAAACAACCACATACTTAACAATATTATTCACTGACATTTCAGACAGAAATAACAACTTTTGCTATCAGCATCCTAGGAAGAGACACATAAAACTTTGAAATATAAATTTGTGTTTGTACTTCTACTACTTGTTGATCACCCAAGGTATATTAAAAATATATCATAAATAACTAACAGATTTTCTGTCTGCTTGAGGCATTAATTTGAATGTGAAAGCCTATTAAGGATCAGATCTGATATCTTTATCAGTTTATTCTTACACATTGTGCTTATTCCAACTGAATGATAATCTCGAGAGGGAAACCACTCAGGAAAGTGTTGTACTACAGTTGCCAATAGACTGAAGCACATTGTCATTTTAATACACTGATGAGAAAGCCATCTCATTCTAATTGGAAGATGTGTAGATGAAAGACAATTGTCTGATAAACCAAGTGGGATCTGTGGTGATAATGTCAGATGGGACTATAAAGGAATCGACCTTTACTTTAGCAAGGAACCTAATAAAAAATTTAAGATCCAACTAGCTGCTGTGAATGACTATTCATTGTGCACAGAATGATATCCATCTTCTGTGATGAGAAAGAAGCTGGCAGGCATGAATAACCTTCACTTGACTTCAGATGATAACGATAAACATTTTTTTGCAAAGAGAAATATTACACCGCTGTTAATCAGTTCTATTCAGAATATCATACATCACAAATTTATATTTGTTAATAATATCTGTGAAAAGCATTTTATTTTCTTAAAAAACATATATTTGTCCAACTGATGTATATTTCAAGATGTTAAGTGCCAGAGAGTCATATATTTTCTTTAGATGCTTGCTATGCAGTTAGAACTATAATTTAGTTTAAATGATCAATTCTCACTTCAGGATCACACAATCATTTACTTGCAGGACAAATTTAAGTGGTTTGTTTTCAATCAAGCATGGACTTTCATAGATACATAGACAATAGGTGCAGGAATAGGCCATTCGGCCCTTTGAACCAGCATCGCCATTCAATGTGTTCAGGGCTGATCATCTACAATCAGTACCCCGTCCCTGCCTTCTCCCCATATCCCTTGATTCCGCCAGCCCTAAGAACTCTATCTAACTCTCTTTTGAATGCATCAAGGGAATCAGCCTCTACTGCCTTGTGAGGCAGAGAATTCCACAAATTCACAACTCTCTGTGTGAAAAAGATCTTCCTTATTTCAATTCTAAATAGCCTACCGCTTATTCTTAAATTGTGGCCCCTGGTTCTGGACTCCCCCAACATCGGGAACATGTTTCCTATATCTAGTGTGTCCAATCACTTAATCATTTTTAATGTTTCTATAAGATCCCCTCCCATCCTTCTAAATTCCAGTGAATACAAGCCCAACAGCTCCATTCTTTCATTAAATGACAGTCCCGCCATCCCGGGAATTAACCTTGTGTACCTACGCTGCACTCCCTCAATAGCAAGAATGTCCTTCCTCAAATTAGGAGACCAAAACTGCACACAATACTCCAGGTGTGGTCTCACCAGGGCTCTGTACAACTGCATAAGGACCTTGTTTCTCCTATACTCCTCTCGTTATGAAGGCCTTCTTCCCTGCCTGCTGTACCTGCATGCTTACTTTTAGTGACTTGTTGTATTTCCCCTTTTCCTAAACTGTCACCATTCAGATAATAATCTGCCTTCCTGTTCTTGCCACCAAAGTGGATAACCTCACATTTATCCACATTACACTGCATCTGGCATGCATCTGCCCACTCACCCACCTGTCCAAGTCACCCTGCATCCTCATAGCATCCTCTTCACAGTTCACACTGCCACCCAGCTTTGTGCCATCTGCAAATTTGTTAATGTTACTTTCAATTCCTTCATCTAAATCATGAATGTATATTGTGAATAGCTGAGGTCCCAGCACCGAGCCTTGCGGTACACCACTAGTCATTGCTTGCCATTCTGAAAGGTACCCGTCAATCCCTACTCTTTGTTTCCTGTCTGCCAACAAATTTTCTATCCATGACAACACCCTACCCCCAATACCATGTGCTCTAACTTTGCCCACTAATCTCAGGTGTGGGACCTTATCAAATTCTTCTTACATCCACTGGCTCTCCATTTTACTTGTTACATCCTCAAAAAATTCCAGAAGATTTGTCAAGCATAATTTCCCCTTCGTAAATCAATGCTGACTCGGACCGATCCTGTTACTGCTATCCAAATGTGCCGCTATTACATCTTTAATAGTTGACTCCAGCATCTTCCCCACCACTAATGTCAGGCTAACTGGTCTACAATTCCCTGCTTTCTTGCTCCCTTCTTTCTTGAAAAGTGGAATAACATTAGCTACCCTCCAATCCACAGGAACTGATCCAGAATCTATAGAACATTGGAAAATTATCACCAATGCGTCCACAATTTCTAGAGCCACCTCCTTGATTACCCTGGGATGCAGACCATCAGGCCCTGGGGATATATCAGCCTTCAGTCCCATCTACCCAACACTATTTCCTGCCGAATGTGAATTTCCTTCAGTTCCTCCGTCACCCTAGGTCCTCTGTCCCCCAGTACATCTGGGAGATTGTTTGTGTCTTCCTTAGTGAAGACAGATTCAAAGTACCTGTTCAACTCGTTTGCCATTTCCTTGTTCCCCATAATAAATTCACCTGTTTCTGTCTTCAAGGGCCAACATTTGTCTTAACTAATTTTTACTCTTCACATACCTAAGGAAGCTTTTACTATCCTCCTTTATATTCTTGGCCAGCTTACCTTCGTACTTCATCTTTTCTCCCGGTATTGCCTTTTTAGTTACCTTCTATTGATATATAAAAGTTGTCCAATCCTCCGGCTTCCCGCTCATCTTTGCTATGTTATACATTTTTATTTTTATACTGTCCTTGACTTCCCTTGTCAGCCACGGTCACTCTTACTCCCCTTAGAATCTTTCTTCCTCTTTGGACTGAAATGATCCTGCATCTTCTGTATTATTCCCAGAAATACCTGCCATTGTTGTTCCACTGTCATCCCTGCTAGGGTCCCTTTCCAGTCAACTTTGGCCAGCTCCTCCCTCACGCCTCCATAGTCTCCTTTGTTCAACTGCAATACTGACACCTCCGATTTTACCTTCTCCCTCTCAAATTGCAGATTAAAACTTATCATACTATGGTCACTGCCACCTAATGGTTCCTTTACCTTGAGTTCCCTTATCAAATCCGGTTCATTGCACAAAACTAAATCCAGAATTGCCTTCTCCCTGGTAGGCTCCAGTACAAGTTGCTCTAAGAATCTATCTCGAAGGCACTCTACAAACTCCTTTTCTTGGGGTCCAGTACCAACCTGATTTTCCCAGTCTACCTGCATGTTGAAATATCCTATAACCACCATAGCATTACCTTTGTCACATGCCAATTTTAACTCCTGATGCATCTTGAACCCTATCTCCAGGCTACTGTTTGGGGGCCTGTAGATAACTCCCATTAGGGTTTTTTTACCCATACAATTTCTCAGTTCTATCTACAATGACTCGACATCTTCTGATTCTATGTCACCCCTCGCAAGGGACTGACTGTCATTCCTTACCATGCTCCATGCTGTTATATGTGGATTTAAAACTTTTTTAGTAGATTTGCCGCAGAAAGATGGTAACACAGAAACATCTTAAATAGTAAGATTAAACGAGAACTTACCAGTTTGAAGTTTGATCTTTATTTTATGAGGAGTTACGTTGGTGAGTACGTGAAGAAGACCCGTCAGGGCGCATGCGCGTCAATCTTCAAAGCAGCGGTATGAAATCACAGACAACACAATAATTGAAGTAACATATTAAGATGATCAACATGAGAACTACCATTATGACCTTTTTTCTATGAGAGAGGGTTGGGCGTGGCGGGCACGTAATCACCAACGTAACTCCTCATAAAATAAAGATCAAACTTCAAACTGGTAAGTTCTCGTTTAATCTTACTATTTTACTTCGGAGTCACGTGAGTGACTACGTGAAGATTTTAAAGCTCTGTGATTTTTATGCCGCAGATCAAAATCCCGGCTTCTCACTGCATCGATTGACTGAGTATCATCAATAATGCTGTAAACATGACATTGCATATCATGCAAAAACAAAACAGTTTTATTTTTGGTCATAAAACAACCAATAAACCCTCTTAATGTAGGGCAACAAACGAAACAGAATGAAACAGTATTGAAAACAGACTTTAAACAATAGCAAACAGCACTCAATATTGAGTTAGCAAACAGCCCTCCATCGGCAATCGGCCGATGGTAGTATTGCTGAAACACAAGTTCATTTTTCCAACCTGCAGCTTTTAATATATGGTCGATGGGAACGTCCATCGCCCTGGCCGCGGATGTTGCTACTGCGCTAGTGGAATGAGATGTAAACACATAAATGTTAATTCCTGCCTGAACCAACTCTCACTTTAACCACCTTGAGATAGTCTGAACTGCCACTCTTTTATGTTGGCTTTTTGTAACTGACAAATAATCCTGTTTCTTCTTGTCTTAAAGCCCTTGTGGCTTCAATGTAATGTAACAAATGTGTCCTTACACATAAACATGGAGCTGTATGATATGCTGAGAACACAATCTTAAGACCTGTCACACCTGGCCTGCTTTGTTTGAGCAGGTCAGAAATATAAACCATAACATTCTCTGTATTCACTTCCATTCTCTCGAACTGAAGTTTTTTGAAAAATCTGCACTCTCTGTACTGACACCAATGCCATTAGCATAGCCAATTTCATGGTTAATTTTAACAAAGTTATAGCCGTGACAGGGACCCAATGACGAAGTATGTTACGAACAACACTTACCTCGCAGATTACCATATACCTAGGCTTAGGCGGTTTGGAATTAGATTCTTTTCATCAACCTAGATATGAGAGGGTGAGAACCTATACTTTGTGTCCGTGTACCTATTACAAGATATGCGGACAAAGCACTTCTAGCTGTATTGATAGCAGTATAGCTAAGACCTTCATCATAATAAAGTGTAGATAAACTCTAACACATTTTCAATAACTACAGTATCATATTGAATATTCTTTTGAACACAATATTGTTCCTTTTTTTTTTCTTTTTTTTTTTCCATAAGTCATATACTGTTTTTGAGTACTCTTTCTCCAGACTGCAGCGAGTATATACACCGTTGGCCTAGAAAGTCCTCGACCAATGCAAGGCATTCTTGAAACCTGCAAACTAACAGATCCATACCGTCACATAACGGATGAACTTAATGCGTTACTGGATGCTCCAGCAAATTCCTACTGTTTGGAATCAGCAAAAAAAAGGTTGGATCGCTATCTGTAACATCAAAGGGAACCATGGTTGAATCAGGCAATTTGGTATCACCAAAACCCCTGAAGCGGCATCCTGCTTGATTTTCTCAAACACCGACCTACGAGGCAGAATGGTGGGAAAATATACACAAACATATCATCCCAATTTAGTGAAAAAGCATCAATTGCCACTGCCCCTGGATCTGGTGCCTATGAAACATATTTTGGCCTTCCATATAGAAGTACTATGTTCTTGAACACATCCTGGTTCCACATCCACTCTGTGTTATGATGGAATTTTCGTGAACTGCCATCTGGTACTACATTAAGTTTCCCTGGCAGATAGATAGCTCCAATCCAAATCTCTCTAACCCTACTCCAGGTCCAATTGTATTTGCCAACCTGTCACATGATAACGATTTGATTCCACCCATGTGATTCATATCAGCAACTGCTGCAGTGTTGTCTATTTTGCACTGCACATGCAAACTAGTTTAGTTAGTGCCATAAGCCTTGAGTCCATAAAATACTCTTGGTTAATTCCCCATGTTTGCAGAAGCAATGTTCATCTGTCTCCACCGCTGGATCTTGTATCAGTAGCACCCTACCCAAGTGCTCTGACATCTGTCTGCAAATCATGGAAGCTTGGTCCAATAACACTTTGGAACTACTAGTGGACACAAGCTGAATCCACCATTGTACATCAGCAACAGCCTCTATTGATAGAAGCATAGGTCTATTATAATGACCCCAATGTATCCTCAATGCTTGTTCCTTTGACCTTTGTAATTGTAGATAATAAAGTGGCCAATTGAACTGCTGGAAATGCTGCCAGCCATTACCACAGCAGTCTTGTCACCTGGCTAATTGAAGGCTGTGTGTTAGCAATTAACTTGATATAGCTCTTAATTAGCTGTACCCTTTTTTGCCTGGGCAAGGTCACAATGATGTTGATTAAGTCCATTGTGAACCCAACTAGTCAATTTGTGTCACAGGTATAAATTTAGATTCCTCAGAATAGCTTATAAAGCCCAATTAAAATTGGTTTTTACAAACTGCCACTGATGCTTCAGCTGTTTCCTTTGATTGTCCTACAATCAAGATATTATTTAGCTAAGCCATGAGCACATGACCTTGACTTCTCATCATGCCTAGAATAGGTTTTAACAACTTTGTAATCCCTCTAGGAGCTGAAGACAAACCATTAGGCAGTGGATTGTATTGGCATAATTCCCCATCAAGCTGAATTTTAAATCTTCTATCCTGCAAATGAACAGACACTGAATCCGCATCTTTAAGATCTCCTTCACAAACATTTCCATCTTAAAATGTCTATACCGTACAAAAGGATTAAACCTATTCAGGTCTGTATAATTCTGCATTCCCCCATCCTTTTTTGGTCTGGGAAAGATATTGGACACAAACTGATGGCTTTGGTAAACTGCCTTAGCAATTACACCTTTATTACATAAGCTTGCAAGTTCCAGCTGAACTTCCAATTGTTCAGTGATACTGAAGTCAAACTCCTTTTTTGGAACATGTTGCATGGGTAAATCAGAATTTGCATTTAAGCTTTATTCGATGCCCTTGAATAACCTTCAGTATAAACATATCTGAGGTAAACATTTAATTGTATCACATTAGATCTGTCCACATGAGAACCAGACCCTCTTACCTCCTTACCACCTGGCATTCTTCCCCGGCCTTGAGCTGGATATCTCACCTCTGTGGCGGTGCTACAGCCGAACGCCAACTGCGCTGCATCGTAGCTGGACTCGTCCCTTGCCCGGACCAGTCTGCTCCCTTATAGGGATACTTCCGCTTTGGTGAATATGTGGCTGCCGTTTTAGCCTCCTCCTCCAGCTCCTTCACCTGCTGTGCGAAATCCTCGCCAAACAGCTGTGCCAGTTGCACTGTGCCAGGCTGGCATTTATGCTGGTGGCAAGTTCCTCACCCAGAGGCTCACCAGCATCCGACGACATGGCAAACCGTGCTGCACACAGTGTCAGCTCTGACAGCTGCCTGCCCTCCCTTTGGAAGTCGTCGGACTCAGGGTCAGAGCGTATCTGCCCTTCTGCACTCACCTCTTGCAAAGAGGGTGCTTTCAAGCCTCTACTAGGCACTGCCAGCGGAGCCGTCCCCACGGCCTCCCGCCTGCACAACTCCTCCTGGAGTATGGCTTTACGAAGCAGGCCTCTCCAAGGCACTGCCAGCGGAGCCTTCCCTAAGGCTTCCCGCCTGCACAACTCCTCCTGGAGTTGTGGCTTTATGAGGCATACCTCTCCTAGGCACTGCCAGTGGAGCCTTCTCTGTGGCTTCCCACCTGCACTACTCCCCTGGAGCGTCTCTGTGGAGCAGCCCCTGTATGAGCTGCTCCTTTTGGATAACCGCTGGGGAACGGTATCCTGTCCCCGACGGGACTCTCATGGCCCGACTCTGCGGAGTCTATAGCCGTTAACTTATGCCGACCGCCCGACTGGCGTTGGCTGTGTACCCGGCTGGGCACTTTCCGAAGTCTGTCGCCGCACCGCTACCGGCTTGCGACTCCCCCGAGGTGACAGGCTGCCTTTCAGAGACTGCGCTCCCGCAGCTCTCTCTCTCCTTGTCGGCAGCAGCCTGCACCTTTCCCTTGTTCCTGCATATGGGGGGAAAAACAGACAGAAACAATTTCTATACTTTCTTATAACTCCTCCAAAGTCTCCCCGACTTTGGTGGAGTTGTATTTACTCACGTTGCAGCAGGACGTCCGTGCTCCTGCTGCCGTTCGCACCAATGCGTCCGACGTAATGACGCGCATGCGCCCTGACGGGTCTTCTTCACGTAGTCACTCACGTGACTCCGAAGTAAAATAGCAATATATGGACAATGCTTTCATTGCTGTGTGTTCTACAATAATGTTATTTTAGTTACATTTGCCCTGAATGATTTGTAATTTATAGTTTTGTATCAAGTCTGCTTGTTAATACATGTAACTGTGGAAGAATGCGAAATGAGTAAAGGGGGAAAATGACAAAGCAAAGGAGAACAGATATTACTGTCGATTCCTGTTAATTCAAAGTCGTCATTTGTTTAAAAAATCAGATTAGCCAGTCAATGACCGACTTAACTATAACAGCACTATCATCCTTTTGTGCTTGGAAGGAAATTAGCCCATTCAAAATGAGGATAAATTAACAAGAGGAAACTGTTAATATACACCACAGTGTAATGAAAACATTGTGAAGTTGTCAGTCTGAGACACATGTCTCCAGAGTGTAGTACTCAAATTACAAATCCAAGTTAAATTGTCCTCCATACATTGGGAATTTGTGCACATTATGACCTAGTTCCCATTGTCCATAAGAACTCTGCACTTTGCTTAAAGTGATATATCTTGAGCAATAGATATATGTCTGTTTTCTCAATGCAATCCATTGATTTATGCCTAAAGACGATAAATCCTAAAAGAAAATCCCACCTCTTATCAGTTTTTAGTTTTAATCACTATGTTGGCTTAAATCTACATGTACTACACATGTTGAATAACATGGCAAACTAGGCACACCCAAAAACGTACATACATAGGGCAGCAGGGTGGTGAAGTGGTGGAGTTGCTGCCTTACAGTACCAGAAACGCGGGTTCAATCCTGATGACGGGTGCTTGTCTGTACTGAGTTTGTGCTTTCTCACCTACATGGGTTTCCTCCGAGATCTCCGGTTTGCTCCCACACTCCAAAGATGTACAGGTGTGTGGTATAATTATAATTTGTCGCTAGTGTGTATAGGATAGTGTTAGTGTAACTGGTTGGCGCGGGTTCAGTGGCACGAAGTGCCTGTTTCCGCACTGTATCTCAAAACTAAAACTAAAATATGCAACTTGATCAACTCAAACATACACTCAGAGAAAACATTAATATACATGTCGCAGGTCTATCTTTCATTCACTATTATCGCATCATTACATCTTCAGTACATTATATGTCCACCAAGGTTCTTTATCAAGCTTTTGACAGGACTTAGAATTGAATCGACCGGATTCTGACATTTACCAAGAATTTTTCATCTTGATTCCACAGCTGAATTATGGCATCGATGAGCTTCCGTGTTGTGGTGTCTCTCCTTTCAGTTTCTCCTTGTTAATTGACCACAAATTCTCAATCAGATTCAAGTCAGGCGAGTTAACAGGCCAGTTCAAGATATGTATCCCCTTCTGCTCGTAAAATTGGGTCACTGTTTATCTTCCTATCCAATTAGTTTCCCTTAGAGATCCATATGTGCTCCAAACATCCATACATCTTTATCAGTTGCACCTTCTGCTATTCATCAGCATGGAATGGTTGAAACGTTAGAGGATCAAAGGTTTGGATCATCTACATAGCACGTACGTTCCTGCTCAATGAAAGTACTGATCCAAGGATGTGAGACATTTAAGGGCCTGTCCCACTTAGGTGACTTTTTAGGCGAGTGCAGGAGACTCTGCGCTCGCCACATGGTCGCCACGTGTTCGCTGGTGTTCTCTGGTGAGTCTCCTTCATGGTCGCGAGGAGTTCCCGCATTCTGAGAACTAAGCGCGGCCTCAGTATGGTCACTGCAAATTTTTCAACATGTTGGTCGCCATGGAGAAAATCGATAATCCTGTAGTCGTAGGTGCAGTTGTAGTGGGGTCACCATGTAGTTATGGGTAGTCGAGGTAGTCATAGGTTGTTTTAGTTAATCGCCTTTGCTGACCGGTCATTTTCATTGGCTCATTGGGGAAAAAAAATGTAAGCACGAGTTTTCAGATCCAAGGAGAACCGACCGGTAATGTTAAATGTCCGCCGAACTGTACAGCTGTGTATCTTTGGCTTATTAAAAGTTGTCTGGCTTCTTAAAAGTTGTCTCCACTCCATCTCCCCCCTAATCCCCCCCTTCTCCCCTCTAATCCCTCCCTTCTCCCCCCTTCTCCCCTCTTCTCCCCACCCACCTCTTTTAAAGAGGCTGTGCTAGCCGTCTTAACCTTCCTGTTCATCGCGGTGTGTGTCTGTATCACCTTGGATTTGCACCGTGTGAATTTCAGACAGTGCTCCCCCCGCTTGCCCTGGCCCCTGCCTTTGTGATGTGTTTGTTTGTGTGTGTGTGTGAGTGTGTTCCACTTATACAGTTCCAGTTCCCAGTTTTTCAGGGGAGTGCTGGGAACTTGACAGTCGCCGGCAGTCTGCTGAAAAATCGCCTAAGTGGGACAGGCCTTTGAGCCAGACATTGAAACTTGATCTGAAGAGCCTTGGGTGAAGGTTGTGTTTTTCAGTCCATTCCTGCCTCTGCATTTTTTAATTTTTTTTTAAAATACAATCATGAATATCTGGAGCGATTGTTGTTGAACTGACATTTTTTTGTTTGGAAGACCATATAATTAACACATGATGTTCCTCATGGAAATCCTTCCATGACTGTGATCATTGGTCATGGTCATAGAAATACACAACATGGAGACACTGTGGACAGTGTACACTGTGGGCAATAAGAAAGAAGGCCAAGTGAGGAATGCTAGGCAAGTGAACAGCCTCCAGTAACACTGCAGAAGCACTAACAAACATGCACTTTTCTGCAATGTATCTGTTTTTGCAATTCACTCTGAAAACCATGATGACTAGAGTTCTGCAACATGCTTTAAGGTGATCTGCTGAATGTTCCAGAGACTGATACAGCCTGTGATGTACTTTGAAATCAAACTCATGGTAATATAGGAAATTTAATAATCAAAATGCGTGCAGCAAGTTCCCACATACAACGATGTGAGAATGATCAGATAATCTGTTTCTCAGAAATCTTGATTGAGGGATAAAAATTGGACGGCATTAGGGATAAGTGTGCTGTAGATCTTGCTTAGAAAACAGAAGGGAATACACATTAAAGTCTCATTGAAAGGTCTGTCCAGTGACAGGGAAGTATTGTCTCAGTACTGGACTGAAGCACGGATGTCCCAGGATTGTGCGTATAATCTGGAGTCATTCACCCTGCAAACAAAAATGCTGCTAGCTGGGGCTTTACACTAAATCAATGGAAACTGGAGGTGGAATACTCCTACTTACCTGGATGAGTGCAGCTCCATCAACTTTAATGAAGCTTCATGCTACCCAAATCAGAGCAAGCTCCTTTAGTAGCAGGATCAGTGTCTGTTCTGTCCACCACTGACCAGATTTGGCCGACACAAGCGTGATATACACATGCACAAGGTTACTTTGACAGAACCTCCCCACACAGCAAACTGTCTCATCAGGAAGACATGAGCAGTTGTCCTCCAGGGATTCCTCAAATGTCACGCACCATCCTGGTGGTGAAAGCTACCACAACCCTTTGTCCTCATTGTCACAGTGGTTGCCTATCTAGCAGCATTGTGAAAGCCTCACCACTACCAAGGACGATCGTCTTTGTATGAAGCCAGGGTAATCAGAACTGCCTTGTTAACACATGGACAGGAGTAAACCATCATGCCACTCCAGACTGGCCGTTCTTTCATATGATCATGGTTAATGTGCCAGTCCACTCATTTTTCCCCCTTTTCAATTGATGCTATTGGTTATCACTTACCTCAAGTTTAAAATCAACAAGTCAAGAGTCAAGAGTCAGGATTGTTTTATTGTCATATGTCCCGAAACGGAACAATGTAATTCTTACTTGCATCAGCACAACAGGTTTGTAAACATAGCACCCTGTAAACTCCATAATAAACAAACAAAATAGAAGTTCAGTACATAAAAAACAATCAATTATAATGCAAAGACAAAAACAATATCCCCGCGTATATGTAGTTTGCAGCTTAATTGGAGGTTGTATTGTTTAATAGCCTGATTGGTGTTGGGAAGAAGCTACTCCTGAACCTGAATCCTCATACCACTACATTTCTGCAGAGACTGGCAACATATCTGGGGAAAAGGCTGCATTCAAATATTCATGTTGATTCCTCAGGCAATTCTTCCAGTACATCAGGAAATAATGATATAAGATGGGATAGGCGATTCGATACTTTGTGCCTTCAATGAAGTCTTAGCTATTCTTTCACAAATGCCACTTTCCTGCACAAAACCCCATATTCCTCAATGGCCCTCGGCCTTTGAGATCAGTCCTGTGATAAATCTTCAGCATGTTCCTCATGATGCTCCTTCCTGCTGCTGATGATTATATGATAAATGTGGTCATCGTGTTGACGTTTGGTTGAGTGAATCTGACAGCAGGTTGGGTGTGAAACTGTTGTGTATGTGTGTGTATCAAATTCCCATGGGGTTGGGTGGCCTTTGTATCCCTGCAACAACTGAAAGCTCAACTTCTTTCATCGTTGCAGAGCCAAACTTACTCTGCTTGCTCTCTGATACCTGTGCAGCTATTAATGGGGGTGTGGGCAGTGGCTCTTGCCACCCCCAAGGGACTGAATCCTCATTCATTCCCATTTTCACCATATTTCCAGCGTTATTATGGATATTGATTGGTGTGAGAGCAGAATTAATGGCACTAGTCAAATAAATGAAGTTCTGTTTGCTGGTTCCTGCATCCTAATGCCCAAAACTGCATCAAATCATGAAACAGACAGCTGCAAATTCAACTGCATAAGGTTTGTTTATTCCACTATATAATTGATTAGTTGTATGCAATCAATCATGCAACTTGGTTGCAACTTTACAGCGTGTCACAATGCTTCTTTGAACTATTTGCATCCATGTGTTTAATGCACAAAGCACGATCCCCCTGCAATGCCTCAGTGACCATCTTGCTGCGATTGATTCACACATATATGACCCGGTGTAGACCAGACACAAATAAACAAGTTGGGTCAGCAGCAACAAGCCCCGCTGGACATTCTGACATATCCTGCATTGCCCCACCACAGTCTTCAGCTGAGTGTGTTAGAGCACAGCTGGTTTGTGATCTCAGTGCTATTTATATGGTTTCAAGAATATTTCGGGAATGGACGTGCCTGGGCCTGATTCATTTTGATCTCAATCTCTGGGGAGCTGACGCCACCTACCCTTTCTCTTTGCCTCAGTCCGCTCATGAGGGATGACTCACCAAGTGTTGGAGGCACAACTATACTATCTGATGGGCAAGTGTCAGGATATGGGAGATGGATGTATTTGCCACATGCAGTGGCAGAGTATCATCTCCTTCCTCCTCTGGCACTTACTACTCTGCATTAGCTCCTTGCCGGACATTAAACCTTATGGGTCTCTAATGTGATTAGCATTAGGGAATGATCATGCTGAGAGGACAAGGCTGTAACGGAGGGGCATGTTTCCAACTTGTGGATGTTATAATCACATATGCTGCTGGTGGTCATTGGCTCTACTACATTGAGCTCATCATGACAACAAAATATAGACACAAAATGCAGGAGTAAATCGGCCTGACCCGCTGAGTTACTCCAGCATTTTGTGTCGACTGATCCACTGAGTTACTCTAGCATTTTATGTCGACTGATCCGCTAAATTACTCCAGCATTATGTGGCCCTGACCTGCTGAGTTACTCCAGCATTTTGTGTCTATCTTCAGTGCAAACCACAATCTGCAGTTCCTTCTTATTCACCACGACAACATCTCCCCTCCAAACAACTGAGGTTGTGGAAACTAAAATTCTCTCCTGCATTCAGCTACTCCCACCTGGGAATGTGAAGAACTGTTCCCTTTGAGGCAGTGAATTGCACTGAGTGATTGTTTTGTGATATATGTATATAACATGGTTCCTGTGGTTAATAGTTGTACTTCAGCTTAAGGTGTGAGCGTTGCACATGGGTGGTGGGGCATTAAAACAAGATGGGATTTGATTTCGATCAGACAGATAAAATCCTTATGACTTTGCAACCAACTTCTAAAGCATTACAAAAAAAAGACACAAAGTGCTGGAGTAACTCAACTTGTCAGGCAGCATCTCTGGAGAACATAAATAGGTAACATTTTGGGTTGGGCTCCTTCTTCAGACTGATTGTGGTGAGAGGGGAAGAAAGCTGGAAGATAGGACAAAGCTTGAAGAATGACTGGTGAATAAAGGTGGGGGGGATTTTAATAGGATGATGATAGAACAAGGGCCAGAGATGAAGAGAAAAAATGTGTGATAAGGATAAAAGAGGTATAATTTATGGTCAGAGGAAGGAATATAGGTGGAATGGAAGGCAAGTTGGTTGTAGGCTAGTTGCTGTTTCACTGAATACTTGCTCTTAGTCTGCTAAGGCACACTGGATGTCCCGGTTGTTAACTGTTTTAACTCCCATTCCCATCCCATATTGGCCTTTCTGTCCTGGGCCTCCTCCATTGCCAAAGTGATTCTACACGCAAACTAGCGGAACAGCTTCTCATGTTCTGCTTGGTTGGCTTACAACATAACGGCTTGAACATTGAAGTCTTGGGAAAGCAACCAACATAATCAAGGAGCAATCACTCCCTGGTCATTCTCTCTGCTCCCCTCTACCATTGAGGAGAAGATACCACCAGATTCAAGAACAGCTTCCACCCTAATCTTACGTAGGAATGAACTACTGATGCTGGTTTATACCAGGCAGTTACCTCTAGTTTCCACCTCCCCCCCTGACTCTCAGTCTGAAGAAGGGTCTTGACCCAAAACCGTACCTATTCCTTTTCTCCAGAGTTACTGCCTGACCTACTGAGTTACTTCAACATTTTGCGTCTGTCGTCCTTACTCGTGCCAGACTTGAGAACGGGCCTCTCATATGCCAGGGATGGATTCCTGATCTTGGAATCCATGTTGTTGTACTCCTGATATATTTTTTAAATCTTTACTTTCTCTGTAGTTACAACACATGCCTGTTTACTTTCCCTTTTGCACTACATGATGTACTCGTCGTGTAAGGTATGGGTGGTACATTGCTGCAGTGTTAAAGCTGCTGCCTCACAGTCCCAGTGCCCCGGGTTCGATGCTGACTATGGGTGCTGTCTGTGTGGAGTTTGTACGTACTCCCTGTGACCGCGTGTGTGTTCTCTGGGAGCTCTGGTTTCCTCCCACATTCCAAAGACGTGCAGGTTAATTGGCTTCTGTAAAATTGTCCCTAGTGTGTAGAATGCGAATGTGGGATAACATGGAACTGGTGTATGGGTGAACAATGGTCAGAGTGGACTCAGTGGTCCAAAGGACCTGCTTCCATGCTGTAGAACTAAACTAAACAAAAACAAAGATTGCCATGCAGACAAACCAACGTTTTTCACTGTTTTTTGGTGGATGTAACAATAATTAACTGATACCAATTCTATTTATTGGCAGTGTTCAAATTAGCTTTGCAAAAGGAGAATAGAATTTGGCTTGGCCACTGCGGATCCATTGAATTCATTTAAAGGACAATAAAAGGTTCTGAGCATTTACAAACGGACCAATTTATTACAATTGTTCAGGGAGGTATAAATGATGCTGCATTGCAATAGTCCAGTAATTAGCAAGAGCATATTAAAACGTCACAGAGTTGCCACATCAGCACCAAAAACCTGTTGTGAACTACAGCATCTCGTAAGCATTTGGCCACAAGCTTGGTGATTATTAGCAGTATTGTGAACAGCCTCAGATGAAATGTGAAAAGTGATGAGCTAAGAATTCTCCTTTTCCTGGGTAATTGCCAACCGCACAATTTCATGGCGTGCTTTGACCAGAAGGCTCTTGGCTCCACAGAAATTAGGCGGCGTGTAAAAGACCGAACTTGGAGATTTCTGAGTCTGAATAAAACCCCCCAAAAAACAATTCATTGAATACATCCATGGTGGAAATGCAAGGAATTTCAATCTAAAGAAGGTGATACAGCGGTGCTGGGATTGCACAATGGCAGTGCAGATGTCTCCAAACCTCAGCGACCCAAGTTCAATTCCAACTTCCAGTACAGTCTGTGTTGAATTCACCTCCTTTCCCCGTGATGATGAGGGTTCACCCCCGGTTCTCCAGTTTCATCCCACAACCCAAGGATGTGCTGTTTGTTAGGTTAATTGGCAACTGTGATTGCCTCCAGTGTAGATGGTCAGAAAGAAAATCAGAGGGACGTGAATGGGCATTTGTGAAACAATAGGTTACAGGGAAATGAATGGGGGAGTTAGATTGAGGGAATTGATCTGAGAGCTGGTTAGACTCAATGGGCCAAATGGCTTCCTTCTATGTCAAAAATAGATATAAGAATATAAGAGTCAAGGAATATGGGAAGCAAGCTGGATAGTGGACATGAGGCCACAATCAAATCAGCCATTAAATGAGGGACAGGTTTGAGGGATTAATAACTTACCCCTACTTGTCAATCTTACTTATTTGATTATATTTAAAAAAAATTAAAACATAAAATACAGTATCAACACATTTAAAAAAAAGTTTTAAAAAAGTTTGCAAACATCATGTCTCATGCATTAGAGAGTGCTGTAAAAACATATATGAAGCATTGTATCAGGGAGGTATTTACAGCCCATTCCAACGATTAATTACTTGCGTTGTTAGAAATGTTGTCAAATTCACATTTTCAAAATTTATAGTCTAACTTAAACTGTAATAATTATCTTTCTATCAGCTGAGAAAAAAACAGAGTTAAAAGTCAGTGCTTAATTCAACGATAATTTGCAGATACATATTAGGCTACAATCATTTATAATTATCCTCTGCAAATAATTATTTTCTGGTGTAAGAACTGATTTATAAAGCAGTTGCACTACTAATGTAAATTGAAATGATACATTCCTGCACCATATAATGTGAGGCATATAATGTATTATTATGCACTTTCCACATTTCAAGAAATTAACAATATTAGTAAGGGATTAAGTGGTACATCACAATCATAATCACTTTGCTGAGAAATATGGATAACAATTTTCTAGCAGTCAAACATTAACAGACAAATTTGGCAATGTGATTTTTTTTAATATGCCAGAGATTTTAGTTCCGAGATACTGCGCGGAAACCGGCCTTTCGGCCCAACGCGTCCGCGCCGACTAGCAATTCCCGCACACTTACACTATCCTACACACACTAGGGACAATTTACAATCATACCAAGCCAATTAACTGACAAACCTGGAGTGTCTTTGGAGTGTGGGAGGAAACCGGATATCCCGGATATCCACGCAGGACACGGGGAGAACGTACGAGCTCCGTACAGACAGCACCCGTAGTCAGGATCGAACCTGGTCTCTGGCGAGGTAAGGCAGCAACTCCACTGCTGCGCCACCATGCAGTCCCCTTGATGAAGATCTGGTCAGACTCTCAACAGATTCATTAAGTAGATTTGTAAATTGCTCGTTTCTAAGCTTCCCCCCCAGTCCAGTTTCATTAAAAACACTGAATCAAGCACTTGAACAACTAATCTTTATTTTAACAAAAGCACAATTACAGTTCAACTACTGTACCTATCCCACCGCAGGGTCGATCCTCGTATCTGCCTGCTCAAGCCCTCTAGGCCTCGCTCACACAGAGACACTCCAGAAAGTTCCGCAGTCCCAAGCACTCTCCCAGACGATCGACGCTGGACCTTGTGGTTGCGGACTTTTATATGTCCCGGGACCTCGAGGGGCCGAACCACATGGTTCTCAATAATCCAATTTTTAATAAACCATTCTTAATAATCCAATTACAGATATCTGAAGGAAATTACACATTAGGCAGGAAATGGTGTTGGATAGACTGATGGGACTGAAGGCTGATAAATCCCCAGGGCCTGATGGTCTGCATCCCAGGGTACTTAAGGAAGTGGCTCTAGAAATCGTGGATGCATTGGTGATAATTTTCCAATGTTCTATAGACTCAGGATCAGTTCCTGTGGACTGGAGGGTAGTGGGCAGATGCATGGCAGATGAAGTTTAATGCGGATAAATGTGAGGTTATCCACATTGGTAGCAAAAACAGGAAGGCAGATTATTATCTAAATGGCGTAAGTTGGGAAAAGGGGAAGTACAACAGGATCTGGGGGTCCTTGTACATCAGTCTATGAAAGGAAGCATGCAGGTACAGCAGGCAGTGAAGAAAGCGAATGGCATGTTGTCCTTTATAACAAGAGGAATCGAATATAGGAGCAAAGAGTTGTAGTTCTGCAGTTGTACAGAGCCCTAGTGAGACCACACCTGGAGTATTGTGTGCAGTTTTGGTCTCCTAATTTGAGGAAGGACATTCTTGCTATTGAGGGAGTGCAGCGTAGGTTTACAAGATTAATTCCCGGGATGGCGGGACTGTCATATGCTGAGAGAATGGAGCAGCTGGGCTTGTACACTATGGAGTTTAGAAGGATGAGAGGGTATCTCATTGAAACATATAAGATTGTTAAGGGCTTGGACACACTAGAGGCAGGAAACATGTTCCCGATGTTGGGGGAGTCCAGAAACAGGGGCCACAGTTTAAGAATAAGGAGTAAGCCATTTAGAACGGAGACGAGGAAACACTTTTTCTCACAGAGAGTGGTGAGTCTGTGGAATTCTCTGCCTCAGTGGGCGGTGGAGGCCGGTTCTCTGGATGCTTTCAAGACAGAGCTAGATAGGGCTCTTAAAAATAGCGGAGTCAGGGGATATGGGGAGAAGGCAGGAATGAGGTACTGATTGGGGATGATCAGCCATGATCACATTGAATGGCAGTGCTGGCTCGAAGGGCCAAATGGCCTACTCCTGCACCTATTTTCTATTGTCTATTGTCTATATCGATTAACCCCATACATAACAGACATTTCCCTCACCCAATAATACAGCAGCTTATACATTGTATAAGAAAGAAAGCTCTTGAAGGATGAAACCAGAACAAACATTGAAACATGTGCCCTGAGATTGAAACAATTTCTCCAAGGCTCAACAGTTCGACCAATCATCAATTAACAGGATGACCGTCTTGCAACATTATGTATACTGTTAACAATGCTTTTGCAGCGATCCAATAGAAATGACGCTGTACCTGTTCTACTATACTGTGGTTGCAAGTGTCATTTTCTATGCTGTTGTATGCTGGGGCAACAACATCAGTGCTAAAAACAGCAAGAAGTTGGTCAAGCTGGTAAAACGAGCTAGCTCAGTGCTGGGGGGGGGGGGGGGAGTGGACTCTGTGGGGGATGTGTTTGAGAGGCGTATGAGGAGCAAGTTGCAGGCCATCCTCGACAACTCCGGGCACCCCCTCCATGAAATTCTGGAGTGTCAAAAGAGCAGACGGAACAACAACCGGCTCCTCTCCCTGCGTTGTAAGACGGAGCGGTTCAGGAGATCTTTCACCCCTGCAGCCATTAGATTTTATAATACTAGGCTGTATGGGGATGCTTTTGCATTTTTAATAGTTAATTATGGGGTCTTTTTAAGTATTTATTGCTTTCAGGTACTGTCCATGTTGTATTTTATGTATCTTTTGTCTGCTTTCGTTCTGAATGTGTGGGTTTGTTGGTTGTTGGCTCTTGAACATCTGAATTTCCCTGAGGGGATCAATAAAGTATTTATTATTATTATTATTATTATTATTATTATTATTATTATTATTATTATTATTATTATGATTATTATTATTATTATTATTATGATTATTATTATTATTATTATTATTATTATTATTATTATTATTATTATTATTATTATGCATTTAAGGTTAGTTTGCAAAACCTCTATACATGTTATCAATTTAAGAGAAACAGGGAGAACACCTGGACCTCGTACCATCCTGCATATTAGTCGGAGCCTAGACCGGCTGGCGCCAATCAAAGCCTGTAAAGTTCAGCTGACAAGGGCAGGGATCCTCCATTTTATGGTGTCTTTAATTTAGCCAATATTAACAGATTTACAAACTATTCCAGCCTGCCCTGTATATATGCCATCTGATCACACACATGAGACAACCCTTCCTGAGTTCACACAGAGGTCCTGCCAGAGCTATTTGCTTGGCTGCTAATCTGTTTGTCCCAGTGGAACAGGTTGGCCGATGCAGCTAAACAGCCGCGTTAAAAGAATTCATGCACAGAAATGTCACCTCACAATGGAAATGGAAGCAGGTCATCCTGGATCCCGAGAGACTGCTTGAGAAGAAATACTGAGGATTGTGGGTGTGCTGAATTGTTACAGGTCAACCAGACCCATAACTATAGGGATGATCGGAATTCAGCCGACAGAGATTACTATTTGTTTTCATCATGAAGATTTTTTTAATGTATATGGTCAGATCAACTGCACACTGCCCCCACTGAATCAAAGGAAATGTTGGTTTGAAATAGCACATGCAATGGAGCAGATCTTCCAGTGACTGATGAGTGACCCAAGCTCATTGTTCACATGCTATTGGGAGCACAGAGTGCACCCAGGCACATTCCCCAGATATGTTGCTGGGTCATCACTGATCAGGAACCACCAACACAGCACGTCCTCTACGGTAATGTGGTTGACCTTGAACATGAAATTATTTTAGATTGACTGGAGCCAAAGGAAAAGTCGGGAGGGAGAGAGGTGGCTATCCAAAGAGTTGGAGGATGCTTGATGACGGGAAGGCTGGAGAAGCCTTTGGGAACTGGATCAAAGGTTTCTCACTGTAAGCATGGTGACTCAATTGCATCTGAAGCTCCCATCAAAGTTCACCTGCAGCCTAAACTCAAGGCAATGCACACAATTAAAACCATAATCATTGTCTTTGTCAGCACCAATGTACAAAGATAAGATTCTCTTGCCAAACCAGCAGACCTTTGAGTGGAATCATGTCATCGCTGCCTGGTTTGCTGAGAGTAGGCATTGTCTGCCAACGTAGGGACCAAGGAAATACCACCAGCTCCGTGGAGAGCTTGACATCACAGCAGAGCCACGGTAGGTTGACAGACTAAAAGGAGTCCATGTCTGATATAAACTGGCAGAGTGCTAGCAATAAAACCAGTAAATGATTGCAGGTAATTAAATTAAATACTGGCTGCCAATATGTCTTTTTTTTGCTACCTCCGCTCCTCTCCTGATCTCAACCTCTTCTACCTCTGGTGTTTCTGTTTATCTGTTGCACATCCAGTATTTGTCGGATTGCAATCTCCTCCAGCTGAGCAGGGATGTAGTTGGAGATGTCGGTTGCAAATTCGCCCTCGTTGGTGTCCACTGTTTTAGGTCCCTTTTAAAGTCCAAATGTGCGCAGGTCTGTTGCTAATTGGCCCATCCTTGTGAGAAAACATAGAACATGGTATGGCCCAGAAACAGGCCTTTCAGCTTCAATGTCTGCGCTGAACTTGACGCCAAGTTAAACTAATCTCCTATGCTTGCAAAAGAATGTCAACGCACACAATGTCAACCGTGCTGTGTCAGCAGTGCTGTCATTTTAAACCTTGAACCTCCAGTTTTGTACTTAAAACACAAAGTTGAATGAAATACCTGCTGATGCACAGGCAATTTTACTTCGGAGTCACGTGAGTGACTACGTGAGAAGACCCCGCCAGCACGCATGCGCGTCATATCGTCTATCACATTGCACAGGACTGGCTGGGTGGGGGGGGGGGGGGCGCTGCTCCACCAGCGGCCAAACCTGAAGGTAAGTTTTTAAACTTTTTTCCATGTTATGTTTTGCAGGAATCTCTGTAAGCCTTACAGAGGTCCTGTAAAATTTCGGGGGGGAAGTCCGATGGGCCACGGAAGAACCTTAATGGACCGCGGGGAACCCCAGTTACGGACCACACGGAATCCCGGCCTCGGGGTATCCCGCCCATGGACCGCGGAACCCGCTACGGGAGACCACGGAATGCAGGTAGCGGGCGGCAGTCGAATTCGCCTTTTCGAGTCGCTGGCGGCGGAGCCAGTGGCTTCAGACTGGTGCCGGTAGCACCCAGGCAACCCCGCTTGAGGGTAGGGCACTATTTCACTCTACAGATGCCGGCTACGGACCACGGGAGAGCGGGTAGCCGGTGGCTGTTGGGGTCGCATTGTCAGCGACTTCGACTTGGGCAGCCCAAAGGGGGCAACCAAACAGAGTTGGATAGGCCCGGGCTGGACGAGAAAGGTGGTACCGGCCAGGAGGGTCTTACCCAGCCTGATATGGTCCACTAAAACAGGGCCATGTCAGCACAAGGTCCACGGGGGCTTACGGCAGCACCTGTGTACAGGGCTGCTCACAGATCTCCCTCTCGGTAGAGAGGCGTGCATGGGTCAGTGTGTGACTGACCCCAACCCCAGAGGAATGTCCATGGCACATGCTGCCATTCATTAACCGGCGTGGCTTTAATGGCCGCGGGATAATCACCATCGCCCGCCGGGGGCTTTGACTTTGACTCTGACATCGGGGGGGGGGGGGGAGTGCAGTGGAGAGATACGTTTTTTTTGCCTTCCATCACAGCGCTGTGATGGATGTATGTGTAAATTGTGTTGTGTCTCGGGTCTTCTTCGTTTTGTAATGTATGGCTGCAGAAACGACATTTCGTTTGGACCTCAACGGGGTCCAAATGACAAATTTGTCCAAAAGACAAATAAACAAATTGAAATTGAAATTGAAATATGGCTATACAGAGTGAGCACCATTATGCTACTTCAGGGGTTGTTCCTGGTATCATACATGAATCATCCTGCCAGTGGAATGAGACCTGCCATGGCGATCTAGATCCCTGGCATGGAAAGCCCTGTACCAATAAGCCACCTGTGCGAGCTACACATGGTGGTGTCATGGTAATTCCACTCAATAAAGGGACTGCGGAAGATTTTCCCCCTAGACGCCGAGTTTATTCATATAAAGTAATCAAATCTTTGATTTAACTGGGATGGGCGTCTCCGTTCATACAAAGACAAATAACTGGCAGGGTTTTCCAGCATTTCTCCCACTATGTCTAGCGTACAGGGGCCAGAGGCGCTCCAGTCCTTCCCAGCAGACTGCATTCGTTCGGAAAGGACCAGGACTCAGAGTCACTAGCGCGTGCAGCCTGTTTGGTAAAGAAGATACCAACAGAGCATCCATTTGCACAACTAGTGCTGGCGGCTGCTGAAGGAAGCAACCTGACAAACCCCAACTCAGAGTGAGTGCCAAGTTTGGGGCATCTATGTCAGACAAGATTGCGACTCGTCGCAGTCAAGAACGCTCCATCCTAAGGCATGTCAGGCAGCAGCTCCTGGTTCAGGGTTGCAAATTCCTCCCACTCAAATAGATAGATAGATAGATAGATAGATATGCCTTTATTGTCATTCAGACCGAAGTCTGGATGAAATTGCAGCAGTCATACATATAATACAATAAAAACAACAATAAACACATATTAACATCCACCACAGTGAGTCCACCCAGCATCTCCTCACTGTGATGGAGGCAAAAGTCTTGATGAGCGGAGTGGTAGAGGGTGCTACAGAAGTGCACATGTGCCTGAAGCGACACCTGTTTCAGGGTTGCAATTCCTCCCACTCGATCGAACGTAGTGATGGAGATGGTGCTAAAATACATGCACACATGCCTGAGGCAGCTCCTGGGTCAGGTTGCATAAGTCCTTCCATTTGGATGTATGAAGCATGAAGCCGGTTGAGGCAGCTCCTGGGTCAGGCTGCATATGTCCTCCCATTCAGAGATATGAAGGATGAAGATGGAACCATATATATGATACTTCCTGTCACGGATACAAGTTGGTAATATTTACACTTGGTTTTTGTACAGATGAATAACATGAGATTAGTTTATACTGCACAGCATCAGAGTTCTCGAAAATATGGCTGGAGTGCCTTTCAAGGCAGGCTCGCAATTGTGGCAGTTGTGGCCTGTTCATTGTTAACAGGTTCAACTCGTATGTGCAGTATAGGCATTTCTGAATAGGGAACTTCGTGACTGTTTAACTTCCATGGGATCAGTTTCCATTCACAGGGCACCGGAGGTATTTGAAATTTAGCTGGATGGGGCAATGATACAGTCAGAATCATTGCAAAATGGGCTAATTTCAGCTCCCAGCTTATTTACCAAATTATTACAACCAGTGCTTCGGCTGTTCAGAGCTAAAAACAATTGTTATGGCCTATAAGGATGATATTCTAAACACTGTATTTTGCTAAATTAGCTGTATCAGCCACAAAACTATACTTGAGAAATTTGGTTTCTCATCCATCCAGTTAAATTTCAGTTAAATGTATGTTGATACCAACTGAAATGATTGATTATTGGAATTTACAATTAACTCTATTAATTTGTCTGGGACTCCGCTCTGAGGCAAGAGATTGGAATTAATTCTCAAGTACCATTGTTACCAGACCTTTGCTATTCCCAGCTGAAACTATCAAAGTCACCATGGTGGACGAACAGTATTCAGCATTGCTCCATTAACTTTTCATCAATAAATCTTCAGTTCATTACAAACTGATGCTATTGGTCAAAGATGAAAAATTACTAATACCAATGCGGATGGGATTGGCATGAGTTACCAATTGTTCAGTTATATGGTATCAACTACCTATAGACACCAGGTGCATTCTGTGGATTAAAGGGTTGTATGAATATGCATAATCTGCATGCTTAAGTCCAAATTGATTCACTTTGGTGGTGATATATCTTAATCACATGGGTATAATCACGTCAAAGTATCCGGTGATAGTTTAACCTAACCTCATTTAGCACAGGTATATCATCAATTGTCAACACAGAATTGATGTTGGATCACAAAGTATTTAATGACATTGTGGCTCGATGGATCGCTAAAGATCGAAATGTTTGCATCCAGGCTCAATTACCAGTTGCAAAATATGTGGCATATCAGTGGCGATGGATGTATTCTCGCTACACTGGGGAGGAATGTTCTTTTATGTCTTCCTCCATTTTGCCTCATCAGACGGGTCTTGCAACAATTCAGCAAGTTCCCGCTTCAGGCATTTTCGTAATGCCTGCCTGGCTTATACAGCCATGGTTCCCGCTGATGTGGGGAATCATAGAAAGTAGGTGCGGGAGCAGACCACCAGGTCCATCGAGCCCGCACCGCCATTCGCTCATGGCTGAACACCAAACAAACAAACACCCCCACCCACAAACAGTAGACACAAGACACAGAACACAAGACACTACCCTCCCCTTTATAGCGCTATCACCCCTCTCCACCCCAAAAACCGAATGATCTCCTGGGGGAGGCAAAAAACCGGATAAAAACCCAGGTCCAATTCGGGAAAAAAATCCGGGAAATTCCTCTCCGACCCCAATCCAGGCGATCGACACTTGTCCAGGAGATCACTCAGGTCTTACTATACTAACCCTACCTAGGTCCATATCCCTGCCCTCTCCCCGTAGCCCCTTATCCCCTTGGCAGCTAAAAAACCATCTATTTTAGACTTAAATATATTTAATGTTTCTGCTTCCACTGCTCCCTGGGGCAGTGAATTCCATAAATTAACCACCCTCTGGGTGAAGAAGTTCTTCCTCATCTCAGTTTTAAAAGAGCCCCCCCTTATTCTACAACTATGTCCCCTAGTTCTAGTTTCCCCGATCATTGGGAACATCCTCAGTGCATCCACCCGATCAAGGCCCCTCACGATCTTATATGTTTCAATGAGATCGCCTCTCATTCTTCTAAACTCCAAAGAGTTCCAGCCTACTTAACCTTTCCTCATATGTCAATCCCCTCATTGCAGGAATTAATCTTGTAAACCTTCGCTGCACTGCCTCCAGGGCCAGTACATCCTTTCTTAAGTATGGACCCCAGAACTGTACACAGTATTCCAAATGTGGTCTCACTAATACTGTGTACAGCTGCAGCAAGACCTCCGTGTTTTTATACTCAATCCCCCTAGCAATAAAGGCCAAAACTCCATTGGCCTTCCTGATAGCTTGCTGCACCTGCATACTAACTTTTAGTGATTCATGTACTACTACCCCTAGATCCCTTTGCGTTGCATTACAGCGCAGCTCCTCCTCATTTAGAAAATAACTTGCCCTATCATTTTTTTCCCCAAAGTGAATGACTTCACATTTATTAGTATTAAATTTCATCTGCCAAGTTGTTGCCCACTCACCTAGCTTATCTATATCCTTTTGCAGACTCTTCCTATCCTCCTCATCCCCTACTTTTCTTCCCATTTTTGTATCGTCCGCAAATTTTGATATATTACACTTGGTTCCCTCCTCCAAATCATTTATATAAATTGTGAACAACTGGGGTCCCAGCACTGACCCTTGCGGAACCCCGCTAGTTACCGGTTGCCATCCCGAATATGAACCATTTATCCCCACTCTCTGCTTCCTATTTGTTAGCCAATCCTCTACCCATGCTAATATATTACCCCCAATCCCATAATTTTTTATTTTTAGCAATAGTCTCTTATGTGGCACCTTGTCAAAAGCCTTTTGGAAGTCCAAGTATACCACATCCACCGGTTCCCCTTTATCCACCCGGGTTGTTACTTCCTCAAAGAATTCGAGCAGATTCGTTAAACAGGACTTCCCCTTCACAAAACCATGCTGGTTCTGTCCGATGAAGTCATGTCTATCCAAGTGCCCCGTTAGTGTTTCTTTAATAATTGTCTCTAACATTTTACCCACCACCGATGTTAGACTAACCGGTCTATGGGGAATGATAATAGAACCTTATGGTTATTTCTGGACACAAAGTTTGCTGGTTTAGCCGTGACTCGGGAAACCATCCTCTGCATGATATAATCAATTCTTTGTCTTGCAGACTCTGAAAAGACCGTTCCTGCGGCTCGGGTTGTTAAACCAAACTTTGGGCGTGCTCACTGCAGATTGCAGGGATAGCACCAAATAGCAGTATTTCCTCATAAGGGGATGGGAGGTATTTGTTTTATGCATATATTACATTTAATTTGGCATGGATGACTGACGTCTTGAAGGTCAGTGTATGTGGGGTTGACAATTATTAAGTTAAAGTGCTATTTACTGTGCCTAAAGTGCCTTCTCATCATGTTGGCTGCGGGGAGCAGAATCCATTCTGTCGGATCTCACCCTCTCAGATTTATTTTATGAAGGGTATCTTCAACTCAAAACCTCCCAGGCCTAGGTAGGCAGAGATATGGGATGTTAACATTGTGCTAC
The DNA here is from genome assembly GCA_038087875.1 of Malacoraja senta. NCBI lineage: Eukaryota > Metazoa > Chordata > Chondrichthyes > Rajiformes > Rajidae > Malacoraja > Malacoraja senta. The sequence goes on along the minus strand of CM075977.1, from coordinate 262,090,599 downwards.
GTTGCTTCGCCGGTGGGCTCCAGCTACATCCCTGTCCTTGGTCCAACTCACTTACAAGTGGTTATGCTCATGGTGCTGAGTTCAGGGCAATGGTCCAGTCATGGCATTAGCAGTGACTGGACAGGATGATTATATCTGCGGGCTAAATAACATTTTATGTATATGACTTAGTCAAGCAGAGTAGACCAGGGGCATCAGGTCTCAAACTAGATTGTTTGCATATCTCATGGACCTTCGGTTGTGTGTGGCACACATCTACACCAGAATGTAAAGGTCACTAAAAGCCTTAGAGACACTGAACGAGCAATGTTGTTAGTTACATAAAGCCTCGTAAGAAGGTATCACTACAGACCATCTCCAGGTGGATAAAACGGGTCTGGCTTATACAGGAGTGAACACTGACATTTTCAAGTCTCACTCCACCAGGGCTGCAACAACCTCAGCAGCAGGGTTATGGACGTTAGATGGACCACATCCTAGCGGCTGCAGGGTGGTCAAACAAACGATTTTTCCAAACGTTTAGAACTAACCCATTACCAGATTGGGGGTATTTGCCAACTCTATGTTAGGTTCTGTTTCATAGTTTCCTCCGGGTTGAGGGAGGTTACTATTATCATTATTTGTTCATTAAAAGCATCAACATGTCTATATCTATGTCATGTCTGAATGCATTATTCATGTTCACTCATCATTGGTCAACTGATGCAGTGTGTGACGCATGGACTCGTTTCCACGGCATGAAATCACAGAGCTTTAAAATCTTCACGTAGTCACTCACGTGACTCCGAAGTAAAATAGTAAGATTAAACGAGAACTTACCAGTTTGAAGTTTGATCTTTATTTTATGAGGAGTTACGTTAAGGGATTACGTGCCCTCCACGCCCAACCCTCTATCATTAAGGTCAGCTGGTACTCTAGTTTTCTTATCTTACTATGTTTAGTTTGGCTTCTGTTATCTGTGATTTCACACCGCTGCTTTGAAGATTGACGCGCGTGCGGGCTGGCGGGGTCTTCACGTAGTCCCTCAACGTAACTCCTCATAAAATAAAGATCAAACTTCAAACTGGTAAGTTCTCGTTTAATCTTACTATTTTTGACAATAGAATAGAATAGACAATAGGCAATAGGTGCAGGAGTAGGCCATTTGGCCCTTCGAGCCAGCACCGCCATTCAATGTGATCATGGCTGATCATCCCCAATCAGTATCCCGTTCCTGCCTTCTCCCCATATCCCCTGACTCCGCTATTTTTAAGAGCCCTATCTAGCTCTCTCTTGAAAGCATCCAGAGAACCTGCCTCCACCGCCCTCTGAGGCAGAGAATTCCACAGACTCACCACTCTCTGTGAGAAAAAGTGTTTCCTCATCTCCGTTCTAAATGGCTTACTCCTTATTCTTAAACTGTGGCCCGTGGTTCTGGACTCACCCAACATCGGGAACATGTTTCCTGCCTCTAGCGTGTCCAAGCCCTTAACAATCTTATATGTTTCTTTTATTTTTTTTTTATTTTTTTATTTTTTTTATTTTTTTATTTTTTAGAAGTACGGTAGATTACAGTAATGTACAACACGTATATATTAATACATTTTTTGTACCGCTTCACTTTTTTAAACTTTAAGAAAGAAAAAGAAAGTAAGAAAAGTGAAGAAAGTGCACAAAGGTTGTGAAGTGCAAAAGAGTGTTGGGAAAAGAAAGCCCCTTAGAAAAGAAGTTAGAGAAGGAAGTAAAGTTAGAAAATAGACCCTAGAAAAAAAAAGAGAAAGAAAGAAGGAACAATCGCTCTATTATAACTCTTATACCATACTTCATAGAGAAGGAACTACCAACCAAGTCTGTTTTTATTTTACCTCCCATTACCAGGTCCAGATACCTTTTATTTATTTATTTGTTTTTCTAAATTACTATTGCACCTCATGCTTGTAATAGGTCCAAAAACGTAGACCACGTCTTTTGAAATTGATCTACTTTGCCTACTAGGAGGAATCTCATCTCTTCCAGATGTAATGTTTCCAACATATTTGATGTCCACATTTTTATTGTTGGTGTGGGCGCATTTTTCCAGAATTTAAGTATAAGCTTTTTTCCCATTATTAGCCCATAATTGAGTAAATTCTTCTGATACACGTTTAATTCAGGAATACCTTCCGATATTCCAAAAATAATCCATTCTGGTTTTGGTACCAGTTTTATTTTGATTAATTTTGAAAAAATATCAAATATTTCAAACCAGAATTTTTGGATTTTTGTACAAAAAACAAAAGAATGTGCTATGGTAGCTTCTTGACATATACATTTATCACAGATTGGTGAGACGTTAGGAAAGATTTTATTTAGTTTGGTTTTTGAATAATATAATCTATGTAATGTTTTAAATTGGATAAGCGTATGTCGTACGTTGATCGAGCATTTATGCACCTGTAATAAATGATTATCCCAACTCTCTTTTGAAATTTTTATACCTAGATCTTGTTCCCAATCTCTTCTAATTCCATCTGTTGTGGGTATTTCTATATTTAAGATGATATTATATAAGTATGATATTAAATTAACTGATTCCGCCTTTGTCTTCATTGCTTCATCTAGTAAGTCGGAAGGCATATTATAATAATCTTTTGTGTGTGTTTTCAAATAGTCACAGATTTGTAGATATTTAAAATATTGATTATTTTTCAAATTATATTTCAGTTGTAGTTGTTGGAATGATAGTAATTTTTCTAATTCATACAGATCTTCGAGCGTTTTAATTCCCATTCTTTCCCATTGTATAAATGCTTTATCTATGATTGAAGGTTTAAACGATGGGTTATTGACTATTGGTATTAAGAGAGATAGGTTTCTTAATTTTAGATTCTGTTTTATTTGCTTCCATGTTCTAATAGTGCTATATATAATTGGATTTTTATTATAATTTTTATTATTCAAATTTATTGGAGAGAGAATAATCGCTCCTATATTATTCGGGGAGCAATCCCCTTTTTCCATTATAATCCAGTCCACCTGCTGGGCAGAATTGTCCAGCAGGTGAATCATATTTTTAATATTTACTGCCCAGTTATAATACATAAAGTTAGGGAGCGCTAGACCCCCCAACTCTTTTCGTTTGTTAAGGTGTGTTCTTTGTATTCTGTGGGATTTGTAATCCCATATAAAATTTGTAATGTCTGAGTCCAGTTTTTGGAAAACTTTTTTGGGAGATATATAGGTATTGATTGAAATAGGTAAAGGATTTGTGGTAAGAAAATCATTTTTATAGCATTTATCCTACCTATTAAGGACATCGGAAGTGTTTTCCAAAATTTAATCAGATTATTTAATTTCTTAAGTAGGGGATTATAATTAGCTTTAAACATATCATGGTAATTTCTAGTAATCTCAATTCCTAAATATTTGAATTTTTCCATAGCTATTTTAAAAGGGAATTTCCTGAGATGTGTTGAGTCTTTTGGTTTAATCGACATAATTTCACTTTTGTTCCAATTTATTCTATATCCTGAAAAGGATCCAAAGTCCTCAATTAAGTTTAATATATTTGGTATACTAATTTGTGGTTTTGTGATGTACAGTAGTACATCATCAGCATATAGGGATAGTTTGTTGTTTGAATATTTTGTGTTATAACCGTGAATATTCGAGTGTGTTCTTATTTTTTCAGCAAGGGGTTCAATTACCAAAGCAAATAACAGCGGTGATAGTGAACATCCTTGTCTGTTGCCCCTAGATAATTCAAAATTCGAAAACAATCTTATATGTTTCAATGAGATGCCCTCTCACCTTCTAAACTCCAGGGTGTACAAGCCCAGCTGCACCATTCTCTCAGCATATGACAGTCCCGCCATCCCGGGAATTAACCTTGTAAACCTACGCTGCACTCCCTCAATAGCAAGAATGTCCTTCCTCAAATTAGGGGACCAAAACTGCACACAATGCTCCAGGTCGCAGCAGGTCGCGAAAATGTTCTACATATTGAAATTCCAGCGGCGACCAGATAAAGGTATGACTCTTTGGGCGACTACTCACGACCAAACAGGTGTCACCCCGCGACATGTCACCTGTATGGTTGTGAGTAGTCGCCCAAAGAGTCGTACCTTTTTCTGGTTGCCGTTGCAATTTCAATATGTAGAACATTTTCGCGACCTGCTGCGACTATTTTTATTTTTTTTATTTTTTTTTATTTTTTTTTTATTTATTTTTTATTTTTTATTTTTTATTAGAAGTAAGTACAATTGTATACAATCATATTTTTTTTTTTTTCCGGTAGCGTCATGGAACACTGAGGACGCTGCAGTGAGCTTCACTCCCGTAAAAATTATCAAAAAGCCGTTTTAAAGTTAAAAATAACTCAACGGAGCTGCTTGGTTTGCATAACGAAAACATCATTAGATAACGGACTTTTAAATGAGCAAGAGGACTTGTTCACGCGCACCAAAAAAAACTACTATAAGCCTCCAGCTGAAAAGTGTGTTGGATACTCTGCAAACAACTGAAGAAGGTTCTGAGGAGGAGCCCGATAGCCAAGGAGTTGTGCTTGAAATGGCTACAAAAGGAGGAAAGAAAGAGATGGAGGTAAAGGAAATGTTTGTAGAAATTACTACTACAATTAAGAGTATGGAGAATAATATGGAAATATTTTCTCATAAAATTGATGGTGCCTGTGATGAGTTAAAGGAGCTGAAGAAGCAACATAATGAGTTTGATAAAAAACTTAACTCAGAAATTGTTAGAGTCGAAAAGGATTATAATAAGAAGCTTTCTGGGGTAAATGCTAAGATGGACAACATTGACGAGAGAATGGAAGAGATGGAAAGTGATATGAAAGAGATGATCACGGAAATAAACAGTCTGAAAAGATCAAATAAAGATGAAGCAGAAAAGCTGGCAAGAATGACTGACAAATGTTTGGACTTGGAAGCGAGATCAAGGAGGCAGAATTTGAGAATTGTTGGAGTAAGAGAAGGACGAGAAGAACATGTATCTCAAACACGTACTTTCGTTACTGAATTACTCAAAGAGGTTCTTAAACTGCCGGGAGAACTAAGAATAGATACTGTTCAACGAGTTGGACGTGTCTCAAGAGGCATAAATGCTGCTCCAAGACAGATAATTGTGAAATTTCTTGATATCTCTTCAGTGGAAACTATATTGAAGAAGATTGTTCATGGTGAAAATTTGATATATCGTGGGGAAAAGATCCGATTTTTCCGTGATTATCCTCCAGAGATTGTCCAGAGAATGAACCTGTTTACACCGACAAGAAACATAGTGAGGGGTATTTCCAAAGTCAGATATGGTATTGTTTTTCCTGCAAAAATGAAAATTACATATAAGGAAATTGAGCGCTCATTTACGGACCCAGAAAAAGCATTTAAATATGCAGAAGATATCATGAGGAAAGCCCCCAAAACTTCAGAAGAAGACGACTAAAGGAATGAACATGGAACTTTTTAATTTCTAAGATGGAGCTGGAACCGGCGGAGTTCTCAGACAGTTACTGAGCTTATCTGTCTGGAATGTATTGGACAATATTGTTTAACCTTGAATGAAAAGCTCTCGTACAAAGAACGAGATAACCTGAGTATTTAACTATTATATGCTAATTACAATTAACTAACTAACTTTAACAAAACTAATATGAGTGTGTGTAGTAAATATGTATATTCATGAATAAACCATTGCTTATAAATTGTAATTAACCAAAATGTCTATAACATTACTAACATTTTCTCTCTTTCTTTTTGAGTGGGAACGCAACATAAACTTGGAAAAAAGCCAGGAATGAGGTTAACCCCTCGGTACCTGCTTGTAGGGTAGCTGGCTAGATAAATTGGTACAGTACAAATACTTATAGAAATTACAATAGGTTGTGGTTTATATTTGGATTTGGGGTTTAATTACATTAATGTTTTCTTTTTTTTTTAACTCTTTAATATTTTATTTTTGCATATTTTTGTTATTATTATTATTATTATTACTAATATTTTTTTTTTAAATTATTAAATTAATTTTTTGGGGGGCATTTTACTAACGCTAGTTTGATAAAGTTATACAAGAATAAACGAGATGGTTTGTAGGGTTTTTTTTTAATTATTTTTTACGAGGTGTTAATAAGGGATTGGGGCTCACTGTAAAATAACATCAACGGAAGTCGATAATCCTTTCGCCACCTTAGGTGGCTACTTGTCTTTAAGGTACCTGCTTTTAGATACCTTAATTTCACTTTTTTTTTTAAATCACTTAATTAATTGTAAATCACAACTTTTCTTGCTTTATCTAAGGCACTTTTGGAGATGGAGATGTAATGTAAACTTAAAAATTTGGAATGACCACCCAACGTCCAGAACACGGAGGTATTTGTTTGCACCATATGTTTCAAGAACATCACTTTGATATACAATGCAGGACGATAGGCAAATAAAGAATGGAGGAATCACATTCTGTAGTTGGAATATAAGGGGTGCCAATGAACCAATAAAGAGGGGTAAAATTTTTGCTCACCTAAAATCTTTGAAAAGCGACATAATCTACTTGCAAGAAACTCACATGAAACAGGAAACACAAATGAGATTAAAGGCGAAGTGGATAGGCCAAACATATTATTCGTCATTTACTTCTAAATCTAGAGGTACGGCTATTCTTATTCGAAAAGGTATACCGTTCAAATTAAAGAATACTATATCAGATAAAGAGGGAAGGTATATTATAGTTTCGGGAGAAATTTATGCTACGCCAATAACTATGGTAAATATTTACGCTCCGAATTTTGATAACCCTCAATTTTTTGAGAAAATTATAGATATAATACTGGAGTTTAATTATCAAAATGTCATAATAGGAGGGGATTTTAATTGTGTTTTAGATCCTTACTTAGACAAATCAGCAAAACAAAGCAGGAGTAATACAAAATCTAAGACTAGTGAATTTCTAAATACATATATAAAAAATACTAACATAACAGATGTATGGAGATCTGCTAACCCAGCAGGAAGGGAATACTCGTTTTACTCTTCGGTACATAAAACATACTCAAGAATTGATTATTTTTTAGTGGATAGGAAATTAATGCCATATATAATTAACCCAACTTACCATATTAGTAGTATTTCTGATCACTCTCCATTGACTTTTTTAGTAAAATTTGAAGGAATGCCGGGGAAAAATTTTTTTTGGAGGTTTAACACATATATATTAAATGACCTACAGGGTTATCAATATTTGAAACAACAAATGATATCATTTTTTGAGATAAATGATACACCAGGTACCTCACCTTCTTTAATATGGGAAACTTTTAAAGCATTTATTAGAGGAATTATAATTTCATATGAAATTTTTCAAAATAAGAAGAATAAAACTGAACAGATGCTGTTAGAACAAGAAATAAGACAGTTAGAGTTAGATAATGCTAAAGATCCCACTATAGATAAACATAATAAGATAATACTACTGAAATTTAAACTTAACCGAATTCTCTCGGCAAGAGTAATAAGATTATTCCAAATTACAAAACAGGAACATTTTGAGTTTGGTGACAAACCACATAAGCTGTTGGCGCGTCAATTGAAAAAACAGGAAAAGGAAAATACTATAAATAAAATTAAATCTGAGAATGGTGAATTACTAATACTACCTAAAGATATCAATAAAAGATTTGTTCAATTTTATCAGAATTTATACACATCAAAAACCAAAACAGAAGATAGTAAAATTACAAACTTTTTAGATAAATGTAATCTACCAAAACTTGACCTTTTGGAACAAGAAGAACTAGGAGCGCAAATTACAATCGAAGAAATAGGTGAAACAATAAAATTGCTGAAAAATGGTAAGACACCGGGACCAGATGGTTTTAGTAATGAATTTTATAAAAAGTTTCATGAGATAACGATCCCCTATCTATTTAATTTATATACTCACGTTTTTAAAGAAAATAAATTACCTGAAACATTAGCAGAATCAACTATTACGCTTATTCCAAAGAAAGATAAAGATCTAGAGGAACCGGGTTCATATAGAGCTATATCACTTCTAAATACCGACCAGAAAATTCTAGCAAAGACCTTAGCTAGAAGACTAAGCAAATATATTAGTAAATTGATAAACCCTGATCAAACGGGGTTTATACCCAAAAGATATTCATTTAATAATTTGAGACGCCTGTTTAATATAATGTACTCACATAAAAAGGAAGAAAAAGACTTAGCAATTATTTCTTTGGACGCAGAGAAAGCATTTGATCAGGTAGAATGGCAGTATTTATACATAGTATTACAAAAATTTAATATGGGAGAGAATTTTATTGCATGGGTGAAATTATTATATGATAAACCGATGGCAAGAATATTAACTAACAGCATGTTATCTCAAAAATTTCAATTATCAAGGGGTAATAGGCAGGGATGTGCTTTATCACCCCTGCTATTTGCCCTTATGATAGAACCTCTGGCTGAAAGTATAAGAAGCCATCCGAATATTCAGGGTTATAATACTAGGGACTCAAATAATAAAATTTCATTGTATGCAGACGATATTTTGTTATATATAACAAATTCACAAACGAGTATACCAAATTTATTAAATTTAATAGAGGAATTTGGGTCCTTTTCAGGATATAGAATAAATTGGAACAAAAGTGAAATTATGACGTTAAAACCTCAAGAATCCACACACTTATTGAAATTTCCCTTTAAAATAGCAACAGAAAAATTCAAATATCTGGGTATACAGATTACTAGAAAACATAAAGCTTTATTCAATGACAATTTTATACCCTTAATAAATAAACTTAATATAATGATAACATTTTGGAAAACACTCCCTTTATCATTAATAGGCAGAATAAATGCTATTAAAATGAGCTTCTTACCACAGTTATTATACTTATTTCAATCTATACCAGTATATGTACCAAAATATTTCTTCTCTAAACTGAATGCTAATATTACTAATTTTGTTTGGGATTACAAATCACATAGAATTAAAAAAGAACACTTATGTAAACCAAAAGATGTCGGGGGACTTTCACTCCCTAATTTTCTGTATTACTATTGGGCAATACATATTAAGAATATAATTTACTGGTTGGATAGTTCAACTCAACAGACAGAATGGATAAAAATGGAGAAAGAGGATTGTTATCCTTGTAATATAGGAACAATCCTTTTCTCCCCGAAAAAAATGAACAATACAATATATAAGAAAAACCCAATTATACAAGATACAATAAGAATATGGAAACAAATAAAACTAGCCTTAAAATTAAGAAACCTATCATTGTTAACACCGATAGCGAATAATCCTTTATTTAAACCATCTATGATGGATAAAATATATAATCAATGGGAAAGTTTAGGAATTAAAAGGATCGGGGATATGTATGAAATGGGAGATTTATTATCATTTCAACAATTACAATTAAAATTTAAACTGAAAAACACTCATTATTTTAAATATTTTCAGATTTGTAATTTTTTGAAGACATACATACAGGGATATCAAAAAATAACTCCTGATTTACTAGAAGAAGTAATGAATATAAAAGCTGATACACAAAAATTAATAGCATATTTATATAATAGTATCTTAAATATAGATTTACCTGTGACTGAGGTAATTAGAGAAGAGTGGGAACGGGAATTATTGATAAAAATTACGAAGGCTACATGGGAAAAGTATTTGACATACATTCACAAGTGTTCGATTAACGCAAGACATAATCTAATCCAATTTAAAATTTTACATAGATTATATTACTCAAAAACAAGATTAAATAAATTTTATCCAAATATATCGCCCATTTGCGATAAATGTTTAATCCAAGAAGCAACTATAACACACTCTTTTGTTTCTTGTATAAAACTTCATGGATTTTGGAGTGATATTTTCGAAATATTTACAAAATTATTTAAGACAAAAATGGAACCCAATAATGAATTGATTATATTTGGGGTAATGGAAGACGGGAACAAATTGAGCTCATCTCAAAAGTCAATTTTTAATTATGGTTTAATAATAGCAAAAAAATTAATATTGAAATTTTGGAAAAATACACCAATACCAACGCTCAAAATGTGGATTGCAAGTCTGTTGGATACCGCACATCTTGAGGAAATGCGATTCCTCCTAATAGATAAATTTGACCAATTCATAACGAGTTGGTCTCCATTTGTCGTCTTTTTGGAAACGTATGGTGCAAAACAGGTGTAAAAGCTAATCCGTGACTGCGGATGGTCAAGATTATAAATGATCTTCTATTTTCTTTTCTTCTTTTCTTTTCATCTATTCTCTTTCTTCTATTTTCTATGTCTCAACTTTCTTATTTCATTCTTTATTTTTCTTTTTCACACACTATATATCTCACATTTTTCTATTTTTCATTATCTAACTTTTTTCTTTTTCTTCTTTATTTCAAAAAATTTTAAAAATAAGAAGCTGTACATAAAAGGTATTATGAAAATATGACTGCTGCGACTATGACGGGTGCCGGCAAGTCGCCGAAAAAATTGCGTAAGTGGGCAGGCCCTTAATTTACTCAAAAGACAGACACAAAATGCTGGGGTAACTTAGTGGGTCATTGAATAGGGTCACTGTAATGGAAGGCGAAAAAAAGTTCAATCTCTTCCCTTCTTTGTTCTCCCGTGGTCGGGGGCCTTGGGCGTTCCGTTGACAGGATGATCTTGGCTCCTGTAGCCGGTGACGTTTGGGCCCTCGGCGTTCGGTGCAATCAAGCTCCCGCATCAGGGTGGAATCTCGGCACACCCGCACCGGGCGATCTGACCCCGGGTCAGGGCTGGTCAAATCTGCATCGTTTGAAGCTTCCCGACATCAGTCTCTACCCGAGACTGTGAGCTCCTCGATGGTGAAATCCGCATGCCGCAGTTGGAGCGTCGATCCCAGGCAAGGGATCCCAGCGGAGGTGCTCAAAGTCAGTCCTGAGCAAGGCCTCCTGATGTTAGGCCGCAGAGCGACCAGAGATACGATCTGGAAAACAATCGCATCTCCGGCAAGGTAAGAGATTGAAAACAAGTTTTCCCCTCCCCCCTCCCCCACCCCCCACATAAAACAAACAAGACAACATTAACACAAACTATTAAAACACACTAAAAATAACAAAAGAAAGATGAAAACACAGACAAGGCTGCCATCGTGCAGCGCCCCCTGATGGTATATTGCATATAAGTGCACATATAAGAATAGCAAAACCTTTCATTGCCACAAGAATTTCACCCAATGTTCCAAAAATCATGGACAAGGTGTGATTTGCATTGGCACAGGCCACTCCCCAGTTTTATCAATTTATTCATGCCACACAAAAGTCAGGCAATGTAATCTTTAGCAAGTGAAAGTACTACCAACCACCCTTCCATTCAATGACATTACCATTACCTGAAGGCTTTGTGTCTCAATGCAAGGAGCATTCGTAATAAGGTGGATGAGTTGAATGTGCAGATAGCTATTAATGATTATGATATAGTCGGGATCACGGAGACATGGCTCCAGGGTGACCAAGGCTGGGAGCTGAACATCCAGGGAAATTCAATATTCAGGAGGGATAGAGAGAAAGGAAAAGGAGGTGGGGTAGCGTTGCTGGTTAGAGAGGAGATTAACGCAGTGGAAAGGAAGGACATTAGCTTGGAGGATGTGGAATCGGTATGGGTAGAGCTGCGAAACACTAAGGGGCAGAAAACGCTGGTGGGTGTTGTGTACAGGCCACCTAACAGTAGTAGTGAAGTTGGGGATGGCATCAAACAGGAAATTAGAAATGCGTGCAACAAAGGCAAAACAGTTATAATGGGTGACTTCAATCTACATATAGATTGGGTGAATCAAATTGGCAGGGGTGCTGAGGAAGAGGATTTCTTGGAATGTATGCGGGATAGTTATCTAAACCAACATGTAGAGGAACCAACGAGAGAGCAGGCTATTCTAGACTGGGTATTGAGTAATGAGGAAGGGTTAGTTAGCAGTCTTGTTGTGCATGCCCCCTTGGGCAAGAGTGACCATAATATAGTTGAGTTCTTCATTAGGATGGAGAGTGACATTGTTAATTCAGAAACAATGGTTCTGAACTTAAAGAAAGGTAACTTTGAGGGTATGAGACGTGAATTGGCCAAGCTTGACTGGCAATTAGTTCTAAAAGGGTTGACGGTGGATATGCAATGGAAGGCATTTAAAGACTGCATGGATGAACTACAAAAATTGTTCATCCCAGTTTGGCAAAAGAATAAATCAGGGAAGGTAGTGCATCCGTGGATAACAAGGGAAATCAGGGATAGTATCAAAGCAAAAGATGATGCGTACAAATTAGCCAGAAAAAGCAGCATACCAGAGGACTGGGAGAAATTCAGAGACCAGCAGAGGAGGACAAAGGGCTTAATTAGGAAAGGGAAAATTGATTATGAAAGAAAACTGGCAGGGAACATAAAAACTGACTGCAAAAGTTTTTATAGATACGTGAAGAGAAAGAGATTAGTTAAAACAAATGTAGGTCCCTTGCAGTCAGAAACAGGTGAATTGATCATGGGGAACAAGGATATGGCGGACCAATTGAATAACTACTTTGGTTCCGTCTTCACTAAGGAAGACATAAATAATCTGCCGGAAATAGCAGGGGACCGCGGGTCAAAGGAGATGGAGGAACTGAGTGAAATCCAGGTTAGTCGGGAAGTGGTGTTGGGTAAATTGAATGGATTAAAGGCCGATAAATCACCAGGGCCAGATAGGCTGCATCCCAGAGTACTTAAGGAAGTAGCTCCAGAAATATTGGATGCATTAGTGATAATTTTTCAAAACTCTTTTGATTCTGGAGTAGTTCCTGAGGATTGGAGGGTAGCAAACGTAACCCCACTTTTTAAGAAGGGAGGGAGAGAGAAAACGGGGAATTACAGACCAGTTAGTCTAACATCGGTAGTGGGAAAACTGCTAGAGTCAGTTATTAAAGATGGGATAGCAGCACATTTGGAAAGTGGTGAAATCATTGGACAAAGTCAGCATGGATTTACGAAAGGCAAATCATGTCTGACGAATCTTATAGAATTTTTCGAGGATGTAACTAGTAGAGTGGATAGGGGAGAACCAGTGGATGTGTTGTATCTGGACTTTCAGAAGGCTGTTGACAAGGTCCCACAGGAGATTAGTATACAAACTTAAATCACACGGTATTGGGGGTTCAGTATTGATGTGGATAGAGAACTGGCTGGCAAACAGGAAGCAAAGAGTAGGAGTAAACGGGTCCTTTTCACAATGGCAGGCAGTGACTAGTGGGGTACCGCAAGGCTCAGTGCTGGGACCCAGCTATTTATAATTTATATTAATGAACTGGATGAGGGAATTGAAAGCAACATCTCCAAGTTTGCGGATGACACTAAGCTGGGGGACAGTGTTAGCTGTGAGGAGGATGCTAGGAGACTGCAAGGTGACTTGGATAGGCTGGGTGAGTGGGCAAATGTTTGGCAGATGCAGTATAATGTGGATAAATGTGAGGTTATCCACTTTGGTGGCAAAAACGGGAAGGCAGACTATTATCTAAATGGTGTCCGATTAGGAAAAGGGGAGATGCAGCGAGACCTGGGTGTCATGGTACACCAGTCATTGAAAGTAGGCATGCAGGTGCAGCAGGCAGTGAAGAAAGCGAATGGTATGTTAGCTTTCATAGCAAAAGGATTTGAGTATAGGAGCAGGGAGGTTCTACTGCAGTTGTACAGGGTCTTGGTGAGGCCACACCTGGAGTATTGCGTACAGTTTTGGTCTCCAAATCTGTGGAAGGACATTATTGCCATAGAGGGAGTGCAGGGAAGGTTCACCAGACTGATTCCTGGGATGTCAGGACTTTCATATGAAGAAAGACTGGATAGACTCGGCTTATACTCGCTAGAATTTAGGAGATTGAGAGGGGATCTTATAGAAACTTACAAAATTCTTATGGGGTTGGACAGGCTAGATGCAGGAAGATTGTTCCCGATGTTGGGGAAGTCCAGGACAAGGGGTCACAGCTTAAGGATAAGGGGGAAATCCTTTAAGACCGAGATGAGAAAAACATTTTTCACACAGAGAGTGGTGAATCTCTGGAACTCTCTGCCACAGAGGGTAGTTAAGGCCAGTTCATTGGCTATATTTAAGAGGGAGTTAGATGTGGCCCTTGTGGCTAAAGGTATCAGAGGGTATGGAGAGAAGGCAGGTACAGGATACTGAGTTGGATGATCAGCCATGATCATATTGAATGGCGGTGCAGGCTCGAAGGGCCGAATGGCCTACTCCTGCACCTATTTTCTATGTATCTATGTATCATAGTTGAGCCCCCCCCCTCCACCTTCAACATTCTGAACATTAGCATTGATTAGAAATATAATTAGACCAGCTACATATGTATTGTTGCAGTCAGAAGCTAGGTTGCCTGTGGTGAGTGTTACCACAAAGATTTTCCACTATCGATGAGACACAGATCAGGAGTATCATGGAATGCTCTCTGCTTGGATAGGCGCAGTGCAGGAACATGATGCAGTCATGGGCAAAGCTTACTTGATTCTCTATCCCCTACCCGAAATTCCTCCGTCTACACCGCATCTGCGCCCAGAATGAGGTTTTCCACACTAGATCATTGGAGATGTCCTCATTCTTTAGGAAACAGGGGTTCCCCTCTTCCATTATAGATTAGGCTCTCACTAGGGTCTCCTCGATATCCCGCAGCTCCGCTCTTGCTCCCCCTCCCCCCATTTGCAACAAGGACAGAGTCCCCCTTGTCCTCACCTTCCACCCCATCAGCCGTCACATACAGCATATAATCCTCCAACACTTTTGCCATCTCCAATGGAATCCCACTACCGGCCACATCTTCCCATCTCCACCACTTTCTGCTTACCGCAGAGACCATTCCCTCCACAACTCCCTGGTCAACTCGTCCCTTCCCACCCAAACCACCCCCTCCCCAGGTACTTTCTCCTGCAAGCGCAGGAGATGCAACACTCTGTCCCTTTATCTCCCCCCTCAACGCCACCCAAGGACCCCAACAGTCTTTTCAGGTGAGGCAGAGGTTCACTTGCACCTCCTCCAACCTCATCTGCTGTATCCGCTGTTCCAGGTGTCAACTTCTGTAACATCAGCGAGACCAAGCGCAGTCTCGGCGATCGTTTCACTGAACACCTCCACTCAGTCCGTCTTAACCTACCTGATCTCCCGGTTGCTCAGCACTTTAACTCCCCTTCCCATTCCCAATGTGACCTTTCTGTCCTGGGCCCCCTCCATTGTCAGAGTGAGGCCCAGCGCAAATTGGAGGAACAGCACCTCATATTTCGCTTGGGTAGTTTACACCCCAGCGGTATGAACATTGACTTCTCTAACTTTAAATAGCCCTTGCTTTCCCTCGGTATCCATCCCCTCCCCCTTCCCAGTTCTCCCACCAGTCTTACTGCGACTACATTCTATCTCTGTCTCGCCCACTCCCCTGACATCAGTCTGAAGAAGGGTCTCAACCCTAAACGCCACCCATTCCTTCTCTCCAGAGATGCTGCCTGTCCCGCTGAGTCATTCCATCATTTTGTCTACCTTCGATTTAAACCAGCATCTGCAGTTCTTTCCTACATCACCTTATTGATATCCCATCCCATCCACCACACCAAAACCCGTTTCCACCACTCACCAATGCACGGAGGCCTCACTGTGTGCCATCCAAAAAAATGTACTCACCTTGACTATTCCTAATGCCACTTAAACATGCATCCAGACTGATTCCTGGGATGTCAGGACTTTCATATGATGAAAGACTGGATAGACTTGGCTTATACTCGCTAGAATTTAGGAGATTGAGAGGGGATCTTATAGAAACTTACAAAATTCTTATGGGGTTGGACAGGCTAGATGCAGGAAGATTGTTCCCGATGTTGGGGAAGTCCAGGACAAGCGGTCACAGCTTAAGGATAAGGGGGAAATCCTTTAAGACCGAGATGAGAAAAAACTTTTTCACACAGAGAGTGGTGAATCTCTGGAACTCTCTGCCACAGAGGGTAGTTGAGGCCAGTTCATTGGCTATATTTAAGAGGGAGTTAGATGTGGCCCTTGTGGCTAAAGGGATCAGGGGGTATGGAGAGAAGGCAGGTACGGGATACTGAGTTGGATGATCAGCCATGATCATATTGAATGGCGGTGCAGGCTCGAAGGGCCGAATGGTCTACTCCTTCACCTATTTTCTATGTATCAATGTATCTATGTAACCTTTCTCATCAAGAATGACAAAAAAAAACTGTTGTAGATTCCCTTCTGTAGATTCCCTTCCAAGTCACACCTCAATCTGACAGAAATATATTGCTCCTCCTCATAGACCTTCAACCCAGAGACATTAGGGTAGATGAACTACGTACCAATCTGACTATGGGAGGGTGTAGGGGGGGTCACCTGAAATGAACGGAGTTGGGAATCTGCTGGGTACCACCCGCTGCGTGTAGACCTGGGGGGTCCCCCAAGGGACCAAAAAATGGGTCCTAAATAGATGAGTGAGGTACCAATTAAATCCACTACCATGATGCACCAGAAGGACTGCCGCAGATTAGGAAAGTACTTCCCCACCTTTTCTTCCTCAAAGGAAATTCGGGGTGAATATTAAATTTTGGCTAGGATAAGCTGTAATTAAATATTGGCCAGCAAAACTGTAATTGAATAATAGGAAGTTTTTCAAGAAGAGATGATTCAGATGCAATTTCAATACATCCCCATGAGGAAGATAGGTAGGGTGATTGAAACTGGACCTCTCTGGATGACCAAAGTGTTGGGGAAAAGTTAAAAGTAAAAGTGCACTTGTCAGATTACACAATGGTGAAATTAGCCTGATCGCAGCACTCAAAGGAAAACTGAAGGAAAATAGGAATGGTAAAAAGATTATATACAGAAGACTGCTAGCAAACAAAACAGACTTTTTTTGAATGGTAACCTTTTAGAGTAACAGGTTGATAGAGGAGATTTAAGGCCAATCAGGGAACAAAGAAACCTGCTCATGGAAAGCTGTGGACACAGATTAGGAACTAAATGAGAGTTCAACACTTTATAAAGTAAAATCATGCTACCTGGTCTTTAGAAAAGGAAGCGTAGCTGAGATAATGAATATCCAAAGTTGATAAAGAGGAGATACCAGAAAGATTAGGTATACTTAAAACAGATAAGTTACTGTCCAGATAGCTGCAGCCTAAGTTTCTGAAGAAAGTAAAGATAGAGATTGCAGAATTCTTGACTGTAATCGCAAAAACACCCATTGATACAGAGGTGATGCTTGAGGCTAGAGAATTGCAAATATTACCTTTATTCACAAAAGATAAACTCAACATTGACAATCTGGTCAATTTAACCTCAGTGATGGGGTTAACATTCATTTATTGATAAACAAGTACAGAATTATTTGGCCAAATGTGTATTGTTTAGGGAAAATGAGAATGGATTTGTGAAAGGGAAATCATGGTCGATTAACTTGACAAACCATTTAATGAAGTAACGGAATAGGTCAATGAGGGAAATTAAACAGGTGTGATGTTAAACATGTGAACTAGTGTACGGGTGATTGTTGGTTGGCGCGGACTCATTGGGCCAAATGGCCATTTTCCAAGCCGTATCTCTAAACCAAACTAAACCAAACTAAATGAGACCAGCTTGGATAAGGCATCTTGGTCAGCATGGATGATTGGGCCGATGGGGCAGTTTCCATGCTGCATGACTCCATGATTGAATGTACATAGTTTTACATCCAATTCTGGGAAGAAAATTTTATGGAAGATAAAAATCACTTAAAAAAGATGCAGCGTGCAAAAGTACTATAAAAAAAAAACTGAGGTCAGGTAAGGGGGGATGAAAGCTGGAGAGTTGGTATGTCCCATTTGCGTGAGGCTTACAAAAAAAAATCTTTCTCTTTTCCCTCTTTCTCTTTTTTCTTCTTTTTTTGGGTCTATTTCTTAACTCTTTCCTTTTGTGTTTAATTTCTTTCTTATAGGGTCTTTGTTTTTGTTTTTTTGTTTTTTTTGTTGTCACGTTCTTTACACCTTCACTTTTTTCCTTCACTTTCTTCTTTTTCTCAATCTTATCCTTTCCCTTTATTAGTGTAGAAAATAAACGGAGTACATTAATTGTAATAAGGTATATGTGATGAGTACTAGTGTAATTGGTTGTAATGTAATGTACTGCTAATAAATAAAATTAAAAACAAATAAAAAATAAAAAATAAAAAAAAAGATGCAGAGAGCATTACTACGGTAATGTCAAAGATGAAGAATTTTATTTGTTAATAAACTGGAGTTGTTCTCTTTGGAGGCCATAGCTAGAATATTATGTACAGTTTTTGACTCTTTATCTAAAATGAGAAGTACTTAATATAAAGGGGGTACAACAAAATCTCACACGGCTAGTTCCTTTGTGTGTGGGTTCGTGGCATGAGGAGAGATTAAACAGATGGGGTCAGCATTCACCAGAAGGATACAATATGATCAAAACTAACAAAAATCATACAGGGCTCAACAGACTGGATGTCTCCCTTGGCTGAAGGGTTCCACACCAAATCTTACTGTTTGATCATTACCTCAGAAAAATACAGTAAGCTATTTGGGACTGAAATCGAGGTGAGCAAGGTGGTGAATATGGAAGCCACATCTCAAGATACACCGTCATTGGTATAATTCAAACAGAGATCAATAGATTTTGGGACATCAGAGGATTCAATGGATATGGAGGTGATGCTGTGAACTTGATCAATGGTTGAGCATGCTTGAAGGGCCAGATGCCCCACCTCTGCTCCAAGTTCCTATGTTCCCGGGCTCTTATATTGGGGATGGAGCTGAAAGAGGCATTTAAAATTCATGAAAAATCTGAACAGAACAGATAGAAGCTATTCGCAATTGCTGGCTCAAGAAACTGCAGATGCTGGAATCTCAGGTAGAACACAAAGTACTGGAGTAACTTAGTGTGTCAGGAGGCATATCTGAAGGACATCGACATTTCAGGTCGGGACCCTTCTCCAGTACTAATTCCATTTGCTGAAGGAATAGGTTAGGAATGATTATGGTTCCTTGAGGTTAAGAATCACAGGACATTAGATTGAAAAAAGGCAAACAAATCAAAAATGGCTCAAAGGAAAAGCAAAATTATACAATTGTGGTATTCAAAAGAGAAATGGATTTCAAATGAGAAGGATTTGTAGAGCTTTGAGTGAGAGCAAGAGTGTGGGACTGGCTGGGTTTCTTATACATTATCATATTATCTGCTACTTGCTAGTTCAAATCTAAATCAGGTTCAATTCTCTTTGCCCATGGACAACGGCAACGCCAGTTTGTGAGGATAAATGAAAAGTACAAGCTTTCTGAAGTAATTTCTTCTACCTTTTGATGGAGAAAAGGTTATTACTAAACCAGATGGTGAGCCTAGCACTTGCTCGAAATATTCTGCACCCGTCTCCGAGATCACAAATGTTAAGCTTTGTGCCATGTTTATCCCCAGGTGTTGGAGGATTCTCACTATAAACTCCTGTAACATCAATTCCACTCAAGCATAGTATCTATACTTGTCATTATCTTATAGTCCTCTGTCAACTTCACTCTAAATATGTTTTGCCCTGATGAAAACATTTGCACCTTTTCCAGTCTAATATAATACCATTATACCATTCTCTGGACCATTCTGGTAAGTCTTTTCTGAATCTAGACTGGGTACATAGAACATAGGACATCAAACAATACAGCTCAGAAATAGACTCTTTGATCCACAATGTCCATGCTGGGCATGATTCAAAGCTAAACTAATCTCTTCTACCGACACATTGTCTTTATTACTCCATTGCCTGCACATCCATGTGCCTATTTGAAAGCCTCTTATATTCCACTATCATATGTGCCTCCACCAGCTCTCTGACAGCCTGGTCCAGGCGCCCACCACTGGCCACACATCACACACATCCCAACAACTTATCCCACACATCTTCTTTAAAAGTTACCACTTTAATGTACCTTAAAGCAATGCCCCTCATGTCTGACATTTTCACTCTGGGAAAAAGGTTCTGACCATCTACCCTATCTATGCATCTCATAATTTAATATACTTCCATCAGGTCTCCCCACAGCCCCCGACACTCCAGAGAAACCAATTCAAGTTTTTCCAAAGTGAAATAACTAACATTGGACATGATACTTCAGTCGTTGCCTAATAGTCTCTCTCAAGAATAGTATCTATGTATCAGTATCTTGCAGACCTCGATTAACCCAACCTCAGTCAACCGCAATAACCAACCTGAACTCCCGGTGGCTCAGCACTTCAACTCCCCCTCCCATTCCGTATCTGACCTCTCTGTCCTGGGTCTCCTCCATGGCCACAGCGAGCAACACCGTAAATTGGAGGAAATGCACCTCATATTCCGCTTGGGCAGTCTACACCCTGGTGGCCTGAACGTTGAATTCTCCCAATTCTGCTAGCCCTGGCTGTCCCCTCCCCTTCATCAGCCATCTGGTTGTCTCCTCCCCTCCCCCAACCCTCGGGCTCCTCCTCCTCCTTTTCCTTTTTTCCTTTCTTCTCCCCACCCCCTATCAGTCTGAAGAAGGGTTTCGGCCCGAAACGTTACCTATTTCCTTCGCTCCATAGATGCTGCTGCACCCGCTGAGTTTCTCCAGCATTTTTGTGTACCCTCAGTCAAACATTGCCTTTTATGCAGAGAATGGTTGTGATCTTGAGTAATAGGAAATAAAAGAATAATCACCGTCTACAAGAGGGAATTAGGGTACTCAGAGATAATAATTTCCCAAGGTTATGAAAAAAGAATGGGACCAGCACTGACTCGTACAGGACACAAGGAACTGCAGATGCTGGAACCTTGAATAAAACGCAAAGTTTTGGAGTAACAGGGCATGGTCATGCAGCATCAGGTTCGGGCCCTTCTTCAGACTGGGGCATAGCTGTGTAATATGCCAGGCACCATAATCATTGAGGGTAGTAGAATGTATTTTGCCATATCAGAAAGGGAAAAGGAAATCCATGGACATTTGGTGTAAGAAATCTGAATCATTGATTCAGACTCTATTTGGTTGGTACATACGTTTTAAAATTGGGAGATTACAATTGTAAAACCTATCTGTCAGTTGCATAGTTTATTTAATGAGATTCCCCACAACAAATTCAAAATGCCTGGAGGACCTGATGTTCTGAGCCAGGAAGCTAACTAAAGGAGTTAGAATCTTCCTGCCCCGTGTTTTTACTCTTATGGGGGAGAAATATGGTGTTTCCATCAATTTTATCAA
>CM075977.1:261962572-262069160 GCA_038087875.1 Malacoraja senta | reverse complement strand
TTCAGATACTGGTACAGGGGCAATAACCTCTCACACTCCATGTATACGTGGAACACGGTTTCTTCCTTGCCACAGAAAATACACGCGGCGGACGAACCCGTGAACCGACTCAAAAGTTTATTACAAACCACCGCTCCATGCAACAGTCCCCACCCCAGGTCCCCAATGTAAAGGGGAACAACTCCCGTATAGAAGGACCCCCACCAGGGACCCCCCCCACCATCAGGTGGTAACACCGTCCGCCAAGGTGTGTCAGCACGGGAAACAAAGGCAAGGAGGTGCAGAATGTGCAGGAACATCCTATACAATGTGCGTCTCTTCGCATCACGAAACGGTATGCTGATCATCTCAGAAAGGCGGCTCAGGTTGTGTGGAGCCGGTTCCCGAGATATATTCCGGAGCCTTGGCCCGATGAGCAGATCTGACGGAGCAATTGAAAGCTCAGCCAGAACCACTCTAGGCGCGCGCCTCTCCTCGACACCCGCCATGACTGGGCGAGGACCGGCCACTCCCGCAGCCACACCATCGCCCTCCCCTCGTAGAACAACACGCTGGCTGAAAACAACCAAATTCCTCACTCTGATCACATCCCGGTAGAAAACAGGCAAACCCCTTAGGGCAGGTCTACTGATGCCCGCCACCGGGAGCCGCGAGACCCCCCCTAGGCAACGACCACGATGAAAAAAATACGTGGCCAGAGCGTGCCATCTGGAGGGGGTTCTCTACATACATATACCTCCGCAGAGTCCTGAGACGGAGAGCCGCCACCTGGGTACGCACGCATACCAAGGACTGACCGCCCTCCTCTAACGGGAGACTCAGGACCGCTGCAGAGACCCAGTGCTTCCTATTTCCCCAGAAGAAATCTACCAGCTTCTTCTGAAGAGCAATTACAAATATGGAAGGTGGGACAAGAGTAGCCAGCCGGTACCATAACATAGAGGCCACCAGCTGATTTATGACCATCACCCTCCCCCGGAAAGAAAGAACTCCAAGCAAGCCCGACCAGCGCCCCAGCCGGGCAACCACCTTCGTCTCCAACTCCTGCCAGTTCGCCGGCCAAGCATCCTCAGTGGGACTCAGGTAAACCCCCAGATAGAGGAGATGTGTGGTGCTCCACACATACCTTGCCATCTCCTCCGGCAGGGAATCCACCTGCCACTGACCCACTAAAAGACCAGAACACTTACTCCAGTTAATCCTGGCAGAAGATGCAGCTGAGAAAATCTCCTGACAGTCACGCATCCTCCGCAGGTCACCAGGATCAGTGAACATAAGGAGGACATCATCTGCATACGCTGAAAGAACCACCTCCAACCCCGGCCCAGGTAGGGCCAGGCCTGTCAACCTCCTCCGAAGAAGACACAGGAACGGCTCCACACAGACCGAGTACAACTGACCCGACATGGGGCACCCCTGACGGACCCCCCTCCCAAACTGAAAGGGAGCCAACAACGCACCATTAACCTTCACCTGGCACTCCGCTGCAGCGTACAGAAGCCGGACCCGGGCCACAAAATGCGGTCCAAATCCAAACGCTTGCAACGTCCCGAATAGGTAATCATGCTCTACCCTATCAAAAGCCTTCTCCTGATCAAGAGACAGAAAAGCAGCTGACTGACCAGTACCCTGAGCTAGATGAATCAGGTCCCTAACCAGGTGGATGTTATCCTGAATGGACCGGCCAGGGACTGTATAGGACTGGTCAGGATGAATCATTTGAGACAGCACAGGGCCCAGGCGATTTGCCATTGCCCGTGCAAATACTTTATACTCTGTACATAGGAGAGATACCGGCCTCCAGTTCTTCAACAAGCGGAGTTCACCCTTCTTAGGCAGCAAGACAACAACTGCCCTACGCCATGAGAGGGGCATCGCCCCGGCCGCCAGACTCTCCCCCAGCACCAACATGTAATCACCCCCCAGGATATCCCAGAAAGCTCTGGCAAACTCTACCGTCAACCCATCCATCCCGGGTGACTTACCCTTCCTGAGCTGAAACAATGCACAAGTCAACTCCTCCAAAGATAAGGGGCCATCAAGAAGATCGGCCACCTCCCTATCAACAGTCGGTAGACCCTCCCATAAGTCCTGCTGAGCCTCCCCGTTATATCCCCCTGCGGAGAACAGGGACCCATAAAAGGACCTGACCTCCTCACTGATCCTCTCCGGATCAGTGACTGAGGATCCATCATCTGCGAGCAGCTCTACGAGCTGCTTGCAGGCTCCCCTCCCTTTCTCCAAAGAGAAAAAGAAAGGCGAAGCTCGGTCCAGATCTTGCATCATCTGTACCCGCGCCCTCACGAAAGCGCCTCGGGACTGCTCAAGCAGCAGATTCCTCAAGGCTTCCTTCTTCTCCTGAAACTCTCCCCATCCACAGGAGTCCTCACCATCCCGACCCAGGCGAGACTCTGCACCCCAGTAGCTCCCTCTCAAGCCTCGCGACCGCTGAGTCCCGCCGTCCGGTCGACCCCCACGTATACTCCTTACAAAATAGACGAATGTGAGCCTTCCCCACATCCCACCACTGCCTAAGGGAAGAGAAGCCCCTCCGCCCCTCTCTCCACTTCCCCCAAAACCTACTGAATGACTCCCGGAAACACCGATCCTCCAGCAACCGGTTGTTAAAGTGCCAGTACGCGGACCCAGCCCTAGCGCGCGCCGGATTGAAGTCCACACGCACCAAACAGTGATCCGAACATGGCACCACCCGCATTGAAGCCTCTGAGACACGGGCAACAAACGCTCGGGAAATATATATTCTGTCAATACGGGAACCACCACCCTCATACCTCCGCGAAAAAGCAGTGGAATCCGGATGGAGGTTCCGCCATGCATCAACCAACTCAAAGGAGTCAATCAACCCTCTCAGCTTCTTCGCAACAGCAGGGGCACACTGAGTACCAGAACGATCTCGCGCCTCAAGTGTGCAATTAAAGTCCCCACCAAGGAAGACACACTCTCCCCTATCAATAGTGCTCAACAGAGCAGTCACCTCCTGAATTAGGCCAGCCTGCATCGTACCGGAGCTAGGGGCATACACGTTAATGAAATGCAATGGCATGCCATCCAGGCTTACGGCCAGATGGAGCAAACGTCCAGGCACAACTTCTTGCACTTTTAGAACATTTGGCAGAAAATTCTGGGCCAACAGAAAGGCCACCCCACTCGAATTCGAGCTAAGATGGCTCATGTAGACCCCCCCTTCCCACTCCAGTCTCCAGGTAGGTTCATCACTAACGACTGTATGCGTCTCCTGCAGAAAACACACTGCAAATCTCCCCTCTTTAAGGACTGATAAAAGCTGAAATCTACGAAAACTCGCCCTACTCCCGTTTAAGTTTAATGTTGCTACTGTGAATGTGCAGGCACACTAGATTGATACCCTCACACTCCCCATAGACTCAAAAACTCTCGCTCTGAGGAACTCCAAAAATTCCCCAAACTGGCTCTTCTCAGAGTCAGGGAGATTACTACCCTTGTTGCCAAGGATAGCCTCGACAGTCTGAATCAAAACTGGCAGATCAGCCCACCGTCTTTTAGCAGCTTCCATTCTTGTTCTGCTGGTCGGGCTTGTTTTTAGGAATTCTCGAACCTCACGGATATCACTTGCATGAGACTCGGCCTTGGAGCCTGGGCACTCGGCCAACTCACTCGCACCTGAAACAACAAGCTCAACACCACAATGGTCAAGGTCGTTGTCAGAAATTGAAAGACCAGAGCTCTCTGAAAGTTCGTTAACCCCACTACACAAACTGGCCTTATCACTCTCCCCCTCCTCCAGCAAGACACCACCCCCAGGATCAATGCCGGGGAAGGGTCCCGAAACTCCTGACTGCAACAGGCAGCCCCCTGACTGGCTGGGCACCTGCACTCTACCATCACTCTCCACGTCTGGGCCTGGGGAAGAAAAAACACTAGGCACCCCCAGGGCCTGTGATACACTGGCACCCCCGGAATCTAAAGGGAGATCACCACCCGAACTAGCCCTGACCTCCACAGCACCTATAGCATCCCCTCCACTGGCAGCACCCAGAGGCTCTCCACTTTCTTTTAGCCTCTCCCCTACCAACTCAGCCAGCGAGGCAGCACCCCCCCCATTACCACCACTGGCTCTGATGCGGAGCACAGACTGGAACACCAATGCCCCCGAACCACCCCCCTCGGGCTGACACTGCTCATCCCCCATCTTAGGGGCCCCACTACCAGGGGCGCGTACCCCATCCTCTGGCGTGCCAACACCCTCAGTAGGCCTCTGAAACGAGGGGACCTCCTCCGACCCAGAGGACACACACCCAGGGGAGCTAACCTCAACACCCGATGAGATAACTCCATCGGAGGGCCCCTGAGATGAAGGGACATCCACCCGCCCAGAGGACACAACTCCAGAGGAATCAACCCCAGCACCTGGTCTTGTAATCCCCGCGGAAGTTCCCTGAAATGGAGGCTCAACCTCCAACCCGGAAGACACCAGTTCTTGACCACCAACCACATGAGTGGTGGAAGGTCTGGAAAAAGTCATCCCCCTAACTTTGGACTCACGCCCTCGCTCTTCCTCGCCAGGCCTATACCTCCTTTTTGTCCCACTAGCATGCGGCGGTACGGTGACCTCCATAAAGGAAGGGTCTTCCTCCTCCACTCTACCCCCAGCCACTTTACCACCCGCACACTTTACCATCCCTACCCACATCTGAACCACCTCAGCTGCTTGCTGGGCCACGGCAAGTGCACTCTGGACCTCACTAGAGCTGACAGGCACCCCTTGAGTGGTCTCAGATTGCGTTGGACTCACTTGATTGGGCTTTCTCCTCCTCCTCCACTTCTTCTGCAGCTCCCAATTCCCCTCCCCCTCTTCACCCTCCCCCTGCACCTCACCATCAGCCACCACCACCTCCACAGGTTCAGGACGTAGGGGGCGGGGGCCATCTTTGCCCCGGGTCCCCAAGGTGGAACTTGCAGACCCAGATGGACTATCACTGCCGCCCCGGATCACCGAGGCAGAGCTAGCCGCCCTAGCCAGGTCAGCAGTGCCACCCAGCGCCACCGAGGTATGACGAGCCACCCCGGATGGGCCAGCAGTGCAATCCTGGGCCGCTGCGCTAGAACTTCTAGCAGCGACCCCGTGAAGAAGACACTCCCTACGGAGATGTCCAAATTCACCGCACTCATGACACCGTGCCTTCCCCCAACTCCAATGCACGGTTCTACGGAGACCCTTACAATCCACCTCAAAGCTCCCCTCCGCACCTTCGCCCTCACCCACCTTCAGAAACACCCTCCTCTTGAAACTGAAGATCACTCTTTCCTCCGGGTCCCCCCCGGTGTGCTTGAGCCTAAAGCACTTAGACCGCACCTCCCCAAACTTAGACAGGTGTGGAATAAGTGTTGCATCCGAAATAAATGTGGGGCAACTCCGCAGGAGAACCGGTCTCACCCTAGATACCCACGGATCCACCTGTATGTGGACCCCCCCCCACTGAGATCCCCCTCTCCAACGCAATGGCCACATCCTCCCGGGTCTTTAATATCATCTCCACCTTTCCTCTTTCGAGCTCGGAAGAGACAACAGCCCGCCCCCCAAGAAGGTCATTCATGGCCTTTGTAATTGCTCCCCTGGACATCTTGGGCCCAGTTTGGACCGAGATACCAAAACTGTCCCAATCCAAATCAACATAAGGCTCATACTCTGCTGGCCTCGCATCCGCCGCTGATGCCACCCCTGTGTAGCTCCGGTTCTTCGGCCGTGCCCCAGCCATCGCCATCCTGACAGAGGCACCAACCAGCTCCCGGCACCCCAGCAGCTCAGCTCCAAGTTAGGTCCCAGAGACAGTCACAGTCACAGACAAGTAGCAGAAATCAGAAGCCTCCAGCTGAAGCAGGAAAGTCCCCAAGTACATCCACAGCCGAGAGCAGCTTTTGGGAAGCTCTATCCCAGTCTTGCCGGAAGCAAAAGTACCATCTTCACATTAAGCCAGGCAGCCGCACTGTGCAAAATGACTTTAGGGCAGAGAAACGGTGCTAAAAATACGACAAAAACACCACAATCTTCGTACCCTCGATCTCCAGGCACTCTTGGCAGTCCGCCAACGACAACCGCACCCTCCACAATGTAGAGAAAACTCAGGAATTTTCACACTCGTGGAGGATTGCTAGAGCAGAGGAAAGTTTCAACAGTCCAACGATAAGTTAAACTATGAAGCCCCTCTGCCTCTGTTCCTTCTCCACCGACAAAATCCTTGAAAGGCTGCTTCAAACCTTCTCAACTGCAGAGCTGAAAAAGCACAGCCTCTCTCTCTCTCTCTCTCTCTCTCCCTCTCTCTGTCCCCTCTCTCTCTCTCCCCTCGCTCTCTCTCTCCCCTCGCTCTCTCTCACTCTCTCTCTCCTCAGATACAGAGTATCTCCAGCATGTTCTGCTTTTATTTCAGATCTTCAATGAGGAATCGTGCACCCAACTTAGTAAGGCCTTGTGCAGAATACTGCATCGACAGTAAACATAGATACATAGAAACTAGGTGCAGGAGTAGGCCATTCGGCCCTTCGAGCCTGCACCGGCATTCAATATGATCATGGCTGATCATCCAACTCAGTATCCCATACCTGCCTTCTCTCCATACCCCCTGATCCCTTTAGCCACAAGGGCCACATCTAACTCCCTCTTAAATATAGCCAATGAACTGGCCTCAACTACCCTCTGTGGCAGAGAGTTCCAGAGATTCACCACTCTCTGTTTGAAAAAGTTTTTTCTTATCTCGGTCTTAAAGGATTTCCCCCTTATCCTTAAGCTGTGACCCCTTGTCCTGGACTTCCCCAACATCGGGAACAATCTTCCTGCATCTAGCCTGTCCAACACCATAAGAATTTTGTACGTTTCTATAAGATCCCCTCTCAATCTCCTAAATTCTAGCGAGTATAAGCCAAGTCTATCCAGTCTTTCTTCATATGAAAGTCCTGACATCCCAGGAATCAGTCTGGTGAACCTTCTCTGCACTCCCTCTATGACTATAATGTCCTTCACATAACTGCTCTGATGGTCAGTTGAAGCCCACCCTCACAATTTCTTTGCAAGAAGGTTGCAGAAAATTCTAGGTTTACCACCAAATAGATTTAACCATTGGTAAATCTCATTTATGTCATATTTCACGTCTGAGATTCAAAAACATTGAAAAATACTCAAAAACAATTTAAATTATTTAATGGGTTTGAAATTTAAAAGAAGATTGAAAATACTTAAAAAGTAGGAAAAATGAAAAAGGGCAATTAAATGCTTTGAAATCAATTATATTGAATAATAAAGAAAAATTGCTTGGCTTCAAATTTGTCCATCCACAACAATTCCTTTCAACGAGTGACTCATTGGATGTTCAGCAAGCTCAATTGGCAAACTTGTTCGATGAGTTGCAGGGGAATCTATGTAAGTTTGCCTTTACCATTCAGGCTTCAGTGGTCGTGGTTGACGAGAGCTGAACAGAGGTTTGCTGCTTTTGTCTGAGCATCACAAACTTACCCCTTGTTGCACTGGCAAAAACCAGCAGTTTCAAACAGAACTCCCAGCTACCAACTGGAGAAGTAATACCGATATATAGTGAATAGTCTGGGCACACTAAGTAGTCCTTGTTGGTGGTGTCTTTGTTGGGACTTCTCTCAAAATGCAAAAGGGTTAATTATACTCCCTTTACACACGGGATTAACGTAGGAATAATGTAATTGAGTAGTTGATGATTGGGGATGTTTTGGTGAGTGTTGCTGTACTGTAAGTCTCTGTAAGTGACTATGACAACTATAAATCATCTGAGAGGATCTGCTTACTGCTTCCATTACCAAAGCCTGCTGATGAACATTGATCCTTGAACTTCTTACAATGTAATTTGAGGAGCCACAGGGAGACACTGGGAGCAAAATTAACCAGTTTTAATGCAGCCCATTAAACACTGATAAGGTTTTTCTTCCCCCACTAAAACACAACACAATTTTATTTCATAATTCCCACCTGAAGGGCAGACATGCCTCCAATCCCTCACCTGGGGAATGGCAAAGATGGGCCATAATCCTCAAACAGCTAGTTTCGGGCTGCTTTAGGAAAAAGATCCCAGGTGTGGGTGTGTACAATTGGGTACAGCGGGATTTGAAGGGTTGTGTGGAGTCACAATAGCTGGAGAGGGATCAGAGATGGAGATGACGAGATTAGAGGGCGATTGGAGCGATAGATATGGGTTGATCTCTGAAGGTCAATGATCATGGACCAGGGTCTCATCACTGGGAGGTTTCCGTGGGGCGATGAGGTTTGGGTGTGTGTGGTTGTGAAAGGTTCCAAGTAGTGCTGAAAAAAACACAACTTCCCAACAACACTTCTCACTTCTTTTTCACTGCTGGTGTCCAGAATCCCAGGAAATCTCGCAATAAGTCTGGAAGAGGGAACTAATTGTGTGTGTAGGACGAGGGGCATGAAAGGGGGTATTGAACTTCCCCCAGTACTGTAAATGTTGTTGGCCATTTGCCAGGAAGCATCCACAAGTTCGGTGGGCGGCGCGACTTTCGTCTGCAGCGGCCTCTGCAGTCCGTCTGTCTTTTTATTATTTTTGTCTAGTTTTTATGTAGTTTTTTATTTTTTTTTGTGCGGGTATGTGTGTGGGGGTGGGGGTGGGGGTGGGGGGGGGGGACTTTGAAATCTTTCCAGCTGCACGGGAGACCCGACCTTTTCTTTGTCGGGTCTCCATTGTCGTTGGGGCTGGGCAACGTGGAGCAGCCTCCAGCAGGAACGACCTGGGGCTCCAGTTGCGGAGCTGCGGACTACTCACCGTCACGGGGCTGGCCGAGTCCGGAGCGGGTGGAGCTGTGGTGGAGCGCTGCTGCTACCCGACCGCCGGAGATTCGGAGGCTACAACCGCGGTCTGGCGGACGGCAACACCGTAAGCCCGCGGGTCCCTGGTGGGAGACCGCTTTTCAGGGCTTCCGCAGCGGCGACTTCTCCTGCCCGAGTTGCGGGGTTGAAGAGCACCTGGAGCGGGGCTTTATCCCCCCGCGCGGCTTGGAATGGCCACCGGACTTTGCGGGCGCGCGCCGGGGCTCTAACACCAAGACCCGGTGCGCGACCTTGCATCGCCCGGCGTGGCTTTAATGGCCGCGGGACAATCACCATCGCCCGCCGGGGGCTTTGACTCTGACATCGGGGGGGGGGGGGGAGTGCAGTGGAGAGATACGTTGTTTTTGCCTTCCATCACAGCGCTGTGATGGATGTATGTGTAAATTGTGTTGTGTCTCGGGTCTTCTTCGTTTTGTATTGTATGGCTGCAGAAACGACATTTTGTTTGGACCTCAACGGGGTCCAAATGACAAATTTGTCCAAAAGACAAAGACAAAAAAGACAAATAAATTGAATTGAATTGAATTGCAATGTCAATTTTGTCCATGCCAAAGTAGTTTTCTGTATCTTCTCACAACTATTGTCATAAAAACACAAATATGTGGGATAAGATGTTGTTATTCTCAGGTTTTTTTCCACATTATTTCAGTATGACAGCAAATATCCCCTTACACATATTCATTCACACAATCTGAAAGCTTTTGGGGAAAAAAATTCCAGCTCTTCAACAGGCAAAAGCAGGTGTCTTAAAGATCACAGCTCCGAGCAATTTAGTTTAATACAAAAGCAGAAGTGCTGGAAGAACTCAGCAGGACCTGTGGGAAGAGAAACTAGTTCACATTTCATGTTCAGGACCCTTCCTCAGAACAAGGGGTAGAGTGGGAGGGTTTGCCATTTTCAAAGCAAAGTTGGGGGGGCAGGGGGAGCAAGTAAAATAAAAACTGTGTGGAAATTGGTTAAGCTGATCAGATGAAAAGGAAAATGAGTATAAACCATGAGCAAGCTATTCTAAAGAATCAGGGGGAGAAAGGGACCTGAGCACAATAATGTCTGCCAATGAGAGAGCACTTGACATTGAGAATTTACTGTTCATTCAGATGATGGGGCATCTTGGTTGGCATGAACAAGTTAGGCTGAGGGCTTGTTTCCATACTGTATCACCTGTGGACTCTATTGCAGAGTGGCTAGTTGGAAGATAAGATATTGTTCTTCCAGTTTACTAAGTCAACGGTAAAAGGCTGCAGATGGACTGGTCGGAAAGGGAGTAGGATTGAGGTGAAAGGGGCGTGTGACAGAAAGACGAGAATCATCCCTGGACAGAGAATCATCCCTGAACCTGGCAGAGAGCAGGTTCTCAGCAAAGCAATTAATCAATCTGTGTTTGGCTGTTCCTATGTAGAGGAGGAACACAAAAATGCTGGAGAAACTCAACGGGTGAGGCAGCATCTATGGAGTGAAGGAAATAGGCAACGTTTCGGGCCGAAACCCTTCTTCAGACTGATGGGGGGTGGGAGGGGGCAGGGAGAAGAAAGGAAAAAGGAGGAGGAGGAGCCCGAGGGCTGAGGGAGAGCTGGGAAGGGGAGGAGACAGCAAGGGCTAACAGAATTGTGAGAATTCAATGTTCATGCCACCAGGATGCAGACACCCCAAGCGGAATATGAGGTGCTGCTCCTCCAATTTCCGGTGGTGCTCACTCTGGCCATGGAGGAGACCCAGGACAGAGAGGTCGGATACGGAATGGGAGGGGGGAGCTGAAGTGCTGAGCCACCGGGAGGTCAGGTTGGTTAATGCGGACCGAGCGGAGGTGTTGGGCGAAACGATAGCCAAACCTACGCTTGGTCTCACCGATGTAGATCAGCTGACATCTAGAGCAGCGGATGCAATAGATGAGGTTGGTATGTAGAGGAGGTCTGATCCTGCCATAGGTGTTGTTTGTGCAGAGATTACCCTTCACTTTGTGCTTTTCTCCAGACATACTTGTTAATCAATTGGCAAAAATTACCCTGGGTGTAGGTCAATGGCAAAAGAGTAGATGATGGGCACATATGAGTGTGAAATTGTTCTGAGATATGTGGAAATACAGAGACGTGGAATAGGTTAGATGGAATTGCCCTCTCTTGGAGCTGGCATGGGTTCAATGGACCAACTGGTCTCCTGCTGTGCAGTGTTAGGCATAGATAACCATTATTTGAAGGAGCAAAGGGTACTGAATGGATGATTCTTAAGGGAAACTGGTATTCTGCATTCAGTCAAGTCTGCATTCTTGACTCATAACCATTCTGTGTAACCCATCCACAACAAGGAGTTGTTAAAGAAGGAACTGCAGATGCTGGAAAATCGAAGGTACACAAAAATGCTGGAGAAACTCAGCGGGTGCAGCATCATCTATGGAGCGAAGGAAATAGGTAACGTTTCGGGCCGAAACCCGGTCCGCAATAACCAACCTGACCTCCCGGTGGCTCAGCACTTCAACTCCCCCTCCCATTCCGTATCTGACCTCTCTGTCCTGGGTCTCCTCCATGGCCACAGCGAGCAACACCGTAAATTGGAGGAAATGCACCTCATATTCCGCTTGGGCAGTCTACATCCCGGGGGCTTGAACATTGAATTCTCCCAATTCTGCTAGCCCTTGCTGTCCCCTCCCCTTCATCAGCCATCTGGTTGTCTCCTCCCCTCCCCCAGCCCTCGGGCTCCTCCTCCGCCTTTTTCCTTTTTTTCCTTTCTTCTCCCCACCCCCTATCAGTCTGAAGAAAGGTTTCGGCCCGAAACGTTACCTATTTCCTTCGCTCCATAGATGCTGCTGCACCCGCTGAGTTTCTTCAGCATTTTTGTGTACCCACAACAAGGAGTTCTTTGTCTGCACACTTTGTTCCTAAGCTGCGTTCACCACCTTGGAAAAAACTGTGCCGAACAGTTTTCCTACAACGGAAAAGGGTTCACGTTGCCTTAAATGTTTCCTTAGAGATCCTGTGGTAGATGTCTGGGTAAGTTTGTTCCTTGGTTGATTGGCCCCACAGGCAATCGAGTAAAATCAAGGGGCACAATCACTTTCATCTTCCTTCTGATGCCGGAACACTCCAGCATATTTGTAGCCAGGAGACCTTGTGATGTAAAAACGCTTTGATAAAAACATCTAACTTTTGGCTCCTGCAACGTCAGGTTACTGATTTCTATTCAATTAAATGAATTGATTAATTCATATATAACATCCAAAAAGCCACAAATACTGAAAGTAGAGAATATTAAGGTGAAACATATGAATAAATGCTGGTGTAGAATTTCTCTTCTGGGATTCTGTGGCCATAGTTAATTAATTTTGCTAACAGAAAAAGTACTTTGAAGGGAATTATAACAACTGAGGTCCTGAATATTATGCTGGGAAATCTTATGTCTCGATTAATAAAATTACTTGGTTTTAACAAAGTATCACAGGGTTTCAAAATATTCTGAGTTATATTTATGAAATTCAGCCTTGCAAATGTTGTGATTATATGTTCATATTTCCTACTTAAAGTTAAAATATCTGATATCTGTAAATGACGGCAGGTCATACATTTTTTTTTCATTTATGAAACTCCTTTCATTACCTGAGGATCATCTAACGTGAGTTACAGCAAGTAAAATGTTTGTTTAGCACAGAAAGAGGCCATTTGATGCTACTTGTCCATGCTGGCCAATGTGCCTTCCAGAACTAGTCCCATTTTTCTGAATTTGGCCCATAAACCTTCCCTATACATGCACCTGTCCAAATATCTTTTAATCTTTATATTTGTACCCACTTCGTCTGAAGAAGGGTCTCAACCCGAAATGTCACCCATTCCTTCTCTCCAGAGATGCGGTCTGTCCCATTGAGTTACTCCAGCATCTTGTGTCTACCAACCAATTCTCTGGCAGCTCTTTCCAAATCTTTCTCCTCTCACCTTAAACTTATGGTCTCTAATTTTAGACTCTCCTATCATGGAAAAAAAACTGTAACCATTTACCTTATCGATGCCCCTCATGATCTTATATACCTCTTTGGTTTATGGCTCGTGGCTCAACCTCCTTCGCTCCACAGTAAACAGTCCCAGCGTATCCTATCTCTCCTTATAACTCAAGATCTCCAGTCCCATCACCGCTAGCTTAATCACATCCTTCCTACAGTATTACTAGAACTGCAAAACAATATTCATTGCCACAGAAAGATGTGGAGGCCATCAATGGATATTTTTAAGGCAGAGATAGATAGATTATTAATTAGTACAGGTGTCAGGGGTTATGGGGAGAAGGCGGGAGAATGGGGTTGAGAGGGAAAGATAGATCAGCCATGATTGAATGGCGGAGTTGACTTGATAGGCCGAATGGCCAAATTTTGCTCCTATCACTTATGAACTTATGAATATTCAAGTGCACTAACGGAATGTCTTGTACAACTGTAATATAACATCCTAGCTCTTGTGCCCAACGCCCGCTCTGATGGAACACACAATGCGGCTTGGATTTCCCGAATCGGCCGCTTTCTACCAGAGACCGCAGCTTCCGATAGTCCACAGGCCGAGCTGGGCTGAACTCCAATACTGGCGACCCTCAGCAAAAGATCCCAGGCCTCCGCGATGTTAAAGTCAGCGTCGCGCCCCAGCGGCCAGAAGCTCCGCAGACCGCTGCTCATCAATGTTAAAGTCAGCAGGTCCCGCTGGACGGAGCTCCAACATTGACGATCCGCGGTAAAGGGATCGCCCTGCTCCACGATGGTAATTCAGCGCTGTGCCCGCTGCTGAAGCTCTGGGCCGGTCTCCGGTAGGAAAGGCCGCGCCAATCCAGTTGGTAGGCCGCGAGGGGGAGGGGAAGATGCGACATGTAGAAAAGACGCATCTCCATCCAGGTAAGTGACTGAAAAACGGTTTCCCCCTATTCCCCCGCACCCCCCCCCCCCCCCCCACCCCCACATAAGACATACTGAGAAACATGAAAACATACATTTAGATGCACTAAAAATAACAAAAAAAGGCGAAAGGACTAATGAGCTGCTGGTGAGGCAGCCACTGTGGTGACGTCACCTGATGGATACCACTTCATGGTTTTATTAGGGTGTTTTATGCTACAGAAGTTGTGCTGGGGTTCTGCATGAGATGACGCTCAAATATAATACTTCAACAATGGGATTTGTGGATGTTGGAAATGGAGACAATGGATCCAGGATCAGCAGCTTCACTTGATTTCAGCACAAAATACAATCATAATCATTTTTCTATGAAGGTTCCCGATCTGAAATCATTTCCCTCTACGATGGTGCCACAGAGGGCAGCATGGTGGTGTAATGATTACAGCATCAGAGACCCGGGTTCGATTCTGCCTACGGGTGCTTGTCACTATGGGGTTTGTATGTTCTCCCCGTGACCTACATGGGTTTTCCCCGGGGACCTCTGGTTTCCTCCCACACTCCAAAGACACACAGGTTTCTAGGATAATTGGGTTGGTATAATTATGAATTGTCCCTCCTGTGTGTAGGATTGTGATAATGTGTGGGGATCGCTGGTCAGCGTGCACTCGGTAGGCCAAAGAGCTTGCTTCCCGGGAATAACGTTTAGTGAAAGGTAAAGCCAGCAAAGTCCGATCCAGGGCCATCAGAGGTAGATAGTAGTTCAGCACTGCTCTCTGGTTGTGATAGGATGATTCACTTACCTGATAACAGATGGAAAGAAACTGTCCCCGAATCTGGTGGTGTGTGTTTTCACACTTCTACGCCTTTTGTCCAATGGGAGAGGGGAGAAGAAGGAGTGGCCAGGGTGCAACTCATCCTTGATTATGTTGCTGGCCTTGCCGAGGCAGCGTGAGGTATACATGGTGTTAATAGAAGGGAGGTTGGTTTGTGTGATGGTCTGGGCTGCGTCCACAATTCGCTGCAATTTCTTGCAGTCTTGGATGGAGCTGCTTTCAAACCAAGTTGTGATGTATCCGGATAAAATGCTTTCTATGGGGCATCTGTAGAGGTTGGTGAGTTATATGGTTATATGGTTATCTGCAGAAGTTGGTGAGATGTGAAGGGGACATGCCGAACTTCCTAAGTCTTCTAAGGAAGTAGAGGCGCGTTAGTGTGCTTTCTTGGTCGTTGCTTGAATATGGGTGGTCCAGTAGAAGTTGTTGGTGATATTCACTCCTAGGAATTGAAGGTTTCAACCATCTCTACTTCAGCCCCATCAATGCAAACTGGGGCATGTGTTTCTGAAGTCGATCGCTATCTCATTTGTCTTGTTGACATTGAGAGACATTGTCTCGATACCAGGGCACGAGGTTCTCAATCTCCTTCCTGTACTCCGTCTCATCACAAACTTGATATCCGGTCCACAATGGTGGTGTTGTCTGCAGATTTGAAAATTGAATTAGATTTGTACTTGGCTGCACAGTTGTGAGTGTACATGGAGTAAAGAAGGGGGCTGATAACGTATTCTTGGGGAGCCACTCTTTTGAGGATTATCGAGGAGGAGGATTTGTCCTCGAACCTCACTGATTGGGGTCTGTTGGTCAGGAAGCGGAGGATCCAGTTGCTGAGACGTGTGCTGACACTAAGTCTCGCTAGTTTGGTGATAAGCTTGGATGGTGAAATGGTATTAAAGCCAGATCTGTCGTTTATGAATAGGAGTCTGAGTAGATGTCCCTCTTATCCAGGTGTCCCAGGGTTTCGCAATTCAGATTCGAGATTCGGATTGGAATTCGTAAAGGCCAGTAAGATGAATAATTAACTTTTCACCATATGATGATGAAGGGAACTTCATACGAGGAAGGGAAGACAAGTGGTAGAATGGAGATGATGGAGCGCATGTATCATTGTGTACGACCCCCTCCGTATTTAGAGTAGTTGGACACAGCTTTGCCTTGAGAGACTTATTGGAAACCAGAAGTATAGGTGCAATGTCTTGGCAGGCCTTGCAACAACATTATCTTAGATAGTTGTGAAGTTGGAGAAGTCCAAATCAAGCATTGATTGGTAAAAGCAGTAGAACAGTGCAGTATGCCTTGGACTATATTCGATCAGACTTTACTGGCTTGATCTTCCACTAACGTTATTCCCTTATCATGTATCTGTACACTGTGAATGGCTCGATTGTAACCATGTATTGTCATTCAGCAGACTGGTTAGCATGCACCAAAAGCTTTTCCCTGTACCTTGGTGTAGATGATATATGCATGTGCCTTTAACATAGTGACCTCATACCTACTAACCACTCCCCATATCACAAGTATAACTACAACCTCCCCACCCACAGATCACTCTCTAGTTCCTGTGACAGACCACGTACAGCTAGTGCGATGTGTAATGCTCCAGTATGAATAAAGATAGTAAAGTAACGATGTGTCATTAGAGCATCTTTACATGGTGTCAAACCTCTTACCTTGCCCCTCCTGTCTATTGGTTTATCATTTAATTTTGTCCCAGTTTTTTGTTTCCCCTGCCTTCTCATTTCCTCGTTATGGCCACTTCTGCCCGTAAGCCTGATGTGCTCGTTTTCGATTCAGACATTGCCCATCGATGGGATGTCTTCAAACGTGACTTTGAACACTATGTCACGATCGCTCATCCTGCCGCCACCCCAGAGCTCACAGCCTCTCTGCTTCTCAACTTGGCTGGTCCCGAGGCCCTGACTCGATCTGACTTCTTCGTCTACGCTGAGGGAGAATCTGCTCGGGACCCGGTATGTCTGGTGGCTAAGTTTAATGCTATTTGTGATATTCCAACAAACTGCATCTTAGAACGTTTTAAACTGTTCGCGCGGCGTCAGCTCCTTGGGGAATCTGCTGAGAACTATGTCTTTGCGCTGCGGCACCTGGCCAGGCGCTGCCGCCTCAACACGTTGACCCCCGAGGAGATTATTAGGGACCTTCTGGTTTACGGTCTCCGCGATGATAAGCTCAGGGCCGAACTTCTGCGGAAGCCCGATCTGACTTTCAACGATGCGATGCACCCCACCCGCTTAGCTGAGGCTGTCACCTCGGCGGTGTCACCGGCTGAACAGGTGATTAACCTTGCCAGCACTTCCAGTCATCTGATGAACACGCCCTGGTCGCGGCCCCCGGGGTCGCTCGCTGCTCAAGGGGGACGTGCCCCGGGGTTCGGTACTGCTCCCGGGGGAGGTGCCCGGCAAAGGTGCCCTAATTGCAACTTCACCACTCATCAATACAATGTGTGCCCTGCCTTGGGTAAAACGTGTAATGTCTGCAAGAAATTGAACCATTTCGCTGCGGCCTGTCATTCCTGTGGGAAGCCTGTCGCTGCTCCGAGGGGCAATTTAAACAACCTATTACAAACTGATAGTGAGTTCAGCTCCCCGTGCTATTTCGACGAACAGTCTGTATCTGAATCCGACTCCTCTCAGGGGGAGAACTGCCTGTATACTGTGTTGGGCGCACCTGCTATGATAACGGACCCTTGTGTGCGAGTCACTGTGAACAACTCGACCTTCACTGCTAAGATTGACACCGGGGCAGTTGCGAACGTTATGTCAACAACACTTCAAACAGATAAGAACTAATGAGCAGATTTTTTCTGACAGCTCAACTTTGCATGCCTACGGGGGAGGGGTTCTTACTCCTGTGGGGAAGGCTACGCTAAGCTGCAAGATACTACAGTCCTCTCGGCCCCTCACCTTCTATCTCCTCGATCAAAAATGCATTACCCTGCTGGGTATCCGGGCATGCCAGGAAATGGGCCTGGTATCCTTCCACCGTGACATTCACCAGGTGCAGGCCCTCATGGACCCGTTGGCCGAATACCCCGACCGCTTTGATGATGATCTGGGCAAACTGCCCTGCAGCTACAAGATTGTAGTAGACCGTAAGGTCGATCCAGTGGTCAATGGACCTCACCGTGTCTCCTTCGCCATGAAGGCCAAAGTGGAGTCGACACTACACAATATGGTAAAAATGGGCATCCTAAAGGCGGTCATCGAGCCCACCAGGTGGGTCTCTACCATGGTTGTTGCCACGAAAAAGGACAAAAGCGAGATACGCATCTGCATCAACCCCAAAGACCTCAACCTGGCCATTAGACGCCCACACTACCCTATGAGAACGGTAGAAGAAGTCGCTGCACGGGTTGGTCCGGCAACGGTCTTTTCTGTCCTCGATGCCAAAAGCTCCTTCTGGCAAATACCACTGGACGAGCAGTCGTCCATCTTGACAACCTTCGCCACCCCCTTCGGCAGATTTCGGTTTCTCCGAATGCCATTCGGAATCAACTCTGCCAGCGAGGTATTCCAACGGACAATGGAACAGCTGTTTACCGATCTACTATGCGCCATCATCGTTGACGACATCCTCGTTTACGGTAAGGATGTCGCCGAACACGATGTCAACCTCCGCCAGGTCCTAGACCGGGCCCGGGAAATCAACTTGAAACTGAACCCCAAGAAGTGCCGATTTCGCGTCCCGGAGGTCACCTATGTTGGACATGTATTCACCGCCGAGGGGTTAAAGCCAGACCCGCAAAAAACGGCTGCCATTTCCGAGATGCCTTCTCCTACTAATGTGGCAGGCCTACAACGCTTCCTGGGGAAGTTCATCCCCGACCTCAGCAAGCTCAGCGCTCCCCTGAGGGATTTGATTAAAAAGGACACGTCCTGGGCTTGGTTCCCCCACCACCAGAAAGCGTTCGACATCCTTAAATCCAAGCTAATCAGCACCCCCACGCTCAAGTTTTTTGACCTGCAGCGTCCCATTGTCCTCACCTGCGATGCCTCTCAGTTCGGACTCGGTGCCGCCTGTCTCCAGGTCCATGACGGCCTACAGCTGCCTGTCTCCTTCGCATCCCGCACCATGACCACCACCGAACAGCACTACGCGCAGATCGAGAAGGAGCTACTGGCCGTGGTGTTTGCCTGCTCCAAATTCAAAGACTACGTCCTGGGCAACACTTTCACCATTGAAACTGACCACCAGCCGCTTGTCACCATTCTCAACAAGTCGATCCATGTCGCCTCATCACGCCTGTAGCGCATGATGCTGCAGCTCCAACGCTTCACGTTCGATGTGGTTTATCGTAATGTAAGGACATGTTCGTGGCCGACACGTTGTCTCGCGCCCCGCTGACGTCCACCGTTCGCCACCCCTATGAGATGTCTGATCTGATAGTGCTCCAAGTGAACATCGTCCCTTCACAGCAGATGAAGTCCCTGGTTGAACACACTGCCAATGACCCTGCCCTGCAACAGCTTTCTGCCGTCATCCAGCGGGGCTGGCCCGACCGTCGTTCCGCGCTGCCGACTGGCGCCGTGCCCTACTTCCTGGTCCGTGACGAGCTCGTACTACACGACGGTGTGGTGGTGAAGGGTCACAAGGTTGTTGTGCCTGCTGCACTGCACGACCACTATTTTCAGGTCGCTCACCGCGAACATCCTGGGGCCGAAGCCACCATGTCTCTCGCCCGGAGCCAGTTCTATTGGCCGGGTAGGGCCCAATACATCCGGGAGAGGGTCTCCTCGTGTTCCACCTGCAACAGTCTCGCCCCCCACCAGCAGCGCCAGTCGCTTCTGCAGCAGCCTGCCCCCAAACTGCCCTGGATTGCGGTTGCCATCGGCATTTTCGAGTGGCGGGGCAAACACTTCCTGGTTCTCGTTGACTCCTACTCCAGCTGGTTTGTGGTCGACCGGCTGCACTCCCTAACCTCTTCGGCCATCATCGACAGGTTATACCCTCATTTTGGCACTTTTGGCCCCCCGGCAAGCCTGCAGTCGGACAATGGCAGCCAGTTCACGAGCGCCGAGTTTAAAGCGTTCGCTTCCAGATGGAACTTCCACCATTTCACCAGCAGCCCGGAGTACCCGCAAAGCAACGGTCTGGCCGAGCGTGCCGTCCGCAGTGCGAAGAACCTGCTGGAACAATGTGGTGGCATTAACTCCGATTTCTATCTGGCCCTCCTCAACCTCCGCAACATTTCCCGCGACTCTGCCATGGGTTCCCCTGCTCAGCGGCTCATGTCTCGCGCTACCAGACTCCCGCTCCCTGTGGCCCAGCGCTCCCTCATACCATCTGTCCTCCCGCCTGCGGCGGTTCAGAAACGCATTGCCTTCAGGCACGATGTCCAAAAGCATTCCCATGACAGGTCCTGCCACCCGCTGCCGCGCCTCTTCCCCGGGCAAGTTGTCCGTATGCAGACCCCTTCCGGTCACTCCAAGCTCGCTACCGTCGTCGGCTCTGCGGGGTCGCCCAGGTCTTATCTCGTCGACCATGCGGGAGCCATTTACCGACGGTCCCGCCAGCACCTTTGGCTCGTCAACGAGCCGCGTCCTCCTGCCGCGGATCCCTTTGCTCCCCCACTGCCGATTTCGCCTCCGGGCGATGCTCTGCCCGTCCTTCCTAACATGCAACGGTCTACACCACCTCAACTCCTTCCGTCCCACCCTACTCCGGCTAGTCCTCACTCTGCCCGCCCCTGATCCCGCATCACCTCCGGTTCTGGTGCTGCGGTCTCCTCCGTCTCCTCCCGTTTCCCCCTTTCAGGTTCGTCTGCCCCCATCGGTGCCTCTTCTTCATGCCGGAAGGGAGGATGGCGAGACGCGAACCCGGTCGGGACGTCTTGTCAAACCGCCTGTCCGCTATGGCGATTTTGTTTAACTGTCCTAGCGCATGAGCCGTGGTCGGCCTGTCACTATTGTATTTGCCTGTCGTTTCCAAGGGGAAGGATGTAGATGATATATGCATGTGCCTTTAACATAGTGACCTCATACCCACTAACCACTCCCCATATCACAAGTATAACTACAACCTCCCCACCCACAGATCGCTCTCTAGTTCCTGTGACAGACCACGTACAGCTAGTGCAATATGTAATGCTCCAGTATGAATAAAGATTGTAAAGTAACGATGTGTAGTTATAGCTTCTTTACACTTGGTACATGTGACAATGAACTAAACTAAACTGTCAAGAATTCTTGCAAGAGTGAAGTGGCTAAGGAATATCCAGGATCAGTGTATTCTCCACCAAGATCACACTGATGGCATAATTAGGATGACAATCATCCAGTCAAAGTCAAAGTATACTTTATTGTCATTCAGACTTTTCAGTCTGAACGAAATTTCATGCCTTGCAGTCATAACATGGAATAAGATAACAAAACACACAATGAACACAGTTTAACATCCACCACAGTGAGTCTACCAGGCACCTCCTCACTGTGATGGAAGGCAAAAGTCCTTAAAGTCCTTGACTCTTCCCTCCTTGTTCTCCCTCTGCGTTGAGGCGATCCAGGCTTCCGATGTTGTGACCCCGCCGGATGATGGTAAGCCTCGCGGCCGAATCCGAGCTCCGCGAACGAGCCGGTTCAAACTCCGCGGTCCGGGGCGGACGAAGCTGCCGCCCTCCAGTCCAGCGGACGAAGCCGTTGTTGCGGGAGCTATGGAGAACCGGTCACCAACCTGGGACCTGCGAGCTCCCGATGTTGTCGTCCACTGGGCCCGCGGCCGAAGCCTCCGAGGCTCCGAAGTCGGGCCGCCGCCGCCGCCGCCGCAACGTCACCACAGCCCCAAAGTCGGCCTGCCTCGCGTTGGTAAGTCCTGGCTCTACCTCCGGAGCCTCGAGGTCGGTCCCAGTTGGAGGCCGCCAGCTCCGCGATTAGGCCTCAGCGCAGACGGAGACGGAGACGGTGGATACGACAAGAAAAGGTCACATCCCCCCCGAAGGAAGAGATTAAAAACAAGTTTCCAAAAGACAAACGGACTGCAGGCGAGCCGCAGCTACCATGTTATGTTCCTTTTTTTGATGTCCATCCAGCTGGTGTCCAGAATAACAGGATACATTAAGAATGGCTGCCCTGTGAGAAACAAGGTGGTGAAAGGGAACAAAGAATAGAGGCATCACATCCCACTTGAATGCCGAGCCTACACCTCTCAGGGTGTCAAATTAAAATTCCCAAGAGAAATAATGTTTCAGAAATCAGAGCAGTGATTTGAGCTGCTTGCCCATGCCCCTGGTGAAGCCGTAGGTTTTGTTCCAAAGGATGAAAATGTATAGCTGCCTAATTGTATACACATGATCGGATGAGAAATTATGAAGTTGTAGTTTCATTTATTAAAAATGTCCAACCATTTTCACTGGGCATGCTTAAATAAGAATCTGGCATTTCTCGTTTAGCAACTAAGAAAGCTCAGCAGGCAACAGTGATTCAATGCTCCACAGTGACCTCTGATCCTTTCCTCAGTGGCTACCCAGAACAGCTCAGTGGACAGAGAATGTTGAAGATACCCAGCAGATCATTCAGCAGATACAGATCACAGTATCTGTGAAGTTCATTGAAAGGCCATCACTTTGGCTATTTCCAACTATGGAGCTGTATTGACTGAAATCCCGCTCTCCCAAAATAAGAAGAGAAGGTGCCTGTGAACAGAACAATTGAATTTTTTAAAAGCCTGCAAGAAGAAGCTAAACATCTGGGATGTTTCTGACACACTCCATTTTCCTGAAGATTTTGTGCGTAAAATGAATCAGGAATTTGACTGCGGAAGCTGTCTGTGGAAAAATTAATGCCACAAATGATGTCATTATTTACAGTGATGGGCTTCATATTTTTGTCGGAATGGACAACCTGTTTTTCTTTTCACTGTCATTTACAAAAGTGAAAGCTTCCATTGAAGCCACCAGCTCTAAAACAATGCCAATCTCATTCTTCAGTGCTGTATTTGCGTGCAGGCAGAATCGGCTTTTCAAATCTTCTCAGCTGTTTTTGCGAGAAAACTTTATAATTAAATGCACCCTTTAAATAGATAAGGGAATATTAATATATTTTTGTTCAGCCTGTTTAATTTAGTTTTTGTCATCTGCTCTGGGCAGTCTGTGA
Source organism: Malacoraja senta (assembly GCA_038087875.1). Lineage (NCBI taxonomy): Eukaryota > Metazoa > Chordata > Chondrichthyes > Rajiformes > Rajidae > Malacoraja > Malacoraja senta. The sequence continues at coordinate 262,046,495 of CM075977.1, read as the reverse complement.
CTTGGGCGTATGTCCATTGGTGAGTAGATTCCGGCTGTCAAAACTCATTCCAATCTCAGTAGCTGCAAGGCAGTTCATATCAGTGCAGAGTCTATCAAATGGTGCATATTACTTTAGTCCCTTATTTATTTCAATGTACAGATAGGTTGGGCTAACCATATTAATAACAATATTGCATAAGTGTGGAATACCTGGATTGTATATGAAATAACTTTCTGGGACTACTGTGCTGAGGGACTAACCGAAAACCGGCCAACATAGATGAGGTTCGTGTAATGAGAAAGGATCAATTGGCAATCAGGTTGCATAATGCCCCAAAGGGAGGAATGAACAGTAGATTATAGAAATCATTAAGATGGAGCACAATATAATTGATTCTGATACAAGGGCCTTGAATCTCAAAAAAGAAAAACTGCAATGGTAGGGGGACGAGAGTGGGTGAAGCTACATTGCGAATATTACAAAATGGAGTCGATTGACTTGGATAGGCTGGGTGAGTGGGCAAATGCATGACAGATGCAGTATAATGTGGATAAATGTGAGGTTATCCACTTTGGTGGCAAAAACAGGAAAGTAGACTATTACCTGAATGGTGGCCGATTAGGAAAAGGGGAGATGCAACGAGACCGGGATGTCATGGTACACCAGTCATTGAAAGTGGGCATGCAGGTGCAGCAGGCAGTGAAGAAGGCGAATGGTATGTTAGCATTCATAGCAAAAGGATTTGAGTATAGGAGCAGGGAGGTTCTACTGCAGTTGTACAGGGTCTTGGTAAGACCACACCTGGAGTTTTGCGTACAGTTTTGGTCTCCTAATCTGAGGAAGGACATTCTTGCCATAGAGGGAGTACAGAGAAGGTTCACCAGACTGATTCCTGGGATGTCAGGACTTTCATATGAAGAAAGACTGGATAGACTCGGCTTGTACTCGCTACAATTTAGAAGATTGAGGGGGGATCTTATAGAAACTTATAAAATTCTTAAGGGGTTGGACAGGCTAGATGCAGGAAGATTGTTCCCGATGTTGGGGAAGCCCAGAACAAGGGGTCACAGTTTAAGGATAAAGGGGAAATCTTTTAGGACTGAGATGAGAAAAACATTTTTTACACAGAGAGTGGTGAATCTCTGGAATTCTCTGCCACAGAATGTAGTTGAGGCCAGTTCATTGGCTATATTTAAGAGGGGGTTAGATGTGGCCCTTGTGGCTAAAGGGATCAGGGGGTATGGAGAGAAAGCAGGTACAGGATACTGAGTTGGATGATCAGCCATGATCATATTGAATGGCGGTCGGTGCAGGCTCGAAGGGCCGAATGGCCTACTCCTGAACCTATTTTCCATGTTTCTATGTTTCTATGATTGTATGTTGGCAAACATTGTTCGAGAGCATGGATAAACTGCAACAATTGTTTATTCCTCTCTGGCAAAACAATAAAAATAAAATAGCTGACACCTATTTCCAATGGTTGAAAATTAGGGATAGTAATAATGCAATACAATACATCTTAATAGTACAGGCCCTTCACGATGCCTGTGCTGAGCATGATGCCAAATTTAATTAATCCCTTCTACCTGCACATGATCCATAACAATCCCCCACTCCCTGCACATTCATGTGCCTACCTAAAACACCATAATTGTATTTCCCTTCAACACTCCCTCAGGCAGCACGCTCCAGGCACCCTCTGTGTAAAACACTTGCCATGCACATTCTCCTTTCAACTTTCATCCTCTTGCCTTATAGTGATGCTCTCAGGTATTTGACATTTTTCACTGAGAAAAGGGACTGTGACCATCCCATTCACACGCTGCCTTTCCTGCCCTGGACCACCAACATCGCCTGAGTGAAGCCACCCGCCAACTGGTCTGCGGAGCTTCTAGCCATGGGCATGGCATGGACTTACAATCCGGAGCCTGGGATCCCTCACCGGGGATCGCCGGAGAAGAGCTCCAACCGCCGGCCTGCGGCCTGTAGCATCGTGAAGCCGCGGTCTCCGGTAGGAAAGTGCCGATTCGGGACCCCCAAGCCGCAGAGTGTGTTCGACCGTCCCGACGTCGGAGTGTCAATCATCCTGACGAGAGGGCCTGTACATCCGACCATCCGTAGCGGCGACTACGGAGAGGATATGGCCCCGACCATGGGTGAAGAAGGAGGACTGACTGAACTTTGTTGCCTTCCAACACAGTGAAGAATGCTGTGGTGGATGTTTGTGTTAAATTCTACTGTGTTTGTGTGTTCTTTTTAAGTGTATCGCTGCTGGCAAATTCATATCACTGCACCTTCGGGTGCATGTGGCGAATAAAATTGACTTTGGCTTTGACTTTTGACTTTGACTGGAGGAACAGCTCCTCATATTCTGCTTAGGTGGCTTACAACCCTACAGTATGAACATTGAATTCTCCAACTTAAGTCATCTCTAACTACCCATCCACCCAAGCCCCCCCCACCCCCCCTGTTTCTCTCCCACAATCATTCTCTCTAACCCCACCCCCTTGCCTCTCCCCCTCCCCTGTGCTCCACTTGGACTCCCGCCTATTTCTTCCCCCCCACCCTGCTGCGTTCCTCTCCCTGGCTTCACAATCTGTAACTGTTTTGTTTAATCTCTGGCCCTTGTTCTATCCATCTGCCTGTGAAAAAGCACCTCTCACATTAGGGGTGCTTTTCTGACCTCATAATAAGATATGACATGCCGCATAGAGAGCTATTCTGACTGTCCCTAATTACCTCTTTCCCTTCCAAATGAAAGCAAATCATATCCTGAAGAATCCTCTCCAATAGCTTCCCTACCAATGAGGCTCACTGGCCTCACAGGTCTGTGGAGGTGCAGTCGTTGGTGTAGAGAGAGTAGAGGAGAGGAGAGAGTACGCAGCCTTGCGGTGCTCCTATGCTGAGTGTCTGTGGGTCCGAGATGTGCTTTCCCAGCCTCAAATGCTGCTTCCTGTCTGTCAGGAAGTTGGTGATCCACCGACAGAGGGGTTCAGGCACAGTCAACTTGGAAGAGAGGTGAATTCCAATCACTGATGACATTTGAGGCCAAATTATTAAATGTATTCAAGAACATAGAACATAGAACAGTATAGCACAGGGTGGGCCCTTCGACCCACAATGTTTGTGCCTGTGTTAGATGTTGTTCTTATGGTTTGGAGGGATATGGACCAGAGTCGCTGGGATGTGTTGGCCAGAGTGGGCAAGTTGGGCCGAAGGGCCTGTTTCCACACTGTATCACTATGATTATATGACTAAATAGATCAAGGGCATGGAGAGAAAGCAGGAACAGGATTCTGAATTGGGATAGTCAGCCATGTATTGAATGACAGAGCAGGCAGGAAGGGTAGATTGGTTTCCTCTGTCGTCTACTTTCTATGTTTCTTCTCATACCAAAACAGCTAGAGTGTCTTTTTCCCTGTAAAGCTCTTTGTAGTTTCCTCTGTATTTCCTCTGATCTGCTAGGTAAGATGGTCATGAGGTCAACACCTTATTAGCTAACCTTTGTTAAAAGGGCATAAATGCATTAGAAATAGCTGTCCTGGGGATGGTTATGGTTCTGATGGCCAATGAAGTTGGCTCCTAACACTGATAAAAGAGGCCACACTGTTGCCACGTGCCCTATTCTCCACAACTGGGGATCAATCAGGAAGTTTGCTGTCTGAAATGTTCTGGCTAATGCTGCCTATTATGTACTCTCCTCATAACAAACAGCACAATAGGAGCAAATAATCCATTGTTGAGAATCGCCAGCACTACTAATAGCCACTCTCAGATTTCACCTTCTGGTTGCTGCTGGAGACTGCCTGACTGTACAGTTGTAAGATGAGTTCCAATGCACTTCAGAATACTATATGAGTCTCTTTATCATGACATTACCGACATTCTTCCCAACATTATTTGCTGTAAATTGACTGACCTGATGAGTCAAAGAACTCTCTGGACACTTAAAACTTGCCACAAGGAGAAATGGACTGCTTGGTCATGCAAATTTTGGATTCATAGACTCCGATTATTTGTACAACAAAGAAGAAAATCTTTTAGCCCATTAAGCCTGTGTCTGTCAAAACTGCCAACCTAACTCCACCTTAAAGGATGTATGGAATCAAAGGATCTTATGAAGGATCACCCTTGGTCAGGATGAGGTGAGGGGGATGGGGGTGTTGCGGTCAAGGAATGAAAACCTCACATTGTTAATGTTGCTCATTCAACCCTCGAGATGTGGTAAAGACATGTTGGCTTGACCAATGTCCTTTTGCAACAAGAACATACTGCCCTCACACACTGGGCTTTATTGCTTTTCCAGACCTACTGGGGTTGATTGTTAGTTGCTCTCTGGAATGGACAAGCACGCTACTCAAAACCACCACAATGCTGAGAATAAAACCAGAAAACTGGGGGCATGTGGCAGCCCTCAGGACTCAGTGTTAAACTCAACAATTTCAGATAACCAGCCTTTCTAGTCGGTATCTTAATTGGTCAATTAGAGTCATAGAGTCTTCGAGTCATACAGCCCTTCGGCCCAACCTGCACATGTCGAGCATCATGTCCCATCTACACTAGTCTCACCTGCCTGCATCTGGCTGCGTTTCAAGTATTGTGTGCAGTTCTGGTTGCCCAACGAGAGTAAGAACGCGAAGGTTTTGGAAAGAGTTTACCAAAATGATACTTTGATTAGGGTTGTATTAGATACAGGGAGAGGTTGGATAGACTTGGATAGTTTTCTCTGGAATGCCGGAGGTTGTGGGGAGACCTGATTGAAGTATATAAAAGTATGAGAGACGTTGAAGGTGTAGAAGTCAGAACCTTTTTATCAACTACTAGAGTGCATAGGGTCAAGGTGAGAGGGGAAAGTTTAAAGGAGATGTGCGGGGCAAGGTTTTTTAACACAGATGGTGGTGAGTATCTGGAACGTGCTGCGGGGGGGGCGCTGGTTAAGACAATACGATAGTTGCATTTAAGAGATTTTTGGATAGGCATATGGATATGCAGGGATTGGAGGGATATGGATTATGTGCAGGTAGATTAGAGATGGTCTTGGCATGATGTTCAGCACAGACTGTGTGCAGAAGAGCCAGTTCTTGTGCTGTACTGTTATATGTTCAATGTTCTATATTCTATATCCCCACTGATTTCTTCATCCTCCCACTCTCAGTGACCGAGCACAGTTTCCTTATTTTGATGAAGGATCATTGACGATGATACCTGATTATATGAATGTTCAAAGCACTTTCAGTATTTATTTAATGTTAGATCTCATACAGACACTGATCATTTCATTCTTCCCTCTGTCCATTCCAACATTTTCAAGCTACGAAGAAGGATTAAGATGAAAGATGCCGCAGCTGTCTGAATGAGTCCAAATATGTCAACGGCCAGGATAATTGATGCCATCACGTTGTATATCAATGATTTGAATGAGGGGATTGAAGGCTTTGTGGACAAGTTTGCAGATGATGCAATGACAGGTGGAGGGGCAAGTAGTGTAGAGAAAGCAGGGACTCTGCAGAAGGACTTGAACAGGTTGGGAGAGTGGGATGAGAAGTGGCAGATGGAATACAGTGTAACGAAGTGTGGAGTCATGCTTTTTGGTAGTAGAAAAACAGGTATAGATTATTTTCTAAATGGGGAGATAATCCAGACACTCATGAGTATCACGAGACTTCACTGTTTCAAATAAGGAAACAACTATTTTTAACTAAGATTAGGTAAACCTGTCTCTCTCAGACTGTTGTCAATCTTTAGAACTCTCTCTCTAAAAGGACTGTATTGTAGTGTCTACATATTTTTAAGGCAGAGGTAGATAGGTTCTTGAAGGACAAGGGGGTGAAAGGATTTGGGTGTAGAGTTGAGGTTATGATCAAATCAACCATGATCCTATTTACTGGTAAAGCATGCTCAAGGGGCCGAGTGGCCTACCCCTGATCTGATCCATGTGTTTTGTATGGAGACGCTGGAAATCCAAAATAAAAAGTGTGAATTCTGGAAATGCTTAGCTGGTCAGGCAGCATCTGGAAACAGAAAGAGCTTGGTGACCTGAACTTAACTACTTCTTATTCCTTCTCTCCAGAGATGCTGCCTGTCCCGCTGAGTTACTCCAGCATTTTGTGTCTACCTTCTACTTCTTATGAAAAGTCATTGACATGATGCACTAATATATTTCATTCCGCTCAGATGCCGCCTGACGTGTTGAGTACTTTCAGCATTTTTATTTTTAATTCAAACAAATGAGCTTCATGAATCCAACAATCCGTGAGGACGGTCACGGTGGCGCAGCGGTAGAGTTGCTGCCTTACAGCGAATGCAGCGCCGGAGACCCGGGTTCCATCCCAACTACGGGTGCTGTCTGTATGGAGTTTGTCAGTTCACCCCCGTGACCTGCGTGGGTTTTCTCCAAGATCTTCGGTTTCCTCCCACACTCCAAAGCCGTACAGGAATGTAGGTTAATTGGCTTGGTGAATGTAAAAATTGTCCCTCGTGGGTTATAGGATAGTGTTAATGTGAGGGGATCGCTGGTCTGCGAGGACCCGGTGGGCCAAAAGGGCCTGTTTCTGCGCTGTATCTCTCCACTATAAAGAATCCTTAGGCTTCTAAATACATTTTAGTTGTGAATTATTAGAGCTGATCACATGTAAAAATAAAATGTGGACCTACGTCTCTAAAGGCAGCCCTCTCACCGATGCCTCCCGGAAGAGCATTTCCTTTTATTTTCTCTTTCTAATAAATATTTTGGTCTTCTCTGGATACTCTGGTTTCCAAACACCACACACATCCCAATGAGGGTTCACAGTTTAAAAATAAGGCAACAACTATTTTTCCTTTTGTGGATTTGTAGGTAAAATTGGTTGCTGTAAAATTGCTTTTATTTAGTTTGGTTTAGTTTAGAGATAGAGCATGGACCTCTACCTGCATGGATAGATCATGGAGCATTGGCCCATGGAGTCTAAGCTGACCATCAATCACCCATTCATACCCCTTCTAAGTTATCCCACTTTCTTGTCCACTCCCGTCACAATAGGCACAATTTACAAAGAGATGGATAGATTCTTGATTAGTATGGGTGTCCGGATTATGGGGAGAAGGCAGGAGAATGGGGTTGAGATGAAAAGATAGATTATCCATGATTGAATAGTAGACTCGATGAGCCAAATGGCCTAATTCAGCTCCTATGAATTATGAACTTATGAAATCATGATAAGATTACAGTCATAAAATATCAGGCCTCATATTAATTCAGACTCGATTTCCAGCATGGCAGAAACATTCTGGAGTGTTACTAACACGTGAAATGAAATAGAGTTCCCCACAACTCCATTTATGTCAGTACAATATGAGACAAATTCAAAGTCGTAATATTAGAAACAGAATAGAACCTTTACTAATATGGCTTGCCCTGTTTTTTGCAATTGATTAAAATTTATGTTATCTTTATTTATGTAACTGCTTCAAGCTTTGCAAAAACAAACGGGTAGCACAGTGGTGCAACCTCTAGAGCCACTGCGTCACAGTTCCAGAAACACAAATACATTCCTGACCTCAGGTGTTACCTGTACAGTGATTGCACTGTGACCAAATGGGTTTCCTCTGGGTACTCTAGTTTGCTCACAAAGACAGACTGGTGGCAGGTTATAGAAACAAAGAACTGCAGATGCTGGTTTAAAAAAAAGAGACAAAGTGCTGGAGTAACTCAGCAGGTCAGGCAGCATCTCAGAAGAACATGGACAGGTGACTTTTCAGTTCTGGACCTGTTAATCCTGGCCAAATTGGAGCAGCCAGGATATTAAAATTGAGTGCTGCTAGGTCATTTTGGTCAAATCAAATGTGCCTTTTGCGGAACTGGGACAAGCTGCTGAATGGTGCCAGATTGTCTGCGGCCAAGATAAGAGCTGCAGGGAAGAATGGGACATCTGCAGATTTGTACAATAAAGTGAATTCACAAATTGCATGCAACTGATTGGGTCAATGCAAATTAGATATACAAAGTGTAAATAATGTTGCAAAGCCTTATTTGAACAGTTGTGGATTGGTTAAGATGTTGAGCTTTGTCTGAGCTGTTTGAATCCCAGGGCTCATGTTGCCATGTTTGCTTCCTTCTAGAAGCTCCTTTCGAATACAATGTATTCATTACTGTGTTATTGGGTTAGGGTACTGTCTATCATGTACTGTGTTAATCGATATTTGTTATTGGATGGTATAGAGACCACCCCCATGTGGTTCGGCCCCTCTCTGCTTACACGAGGCTAGAAGGGCTTGGCCAAGCAGATACAAGGATCCAGAATAAAGTTTAGTTGCTCAAGTGCTTGATTCAGTATTTTATTGACTGAATAGACTGGGGTGAGCTTAGAATGAGCTATTTACATTGGGGGATCGTCCGGGATCTCAACAGACCACCAAACACAAGTTTGCGATTAAGGGTGTTGAGCTGTCTCGATCGCGAGTGCAGAAATCGGCGCCACGGTGCAGTTTTCACATTGATTTCAGCACTTCACTAGTCGGAGCAGATCGATCATTTGCAGGCTTGGGAAAGGGTCCCAACATGATTGTAGAACAGATTCTAGCAAGCACAGGGGGGTGATAGCACTCCTTTGGGTTAGGGGCCCATAAAACCAGGGTGGGGATAGAGGCCCTGCTGGGGTTGGCTTAGAGGCCCTTTCCTGGGTTAGAGGCCCCAAACTTGGTCATAGTTGGCAGACTGCAGCTGTTTGCGAAAACCATAAATTCAGACTTGGGTTAAAAGCCCTACCCAGATTTGATATCCAATTGGTGGGATATTGAAAACAAGTCTGGTTTACCAATCAAACATTCCTGAAAGTCCGTTGAGAATAATTTGTGAGAAAATTCCTCAGGAAGCAGAGAGATTAATGAAATTGTCGGGGAAATTAAATAAAGTTTTAGGGAACGAACTTTGGCCCATGGGGGGGGGGGGGGGGGTGGGGTTAAAGTCTGTAATAGGAATAGCCGACATAGAGACAATTATTAGGAGATATGGGAACAGTGAAGAAGGGAACGAGCTTATTGAAATATGGAAAATGTTCTTTACTGAAAGGAAAGTAACTAAAGAAGTCGTTCTGCTTTCTGCTTTGAGAATGGCAGCATCAAATTTGGGGATAAGAATAGAAGAAGGGAGAATCGGTCCTTCTCTAGGTATTTTGGAAGAGGGAGAGAAAGATATTGGAAGTCAGCAGCAGGAGCAGGAGAGAGCATCGACTTTCAAAAGGGGAAATGACTACGATTGTCTTAAAGGGGAGGTGCTGACTAAAATTAAACTCATCAAATTTAGTAAGAATTTAGTTAGTGTGGATCTCGAAGGGAGAGAAGCCCAATATATTAAAGGATGGGTAGACTTTTTTTTGAACAGAGGCACAGCATTCCTCTCAGCCCTCTCATGTTCTTAGTTCTAAAACACCTTGCACAGCTTGCAAACAGGGCGCTCGTGTGGAGTCAGCGGTATCTTCGACTCCAACCCCGAAATTTAAATCAGGGAAATCGGGAGAGGACTCTCTAGCTCCGACGATTGCTTCACCAGCAGAGGATAGTCTGGGGGATCAGGGAGCTAGAAAGAAGGTTCCTCAGAAGTGGGTGCCGAAATTAATTGGGAAACCAAGTGGGGAAGTAAAGGAATCCTTCCTAAAGATTCCGGTAGCAGAAAGAGCAGTTTCTCTAAGGGGGCTATGAAATAGCTGATCCTGATATCGCTAAAATTATAAGATCAGAACAAATCCCCGATATTATGGATATGGAGTGGATTCCCCATAGGCAATTCCCAAGTAGGAAGCTGCCTACTCCGCCTTTAGAATTAGATCCCGCAGTAGGTATAGATTACCCCCGGGCTACAGACATCCCCATTCCAGTGCAACCTGGTTCAACGGCAGCTAAATCCTTCCAGAGACCCATACTAAGAATCCAGAAAAGGGAAGTAACATCGAAGGAGGAGGAAGAATTTAAATCCTGGATCCCTCCTGGTTACCTTGGGGACATGCCAATCCGAGAGCCGACATTCCCTCAATTTGGTTGGAGAGGCAATAGCGATGTGAGACTCGATCAATGTTACATCTGTGGGGAAACGGGACATTGGAGCAGATCTTGCCCTATAAGGGAACACCAAGGAGGAAGGTGTCAAAGAAGAGGGCCACGGGGTCTAAGAAGTCAGTGGATCCCTAGAGGTTATAGGGACACTTGGGTCCCTGAAGATAGAGGAAGGCTTTGATTTGAAGAATTGAATATAGTTTTGAAAATGAAGTACTCCTCTGTGGTTTGAGGGCAAGACACCTACTTTGTGCCTAAATTATAGTCATTAGAAATAAATTGACAACATTTTGAATTTGATCTCTAAATTGTATGGTGATGAATTGGAAGGACTTTAAAGTTTGAGATTTGGAATTGACCAATGAGATCTGGCTTAGGAGCATTTAAAATTTAATTATTAACTTGGTATTTTTATTGTCTCATCCCCAGACAGGCAGCCAAAGATGGGTAGGATTTTTCAAAGAACATCAGGGAATGATGGAACTTGGGAAGATCTGGTAAAATGGAAGAGATATTCAGGGAACATGAGAGTTGGCATTCGAAGAGTAAGAACGAGGAAATGTGAATAGCAAGACTCCCCTTTGAGAGACCAAAGTTAACCACATAAGAAAGTATTATGGGCTTGTCCCACTTTCCCGAGTTACTCACGAATTCTCCCGAGTTTTCCCCTTGATTCAAACTCGGAGAATGTCCGTAGTGAGTCTCTAGGAGGCCGTAGGAGTTCGTAGATCTTTCGTAGCGGCTTGTAATGCCAGCCGTAGGTACAAGGGGCATCAGGTAAGCCGGGACGTTTTTCCAGCGTTGAAAAATGTCCACGAGTAAAAAAAATTGCCCTGAGTACCTACGGCTGGCATCGAGTTTGAATCAAGGGGAAAACTCGGGAGAATTTGTGACTAACTCGGGAAAGTGGGACAGGGGTTAAACTCAGTGGTAAAAGGAAACTAGTTATAAGAAATAACCCCTATTGACTGAGAGCGTATTCAAAATACTAAGGAAGAGGTACTGGAGGAGAAGTCTGATTGCATTAGAAGGAGGAAGAAGGGAATGGATATTGGTATCAGAGTCGATGTATTTGACCGATCGATCTAAATTTGTCTAACCCTTGATAGTAAAGTGGCTTCTATTATCAAGGCGCAAAGATATTGTCCCTATATTCGGCATTCTTAATTGATTTTATAATAAAATTAACAACATGGAACTTGATTGATTAAATTTGAACAGCTGGGAATTCCACAGGAATTGGATGGATTTGTGTTATCGACCACAAGCTGTGGAATGAGAAGGGTGAGACCGACCCTGGAATTTATAACATTAAATTGAAGGCTGAGACTGAATTTGGTTGAATTGGAACATTCATCATGATTTGCTTTAAATAAGAGTCACGCCTGTAGGAAAATCTGGACTGAACCCAACTGAAATTTATATGAGAAACCATCATCAGATATACATTGAAGAACATCATGTGAATACGGAGAGGGCTGATTAGTGTTGATCCTAGGATAGTAAAGAATATATTATAGAGCAGAATAGTGATAGTGAAATAGAAAAGGGCTTGTGAATGACAGAATAGGAACACAGTGGAATGTATGGGAAAGCATTAGTGCAGGAATGGTAACTTGCTTTGTCCCAAGTTTTTCAGGAATTATAGGCTATAGGTTCGACTATGGAAAGGGATGAAAGAATGGGCAACAACATGGATGGAGGGAATTCTCTCCCACAAAAACTCGGGAGATGAAGACTCATCAGACGGAAATTCTGAAGCTACGCCCACGAAAACTCGGGAAGCTTGATAAGATTCTGGGAAGAAACATCATCATCTTGTTGTTGTTAATAGATGGAAAATGTAATAGTCACACATATGTATATCTGATTACCTGATTATCTGATTCTTTGGTTATCATAAATGATGGTTTATCATATATGATAAAAAGGAAGGAATGTTAATCCTGGCCAAATTAGAGCAGCCAGGACATTAAGATTGAGTAAAGCCTTGTGTACTGCTAGGTCATTTTGGTCAAGTTAAATGTGCATTTTGCAGAACTAGGACAAGCTGCTGAATGGTGCCAGTTTGTCTGTGGCCTAGATAAGAACTGCAGGGAAAGAATGGGACATCTGCAGATTCTTACAATAAGGTGTAAATTGCATGAAACGGATTGGGTCATTGCAAACCAGATATATATAGTGTAAATAATGTTGCAAAGCCTTATTTGGATAGTTGTTGATTGGGTAAGATGTTGAGCTTTGTCTGGGTTGTTTGAATCCCAGGGCACATGTTGCTATGTTTGCTTCCTTCTAGAAGCTCCTTTCGAATACAATGTATTAGTTCGAGCCAGCACCGCCATTCAATATGAGCATGGCTGATCATCTAAAATCAGTACCCCGTTCCTGTTTTCTCCCCATATCCCTTGATTCCTTTAACCCTAAGAGCTAAATCTAATTCTCTCTTGACAAGCTGAGCAGAACCTCTTGGACTTGATTTTACACCAACTTCAATGTCACTGTAACAATAAAGAGCAGATGGTGGAATCTTAAGCAAAACATAAAGTGCTGGAGTACTTCAATGAGTCAGGCACCATCTGTGGAGGGAATGGATCAGCGACATTTTGGGTTGGGACCCATCTTCAGATTCTGAATAAGGGTCCTGACTTAAATATCACTTATTCATTCCTTCCACAGATGCTGCCTGACCCATTGAGTAGGTATGTTACAATACTTACCTTCAGCGGTGCTGCAATTCTGCCACTGGCCATGTGCGCGATTTTGGCGCCTATGAGGGGGGGGGGCGGGGTTAAAATGCGGGTTTCTCCTACCTTGTCCTGTATTATATTTCGTTGGAGTACAAGCATTTGCTGAAAAATAGTTCCTACGGGCGTTTTGTATATTTTTATTTTTTATTAAATCGACAATGTCAGCGCTGGAGTTATTTTAAAATCAGCTTCGAAAGCCGTCAACGCCGACAGCGGGGACGGATTTCACACACGGGACAGGTAAATGAAAGTAGTTTATTTTAATTTATAAAAGTGCTTCTTAAAGAAGCCTTTAATTCATTTTTTTTAAATGCGAAACGGTGATTTTTCCCCCCGAACTAACGGCAGTATTTTTCATGCCGATACGGGGTTAAATTCACCTCAAATCAACGTTCTAAATGATCGCGTTCCAGAAAACCTCACTCGCAAAATGATTTAAATGGCCATTAATTTACAGGGATTAAACATTCAATTCCTTCCATTTGGCCTGTAAATCCATGACAATGAGATTTAAAAATTATGTTATATTGTGAATTCTTGTGTGAATGTTATTTGGACACTTAGGCTATTTAAAAATGTTAATCTATTCTTAAGAAATTGATAGATGTTTAGATCTAGTAATTGAATTTTGTAATTAGCTACAAATAGGTAACTAACTAATTATATGCTTTAATTTCATGTCATCTAAGTAAGATTGTTTCATATTTGTTTCAGAATGCTTCAATCTATAATAACTGAAAATTTCTTTCAGTTCTCTTAATTTTTAAGAAAGTTATGGGCTTTTGACTGTCCTCGATCACAGCTTTTGTGTTAAGTCAATGGAAAAGCAATAGGGAACAAGATGCTAATTTCCGAGTATGAAAATGGCCATAACGTTTTTAATACTGAAGATATGAAAGTGAATTAGGTGTCAAATTAAACTTCTTTTTATGCTTTATCTGATGGGATAAATTGCAGACTTTATTTTTTAAATCTCAAAATTTTGTAACATTGCTACATTGAGTTACTCCAGCACTTTGTGTTTTGTAAGTAGCAGTAACATCAAGGTTAAGCTACTGGAATACAAGCCAGATGTATAGATTACTGGCTATGAGCAATGTGTTTGAACACATATGGCAACTGGCATATAGCTGTTCAAATAAAACAAAGATTTAAAAATAAATGTACTGCTTGACCCGCTGAGTTCATCTAGCAATTTAGTTTTTGCTCATTTAAAATTAAAGCTGGTGTATATCATAGTAACCATGAAATTGCTGGCTTTTTCATGAGTTCACTGATATTCCTTTCTTTCTTTTAAAATCTTTTTATTCGTTTTTTTAAAAAACAAAACAAAAATAAAACATAAAAAACAGAGCAAAAAGAATACTGATAAACATAACAATGATATTGATACATAGGGATCAGGATTACATTAATAACAGGTATAAACTAAATATGAGTCCAGTGTCAAAATACACATTGAATATAGACCTCTATGTAAATATAGTTAAATATTTAAAAAAAAACTTATAAATGTAGAAAAACACAAAGATAAAAAGACAAAAAGAAAAGGAAAAAAGGAAAAAACAAACCCCCCCCCAACCTAAAGAAAAAATAATAATAATAATAATAAAATTAAAATTAAAATTAAATAAATTTTAAAACAAAGCAAAGCAAAACAGAATCTGAACTGAGAATTTCAACAATTTAAGTCTGTTTGTCGTCAAGTCCGTTCCACCTTATAGAGGTAAAATAGTTTTTATAATGGTTAAAGAGGGAGCATTTTATGTTGTGTGAAAGTGTTCAATAAATTTTCCCCAAGTCTTATCAAATTTAACCAAGGGTTCAACAATGTCACTCCTGATTTTTTTTCTAAATTTAAACATGATATCGTTTCAGATATTCCTGAGAGTGGGAAATTGCCCATCCTCACCAGGTGTGAAACAAGGTGATTGCAGACTCACCAACATGATCAATTCCAAGGGGCTGCAGATGGTGGTTTTCAGAAAAAGACACACAGTGCTGGAGTAACTCAGCTGATCAGGCTGCACCTCTGGAGGACATGTTTGTTCTTCACTTCTGGAATGATCAGGGATGGACAATAAATACTGATAGTCCCAACAATGAATAAGTAAATATAAATGCTAATTGAAGACCGTCTAATGTTGGAAAAGGGAAACCATGAAGCAAAAGTGTCAGTGGGGAAAAGACAACAACAAATAACGGTTATCAAAGATATGCAAATTAACTGAATATGCAAATTAAAATGCTTTAATTTCCTATAATATATTTCATTTCCTATAATATCCTATAATTGAAGGTTAATCAGAAAGAAGGAAAGGGGATTGCACTGAGATTATGCACATGATCACATGTAATATGTTTAATAGACAAGGCAGACTCCAGATGTGTTGCGTGAATTATAAAGCAGAAATTAGTTATGACATTTTTTTCCTGATTTTCCCCATTGTAACAATGTGTAAAAGACAGGTTAATGGACAGAACAGATTTGGAGGGATAGGGGCCAGGTATGGACAGGTGGGACAAGATGAGCAAGTTGGGCTGAAGGGCATGTTTCCACGCTGTATGACTATGACCAGCTTCATTGAAGAAAAGGAAATGAAGTTCCAAGAGTAAGATAATAGCTATATTCAGTTGTGTCAAAGGAGTTTGGACCTGAATTGCTAACTTTGTTTCCCTTTTCCACATCAACTGATTGAGAAATAGGTAGTGCAATGGCAGATGGAATTTAACCCTGATTGGTACAAAGTTCTGCATTTTGGGAGAATAATAAGCAGAGAATGAAAAGGGCACCTGGAAACTGTTCACAATACACAGCATACGGTGTACAGATTTAGAAATAACAGCACAGGTACCGGCCCTTCGGCCCACAACGTTTGTACCGAACATGATGCTTAGTTTAACTGATCTCATCCGCCTGTACATGATCCATATCCCTCTATACCCTGCACTTCTGTGTGTCTATCTAAAAGCCTCATAAACGGCACTATGATATCTACCTCCACCACTACCCCATTCCATTCCCCCACCACACTCTATGTAAAACTTGACCCACACATCTCTATTAAACTTTCCCCCTCTTGCCTTATGGAGGGGGAAAGTTTAATAGAGATGTGTGGGTCAAGTTTTAATAGAGATGTGTGGGTCAAGACATGTCCACCACCCTGTAGTGGTGGACATTTCCACAATAGGGAACGAGGGTTCTGACTGTCTACCCTATCTATGCCTTTCATGAATTTACATACAATAGTTTGGCTCCAGATGGAGTGCTATTTGTCCCCTCTAGTCACCACACCCTGGAAAGGATGTGATTGTACCGGAGAGGATACAGAACAGATTGACCTGCTGTTGAGATGCAGCATTGCAGTTAAGAATAAAGATTGTTTTGCCGGAATTATGGAGGATGAGATACACAAAGGAGAGAGGGTGAGAGGGAATCTGAAAACGATTTTTTTCCCTTGTGAGCGGATGGAATCTGAAAAGCACTGGCCAAGGAGATAACTGAAGCAGGTACTCTCACAACAGACGTATCTAGATGTGTAATCACCAAGGCAGAGAAGGCCATGGATCAAAGGCTGATAAACGGGAGAGTGTAAGTGAATAATTGATGGTTGGCATAGACTCGGCGTGCCAAAGCATCTGATTCTGTGCTGTTAGATTCTACGGGATGCTGTTTGATCTGCTGAATGTTTCTAGAATTTCCCTTTTCCGTTCTGGATTTAGAGCATCAACAGTTGTTTTTTTCCTCTTCGTATTAGGCTTTTAGAATGATTTTGTCGTGTTTTTTTTTTAATTTAACTATAAGTATGACAAGTGAGATACAAAGAAAAACTTCGTAAATGGAGTGGCTGCACCAGTGACCAGGTTTAATTACACAATTCTGAGAAAACTGTAGGGTTTGAAAATTCATGTCCCCAGAACATGATGCTACAATGCACAAAAGAAGACCAATCAGCCTTTCAACATGCATTTGCCTCTTTGAAAGAAGAATCCAATTAGTTTCATTCCCTCCTCTTTGACTTCAAATTAAAATATTTCTCCCCTTTAAGTAATTATCCAATTCAATACGGAAAACCACTGTTGAAAGTGCATCCTTCCATTCCAGGTCACGATAACTCATTACATCCCCTCATCTCATCTGCAGCTTGCCTGCCAATCACCTCAACCCTGGGTCTTCTGGTTAATAGCCACTGCTGCCAACTGCATTAGATATTCTGTCAAAATCTATCAAAATGCTTTGGGCTACAAATTCTATCACATGCTACGGCGTTCCCATCTAGAAAGTAATAGTAATTTATCCAATAAATAATTGCAAAAGGAAATGGGGGGACTCCGTGAGCACGTTGTGTAGCTTGGTACATTATAGTGAATGATGTGTTACTGCAAGGAGACTGCTGCGTTCACACAGCAGTGACACCGACTGACAAGGAAGTGAAGGTAGACAAAAATGCTGGAGGAACACAGCGGGTGAGGCGGCATCTATGGTGAGAAGGAGTAGGCGACGTTTCGAGTCGAGACCCTCCTTCAGCAATAGGCGACGTTTCGGGTCGAGACCCTTGTTCAGGTGAAGACTGCTTTACCATAGGTTACAGGGTATGTTTTACCAAAGCTGCATTTGTGGAGAGTGGTATTGAACCAAACCCTGAAATCCTGATGGATGGTTGCAAAGTATTACATTTTTGTTCCAAACAACAATGATTTATTTGCTGGGAGCCCATCTCCAAAGATACTACGACATATCAGCTATCGAAAATCATCCAAACACTCACTTACCAAGTACTTGTCTCCTGAGAAATGGGTGCCTTGCAGCTAAAAAAACATCCATGCTTTGTTTGTAGGAAGGAACTGCAGATGCTGGTTTAAACCGAAGATAGACACAAAAAGCTGGAATAACTCAGCGGGACAGGCAGCATCTCTGGAGAGAAGGAACGTGTGATGTTTCGGGTGTGAAGAAGGGTCTCGGCCTCAAATGTCACCCATTCCTTCTCTCCAAGGATGCTGCCTGTCCCGCTGAGTTACTCCAGCTTTTTGTATCCATGCTTTGCTGTTTGTTCACTCTTTACCATGCAAAAATCTAGCAAAAATACAAACACACCTTGGTCCAGCAAACTCCAGTCAGTACATACCCTTCTCCTTGACAGATTTATCCATGAGGGGTTATGTTGATAATTGATATGTCATGAAGACAGTTCGTATTACGGTCGAGGAGTCACTGGATGCCCCAAGGTGTATAAAGGTAGATAAATCTCCTGGATATGATCATATATATTTGAGAACACTTTAGGAAGCTAGAAAATAAATTGGAGCTGGCTGAGATATATGAATCGTGGTCAGACACGGGTGGGGTGCTGAATGGCTGGAGGGTGCTAATGTTGTCTATTTGAGAAGGTCTGCAAGAAAAAGCTTGGGAACTCTAGATCAGTGAGTCTAACATCTGTGGAAGGTAAGTTACTGGAGAGGATTCTGAGGGATATGATATATAGTAAAGGTAGACAGAAAATGCTGAAGTAACTCAGCAGGTGAGGCAGCATCTCTGGAGGGAAGGAATGGGCGATGTTTTGGGTCGAGACCCTTCTTACCCATGATATCTAGTAAACCTTTGTTATAATGGGTCGATGGGGTGGGGCTGGGGGGGAATGGTGTCTAGTATTGGTGAATGTCCGCTATATAGAGTAAGGTTTTAACATTGCATGTACTGTAGATGAAATATAGAAATGTAGATGATGGTTAAGACACAAAAGAACACAAAGTGCTGGAGTAACTCAGCAGGTCAGGCAGCTTCACTGGACAAACTGCTGAGTTGCTAAGTCTGCTGAGATATTTCAGCACCTTGTGTCACTTCATCTTAAAACTAGGTGTCGATGCCGCTGTTCTGCACCAGTGAGCCCATCTTCATCGGTTCACGTGGTTGTTGTTGTGGCTCATGTTGTAGCCACTGACAGGATGTGGTTTGTTCAGGCCCCCCGACAAGGCAGCCGCAGTCACCGTCGGCCTCCCTCCCCTCTCAACCGTCACGTTGTCTGCTCCTCCGCCACCTCTTCCTCCTTCACCCCCAGCGTCACCAACATTTTCCAAGGTGGAGTATGTTGGTGACTCCAGTGGAGGAGAAGTAGGCAGAGGAAGAGAGTGGGGGGGGGGGAGGGGGGAGGTAGGAGGGACCGAGTGGTCAAAGCGACAGGAAAAGCAGGAGGAGGCTGTGGTGGAACAGGGAGCGGAAGAGTGGACAAAGCAACAGGAGAAGAAGGAGGAGGAAGTGGCAGATTGGGTGAGGGGGGAGGGCGTGTGGGCAAAGTGACAGCGACAGGAAGAAGTGGCAGTCGGTGTGAGGGGAGGGAGCCCCATGGTGACCGAGCCATCTTGTCGGTGGAGGCGGCCCGAAGAAAGCGTGTCCTATCGGAGGTTGCAATGCGAGCCTCAACATCAGTCGCGGCAATCAGTGAATGAGGGCTCGCTTGTGCAGACCAGCGGCATCAGCGCCAAGTTTCAAGGTGACCGCGGTGACTGATCGTGTCCTGTTTTGTGGCGGCGGCCTGAAGAAAGCGCTGTCCTCAGGGGCTACACTGTGAGCCGCAACCACAGCCGTGTCGACGGGACCGTGCAGTGTGTGAAGAAAGGCTCGCTGGTGCGCGTTGCGAGCCCAGTGTGGCGTCGAAAACTGGGGCGGTATTGGCATGTCCATCCGCTATAACAGAAATCCATTATTAAGGGATCCGCTAAAACAAGGGTATGCATTTGGATAGACAGGAACTGATTAAGGATTGTCAGCATGGTTTGTACATGGGGGCTCATGTCTCATGTGAATATGACTGATTTTTCTGAAGAAGTAACCAAAAATGATGACAAGGGAAAGAAAGGCTGCAGATGTTATCTACAGTGTATGGACTTCAGTAAGAACATTGATAAGGTTCCACATGGTAGGCTGCTCTGGAAGGTTCGTTCGCGTGGGATCCAGGGAAAGCTTGCAGCCTTGATACAGAATTAGCTTCATCAAAGGAAGCAGAGGGTGGTAGTGGAAGGTTGTTTTTCGGACAGGCGGTATGTGACTAGTGATGTGTCACAGGGATCAGTGCTGGGACCATTGCTGTTAGTGGTTTATTCCAATGATTTTAATGAGAATGCACAAGGCATGATTAGTAAGTTTGCAGATGACACTAAATTAGATGGGCACATCAGATGGTTAAGGTAGTTAAGGAGGAGGTAGTTGAGGCAGAGACATGTGGATGGGAAAGGTGTAGAGGGATATTGGGCAAATGTGGGCAAATGGGACTAGCTTGAATGAGGGATCTTGGTCAGTGTGGATGAGTTGGGCTGGGCCTCTTCCAGTGCTCGATGCGCTGTGACTCTATGGCAGTGCCTATTGTGCTTAAAAGTGTGTCAAAGTCTGGACAGACTTGGCTTATACTCGCTAGAATTTAGGAGATTGAGAGGGGATCTTATAGAAATGTACAAAATTCTTATGGGTTTGGACAGGCTAGATGCAGGAAGATTGTTCCCGATGTTGGGGAAGTCCAGGACAAGGGGTCACAGCTTAAGGATAAGGGGGAAATCCTTTAAGACCGAGATGAGGAAAAACTTTTTCACACAGAGAGTGGTGAATCTCTGGAACTCTCTGCCACAGAGGGTAGTTGAGGCCAGTTCATTGGCTATATTTAAGAGGGAGTTAGATGTGGCCCTTGTGGCTGAAGGGATCAGGGGGTATGGAGAGAAGGCAGGTACAGGATACTGAGTTGGATGATCAGCCATGATCATATTGAATGGCAGTGCAGGCTCGAAGGGCCGAATGGCCTACTCCTGCACCTATTTTCTATGTATCTGTGTAAAGTAATATGATTAAGAAATGATATTTAAATTCTGTTATTTTATAATTTCTTTGAACAATGGGAGATACAAACATTTATTTTGAAGCCTAAAATAATAATTCTCGTGAATTATCTCTGTAGTTTTTTCATTGACCTCCATTTCTAATTTATCTCAGGCCTTTGTCTTGTGCAGTAAAGAGGAGGCAGTATACCAAGAGGTCACAAATACTCAGTTTGTGCAGTTGCTGGAAGATTCATGAGCAAAGCACCGTGGACTGGTGGGGGTGATATACTATTCTTTGCGAGAGTACAGATAAAGGTTTATAGACAATAGACAATAGACAATAGGTGCAGTGGTAGGCCATTCGGCCCTTCGAGCCAGCACCGCCATTCAATGTGATCATGGCTGATCATCCCCAATCAGTACCCCGTTTTCTGTCCAATAGGCTGATGTTGGTTTACAAAAAAGTACACAAACTGCTGGAGTAACTGAGCGGGTCAGGCAGCATCTCTGGAGAACATAAGAAGGTGACATTTCAGGTTGGGACCTTTCTTCAGACTGATTGAAAGTTCTCTGTATTTATTCCTGGATGAAAAGATTGTCATTTGAGGAAAGGTTGAGTCTTTCCGGAATTTCAAAGAGCAGAAGAAAATCTTATTGAAACATTTTTGATTTTCAGGGGACTGGGCATTGTAGCTGCAGAGAGGATGTTTCAACTGTTTTGGGAGGGGGATCTGAACTTGTGGGACTGAAAGAGTTAATTACTATTATCGGTTGCTGTCATATTTAAGCTTTCCTGTTGTAAAAAGGCAATTGCTATTGGATTGTGGGACACTTGGCCAAATATCTTGGCATGGATTTTTTAAAGTAAGTTGAATAGTTCACAAGGTTTTCTACGTAAGTTGAATAGTTTAATCAGATAAGAAGGGGCCAGGGGGGGTATAGCTATGCCATTGGAATGCCTGGCTTTTGGCAAAGAGTGAAAAACAACTCCATATTTGGAGGTGGCTGATGTTTACTGCGACATTACCTCATGCAATTGATATTGAGTCTGGGGGTATATTAACCCCGGTTTTCTGGTATTTCTGTGTGTGTTGCTAGAGAACTCAGACGTACACTGTTGCCTCTGGGTCTCTAAAACCACACCCGTCGGACGTTAAAATTAAAGCTTTGAATGGTCTTAACTGTTGTCTTTGTCTGTTTCTAAGTGAACTTTTTCAGGACATCAATCCAGAATTAAAAAGTTAACATAGAAAAATAGGTGCAGGAGTAGGCCATTTGGCCCTTCGAGCCAGCACCGCCATTCATTGTGATAATGGCTGATCATCCACAATCAATAACCCGTGCCTGCCTTCTCCCCATATCACCTTGATTCCACTAGCCCCTAGAGCTCTATCTAACTCTCTTTTAAATTCATCCAGTGAATTGGCCTCTACTGTGGCAGAGAATTCCATAAATTCACAACTCACTGGGTGAAAAAGTGTTTTCTCAATTCAGTTTTAAATGACTTCCCCTTTATTCTTAGATTGTGGCCCCTGGTTCTGGATTCCCCCAACATTGGGAACATTTTTCCTGGATCTTGCTTGTCCAGTCTTTTTATAATTTTATACATTTCTATAAGATAACCCCTCATCCTAAATTCCAGTGAATACAAGCCCAGTCTTTCCAATCTGTCCTCATATGACAGTCCAGCCATCCTGGGGATTAACCTCGTGAACCTACGCTGCACTGTCTCAATAGCAAGGATGACCTTCCTCAAATTAGGAGACCAAACCTTCACACAATACTCCAGATGTGTTCTCACCAGGACCCTGTACAACTGCAGAAGGACCTCTTTACTCCTATACTCAAATCCTCATGTTATGAAGGCCAACATGCCATTAGCTTTCTTCACTGCCTGCTGCACCTGCATGTTTACTTTCAGTGACTGGTGTACAAGGACACCCAGGTCTCGTTGCACTTCCCTATTTCCTAATCTGACACCATTGAGATAATAATCTGCCTCCTTGTTCTTGCCGCCAAAGTGGATAACCTCATATTTATCTACATTATACTGCATCTGCCATGCATCTGACCACTCACTCAACCTTTCCAAGGGACCCTGTCCAAGTTGCCCATTTACATCTGAAATGAAGAGGAATATCTTCTACCAGTGGGTTTTAAACTTGTGATATTCTCTACCCTAGGGAGTAGAATGTACAAAAAGCAGGCTGAAATTGATTATTGGAATCAAGGGTTATGGTATCAAGCAGGGAGGTGCAGATGAGGCCAAAAGTTGAGCCATGTACTAATTAAATGGCAGTGCAGGTTTGAAGAGTTGCATAACTAATTTCTGCTCCTACTCTTATGACATGTCTTTTGCAGATTATTTTCCTAAAAATCAGCTGTCTGTGCCCAGCCATGCATCTTAAATCACATGCTCAGCAGCGTAAGTGATAAGAGTCAAGAGTCAAGATTGTTTTATTGTCATATGTTCCAGATAGAACAATGAAATTCTTATTAGCTGCAGCACAACAGAACATGTAAAACAGATAAGCACCATATTGTCATGAAAAGTTTGCATGGCATCATATATTTTAACATCTATATACTGTGCCAGATTACAGAAATGATAATGGTGGAATGAATAATTCAATAATTCCGGAAACAAACAATTGGGAAAAAAAGGTCTTGCTGTGGACTTACTCAACAGTTTCTAACTTTGTAGCTTAGGTTGTCATCATGTGCACTGATGCTAATTGAACAGAAATCCTGGAAGTTAATATTAATGAAGAGGATGAATTAAGAAGCCACAAACTGACTTGATGAACTCACTTCCAGGTTCACTCTCCTTTAGGTTAGACGTTATCAAAGGTCCTCTGAAAATACAAATACAATGCATTCAGTGGTACACATTCAATTCCAAAGGCCCATTATTAATTTGCCAAACATTATTTCCCGTTCATAAATCTATGTTAGCCTACTCCTGTAGATATTTTCTAAATGTATATGGATGTGAAATGTTTAGAGGGTCAATGGTTAGTTCCAGAGAGTTTGGGCAGAATGGACTGTTTCCGTGCTGTATGAATCTGCTATTCTATGATGCCTATTATCTTATTCCTAGACTCTAAACGTCCTTGCCACTGATGTTAGTTCCCTCTCCATCCTCTTTCAAAATGTCAACGTAGCCCCTAATCTTTTGGAGCTGTTCTATTGTCTGCCAGGTGTCATTCTTCTGAATCTGCTATTGGATTTCTTGGTAACTATTTTTTTTTTTTTTTAATTTATTTTTTAATATTTTATTTATTAGAAGTAATGTACATTACAGTGATATAAGCCAAAAATAACATAATACATTTCCTGTACCACTTCTTGTTTTAAACTTTAAAAAGGAGAAGAATAGAGAGAGTTAGATAAGATAGTGAGTGCGTGAAAGAGTGATTAGAAGAAACCCGTAGAAACGTAAAACACGAGAAAGAGTAAAAAAGAAAACCAAAGGAAAAGAAAGAGAAAAATAGAAAACAGAAGATATAAGAAAGTAAAATAAGATAAAAGGGATGTACCTACTTTGTATCTTTACACACCCCTCACCAGGTCCTGAAACCATTTATTTTCAAAGTTATGTTGCACCCTATGCTTGTAATAAGTCGATAAATGGAGGCCAAATCTTTTGGAAATGGTCTGATTTGCCTGCTAGGAGGAATCTCATGTCTTCGAGGTGTAATATTTCGGACATATTTGAAATCCACATTTTTATCGTTGGTGTGGGAGCGTTTTTCCAGAATTTAAGTATACGTTTTTTGCCTTTATTAAGCCGTATTTAAGAAAGCTCTTTTGGAACGAAGTCAGCTCAAAGCTGGCTTCCATTGTTCCAAAAATAATCAATTCTGCCTTCGGCTTCAGTTTTATTTTAAATAATTTTGTAAAAATTTCAAAGATTTCATTCCAAACCTTTTGGATTTTTATACAAAAAACAAAGGAATGTGCTATAGTTGCTTCTTGGGAGAGACATTTATCACAGATGGGGGAGACATTTGGAAACAATTTACTTATTTTAGTTTTTGAGTAATATAGTCTATGTATAGTTTTGAATTGGATTAAAGGCCTGTCTCACGAGTCTGCGGTCATTGGCGGCGAAACAGGAACTATCTACCGCTCCTGGGCCGCCAGACACTGCGGGCTCGGTCAAACGCACAATTCCGGGGCCGTGCGGCTTTGGTCCCAACACCGCACGGTGCTAAAAAGAACCCAACACTGTCCAAAAATATGTTCCTACCGCACAGCCACCGCCAGTGAGGCACGAGTGCGGCACGGCCGCCGCCACAGCCGCCGCCAGTGAGGCACGAGTGCGGCACGGCCGCCGCCACAGCCGCCGCCAGTGAGGCACGAGCGCCGTGAGTCAAACCTGCACTGCCACAGCCTCCGCTAGTGAGGCACGTGTGCGGCACGGCCACTGCCGCCAGTGAGGCACGGCCGCCGCCACAGCCGCCGCCAGTGAGGTACGTGTGCGGCATGGCCGCCGCCGCCAGTGAGGCACGGCCGCCGCCACAGCCGCCGCCAGTGAGATACGTGTGCGGCACAGCCACCGACAATGAGGTACGTGTGCGGCACGGCCGCCGCCACAGCCCCGCAATCCGAAAGACGTCATCAGCCAAAACCGCAAGCTCGTTGAACCGGCCGTACTTGGCCCCCCGCGCAGCATCCGTGCGGCGCTCTCGTGGTTGCCGTGCGGTCCCCTCTTCCGGCGATGCCGCGCTTCACCACCAATGACCGCAAACCCGTGGGACAGAGCCTTTAGAATATGTCTTACATTGATCGAGCATTTGTGCACATATACCAAGTGTTTATCCCAACTCTCTTTCGCGATTTTTATATCTAGTTCTTGTTCCCTATCTCTTCTAATTCTATCGGATGATGGTATTTCTATATTTAAGATGATATTATACAAGTAGGATATTAAATTAGTTGAGTCCGCCTTTATATTTATTGCTTCGTCTAATAGGTCTGGAGACAAATTTTGATATTCTTGTGTATATTTTTTCTAATAATCACGGATTTGAAAATATTTAAAATATTGATTACTTCTCAGATTGTATTTAAGTTGTAGTTATTGGAATGATAAAAAAATTCCATTTTCATACATGTCTCCAAACGTTTTCCATTACTATCCAATCCACTCGTTGGGCAGAATTGTCCAACAGGTGAATTACATTTTTGACATTTGCTGCCCAATAATAATACAAAAAATTAGGGAGTGTTAGTCCACTAAATTCTTTAGGTTTGCACAAATGTCTTCTTTGAATTCTATGGGATTTATAATCCCAAATAAAATTTGCGATATCAGAATCCAGTTTTTTTAAAAACTTTTTAGGTCAATATATTGGTATTGATTGGAATAGATATAAAATTTGTGGAAGAAAGATCATTTTTATAGCATTTATTCGGCCTATTAAAGACATCGGAAGAGTTTTCCAAAATTTAATCAGGGCGTTTAATTTATTAAGTAGGGGCATATAGTTTGCATTAAATAAAGATTTATATTTTCTGGTAATTTCAATTCCCAAATATTAAAATTTTTCTATAGCAATTTTAAAAGGGAATTTTAACAGGTGTGTTGAATCTTGAGGTTTTATCGTCATAATTTCACTTTTATTCCAATTTATTCTATATTCTGAAAAGGATCCAAATTCTTCTATTAGATTTAATATATTTGGTATACTGATTTGTGATTTTGTGATGTACAGTAGTACATCATCTGCGTATAATGATATTTTATTATTTGAGTATTTTGTATTATAACCATGGATATTCGGATGTGTTCTAATGCTTTCAGCTAGAGGTTCTATTACAAGAGCAAATAGCAGAGGTGATGGTGAACATCCCTGTCTATTGCCCCTGGATAATTGAAATTTCGGGGGCAACATGTTATTAGTTAATATTCTAGCAGTGGGCCTGTCATATAATAGTTTTACCCATGAGATAAAATTCTCTCCTATTTGAAATGTTTGCAATACTTTAACAAGGTAGTCCCATTCCACTTGATCGAATGATTTTTCTGCGTCCAATGAAATAATTGATAAGTCTTGTTCTTCGGTTTTATATGAATGCATTATATTAAACAGACGTCTCAGATTATTGCATGAGTATCTCTTGGGTATAAACCCTGTTTGATCCGCATTACTAACATATTTACTTAATCTTCTAGCTAATGTTTTTGCTAATATTTTTGTATCTGTATTTAACAGCGCAATGGCTCTGTATGAGCCAGGGTCTAAATCTTTATCTTTTTTAGGTATAAGTGTAATCGTTGATTTCGCTAGTGTTTCTGGTAATGTTTGTTCTTTGAAAGCATATGTATACATTTTATGTAAACGTGGTGTAATTGTCTCATACAATCTTTTATAAAATTCATTACTAAATCCATCTGGTCCTGGTGTTTTTCCATTCTTTAGTGAGTTTATTGTTTCTTCTATTTCCTTAATTAAGATTTGTGCTCCTAATTCCTCTTGTTCGATCAGGTTAAGTTTTGGGAGATTACAGTTATCCAAGAACTCTATAACTTTAGTACTATCTGCTGGAGTTTTAGATGTATATACATTTTGATAAAATTGAGCAAATCTTTTATTAATATCTTTAGGTAGTGTTAACAATTCACCTTTATCTGATTTAATCTTTAAAATCGTATGATCTTTTTCCCGTTTTTTCAGTTGACGTGCTAGAAGTTTATGTGTTTTATCTTGTTTTCTTGTTTTGTAATTTGAAATAATCATAACTTTTGCTGATAATATTTAATTTAATTTAAATTTCAATATTGTTATTTTATTATGTTTATCTAAAGTCGGCTCTTTAGCGTTATCAAGATCCAATTGTCTAATTCGTTCTTCTAACTGCCTTTGTTCATTCTTATTTTTTTTATTTTGAAAAGCTTGATATGAAATTATAGATCCTCTGATAAATGCTTTAAAAGATTCCCATAGTAAAGCGGGTGAAATATCTGGGGTATTGTTGGTCTCGAAAAAAAGTTCCATCTGTTGTTTTAAATACATACCACCTTGTGGATCATTTAGAATTTGAGGATTAAACCTCCAAAATGATTTTTTATTAGGCATTCCTTCAAGTTTAAAAAAAAAAGTTAACGGGAAGTGGTCAGAAATAATGCTGTTGTGATATTTTGGGTTCATTGTGTAGGGAATTAATTTTGTGTCCACTAAAAAATAGTCAATACGTGAATAAGTTTTGTGTACCGTTGAATAAAACGAGTATTCCCTTCCAGCTGGGTTAGCGATCCTCCAAACATCAGTTGTATTTGTGTTTTTTTATGTATGTATTTAGGAGTACACCAGTTTTAGATTTTATGTTACCCCTCTTTTGTTGTGTAGATTTATCCAGGTACGGATCTAAAACGCAATTAAAGTCTCCCCCAATTATCACGTTTTGATAATTAAACTCTGAGATTATATTCAGGATTTTATTTAAAAATTGGGGATTATCAAAATTAGGCACATAAATATTTACCATGGTGATTGGAGTAGCATGGAGTAGCATGGAGTAGCATTGGAGTAGCATGAATCTCTCCGGTAACTATTTTAAGATGATGACCTCTAATTATGCTTTTCACCAAATGTAGAAACATTATTTTTCCATTCATCTATTCACCCTATTTTGAACCTCTTTACCTGTTTTTCTCAAGAGAAAATAATTGTATTAATTCCTTCCTGTTATGTATACACTTGCATTTCTGCTACCATCCTTTTACATCTTCTTGCATCATCTCAGTGCCACTATACCCTTCTTATTGTATGGTAACCAGAACTTAACTCTCAGTGTGATATAACCAAAATAAGCTTAGTATGCGACTTCCCTACTTTGCAATTCTTTCCCTCTTGAAATAATCTCTTGTACTTGGTTTTGTTTCCTCTTGGCTTTGATCATCTGTGATGCAACTTCACTATTTCCTTTCCAAATCCCTGCGTTCATGGATTGTGCCTTGACGTCATGCTCGCCAAGCAATAAGTGAACTCTTTCCTGACAAAGTTGACTGCCTCACATTTATCTGTGATTAAATAAATTGGCCAATTACTTGGCCCAATTCCTTCAGATTCCTTCTATTTTAAAACTCCTTGCATTATTTTAAAACCTCATAAGTTGTTTTATTTCAAAAGTTTACAATGTATCTATGTGTACCTATTGTTCATGGTCAAGACAAGAGTCAAGAGAGTTTATTGTCATGTGTCCCAGATAGGACATAGAATCCTTGCTTGCTGCAGCACAACAGAATATTGTAAGCATAAATACAGAACAGTTAAGTGTGTCTATATAGCATAGACCATATGTATACACATAAATAAACAGATAAAGTGCAATAGGCAGGTATAGTTCAGAGTGTGTTTGATGTCGTGTTTAATAGCCTGATGGCTGTGGGGAAGAAGATGTTTCTGTACCTTGATGTACCAGATTTCAGGCTCCTGTACCTTCTACCTGATGGCAGCGGAGAGATGAGTGTGTGGCCAGGATGGTGTGGGTCCTTGATGATGTTGGCAGCCTTTTTGAGGCAGCGACTGCGATAGATCCCTTTGATGGTGGGGTGGTCAGAGCCGATGATGGACTGGGCAGTGGTCACAACTTTCTGCATTCTTTTCCGCTCCTGGACGCTCAAGTTGCCGAACCAAGCCACGATGCAACCAGTCAGCATGCTCTCTACTGTGCACCTGTAGAAGTTCGAGAGAGTCCTCTTTGACATACCTACTCTCCGTAATCTTCTCAGGAAGTAGAGGCGCTGATATGCTTTCTTTATAATTGCATCAGTGTGCTGGGACCAGGAAAAATCTTTGGAAATATGCATGCCCAGGAATTTGAAGTTCTTGACCCATTCCACCATCGTCCCGTTGATATAAACAGGATTGTGGGTCCCTATCCTATCCCTTCCAAAGTCCACAATCAGTTCCTTAGTTTTTCTGGTGTTGAGGGCCAGGTTATTGTACTGGCACCATTTGGTCAATCGGTCGATCTCACTTCTATACTCCGACTCGTCCTCATCAGTGATTCATCCCACAACTGTGGTGTCATCGGCGAACTTGATGATGGAGTTCGCACTATATCCGGCTACGCAGTCATGAGTATAGAGTGAGTACAGCAGGGGGCTGAGCACGCAGCCTTGAGGTGCTCCCGTGCTGATTGTTATCAAGGTTAGATTTTACTGCCTATTAATGGTGCCTCCGAACAATGTGTGTCTTGGACTTCCATGCATCGGCTGTCAAAGGTGGGATTCTCTCCAATGGGAGATCTTAGTTTTGCTGTGACAGCTTGGTGGTAGGAGGGGAACCATGCTGGAATCACTTTCTAACACTTATTTAATATAATAATTTATTTATGTGCATTTTAATGATCCTTTAACAATGTTTTTTTTTTAAATTGTCTGGTTTAGGTTTAATAGTTTCTAAGTGTCAGGTATTTTAAAACTACCAAAATAGACCTGCAGCATTTACAGCAATAGAAGCTTATAGTGGAGCTTGCTGGCTATCAATGTCAGTGGCATTTCACATGCCCTTACCCAAACCAAACTCTAGACACCAGCAATGCCTAGAAATTCAGGGCATCCACATCCAAATCAGGATGAGTGTGGGTACGGGATCTGCCTAGAACGATTCCATGCAGCAAGGGCAATGAGTTCTAACCAGATGTATGAGTCTGTATATTTGACTCTGAAAAATTATTAACGTCATAATAAATTGGAATGTTTAATTTCCTGTTTTGCCATCCATTAATGAATATTAATCTATTTGCCTGCACAGCCTTAAAGCCCTGTCCCACGGTACGAGTTCATTCAAAGAGCTCTCCCGAGTTTGCCCAGATTCGAACTCGGAGATTTACGGTAATGGCCGCTCGTCGATACTCGGGGCTCTCGTGGACATTTTTCAACATGTTGAAAAATCTTCACGAGTCTTCCCGTGCTTACCTGCTGTTAGCGAGTCTTTCCGAGTACCTGCCGTTAGCGTTACGAGCCGCTAAGAGACGTCGCCGAGCTCCGACGTACCTGCTATGTTTATTCTCCGTGCTTACCATGAGTTTGATTTTTTTTAAACTCGGGAGAGCTCTTGGAATGAACACGTACCGTGGGACAGGGTTTTTATGAAGACATCACTGGTACTGCAGGTCAAAGGTTCTACTTACAGACTTAATGTTGGGAAAGAGAGATCTTTCTATGGAGCCCACTGTGTGGCATATTCCTTTAAGGTAAATGGAGAGAGCTGCCCTTTGCATTTTATTGGACTATTTTGGCTATCGATAACCCTGTTCAGATATTTTCAAAAGGAATTATTCTCTGCTCTTTAACTCTATTTTCTATGTAAGGTCATTACTTCATTATTCCATACAGCACAGATGCTGACTGTCAACTATTCATTTTGCTTATCCATTTTGCCCATATTTCCCTATTCTCCCATCATGTTCAACCACCTAATGGGAAAATTACAATGGTCAATTAATCCACAGATTTCAATACCTTAGAAACGTTGGAAGGAACTGGGGCGCCCGGAGAAAACCCCTGCAGTTTTGGGGAAACATGAAAGCTGCACTCACACAGCAGATGAGGTCAGGATTGAATCCAGGTCAGTGTAGCTGGCAATAATTAACTGTTGCTCTGTGCTGCCCCTGAAGGTTATGGGGGTAACTTGAATATAATGTAACTTTGAATGTAACTTTGAATATAATGGGGGATATTTCATCAAAATACAAATGGGTATTAAACTTTCATCTTTTTTTTTTTTTTTTTTTTTTTAAATATTTTAATTTTATTAGAAGTAAGTACAATTGTATACAATCATATTTTCATAATACCTTTTATATACAGCTTCTTATTTTAAAAAAAATTTGAAATAAAGAAGAAAAAGAAAAAAGTAAGGTAATGAAAAATAGAAAAATGTGAGATATATAGTGTGTGAAAAAGAAAAATAAAGAATGAAAAAAGAAAGTTGAGACAGAAAATAGAAGAAAGAGAATAAAAGAAGAGAAGAGAAGAAAAGAAAATAGAAGGAGATCATTTATAATCTTGACCATCCGCAGTCACGGATTAGCTTTTACACCTATTTTGCACCATATGTTTCCAAAAAGACGACAAATGGACAACTTTCATCTTTAACATCGAAATGTATGTGATCAATCTGACATGCCCAGTAAAGTATGTGATCAATGACATGCCCAGTAAAGTGGAATACCTGCCTTTTGTTACTACTAGGTTCATCTGAACATTCCGCACAGTATCTTGTCCCCCCGACTATTTCTGCACTGTTCCACTGTTTTTATCTTCCTCCTTGAAACTCCACATGTTCAGCACTGAGTTACTTTCTGTCCCAACCCAGATTTCATATATTCCCTGTTGAATTTTCTTAACTTTCCAAGCCAACTTTTTCTTAATTTTCCAGGCCACCAGGCTCTCACTTTGATCTCCGTTTCTGAGAGAAAGGGGCAAGGTGTGTCACGGAAAAGGAACATTGACTGGAAGGACTGTGCTCCAAAATACTGGTACAATGAGTACTGGTGCACACATAACATGCAGAAGATGTCCCATGATCCTAAACACACTGTCTGAAGCCAAAGCAATTTGTATAGCACCTTGTAGCAATGTTACAAAATTTTGAGATTTTAAAAATCAAGTCTGCAATTTATCTCATCAGATAAAGCATACAAATAAGTTTAATTTGACACCTAATTCACTTTCATATCTTCAGTATTAAAATAGTTATGGCCATTTTCATACTTGGAAATTAGCATCTTGTTCCCTATTGCTTTTCCATTACTTAACACAAAAGCTGTGATCGAGGACAGTCAAAAGCCCATAACTTTCTTAAAAATTAAGAGAACTGAATGACATTTTCAGTTATTATAGATTGAAGCATTCTGAAACAAATATAAAACATCTTACTTGGATGACCTGAAATTAAAGCATATAATTAGTTAATTACAAAATTGACCGTTGTGACGGAAATAGTAATAAACACCCAGACTGCCTTGAAAATTCAAAAATGTGATATTCTCAAGATCAGAACTTTCATATTATTGTATTATATGCTGTAAGTCCGTAACAGATAGGTAAATAAATTACAATTTATAGCAATAGACCAAGTCTTTATGGAGAAGATCAGTTGCGAGCTGGTACATTGGCATATCATAATCAGTAGCATCATCATACTCCTCAGATTGTAACCAATAAGCAACTCTGTACACCTTGTTTTTCTCCAACTTTTCAATTTTTGGCATTGTAAACTACAAGTTTTTGCTCTTCAAACCACGCATGACATGCCTTTCTGCCCACTACTTTCCCATTAAGAATGTCCTGCAGATTCCATTTCTTAAGAAAAGTTTTTTTTTTAATACCCTAAGTATCCAAATAACAAACTAATCCCATTCACACAAGAATTCACGATATAACATGATTTTTAAATCTCACTGTCATGAATTTATATGCCAGATGGAAGGAATTTAATGTTTAATTCTCATAAATTAATCTAGAACCATCCACTCAATATAATTAAAATTATTATTTTTTTGCACAATACATGGGACTAAAACTGATAATTAGTATAAAAATATTGACTATGGATAGACAATAACACAAAATATAGACGATGCTCTTATGACATGATTGTCCAAAAAAAAAGCATTTAAATCATCTTGCGAGTGGGTTTTTCTGGAACGCGATCGATTGGAACGTTGCATTTGCGGTGAATTTGAACTCCATATCGGCAGGAAAAACACTTCCAGTTCGTATGGGGCCCAAATCACATTTTCGCAACGTAAAATTAGATTAAAGCCATCCCAAAAAAGAAGATTATATGCAAAATAAACGACTTACATTTTGTTTTGTCCCATTCATGCGATCCGTCACGTTGTAGGCGTTGAGGGCGTTAGAAGTCGCTTTTTATTTTAATGTAATTATTAAATTGTCTCGCGATTTAAAAAAAAAAAAAAAATCTGGAACGGAAGTCGGATCGATTTTTCTTCAGCAGCTGGCAGCCCGAGGAAGTCCACCTCTGATAAGCAGTAGAAAACGGCATTTTAATCCCGCCCCCCCCCTCAAAGGAGCCAAAGTCGTGCACACGGACAGTGGCAGAACTGCAGCGCCGCTGAAGGTAAGTTTTGTAACATCGCTACACCTTGTTGTCCATCTGACCTTGACTTAAACTTCCAATCTTCTATCCTCTTCATCAAGAATTTCTATTTCTAACTCAGTTGACAGAATATTAGCCCTATCTCAGCTTGAAAGCTGTAGATGCCATATCCATGCCTGTGTCATCTCCAAACTTGGCAGTTCCAATGTTCTATTGTATAGTTTACCAACTTAACCCTCTGTACAGAACAGTACACAACAGGAACAGGCCCTTCAGCCCATCATGTCTGTGTTAACCATGATGCCAATGATCCTTCTATCCCCTATGTTCATTTGACTATCTAAATGCCTCTGAAATGTTCCTATTGTATCTGCTTCTCCCACCCTTGGCAGTTCATTCAGGCAGCTGCCATTTTTTGTATAAGAAATTTGCCTCGTAAATCTCCAATAAACTTTACCCCCTCACCTCTATTCTCGCTAGTAAATGATGTTTCTGTTAATCCTGGCTAAATTGGAGCAGCTAGGACTTCAAAATGGGTTTAAGTTTCAGTGTTGCTGGGAGATTTGGTCAATTTGGAATTGCTCTCTGCAGAGCTGGGACAAGCTGCGGAGAGGTGTCAGCGTGTCTGGAGCTTAGATACAATTTGCAAGCAAAGAATGGGAATATCTGCAAACCCTGTCAATTTGGTGCAAAATGCATAGAATGGATTGGATGGCTGCAAACCAGACATACACCTTGTAAATAGTTGTAAATAATGTTGCAGAGTTTGACTTTGCCAAGTGTTGATTGGATGAGGTGTTGAGCCTTGTCTGGGTTTTCTGTAAATCAGGGTAAATGCTTCTAAGTTGGCTTCTTCTCGAAGTCCATTTTGAATACAATGTATTGAACTGTTGTATCATTGGGTTAGGGGAATGCCTGTTATGTATGGGGTTAATCGATATCTGTAATTGGGTTATTAAGAGACCGCCCCCATGTGTTTCGGCCCCTCGAGGTCCCGGGACGTATAAAAGTCCACGTTCACGAGTCTCAGGGTCGATCTTCTGGGAGAACGCTTGGGACTGTGTGAACTTCTGGAGTGTCTCTGTCTGAGCGAGGCCTAGAGGGCTTGAACAAGCAGACACGAGATCGAACCCGCAGTGGGATAGGTTGATCTATAATGCGCTTTTGGTAAAATAAAAATTAAGTTGTTTCAAGTGCTTGATTCAGTGTTTTTCACTGAAACTAGACTGGGGGGAAGCTTAGAAACGAGGAATTATCATTTCAATCCTGGGAAAAAGACTCTGACTATCTACACTACCTGTGCCTTAAACTAGAGCTTTCCCAGATCATTACTGCATATATCCAAAGTCACACCAAGATCATTCCCACATGACAACAACGCTCGCTGTCCTACTTTGGATCCAAGTCTTCCAAGAACTACATTTTAAAGTTCGTATTGTTGATTTCAAATCTATCCAAGATCATCCCTTTCCTTGCATCTGTAAATTCCAGCATTACAATTCTCTGAGATGTCTGCTCTCTTCCAATCTTAAACTCTTTTAGGGTATTCTTAAAACCTAACGTGGCAGGATGTGCTGTCGGCACCAAGCCGCCCTGCTCACTGCTCTCTTTCGAGTAATGTAGCTCAGACACTCACAACAGAGATAACTCCCGGGAAGAGCTGGCTGATTCACTCACAGAGAGAGCCTGTATAATCAGTTTTCTCCGCATGCTATTTGATCTTCTGCTTACCAACAGTGAACACTTAAATACTAAGCTCCTGTTTCCAGACTATTGTCTCCCGGCTGCTATTTCAGAATATTGAACAGTTTTTCTTTAAGATTATCATTTTTAAGCATTCATGGAAGCTGTTAGGTAACCTCAGTGAAATTGTGTAAATCCCATCAGGATTTGGTCCATATTGGTCCATATTGATTTTCTTTCCTCCAGCCAGCAGGTTCTGTCCTTTCAGACTCTATTATGCAAATAAAATTAATAAGATTTATGAATTTTTCTTATGAAGGAACACAAATAAGATGTCATGCCCAAATTCAATCTGCATCTGAACGTAATATTCTGTGTAAAATACAAACTATTCATTGTTCATTGTTAACTAGTGATTAACATCCTTTCTAACGATGAATAGTTGTTCCGGATTTCTGAACTGGATGCATTTGATGGTCTCAAGGGGCAGAATTTATTTGGAAGGTCGGTATCTTTTTAAAGTATGAACTAGTTTAGTCCTTAATTTGAAGAATATGTGCCTTGATCTCAGGGGTTATTCAAACTTCAAGCTGCACAAGGTGGGCAAGATAAAGATAAAGATCTTTAAAAAGATAAAGAGTCATCCATTTTGGTTGGATAAATGAAAGCGCAGAATACCGTAAAAACGGTTACAGTTTTGGAAATGGTAATATTCAAGTCATAAATGTATAGTACTAAAGTGCATAAATAGATCCTTCAGCCCACCATGGACATACTGATATTGGTATTCAGGAGGATTTGTACACATATCACAGGAAATTAAAGATATAAAAAAGCAAATGGGAAAACAAACGTTAGCCGTATAACAAGATTAATGAGTAGGATAGAGACATGATAGATTGCAAATGCTGGGAATTCCTAGCTTCCAACCTGCCCTCACATTCACCTGGACTATCTCGGATACCTCCCTCCCCTTTCTTGTTCTCACCGTCTCCATCACAGGAGATAGGCTATCATCTGACTTCTATTACAAACCACTGATTCCCACAGTTATCTGGATTATACTTCTTCCCATCCTGCCTCTTCTTCTGCTTCTTCCGTGTGGCGTGCACAGCCTAAAGTTGTTGGACAACTTGTTCTATTTGATCTTCTGTTTGTGCACGTCGAGTTGATTGCATTAGTCGAAACAGGGCGGACAACGTGAAGGTTGCAATCTTCCACCCCATCCTGCCTCTTGCAAAGACTTTATCCCCTACTCCCAATTCCTCCGTCCCCACTGCATCTGCTCTAAAGATGAGGTGTTCCATACTAGGACATCCGATATGTCATATCTTAAAGAACAGGGGATCTCCCTTTCCATCATAGATGAGCCCTCAATTGTATCTCCTCTGTATCCTGTAGTTCTGTTCTTGCTCCTCCTCCCCCACCACAACAGGAACAGAGTCCCCCCTAATTCTCACCTTTCACCTCATTGGCTGTCGCATACAGCACATAATCCTCCAACATTTTTGTCACCTCCAATGGGATCCCACCACTAGTCACATTCTCCCATCTCCACCCACTTTCTGCTTTTCATCTCCACTTCAGATGCGCCACTTTCATTTATACCAGGGGTCTCCAAACTATGGCCCACGGGCCACATCCGGCCCGCCATGAGATTTATTCCGGCCCGCAGCAAACTCTTAACGCGTTCCGTGCGGCGGGCTATTTAGCGGGTTCTGTGGTAGCGCGGGAACTTACACGTCAGTTTGCCGTAGGCCAGGGGTCGGCAACCTTGTTCTGCATAGGGGCCAGGACCCATGTCTGTGAGCGGATGGCGGGCCACATCTTATCCGCTCCAAAGCGCTGGAAGGAACTCCAGGGCTGCAGGGGTTAATGATCTGTGGAAGGAGAGATTGTGCGAGGCGCTCGCTGGCTTTGCGGTGCGGTGTGGAGCAGGATAAAGTCGAGTCTGTGCTGGTGCCAAGCCTGTCCTTCCCTGGGCTCTGCCTCCAGTGTCCCACCGGCGCGGCAGCTGACAGAAACCCTAGAAGGAGGGGAGGGCAAAGAAGTTCTTTCAAACAAATTCACTCTCCTTCCCCCACCTCACCCAGATCCAACAGGAGAAGACGGAGACTCCCGCCTGGAGAAGCGGGTGATTGATAGCAACCCTCCAGCCACCGTGCGAATCCGTAAACCGCTGTTGCCTTCGGTGTCTCACCCACTCACACCTCAATACACAGACACACGTGCCACACGCACAGGGCTGGCTTCAGCTGCCTGAAGCAGGAGCCACCTCCTAGGAAAAACACTTGTTGTGATTCCCAAGGCAAACCCTCTTGGGTAGACTGAACTTCAGGAGGGTTGTGTTTACAGCGAGAACTGGAGGATCACCCCATCACTCACACGGGGCCCGACCCCAGTCGGCAGCGCAACCACGGTCAAAAATCAAAAAAGCAGTTCCATCCTTCCCATTAATGTGGTTGTAGAAAACTTTATGGTTATGTTGGTTAACCTTAAGTGATGGGTTTCATTTTGAATTTCCTCCATTTGTTTTACTTACGTTCTTTTTTGAGTTCATTAAATTTATAAAACTGACATTTCTT
This sequence comes from Malacoraja senta, assembly GCA_038087875.1. Classification (NCBI taxonomy): domain Eukaryota; kingdom Metazoa; phylum Chordata; class Chondrichthyes; order Rajiformes; family Rajidae; genus Malacoraja; species Malacoraja senta. Next base: position 262,008,587 of record CM075977.1, on the reverse strand, counting down.
TATTTTTTCCTACGGCCCGCTAAAATGTGCCAAATATATAATGTGCAGTCCTTGAGTACACACCAACCATCAACCAACCATGGATCCGCAGGGATAGAGTTGCTGTCTTACAGCGCCAGAGACCCGGGTTTGATCCTGACTACATGAGCTGTCTGTACGGAGTTTGTACACTCTCCCCGAGACGGCATGGGTTTTCTCCGCGTGTTCCGGTTTCCTCCCACACTCCCAAGACCTAGGATCTAGGGTGACAGAGGAACTGAAGGAAATTCACATTAGGCAGGAAATGGTGTTGGGTAGACTGATCTGACTGAAGGCAGACAAGTCCCCAGGGCCTGATGGTCTGCATACCAGTGTACTTTAGGAAGTGGCTCTAGACATTGTAGATGCATTGGTGATCATTTTCCAATGTTCTATAGATTCAGGATCAGTTCCTGTGGATTGAAGGGTAGCTAATGTTATCCCACTTTTTAAGAAAGGAGGGAGAGAGAAAACAGGGAATTATGGACCAGTTAGCCTGACATCGGTGGTGGGGAAGATGCTGGAATCAATTATAAAAGATGAAACAGCGGCACATTGGATAGCAGTAGCAGGATCGATCCGAGTCAGCATGGATTTACGAAGGGGAAATCATGCTTGACTAATCTTCTGGAATTTTTTGCGGATGTAACTAGGAAAATGGACTAGGGAGAGCCGGTAGATGTAATAATAATAATAATAATGGATTGGATTTATATAGCGCCTTTCTAATACTCAAGGCGCTTTACATCGCATTATTCATTCACTCCTCAGTCACACTCGGTGGTGGTGAGCTACTTCTGTAGCCACAGCTGCCCTGGGGCAGACTGACGGAAGCGTGGCTGCTAATCTGCGCCTACGGCCCCTCCGACCACCACCAATCACTCACACACATTCACACACATTCACACGCAGGCAAAGGTGGGTGAAGTGTCTTGCCCAAGGACACAACGACAGTATGCACTCCAAGCGGGATTCGAACCGGCTACCTTCCGGTTGCCAGCCGAACACTTAGCCCATTGCGCCATCTGTCGTCCAAATGTAGTGTACCTGGACTTCCAGAAAGCATTTGATAAGGTCCCACATAGGAGATTAGTGGGCAAAATTAGAGCACATGGTATTGGGAGTAGGGTGCTGACATGGATAGAAAATTGGTTGGCAGAGGAAACAAAGAGTAGGGATTAATGGGTCCCTTTCATAATGGCAGGCAGTGACTAGTAGGGTACCGCAAGGCTCGGTGCTGGGACCCCAGCTATTTACAATATACATTAATGATTTAGATGAAGGGATTAAAAGTAACATTTGAAAATTTGCAGATGACACAAAGCTGGGTGGCAGTGCGAACTGTGAAGAGGATGCTATGAGGATGCAGGGTGACTTGGAAAGGTTGGGTGAGTGGGCAAATGCATGGCAGATGCATTTTAATGTTGATAAATGTGAGGTTATCCACTTTGGTGGCAAAAACAAGAAGGCAGATTATTATCTTAATGGAGTCAAGTTGGGAAAATGGGATCTGGGGGTCGTTGTTCATCAGTCAGCATGTAAGCATGCAGGTACAGCAGGCAGTGAAGAAAGCAAATGGCAAGTTTGCCTTCGTAACAAGAGGAGTTGAGTATAGGAGCAAAGAGGTCCTTCTGCAGTTGTACAGGGCCCTAGTGAGACCACACCTGGAGTATTGTGTGCAGTTTTGGTCTCCCAATTTGAGGAAGGACATTCTTGCTATTGAGGGAGTGCAGCGTAAGTTCACCAGGTTAATTCCCGGGATGGCGGGACTGTCATATGTTGATAGAATGGAACGGCTGGGCTTGTATACTCTGGAATTTAGAAGGATGAGAGGATATCTTATTGAAACATATAAGATTATTGGTCACGCTAGAGACAGGAAACATGTTCCCGATGTTGGGGGAGTCCAGAACCAGGGGCCACAGTTTAAGAATAAGGGGTAAGCCATTTAGAACGGAGATGAGGAAAAACTTTTTCACACAGAGAGTCTACCCCTCACATATGCACTCGGGACAATTTAATATTTTGGGAAGTAGGAGGAAACTGGAGCGCCTGCAGGAAACCAGTGCATTCACTGTGAGAAGGTACAAACTCTAAGTAGACAATACTCAATGTCAGGATGTCTCTGGTACCGTGAGGCAGCAGCTCTATTGCCTGTGTGCCAACATGCTGTGCGGTTGATTATTTCAGCTCAAAGCTCGTACAATGAATAACTTTATGTTCAGTTGTGAGTTCATTATTTTTTTTTATTTTTTATTATCTTTTATTTTTTTAGTTGTGAGTTCATTACAAGAGAAAATTTGAATTCTCATTTGGTGCACAGCATTTTGAGAATAAATTAACATTCCACATTTGTACATCAGCCATCGCATCTGGTTTTTGATCTATTGAAATTGTCAATAATTTCTAACAAAAATAGTGTGCAGGTGGATCATTGTGATATCTCTGTTTTGAGAACTGTGATAGCAATATATATATATTTCTTTCTAATAAAAGCAAGAATATACAGTGACTCACTTTCAATATAATGAGATGCTGAGTGAAAAGTGAAAGAATTCAACTTGTGTATTGAGCAAATAATTATTTATGTAGAGACTGTGAATATTAAATATGTATTTTAAATGCAGAATAAGCAAGCTAGACTGACTTAGTGGGGAATGTTTTTGCTGTGGATTATGTGTAACAAAAATTGTGAATCCAATAATAAAGAATAGACTTACGATTTCATTATAAACAGTTAATCTTCTTTTGAAATTAGTAAAAAAAATAATTCCTCTGGGGTCAGATAAATGTCTTGCATATCAGTTTCAATGATTCAATTCTTGGGCGGGTTGCGGGAAAGACGTTATAAACAATTCATCTCTCAGTGTCTTTTCAGGCATCTAATGAGGCATTGATGAGTGGAGGTGGACAGACAACACTGGCATCTTAGTACCATGAAAGACGTATCTTATATCTCATCACTGTGGCATTATGTGCTGTTATTCACATAAATTGTACAGCAGCTGTCTTTTATGCAATGTTATAAATTTGCAGCAGTATCAGTAAGTCCACATCTTTTCCTGGCATTGGTGGTAATTTGCAAGAAATTCAAATCTTTGTAATTTTATTATTCACTTCAGGTGGTTAATTTAATATATTTCCAGTACAGGTTTAATGCTGTCTGAGACCTAACCCTTGCAGTGGCTGTTCTACGTCTGTGAGGCTGTTACATGTCTGAAATTATGAAATAATTTTTAACAGCATGTGCATATAGCAAATCTTATTACACCATACAAATTACAATTAGTGTATTGAATAAAAAACATGTCATGGCATTCTTTGTGGTTGCTTAAGAGTAAAATGTTGCAATGTTGTAATAATATATATATTTTAATCAGGAGATGAAATCTCAACAAGTTAGCCAGTGATTGTGAAAAGAATCAGGTTCTTTGGCCTAACTTGTCCATGCTGCCCATCTATCCCAATCTCATTTGCCCACATTATCCCCAATTCCTCCTATGCTTTAATATCCAAGTACCTGCCCAATGTTGTTGAACATTGTAAGTGTCCATGCTTCCTGCAGCATTTCAGGCATTTATCATGCCTTGTGTGAAGAGCTTACTTCAGAAATGTCTTTAAATTTCTCCCACTCATCCTATACTAGTTCTGGACTTGCGCTGGTCTGGAAAAATTATTCTGATTCTCTATCCTATCTATGTTGCTCATAATCATATAAACATCCACAAGGTCAGATTCAAGAGTCATGAGACAAGTCAAGAATGCTTTATTGTCATATATTCCAAAACAGAAAAGAGAAATTCTTCCATGCCACAGCACAACAGGCATATCAACATAGTACTCAGTACATATCATAATAATCAACAAAAAGTACAATAAATTTAAAAACCCCCAATATGGAGCAACAACAAAAAGAAAGTCCAAAGTCCCTTGAGCAATCAAGGTAGTTTGTAGTTCGGAGTTTAGTTGGAATTCGTAATATTTAATAGCTTGATGATTATTGGGAAGAAGCTGTTCCTGAACTGGACGTCACAGTTTCAGGCTCCTGTACCTTCTTCCCAATGGCAGCAGTGAAATGAGACCATGTCCAGGCTCCTGTGGGTTGATCCCTTACAGAGATTATATTGGCCCGCACCTGCAGCTAGTCCCATTTGGCTGCATTTGGTCCATACGCCTCTCAACCTTTCCTGTCTGTGAACATATCCAAATATAATTTAAATATTATTGCATCTGCTTCACTTACTTCCTCTGCAGTTCATTCCATACAGCGACCACCCTCTGTGTGAGGAAGTTGCTGCTCAGGTTCCTATCAAATTTTTCCCCTCTCTGCTTAAACCTGTGCCCTCGAGTTATTGATTCCCCTACCCTGGAGAGAGAATCTGTGCATATCTACTCCCCTGTTGAAGACCACCCCTCGTTCACCTACGTTCCAATAAATGAATGCAGGTGAGTTGATTAGTAAGTTTGCAGCTGACACCAAGATTGCTGGAGCTTCAGACTGTGAGAATGGCTGTTAAAGTATACAGTGGGATATAGATCAACTACAGCTATGGGCGAGAAATGCCGGATGGAGTTTAATCAGAGCAAGTGTGAGGTGTTACACTTTGGAGGTTGAATGTAAGGGGAAAGTACACAGTTAATGGAAAAATCATTAACAGCACTAATATACAGAGATGTCATGGGTCCAAATCCATAGCTCCCTGAAAGTGGCAATACAGATATAGTGGTAAAGAAGGTGTATGGTATGCTTGCCTTCATGGGTTGAGGCTATAAGGATCAATAAATCATGATGCAGCTTCATAGGACATTGGTTAGGCCACATTTAGAGTATTGCATACAGTTCTGGTCATCCCATTACAGGAAGGATAGCAACGTTTTGGGTCAGGACTTTTCTACAGATTCTGACATAAGGAACTGCAGATACTGGAATCTTTCGTAGAACACAACATGCTGGAGTAACTCAGCGGGTCATGCAGCGTCTCTCGGGGACATAGAAACCCTTAATCGGAGAGGCTGACAAAGAGCCCTGACCCAAAACATTGCCATCGATGTCCTCCACTGATGATGCCGGACCCGCTGAGTTCCTCCAGCACATTGTGTTCTACACCAGTACAGCTTCTACTTTCATGTCCATCATCTATGTTTCAAATGGTCGGCCAAGCTCTTGCACAGTGGGCAGCCTACTCGTTTGCTACAGCTAGATCTTCCAGGCAGGAAGAAGTGGGCATCTTAGAGGGTGTGGCATGGATTGTACAGATGTTCCACATTCACATTCTGTGTCTGCCGCATCTGCATAGCCCCATTTGCTCATATTGGTCTTCCATCGGCCCATCCCTGTACAAAGCCTATTGAGGGACTTCCAGGTCTTCCAGTCACACCGGTGACCAGGTGGTAGCTGTTCCTTGGTTGGGATCAGCATCTTTACGTGGTGGTGGTTTTCACTGCGTTTCTTTTCCCCCACAGGGCTAGTCTGGTTGCAGGAGGAGACTGTGACAGTGGCTGGACTGTGTGGAGGAAGCTCGTCCTCAACTTCAGCCATTTTGGGGCTGGGTGATGGGAGTGACAGGAATGGCTGGTGTCCCCAACTTGCCTACTATGTTCAGTTCTACCGGCAACTGATCTACGGATTCCTGGTGGAGCAACACCGGCCAAGAAATACAAACTGTCATTAAGGGCGGCATCAACTTTCTTCGCATGAGATGATCTCTCCCAAACAGGACAAGCATACTCTGCAGCAGAGTAGCGCAGCGCAGGTACAGGAGGTAGTGCAAAGAGAAACATAATCAGAGTGCATAATATAGTGCTACAGCTTTCCACTGTTACGACTGCAGAGAAAGTGCAGATAAAAAAATTGCCAGCTCCACAGTGAGGTAGGTTGGGAGATTGAGACTATACCCTTAGCTTTGGGAAGTCCATTCAATAGTCCAATAAAAGCAGGGAGAAGCTATTTTGGAGTCAGGTGGTACAAACATTCAAGCTTTTGTGACTTCTGATGGGAGAGGGGAGAAGAGGGAATGACCAAGGTGTAAGTGATCCTTGATTATGAGGCTGCATTTCTGAGGAAATAGATATCGAGTCAACAGAGGGGTGACAGGTTTGAATGATTGATTGGGCTGCACAAGCAACTCTCCGCAAGTGTGCGCAGTCTTGGACAAAGCAGTTGCCAAACCAAATTGTAATGCATCCCATTAGGATGCTTTTAAGTTTTTTTTTAGAAATTGGTTAGGTTTGTGGAGACATGCTGAATAATGGAACATTAGTTCTCCTTGTGAAGGACAAAGGCGGATGCTGCAAACAAATAGAATGAATTTAATAAAGGAGTGTGGATAAAATAACCCGAATGACATAAGAGTGGTGGTGCCAGCTGAGAGGGGGAAAGATACTATTAGCTGCATAGAAACAAAAACTGAGCTAATGTTATTGGATGATGCCTTTTCAGTGCAACAGATGCTGCAAACTAAACAGGTTGATCATTTGAAACTGTTAAATTCAATGTTAAACGCTAACACCTGCCCTGACCACCACCTTTTGTTTCTGTCTTAGTCTCTGCACCATCACAAATATTCTCTTTGTTCTCTCCTGCCCTCTCTCTTCTCTGCAACTTCAAACATGTTCTATGTAATTTTTTCCAGTCCTGTTCTTGCCGCTTCAGACTCACTAATTCTGGTTCTCAGGTTGAGTAGTGTCAACATTTTATGCTTTTTATCCAACATCCTCAATTTCTGCTTTGCATTGCTTTTTATCTCTTGGGTAAATATATGCCACACAAATTGGTTGCTTGTCAAAAATATCATGATTTTTGTCATTTATGTGTGAATATGTATATCTGTAGAATAAATTATCTGTACATCTTTGTAATCAAGTATATTTATTGGCTCTGGAAACCTATTTCCTTCAAACAGTGAAAAAAGTAGAGATGGACAATTCAAGCCGTGCTGAACAACAGCACGTCAGAGCTACGACGCATCTTTTTTTTCATTAAATTGATCTCTTTCAAGACACTTTGGAGGAAAAGAAATAAACAAACAGGAATTGTGCGCCAAATATCCATTGGTGATTATAAGGAGCTCTGAGTAAGGAACTGCAAAGAACAATTTGTTACCTTGTTTGCTGAAGATTTCTTGCCTGAGAATAGCCTAAAGAGAAACAAAGGCATCTGGTTCACTCACGGGTTATTAGAGTTGCTTTGCTTTTCTCAGTGTGAGCAAAGGCACACTATAAAACCCAACTGCTTAGAGCATATCAAATCCATTAAAAAATAAATCCTGTGGCGCACCAGCAGAAGCCACGACTGCAGCCGAACAAGCGTCAGTTGAGGTTTCAGCACTTTGGAGCCGATCACGTTGGACATTAGGATCCATTTTCTCCTGTGGGTGGCTTGACCTTTCAAGGCAGCAACTGAGGCTCAGGGTTTGATTGATATCTCACTTTTACACATAACAGAGCCTCCACACCAGGATCTTATCATCTTTTACTCTGCTTTGCAAAGATATCACACTGCGAACGGCTTGATCCTGCCAAGTGACACTGGCATTATAATAAAAGTGAAGATGAGTGGGCTGACACAGGCTCAAATGCCAAATAACAATTCTTTCTGCTAAAGAAACTTAATAAATCAGCAATTATGATTTCCACATGTAAATTGATATAATTGATTTATCAGAGAGTTTTTCTTTAAAAATGCAATGTTTATCATATTGAAAACATGATTTGAGATTGCTTTCAATTTGGTAAAATTAGTTGAAATTGGCTCATACAAGTGAAAATAAGAAAAAAGCGAATTAAGCAAATAACTGTTTGCCAATCCTAATGTAGTTTAAAGCCAACTGGAGTTCACCTTGGTTTCATTCTTTCAATTAGTTGGATCCATTAAACATTACTGCATATTTCTTTTTGGACAAGTGATAACGTTTTAATCAGAAGTTCTTACACACTTTTCAAGTACTTTTGATGAGTTTCGAGTCAAGTTAAGTCACACTACTGTACATTGCAAGTACAGAGCGGTACAGATACAATTTAAAAAATCTTGCTTCCAGCAGCATTACAGGCACATAGACTCAGATAAACATATAAACCCAAATTATAAAACCAGTTTTATGGGTAAACCTAATCACCTTTGTGCACCTAATGTTGTGGCAATCTGTCAGTTACAATTGAAAATGTTTCAGGGAACATTTCATAATCTCAGAGTATCAATGTGAGGAATTTTCTGCAGTTCCAATCCTGGTGTAAGTTTGGGAAAGCTGAATAAGAAATAATAAAGGTTGAATAGGACAGATTGGACAATGGAGGCCCATACAGGACAGGAAGGTCGACATGGGAACGGGAAAGGGAGTTAAATGGTTGGCCACCTGGAGATTCAGCAGGCCTCAGTGGACCGAGCAGTGTTCATGTAATAGTGAAACCTCCAAATGCTACATAAGTCCCAACATTTTATTGCAATTGCTCACCTCTTCAACGGATTCACTCCCGATGTGTCACTATTTCCTAGGTACACAAAAATGCTGGAGAAACTCAGCGGGTGCAGCAGCATCTATGGAGCGAAGGAAATAGGCAACGTTTCGGGCCGAAACTATTCACTATTCGCTATTCACTATTTCCTTATTAGTTAGAGCTGTAGGTAAGGACTTCAATTATAACCATATAGCCATATAACCATATAACAATTACAGCACGGAAACAGGCCATCTCGACCCTTCTAGTCCGTGCCGAACACGTATTCTCCCCTAGTCCCATCTACCTGCGCTCAGACCATAACCCTCCATTCCTTTCCCGTCCATATAACTATCCAATTTATTTTTAAATGATAAAAACGAACCTGCCTCCACCACCTTCACTGGAAGCTCATTCCACACAGCCACCACTCTCTGAGTAAAGAAGTTCCCCCTCATGTTACCCCTAAACTTCTGTCCCTTAATTCTCGTCATGTCCCCTTGTTTGAATCTTCCCTACTCTCAATGGGAAAAGCTTATCCACGTCAACTCTGTCTATCCCTCTCATCATTTTAAAGACCTCTATCAAGTCCCCCCTTAACCTTCTGCGCTCCAAAGAATAAAGCCCTAACTTGTTCAACCTTTCTCTGTAACTTAGTTGTTGAAACCCTGGCAACATTCTAGTAAATCTCCTCTGTACTCTCTCTTATTTTTTCAAAATTATTTTGGAAAGAGGCAGGCAACCAAAACAAGTTTCAGAAATGAATCAAAAAGATTCAGAAAGATTAACAGCAGTTACAAGGGAAAAAATCTCAATAGGTTCAACAGCCAGAATGTGAAAAATAGCACAAGTGGCTCAGCCAGTATTAAATTAAATGTACATCACTGCTAATAGAGCAATTTATGAAGTTGGTGACCTCTGGCCTGCTCAAGGTATTGTGATGGGAGAAACATGATTTAAAAAATACCAGAAATGAATGACTAGTTACTAGGTATTCAGGAATGTTAGGTTGGATAAAGAGGGGCAGCACAACAAGATTGATGAATGAGAATATTATTGCCCTATATAGAATGTAAATACCAGATGGTTCTCGAACTGAATCTATGTGGATTGAAATGGAAAACAAAATGCTAGATTGTAGAGAGGTTATTAATTGACTTCAAACAAAGAAAAGATAAATGAGCAAAACTGTTGTGTGCTTCAGAGGCCCAGGGAATAAATTAAAGAATAATATCAAGAAACGTTAGAGTCATAGAGTGATACAGTGTGGAAACAGGCCCTTTAACCCAACTTGCCCATACTGACCAACATGTCCCAGCTACACTCGTCTCATCTGCCAGCATATGGTCCATATCCTTCCAAACCGGTGCCATCCATGAACCTGTCGAATTGTTTCTTAAATGTTGGGACAGTCCCATGAAGGTCGGAAAGAAGAAGCAGCGAGACCTAGTATTGGTTGGAAGTAGATGAGTCAGAGGGAAAGAAGATTTAAAAAGAGCGTGAACGGCCCAGGTTCGAGTAATTTACTATTTAGCCCAAAATTAGTTGATTAGGTAACAGATAAAGAAGTGAAGATGTAGTGGAGCAGCCTTGTTGGGGTGAAGTGCCTTGGGAGGAACAGTGTGAGTCTTTGGCTCAAGAGTCTTCGGCGAGGCGGCTGAGGCAAGGTGGCTGCACTTGTTTGAAATTTGTGATCTTTGTCTACTGAAGAAATGGCGGGCACGTTGGTGCAGTGTGTTTCCTGCAGGATGTGGGAAGTCAGGGACACTGTTGGTGCTTCTGGGAACTACACCTGGAGAAATTGTGTCCAGGTGCTGCTCCTGAATGAACGTGTTGGTAATTGGATGACCTCAGGGCCATCCGGGACAATGAGAGTTTCCTGGACAAGACCTACAGTGAGGTTGTCACACCAAGGATGCGGGAAGAGCAAAGGTGGGTGACTGTGAGAAAGAGGAGTAAATAGTAAGATTAAACGAGAACTTACCAAGTTTGATCTTTATTTTATGAGGAGTTACGTTGGTGATTACGTGAAGAACCCCACCAGTGCGCCTGCGCGTCAATCTTCAAAGCAGCGGTGTGAAATCACAAAAAACAACAAACGAAGTAATACAGTAACATAATAAAACGAGTAATACAAGAACTTCCATCTGACCTTTATGATGGAGGGTTGGGCCGTGGTGGGCACGTAATCACCAACGTAACTCCTCATAAAATAAAGATCAAACTTCAAACTTGGTAAGTTCTCGTTTAATCTTACTATTTTACTTCGGAGTCACGTGAGTGACTACGTGAAGATTTTAAAGCTTTGTGATTTCATGCCGCAGTCAAATCCCGGCTTCTCACTGCATTGATTGACTCGGAACGAGAATATTCAATAATGCATTAATAATAACATTTGTACCACAAATGCAGTAATTTGTTTATTTGAATAAAAGAATTAATAGTATCCCCTTTAACCCAGGGAAAATTAAGCAGAACTTAATATAGTATCTGCAAACAGCCCCGTATTGGCAATAGCCCGATGGTAAAAGTGTTGAAACACCAACTTATTAGATCACCCGGCGGCTGTGAGAATATGATCGACGGGACTTCCTTCGCCCTGGTCGTCAATGTTGCTGCTAAACTGAATGGAATGTAAAACCATCAATGTTCACACGTGCAGCAACTAAAACTTGTTTTTAACCATCTTAAAATAGTCTAAACTGACACTATCTTGTATGGTTTTTCGTGAATGATAAACTATCTTGTTTTCATATTTCATAAGATCTTTGTAGCCTTAATGTTTTGCAATAAATATGTTTTAACATATAGACATGGATCCATAGAATATGTTAATAAAACAATCTTGAATCCTGTCACACCCGATCCTATTTCATTTGAGTAGTTCATAAAATGTAAAACATAACATAATCCTGAGGTACTTCTGTGTATCTGTAACTTTGTAATGTTACAAGTGCCATAAACATGACTACCTTCAAGCTGAACTTGGCCAAATCAGAATCGTACCAAGACTCCATTGATGAAGTAGCTTAAAACAATTCTATATTCCAGATTCCCTCCTAGGTTTAGAAGGTCTGGAATTAAAATTCCTTTCATTAATCTGGAAATAAAAGAACGAGACTCAACAGGATGTCTTTCCAACCTCATCAAATAAAAACGAGGAATAATATACTTCTGTGTGAATAAATCGCACTATACCTCAACCCATTAAATAGAGGTCAATCCAAGATATTTGAGACATGTGCCGTACAACATTCCATATTCTTTTATACACAGAAATGTTTCCCCCTCATTCTTTACATAATGGGAAAGCAGTATTTACAGAGTCACAACTCAGATTCACAAATGTACTGCTTTTGAGTACTCTTCCGCCAGACTGCTGTAAGCATGTCCACAGCATGCCCAGACAATCCTCTTTTTTAAACCCTGCATCCATACAGGCATATGACGGATGTTACTCTCCAATTATCGAATACACCAGTAACTTCCTTCTTTTGGGAACATTTATCAGAAACTGTGTCATAAATTCCAATATCAAAGGGAACCATGGCTGCGTAGACCTGTCTGGTACCACGAATACCCCAGAGGCAGCATACTGCTTTGTTTTAAGCAGACACCGATTTATGAGACAGGATGAAGTAAAATGCATATAACAACATACCATCATAATATAGCGAGAAACATCCATCGCTACTGTCTCCCGATGTAGTCCCATAACACATATCTCTGTAACTGGTGATTGAGTCTGGATGGAAACAAGTCATATCTGGCTTCCCAAATCTGACTATTATATCATTAAAAAAATCTTAAGGTTAAACATCCATTCTTTGTTATTATAGAAATTCCACCTATACAATTAATACATGCCATTGCTGTAGTGTTGTTAAACTGAACATGCAGATTAGTTGTATTTAACAACAAGCTTGTAGCTCATAAGCCTTCCAATAGACTTTAAAACGTCGATTCTCCATGTCTGTAAAATAATACTTCTTCCATATTCCATCTGTCCACAGATGGATACCTTTTCAGTGGCACCAATCCTAGTACACTGATATCAGTCTGTTAAGACCATGGAAGGCTGTTCAATCCGTATCTTGCTTGAACTACTGAAGACATGTTAAATCCACTACTGCAATTAGAAGCAGCATTTGTTGTTTAATTGCATGGCCTATCAAAAAATGGCCATCATGCATCTTAGTGTTTTTTCTTTTTGCAGTCTGCAGCTGCTGGTAGTACAATGGCCCATATTGTATTGCTGGAAATAACACTAATTCTCCTAACAAGCTGGCCACCTGTCTTAATTGAAGATTGTTGCTTTTCCAACTGCTTAATACAACCATCAATTAGCGTTACCCTATACCCTGGGTAAATTACTACCCTTTCAATTGAATCAAATAATCAATTGTTGTAAGTATCGTTAAACTTAATTTCTCTCTGGATGAATTAAACCCAACTTTCAAAAGTGGTTTGAATAATTTGAGAGAGATAACTCACTAATTCTCTTGTTCGTCCTAATTAGGACATCATCCAGTTAAGCCATCCACATCTGTCCTTGGACTCTAATTAGCCCCAAAATTGGTTTTACCAATTTAGTGAAATTCTAGGAACTGAAATTAACCCGTTAGACAGAACTTTGAATTGCCATAATTGTTCCTTCAGATAATTTTATCTTATAAATGAACAAACACTAAGTAATATACATCTTTCAGATCTATGTGCCATAAAACATCTTTTTTTTTATTTTTTATTTTTTATTTTTTTTAAATAAATTGTTTGGCAGTCTCAAAGTCTCCATTTTGAAGTGTCTATACTTCACAAAATTTTAAAGACTTGTCAGATCTAAAATACTCCTCACCTTTTTAGGTTGAGAAATTTTAAACACAATTTGGTGGTTTTGATAAACCGACCTTTCAATTACTTGTTTATAAACAAGTTTTCAATTCAGCTTGAAACTCCAACAATTATTTTTATGTGAAATTGGAGTGTTCTGCATGGAACATACTGGATGGCAAACCAGTATTTGAATCGAATCAATTCGAAACCTTTCTATAATACTCAGAATAATAATTAAAGTAATTTGCTTCCAATATTTGGCTGATTTTGCCTTAATATATTCCCATAAGAACCAGGTCCACCTACCTCCTTTGTCATCTGAGTGACCTGTGGTCTCTGGCTCCTGGCAGGCAAAACCCATGCTTTTTCATTTTCCTGCTGCAGGGCATCAACTGCGTACCTGCTTCAATGGTCGATTTGATCCTGATGTCGGTCCAGGATTTTGTATGATGTCTGAAAGGATACGTCCTCTTTGCAGACTTGATGACCATTGATGTTGTGATCAACTTTGCTGTTTTTGCCTCATTATCCAACTCTTTCCCATGATTCATGAGGTTTTTTCTCTGAAGAATAAGTTGAATGACTGCACATTGCTGGGCTTTACAGAGTTGCTGCAACTTTGGGTTGATGGTGGACCGAATGGCATACTTCCTGAAACAATTCATCTTGAAGTGGGCGCTACATAGCAACCTTAGTGCCACTTGATGCATCTCCATCCATGGCCTCCATCCATCGTTTTGCAAATTGCAGTTGTTCATCAACCCAGCAGCTTCAATATTCTCTGCAGTTTACTTTCCTTAGGCTTACATGCCTTCGCCCATCTGACCCATTATATCTTGGTTCACTGCTAGTACTTTCAGCAATACGCAGTTCCTTGGGATCTCGAGCTTTTTTGGCATTTTCATCCATCGTAAACTACTAGAGCTGATGGCAGACACAATAGTTGATCACAGAGGCCACTTCCTTTCCAAGGGGCTCTCCTGACTCTGACGGGGCAGCGAATCGTACTGCCAGGAGTAAAACATCTGGCAGCTGCCGTCTTCGCTTGTATCGGCCTCACCGTCAGATTCAGGGTCAGATCTCTCACAGAGCAGCAAATCGTACTGCCAGGAATAGCCCATCTGGCAGCTGCCGTCTTCGCTTGTTTTGGAAACTCTGCTGACCCTGTGCACGTGCCTCATCAATGAGGGTGCTATCAAGCAGCCCTTTACTAGGTGCTGCTGACCTGGCTTCTGGAGCCTGGTTCTGACATCACTCCTCCTGGAGTATGTTTTGTTGGAGCAACCTGTGTACAGGTTCTCCATTTGGAATATCCACTTCTGAAAGTGGTATCCAGCCTTGGAGGTGAATCCCAAACTGACTCTTGCTCCATGGCCCTGACTTGTATGTTGCCTAGCACCCAACTGACGCTGGCTCCGTTCTTTTCTTTAATACACAAGTCCACAGTCGCCCCGCTCCCAGCCGGCGACTGTTGTAGGGTATGAGGCAGTCCTTTACCGACCGCATTCCCGCAGCTTTTTATCGGCTTTGCCTTGCCCCACTGGTGCTGACTAAATTCACTTCAGCCCCAATATCCACAGTCGCTATGCTTTCTGCTGGCGACTGTACCGTGGTCAGAGGCGGCTGGTCGCCGACCGCAATCTCGCGACTCTCTATCGGCTGTGCCGCTCGCCTCCTTCCCCTGCCCGTTTTTTCCATGATGCCTGTGGAAAAAATCCCCACAGACCCACAGTAAACGGACATGGAAATACTTCCAAAAAGTTTATACTTATCTTGTAGTTGAAAACTACAATTCCACTAGAGGAGCTCTGCTCCTCGCGTCCGTTTGCGCCAATGCGTCTGACGTAATGACGCGCAGGCGCACTGGCGGGGTTCTTCACGTAGTCACTCACGTGACTCCGAAGTAAAATGCGGAGTGCAGGAGACCCCGGTGGCTGTGCCTAATGAAAACAGGTACACCCTCTTGGGAGCTGTCGGGGCAGACGACGCTTCCAGTCCGAGCAGCGGACAGGTCGGTGGTTCCAATCCTAACGATGAGACTCGACCGGCGAGACTGACGTCGGGCAGAGCTGTAGTGGTGGATGACTCCATGTCCGAGGTGTGGGCAGGCAGGTTTGCTAGTGCTACATGTGTGGGTTTAAACCAAATAGTGGGGGGGGGAGGGGTTGACAAATTGGGAATATAAAGATGGAGTTAAAGGGGAAGTGAGTACAGGAAAAGTTACAAAAGACTCCTGAATTGATGGGAAGGAAAGTCCGAGAAGGGATAAGAGAGTAAGGTCAAGGCCATTTGTGTGAGAGAGGAGGTGAATACTGAAATTAAAGTGTTGTATATGAATGCACGAGGTGGATTCTTAGAACAGCTTGTACTGGAGTCTACCAGGGAGAAGCCTATTCTGGATTTAGTGTTGTGTAATGAAGAGGATTTGATAAGGGAACTCAAGGTAAAGGAGCCATTAGGAGGTAGTGATCTTAATATATGATAAGATTTAATCTACAATTTGAGAGGGAGAAGGGAAAATCGGAAGTGTCAGTATTACATTTGAGCAAAGGGGACTATGGAGGCATGAGAGAGGAGCTGGCCAAAGTTGACTGGATAGAGACCCTAGCAGGGATGACAGGGGAACAACAATGGCAGGTATTTATGGGAATAATACAGAAGGTGCACAATCAGTTCATTCCAAAGAGGAAGAAAGATTCTAAGGGGAGTAAGAGGTGACCGTGGCTGACAAGGGAAGTCAAGGACAGTGTAAAATTAAAAGAGAAGAAGTACAACATAGCAAAGATGAGCGGGAAGCCGGAGGATTGACAACATTTAAAGAGCAACAGAAGATAACTAAAAAGGCAATACGGGGAGAAAAGATGAGGTACGAAGGTAAGCTAGCCAAGAATATGAAGGAGGATAGAATAGGTATGTGAAGAGGGAAAAATTAATTATGACAAATGTTGGCCCTTGAGGACAGAAACAGGTGAATTTATTATGGGGCACAAGGAAATGGCAGACGAGTTGAATAGGTACTTGAATCTGTCTTCACTAAGGAAGACACAAACAATCTCCCTGATGTACTGGTGGCCAGAGGACATAGGGTGATGGAGGAACTGAAGGAAATTCACATTAGGCAGGAAATGGTGTTGGGTAGACTGATGGGACTGAAGGCTGATAAATACCCAGGGCCTGATGGTCTGTATCCCAGGGTACTTAAGGAAGTGGCTCTAGAAATCGTGGATGCATTGATGATCATTTTCCAATGTCCTATAGATTCAGGATCAGTTACTGTGGATTGGAGGGTAGCTAATGTAATCCCACTTTTTAAGAAAGGCGGGAGAGAGAAAACAGGGGATTATAGACCAGTTATCCTGACATCGGTGGTGGGGAAGATGCTGGAGTCAATTATAAAAGATGAAATAGTGGCACATTTGGATAGCAGTAACAGGATCGGTCCGAGTCAGCATGGATTTACGAAGGGGAAATCATGCTTGACTAATCTTCTGGAATTTTTTGAGGATGTAACTAGGAAAATGGGCAAGGGAGAGCCAGTAGATGTAGTGTACCTGGACTTTCAGAAAGCCTTTGATATGGTCCCACATAGGAGAATAGTGGGCAAAATTAGAGCACATGGTATTTGGAGTAGGGTACTGACATGGATAGAAAATTGGTTGGTAGACAGGAAACAAAGAGTAGGGATTAACGGGTCTCTTTCAGAATGGCAGGCAGTGACTAGTGGGGTACCGCAAGGCTCGGTGCTGGGACCGCAGCTATTTACAATATACATTAATGATTTAGATGAAGGGATTAAGAGTAACATTAGCAAATTTGCAGATGACACAAAGCTGGGTGGCAGTGTGAACTGTGAGGAGGATGCTATGAGGATGCAGGGTGACTTGGACATGTTGGGTGAGTGTGCGGATGCATGGCAGATGAAGTTTAATGTGAATAAATGTGAGGTTATCCACTTTGGTGGCAAGAATGGGAAGGCAGATTATTATCTGAATTATGTCAAATTGGGAAAAGGGGAAGTACAATGAGATCTGGGTGTCCTTGTTGAGCAGTCACTGAAAGTAAGCATGCAGGTACAGCGAGCAGTGAAGAAAGCTAATGGCATGTTGGCCTTGATAACAAGAGGAGTTGAGTATAGGAGCAAAGAGTTCTTTCTACATTTGTACAGTGACCACACCTAGAGTATTGTGTACAGTTTTGGTCTCCAATTTGAGGAAGGACATTCTTACTATTGACAGAGTGCAGCGTAGGTTCTCGAGGTTAATTTCCAGGATGGTGGGACTGTCATATGTTGAAAGAATGGAGCCACTGGGCTTGTATTCACTGGAATTTAGAAGGATTAGAGGGGATCTAATTGAAACGTATGAGATTATTAAGGGATTATACACGCTAGAGGCAGGAAACATGTTCTCGAAGTTGGGGGAGTCCAGAACCAAAGGCCAAAGTTTAAGAATAAGGGGTTGGCCATTTAGAACGGAGATGAGGAAAAACCTTTTCACCCAGAGACAATAGACAATAGACAATAGGTGCAGGAGCAGGCCATTTGGCCCTTCGAGCCAGCACCGCCATTCAATGTAATCATGGCTGATCATCTCCAATCAGTACCCCGTTCCTGCCTTCTCCCCATATCCCCTGACTCCGCTATTTTAAGAGCCCTATCTAGCTCTCTCTTGAAAGCATCCAGAGAACCTGCCTCCACCGCCCTCTGAGGCAGAGAATTCCACAGGCTCACCACACTCTGTGAGAAAAAGTGTTTCCTCGTCTCCGTTCTAAATGGCTTACTCCTTATTCTTGAACTGTGGCCCCTGGTTCTGGACTCCCCCAGCACCGGGAACATGTTTCCTGCCTCTAGTGTGTCCAAGCCTTAACAATCTTATATGTTTCAATGAGATGCCCTCTCATCCTTCTAAACTCCAGAGTGTACAAGCCCAGCTGCTCCATTCTCTCAGCATATGACAGTCCCGCTATCCCGGAAATTAACCTTGTAAACCTACGCTGCACTCCCTCAATAGCACGAATGTCCTTCCTCAAATTAGGGGACCAAAAACTGCACACAATACTCCAGGTGTGGTCTCACTAGGGCTCTGTACAACTGCAGAAGGACCTCTTTGCTCCTATATTCGCTGTGAACCTGTAGAATTCTCTGCCTCAGCAGGCAGTGGAGGCTAATTCTCTGGATGCTTTCAAGAGAGAGTTAGATAGAGCTCTCAAAGATAGCAGAGTCAAGGGATATGGGGAGAATACAGGAAAGGGGTACTGATTGTGGATGATCAGCAATGATCACAGTGAAAGGTGGTGCTGGCTCAAAGGGCCGAATGGCCTACTCCTGCACCTATTGTTTATTGTCTATTGTCCCTGCTTCAACTACCTCCTCTGGCTGCTTGTTCCATACGTCCACCACCCTTTGTGTGAAAAAGTTACCCCAGATTCCTATTAAATCTTTTCCCCTTCATCTTAAAGCTATGTTCTCTGGCCCTCGATTCACCTAGTCTGGGCAAGAGACTCTGCGCATCTACCCAATCTATTCCTCTTATGATTTTTTACACCTCTAAAGGATCACCCCATAGCCTCCTACGCTCCAAGGAATAGAGACCTTAAACTTTAATTAAACTGATGTACACAGGGAGAAACACAGGAAGGAAAAGATATTCAGATATATCGAAATAAATTGTCTCCAAAGGAAGCCAGGAAGAAGCAAGCGTTGGATCGGATTCAGGAAAGTGCAGCAAGGTAAACTGCAGGAGATATCTGAAGAACATTTTTCACATGATAATTGAATCTGGAGGCCAGCTAACTTTCATGGCTTAAGATGTAGCACAAATAGATTGGGAGAATTAAGTGAAGTTTAAAGTGTTACAGAGCAACAGAAGATATTCAGGAAAGGGATAATTCAGGTAGACGACAAACAGAATAACAACAGCAATAATGGCAATTTCTGCTAAATATTCAAGAACGCACCACAAAAATTAAATTTAAGCCACAAGGAGATAATAAACCAAAGGATAAAAAACTTGGTTCCTTCTTATAGCTGGGTGAACAGAAGTGCCTACAGTGCCAAGTGTGTAGGAAGGAACTGCAGATGCTGGTTTACACATAAGTTAGACACAAAATGCTGGAATAACTTCAGAAGGGTCTCAACCCGAAACGTCACCCGTTAGTTCTCTCGAGCGATGCTGCCTGTCCTGTTGAGTTACTCCAGCATTTTAGTCAAGAGTCGTGGGTCACAGATAGAACAATGAAATTCTTACTTGCTGCAGCATAACAGAATATGTAAACATAGTACACTGTAAACAATAGGATAAACGAGAGAAAAAAATGTTCAGTGTTTATATACTGTATACACATACCCACAAGTACACACACATATGTATATATATGCATATCCATATACATATATATACACACACATAATATATATATATATATAGATTGTGTGTGTGTATCTATATAAGTAAAAGCCACATCTTGACCACTTCCTGTCTGCGCTGTATATTGATTTTAGAAAAAACGCTACCCTTGCTATGATTTTTGGCCACCTTACTCAGTCCTCCTCCGCTGAGGCAGCCCCAAGGATTTTTCCAATCGATGAAAAATAAAAAAATTATGAGTGTTTAAAAAATCTTGAGATCAGCTGATTGGTCCTCTCGCCTGTCAATCACTATGATGAAGGTAACACCCCTTCCAGGGGGAGGAGAGGACTATAAAACCCTGGATGCCTGGACATGAGTCAGTCACTCGGAAAGATCACGAGGGAGAGGCCAGAATTCTGATTCTGCTGTGAATCCACTGAACTGTGAGTCCACTGAACTGTGAGTCTACCCTTTATGTGCTTTATGTGGTTATGTGCTTAATGTGGTTTACCCTTTATGTGCTTGCAATAAATGATTTGTTAGCCAGCAATGTGCGTGCAATGAATGATGATTTGTTAACCTTTAATGTGCTTGCAATAAATGATTTGTTAGCCAGCAATGTGCTTGCAATGATTGATGATTTGTTAACCTTTAATGTGCTTGCAATAAATGATTTGTTACCCTTAATGAAATGAAATGAGTTGTGTGGCCTGCCCTGTGCTTGAAATTGAAATGGAAATGGAAATGAAATGAAATGAGTTGTTTGGCCTGCCCTGTGCTTTTGCTTTTGCTTTGCCTTTGCTTTGCTTGACCTCACCTGAAATGAAAGCAAATGGATTGTATTGTTGGCTGGCCCCACCTGCCCTGTGCTTTTGCTTTTGCTTTGCCTTTCCTTTGCTTGACTTCACCTGAAATGAAAGCAAATGGATTGTATTGTTGGCTGGCCCCATCTGCAAATCGATTGACTTGACATGAAATGGATTAAAATGGATTGTTGGCCCTGCATTCACTGTGCTTGACTTGACTTGACCTGCAACACCCATGCAAGCGCTCCAGAACTCCCCCTCCCCCCACACTGGCCACCAATATTGGAATTGGTGGAGAAGTGGAATATATTTATATACACACACACACACATACTCAAAAAACAAACAATAGTAGTGCAATAATAATAATAATAATAATAATAATAATAATAATAATAAAAGTATATTGAAGTTCAGAGCTTATTTGAGGTTGTAGTCTTTAAGAGTCTGATGCTGAAGCTGTTACTGAACCTGGACGTTACAGTTTTAAGGCTCCTGTACCTTCTTCCTGATGGCAGGGTGAAATGAGTGTGTGGCCAGGATGGTGTGAGTCTCTGTTGATGCTGGCTGCCTTTTTGAGGTAGTGGCCATCTATCTACAGTACAAGTGCAGCCGAACCAACGTTTTGTACAACTGTGACATGATATCCAACTCTTGTAATCAATATCCTGACTGATGACAGCAAGTGTGTTATCACATTCATCAGCACCCTGCCTATCTTATGTTTTTACTTTCAGGAAACTAAAAGCTCTGTCTTACCTGTTTGCGGTCATCGGCGGTGAAGCGTGGCGTCGCCGGTAGAGGGGACCGCACGGCAACGGCGAGAGCGCCGAGCCTATCCACGGGAGCGCCGCACGGATGCTGCGCGGGGGCCGAGTAATTCAAATACGGCGGGTCCCACGTGCTTGCGGTAAGTAAAAAAAAGTTTTAAAAAGGGCGGGCCGACTGCGATGACGTCGGCCCGCCGCACGTGACTCACCAGCGGCGGCTGTGGCGGCGGCCATCCTGATCGCGGCGCTGTAGCGGTGGTTGTGCCTGCGGCCGTGCCGCACACGTGCCTCACTGGCGGAGGCTGTGGCAGTGGAAGTTTGACGCACGGCGCTCGAGCCACACTGGCGGCGGCCCGTGCGGGTGGCCGTGCCGCACTCATGCATCACTGGTGGAGGTTGTGCGATAAGATTATAGTTTTCAACATTGTCGGTTTTATTTTAGCACCGTGCGGTGTTGGGAACACCGCCGCACGGCCCCGGAATTGTGCGTTCTCACGAGTTCGCGGTCTATGGCGGCAGATTCTTCCCGTTTCGCCGCCAATGACCGCAGACTCGTGAGACAGGCCTTTAAGTACTTGTATCCCAAGATCTCTCAGTTCAACATCACTCACCAGAGCACTGCCATTTACTATTTAAGTCTTCCCAAGTAAAACTTCCCAAAATGCATAACTTTGCACTTGTCAGTTATAAATTCCATCTGCTATTCCTTTACCCACTTTCCCAGTTGATCTAGTTCCATCTGTAACCTATTGCAAAAGGGATGAAGAATATAGCCAACCAGACAGGACATTATTGAAACATTGTGGTGAATGGAAGACCAAAGGTGAAGAAATTGAGATTTTGAGAATAGAAATGTTGTGAACTTAGTGAAAGCTTTTGCCAGAGGTAAACGCAAATCAAAGTGACTTATGGATGAAGACCAATAGGAGGATGGAATCAGAAGAAAAAATAATCTATGATTGACATAGATGGGAATGCAAGGGAAGATTGTGAATATGGCTTGGGAGTTTATATGACAAGAGGGGTTTGGGGGGGGAGAGAAACTCAGAAAGAATAGGTGGCCAAAAACTCAGAAGTCGGGAGGCAGGTTGACTTGACTTGGATGTTGAAATCATTTAGAGTAAGGAGTCACTGTGGGAGGAAAGTAGGGAAGATGAATAGATGAAAAGATTTTTAAGCTGTCTGTTTGGACAGTGAAAGTCAAGGATTTTAAGCAAAATGTCTGGGAGGTGAAACAGGGTGACATGTTCAAAGGGGGAGAAAGAGATGGAGGAAGTGAGAGACACATCATGTTGTAATGGAATAGAAATGGCAGATGATGGAAGATTGATTTATTTGACCTCTGCGTTTTTGTTTTTTGTCCTTTTACGCTCTCAATTATTTTTCTTTTATATTTTTATATAAATCTGTGCTTTTTATGTTATTAACTGTTTATGTTCCTACTGTTTTAAAATGTATTTTTGTTTAGACCTGTGTTTTTGTGAAAAGCACTTTGGGTTGCATTCAATTGTATGAAAGGTGCTTTACAAATAAAGTCACAGTATTATTAGTATTAGTATTATTATTAGTAGTATTTGAGGTTTTCAGAATCATCATGGGGTATGGGAGAAAGCAGGAATACAGTCCTGAATTCAAGGATCAGCCAAGATTGAATGGAATGGTGGACAGGCTTGAAGGGCAGAATGATCTACCTCAGCTCATATTTCTCAATGTTTGCAAGTGATAGTGTTAGGCCACAATTCAAGAACGGGTGGAAAGAGAGATATGAAACAATGGACCAATCATATTATCATAGGTTGTGAGGGGAAACATTATCATTTAATTGTAAATTGTGCCTAGTCTGTGTGGGACAGTACGGGGATCACTGGTCGGCACGGACTCGGTGGACCGAAGGGCCTGTTTCCGTGCTGTATCTCTAAACTAAACTAAACTAGTATAAACTTCCAAACTACCAGTTATGCCTGCATGTTTGCTTTCAATTGGATATGTATGAGGATGCCTAGAACACTTTGAAAATCAACATTTCTTAATCTCTCTCAACTGTAAATTTGACCAATTCATAACGAGTTGGTCTCCATTTGTCGTCTTTTTGGAAACGTATGGTGCAAAACAGGTGTAAAAGCTAATCCGTGACTGCGGATGGTCAAGATTATAAATGATCTTCTATTTTCTTTTCTTCTCTTCTCTTCTTTTATTCTCTTTCTTCTATTTTCTATGTCTCAACTTTCTTTTTTCATTCTTTATTTTTCTTTTTCACACACTATATATCTCACATTTTTCTATTTTTCATTACCTAACTTTTTTCTTTTTCTTCTTTATTTTAAAATTGTTTTTTAAACAAGAAGCTATACATAAAAGGTATTATGAAAATATGATTGTATACAATTGTACTTACTTCTAATAAAATAAAAATATTAAAAAAAAAAAAAAAACTGTAGGGGCTCCATACATAATCCAGGTTGGCATTTCAGCGTGGCATTAGTGACAGAGTTTTCACTTCATAAATTTCTAGTCTTTGCTCTCAAATGAATGCAAGAAGGTCCAATTCTTCTGAAGTATTGGCCACCACTCATTTTCAACCTACATTTAAAATATTTGATGTAGTTTATCTCTCTGGTATTTATAAGCGATGCTGTGTTCAATTTTGTTTTTCACATTTTGTAAAATATCATAGTGACTGCACTTCATTGACAGTAAAACAATTTGAGGGATCATGAAGTCATGCGTGTTGTTAAATAAATGTATTTCTTTCTTCTTTACTTCAAAAAAAGCTTAAAACATCTACTTTTTTATCGAATTACATACTGGCATTTAAGCCCAAGAATGAAATTATTTTCCTTGGTAATTATCAGTTTTTGCTTCCATCTGATTAGAAGGCACACACACATGCTACAGTAATGTGTAATGCTGCCTCTGCTGCAGGCTCCCTTGCTGCCATTTGACAGTACCCTGTGAATGCTGAGTGATAGAAAGGCTTTGTCACACTGTGCCTTTGTGCAGTTTTCAGATTTGGTTATCACATTTTCCCAGTCAGGCAGTTAAGGATCCAGAGTAATCAAAGAGGGGTTTTGAAGCATAGAGTCTTGCCCAATTGTCCCACTAATCCTTCTGAAAATTCACTTCAATGGCTTTCTTTATTAATTCTGTCTCTTAACCTTCTCCCCTCTCCCTGATTGTAAAAAAAGAGACCGGCTTTCTATATGCTTCAGCAACATTTCATAAAGAATTATGTTGTCGGTGTTGCGGATACATTCATCTTCTCACATGAACTGATCAGGCTGCTAATTTTTTCTTCTTTTTTCATTTCGCCACCATTTGATATTCCCCAGTGGATTTCACGGACCATGGACAGAGGCTTTTTGGCCAATCATGTCAGCTGCTAGATAAGAGCTAAGGAGCAATGCTCCTGCCAAACATTGCAATGGAAAAGATTAGCCACAAATCTGTAACTTAATCCTCACCCCAAGACTATATTGGATTTATTACGGCCTTTTACCACGATAATTATTCAGTGACAAAAGATATTTAATGTCACTTTCTTGAATGGACCAATGTAAGCAGTTACCCACACTGCAATTAAAATATCCTTTAATAATTGCCAATGAACTACACTGTGCCATCATGAAGACTGGAATATACCTCAACATATAGTTTTATAGTTTGCATGAATGGGTCATAGAAACATAGAAACATAGAAAATAGGTGCAGGAGTAGGCCATTCGGCCCTTCGAGCCTGCACCGCTATTCAATATGATCATGGCTGATCATCCAACTCAGTATCCTGTACCTGCCTTCTCTCCATACCCCCTGATCCCTTTAGCCACAAGGGCCACATCTAACTCCCTCTTAAATATAGCCAATGAACTGGCCTCAACTACCTTCTGTGGCAGAGAATTCCACAGATTCACCACTGTGTGAAAAATGGTTTTCTCATCTCGGTCCTAAAAGACTTCCCCCTTATCCTTAAACTGTGACCCCTTGTTCTGGACTTCCCCCAACATCGGGAACAATCTTCCTGCATCTAGCCTGTCCAACCCCTTAAGAATATTGTAAGTTTCTATAAGATCCCCCCTCAATCTTCTAAATTCTAGCCGAGTCTATCCAGTCTTTCTTCATATGAAAGTCCTGACATCCCAGGAATCAGTCTGGTGAACCTTCTCTGTACTCCCTCTATGGCAATAAAGTCGCAGCCCATTAAATGGAGTGCTCAGAATGTTTGCAGGTGAAAGTGTGGATTGTTGAACAGATAGGGAAATCTGCTATTCACTACCACAACCTCACAAGTTATAGGAGTAGAATTAGGCCATTCGGCCCATCGAGTCTACTCCGCCATTCAATCATGGCTGCTCTCTGCCTCCTAATACCATTTTCCTGCCTTCTCCCCATAATCCTTGATACCCGTTCTAATCAAGAATTTGTCTATCTCTGCCTTAAAAATATCCACTGACTTGTCCGCTGTTCATGATCACAACATAACAGCAGAGGCTCCAGTATTACAGTACTTACACACTGTGTGTGTACAATGGATCAAGCAAATATTATCAGAAAATGTCTGTGATAAGTATTCAAATGTAATAAGGCTATTTGGTGTGTCGAGTGTGGTCTGGCCTTATGTAAAAGCTATCCAGCCCTGGGCCCCATTCATTCTTTTCTGATATCTATCTGTCTGCCATATAAATGCTAGTATTGAATCATCCACTACTAACTGTGAACGTATTTGAGATCTTAACTACTGATTGAGTGAAAACAGCTTTCCTATATGATGTGTTTGGCTCTTTTCCTCTTCCCCTTCATTTTGGTTATTTTCCCCATGCATTTCAATCTGTGTTGGATTATTCTTGGCCTTCTCAAGGGAATGTTTATTTCTGTCTAGTGTGTGTGTGTATATATAGCCTTCATGGTTTTGAAAACTTCTGGTAGTCCTTGTAACCTCTTCCAAGATGAACACTCCCATCTTCTCAATTTTGGTTGTATAAATAATGTGTCCCAACCCACAGACATGCAGCACACAAACGGTCCCATCATCTCTGTCAACCATCAGCAGTCCCATTTATATTAATCCTACAAGAACCCCACATTCTATTCTTGCCACTTTTTCTTCCCAGATTTTACCACATTAGAGGCAATTAATGGTGGCCAATTTACTTACCAACCAGCACATTTTCGGGATGAAGGAAGAAAATAGACCACTCCGAGGAACCCTAGAACATCACAGGGAGAATGTGCAAATTCCACAGACAAACACAGAGAGGGTGTCACGGTGTAGCGGTACAGCTAATGCCTTACAGTGCCAGAGACCCGAGTTCGATCCTGACTACGGAGTTTGTACGTTCTCCCCGTGACCTGCGTGGGTTTTCTCCGAGATTCCTCCCATTCAGAGATTCAGTTTCCTCCCATATTCCAAAGAAGTACAAGCTTGTAGGTTAACTGATTTGGTATCAATGTAAAATTGTCCCTAGTGTGTGCAAGGTAGTATTGATGTGCGGGGATTGCTGGTCGGTGCGGGCTAGGTGGGCAAAAGGGCCTATTTCTGCGCTGTATCTTTAAGCAAAATTAAACTAAACTAAACTAAAACAACATAGGATTGAAACCAGATTTCTGGAGGGCTGAGGCTGTGGCCTGCGCTTATCCTTGGAATCAATTTAGTGAATCGCTTGTTCGCCATCTCTAAAGCCTTTACATCTTTCCTAAAGTACAAGGCCCAGAATTTGATACGGTGCTTAGTCATTTGTAAAAGTTCATCATGACTTCCATGCTCTTGTCCTTTATGCCCTCGAGCCCATGTGCCTTTTTATCCATTTTCTCAACCAACTTTGTCACACAGCTATGCTCATACACCCCAAATCTCTCTTCTTGTATCCCTTTTAAAATTATGCCCTTGAGTTAATATTTGTTTCTTCTAATCCTTCCAACAAAAATGAAAATTGTCACATTTTTAGAATTTCCATGTTAAACACAATTCTCGAAAATCACCTTCTGTATAAATATTTAGTCAAACCAGAATCATAACTCAATTTTTCCATTGGTGAGAATCCAGCAAGATCTTCTTTCATGATGAAGCCCCAGCATATTGATGCAAACATAAAGAAAGCTCATCAATGACTCTACTTCCTTAGAGGATTGTGGAGATTTGGTATGTCGACAAATACTCTATCGAACCTATACAGGTATATGGTAGAGAGCATACTGACTGGTTGCATCAAAGTGACATTAGCAAATTTGCAGATGACACAAAGCTGGGTGGCAGTGTGAACTGTGAAGAGGATGCTATCAGGATGCAGGGTGACTTGGACAGGTTGAGTGAGTGGGCAGATGCATGGCAGATGCAGTATAATGTGGATAAATGTGAGGTTATCCATTTTGGCAAGAAGAGGAAGGCAGATTATTATCTGAATGGTGTCAGATTAGGAAAAGGGGAAGTACAACGAGACCTGGGTGTCCTTGTACACCAGTCACTGAAAATAAGCATGCAGGTACAGTAGGCAATGAAGAAAGCTAAGGGCATGTTGACCTTCATAACGAGAGGAGTTGAGAATAGGAGAAAGAGGTCCTTCTGCAGTTGTACAGGGCCCTGGTGAGAGCGCACCTGGAATAATGTGTGCAGTTTTGTTCTCCTAATTTGAGGAAGGACGAATGCAGAGTAGGTTCACAAGGTTAATTCCCGGGATGGCGGGACTGTCATAAGATGAAATAATGGAGCAATTGTGCTTGTATTCACCGGAATTTAGAAGGATGAGAGGGAATCTTATAGAAACATATATATTTATTAGGAATTGGACACACTAGCTGCAGGAAACATGTTCCCAATGTTGGGGGAAGTCCAGAACCAGGGGCCACATTTTCAGAATAATGGGTAGACCATTTAGAACTGAGATGAAGAAAAATTCTTTCACCCAGAGAGTTGTGAATTTGTGGAATTTTCTGCCTCAGAAAGCAGTGGAGGCCGATGCACTGGATGCATTCAAAAGAGAGTTAGATAGAGCTCTTAGGGCTAGCAGAATCAAGGTGTATGGGGAGAAGGCAGGAACAGGGTACTGATAGTGGATAATCAGCCATGATCACATTGAATGGCGGTGCTGGCTCGAAGGGCCAAATGGCCTACTCCTGCACCTATTGTCTGCATATCTATGTATCTATGCTCAAACGCACAGGAATAAAGGAGATAACATTAATGGTAGACACTGCCCGGTCAATTACAAATACTGAACTCACCACCATCAAAGGGATAGGAGGCACTGTTTCAAAAAAGGCAGCCAATATCATCAAAGACCAACAGCACACTGATCATGCTCTCATCTCACTACTAACATCAGAAAGAAGCTACATGAGCCTGAAAACTGTGACCACCAGCTTCAAGAATAGATTCCCAGCGACCATCATTCGTTTGAGCACAACACAACACTAGACCAGTTCATTGGCTATAAGGCCAGTTCATTGGCTATATTTAAGATGTGTCCCTTGTGGCTAAAGGGATCAGGGGGTATGGAGAAAAGGCAGGTACAGGATACTGAGTTGGATGATCAGCCATGATCATATTGAATGGCGGTGCAGGCTCGAAGGGCCGAATGGCCTACTCCTGCACCTATTTTCTATGTTTCTATGTTTCTAACACTGACCACAGCTTCTATGATCTTCTATGGACTGTGTCTTTGGTTGCACTAGGGATTTTGGTTTTGCCCTATTGTGGTTACCTGGCATTGCAGTTGTTAATTTAGTGTATTTTTGATTGTTATGTATTTATTTGTGTGGCATTGCATTTATGAGACAATTAAGCTGCAGCAAGACCTTTATTATGTCCATTGTGAGCTCTGAACCCCTGGACCTTCCACAACTAGTTGAATATTCAAAGATGTGGTGTCAATTGAGACGTGCTCCCACTGTACATAAGCTATTCTATAAAAGTATTTACCTACACCCAAAATATTGAAATGCATGTAATTATCTATCTACATACTATTAAAAGTCTCATCTTGTGTGTGTGTGTGTGTGTGTGTGTGTGTGTGTGTGTGTGTGTGTGTGTGTGTGTGTGTGTGTGTGTGTGTGTGTGTGTGTGTGTGTGTGTGTGTGTGTGTGTGTGTGTGTGTGTGTGTGCGCGTGTGCGTGCGTGTGCGGGTGTGCGCGCGTGCGCGCGTGCGTGCGTGCGTGTGTGTGTGTGTGTGTGTGTGTG
Organism: Malacoraja senta; assembly: GCA_038087875.1. Classification (NCBI taxonomy): domain Eukaryota; kingdom Metazoa; phylum Chordata; class Chondrichthyes; order Rajiformes; family Rajidae; genus Malacoraja; species Malacoraja senta. Next base: position 261,979,213 of record CM075977.1, on the reverse strand, counting down.
CGTGTGTGTGTGTGTGTTCTTCTACCTTCGTCAAAACGCTACACGCTACAGTTGAAATTTTTACAGATTATTACTCATATTAACCCGTTCGACGCAAGAAACACGTTCCCTTCACATTTCATGCTATATTTCACACATTATTGATGATTCAAGTTAAAAAAAAGACAAAAAACAGTTCTCACACACAGCCTTTTTTGAGGACTTTCCACTGATGATGTCACAATCGCACTCACAGTGCACCAATCACAATGGGCTCTCAAGCTGCCGAGTGCCACCCCCCCCGCTACATGTCCCAGCTACACTAGTCCCACTTGCCTGTGCTTGGTCCATATCCCTCCAAACCTGTCCTATCCATGTACCTGTCTATTTCTTAAACGATGGGTTAGTCCCAGCCTCAACTACCTCCCCTGCCAGCTTGTTCCATACACCCACCACCCGTTGTGTGAAAAAGTTACCCCTCAGATTTCCATTAAATCTTTTCCTCTTCACTTTGAACCTATGTCCTCTGGTCCTCGATTCCCCTACTCTGGGCAAGAGACTCTAAAGGCACAGTGTTAGGGCAGCATGGCCACTGAAGACACTTGGTAATGTGCAAGGTAGCATTCAGGATATCAGAAAAGTGCGTATATACTCGTTTAGGAGACTTGCACAGCAATACATGTATTTAAATAAATGTGTGTGTGTGTGTACGTGTGAAGAAAACATTTGTAATTACACATAGGGGAGAACTCATGGATGTGCTTTTTAATTTATTTTTCTTCCTTCTCTTTTGCTCATTTATGGAATTGATATGGTACTACTTGTGAGACGGAAGATAATTAAAATTAGACATTGTTTTGGTCTAGATGGTGAAAATGAAATTGAGGGATGTCCACTTGTGTGGGACCAGTCACATTCCATGGACAACCAGCCCCAGCAAACCCTTGATAGACACAAAAAGCTGGAGGAACGTCACCCATTCCTTCTCTCCAGAGATGCTGCAGCTTTTTGTGTCTATCTTCGCTTTAAACCAACATCTGCAGTTCCTTCATACACATTTCGTCCAGCAAATCTGTGATGTGACCTATCACCAAACACCTGCTTGTCGTGCTGGATAATGACCTTTTACATTGACGGTTCCATTCTCTCTGCGGCTCGTTTACAGTCACAACACGTACCTTGTGAATTGCCTTCCCTGCCTTTATAGACTAATCCAATTAACAGATGAACAAAATATTTAAAATACTCTTTCTATTTCCTTACACGCTGCTTTTACTTATTCTGAATGAACATTTTTAATTTGTTGTTTCATTGTTTAAAGTGAATATTGTTTAAACCCACTGGGGCTGTTTCTTGCATTATTTTAGTTCACTTGGGCTTTGTCTATCTTACTCCACTTGTACAACAGTGGTCGGCTTCCCAAGCTTTTAAATTCACCAGGACTCTATTTTAATTATCTGAACATTTTTATTTATTCAAAAAAAATAAAGAATTCGGAACTATACAGGATATTTATTGCCCATCCATTATACCAAGCAGAGCACAACATTTGTTTCCAATACTTACACCTTGTTAAGATAGCAGTATTTCTCACTTCCAAACATTCCATAGGCCATGGATTTGAGAGCCCAGCCCCTCAGTGTACATAGGCAGGAGCTCCCTATATTGTGGTTTTACCTCACCGGGCCTTTCTATTAGCTCTGTCATCGTCGGTGGGTCCCCCAGCATGTGGGTCCCTCAGAATGTGTCAGGGTGGTCCTTTTGGATAGTCCGCGAGAGGGATCATCCAACAGGATCTCACTTTCCCCACGGTCTATTGGGAACATTTTGCACAGACCATCGTGTCTTTGGTCACGAGGGATCTTATCTCCCACTCTCCTTCGTACTCACAGACTCTCTTGTGGCCACGTTCCTTTTACAAACCCCCGACTTGTGAATTTTTACTGAAGAAAATACTCCTGCTCTCCCTGACAAAGGGCAAGTAGTTTCATTAAAAGCTGAGGCAACCCCCTTTACTCTAACCGAGAGGCTATTTGAACATCCATAACAAAGAAGAAGAGGTAGGTTAAAATGTCAAAAATCAGAAATGGAATGTAGCAATTAAAATAAAATGCCCATGGCATATTTAAGTATTTGATTATTCTAAGCCTCTACTGAAACTGACTGTAGACATGTTCTTGCTAGGTTGGAGGTCCATATTATATTTTTGACACTTTAACCCATATTCTCTCTTCTTCCCGTCATGGATGTTTAAATAACTCCCTTAGTTTCAGTACGAGGTGTGCCACTGCCTTTAATGAAAGCACTCACCAGCATTTACTGCAAGGTCAGCAGTTCCATTGGCAACAGAGGCTGTTGTAGTTGATCTTTTATGATTCTTACTCGGCTATCAGTAGCTACCAGAGTTTAGTCCATGGGTGCAACTGCGTGGCGAAGTTTTATTTCTCAGTACCAAAACCATCATCCCATTTTTCTTGTAAACAGCAGCAGCAGCAGGTGGCCTCTGAAGATGGATAGTTTTCCATCTGCATATAGATATCCCAAAGAGAAAAGACGTGGATGACGACTAAATAGTGCCAGGTCTGCCTTGTGTGGTGTCAGGGACGTTGCCGGGTTCATCAATGACCACACCGACATTCACCTTAGGCTGATGTCACAAGTTCATAACTTCTAGGAACAGAATTAGGCCATTCAGCCCAACTAGCCTAGTCTGCCATTCAATCGTGGCTGATTTATTCTTCCATCTCAAGCCCATTATCCTGCTTTTGCCCCTTAACCCCTGACACCCTGCAAATTGCATGATCTGTTTTATTTACAGAAAGTTAGAAAGTCCAGGACTGCATGGGAGCGCTGCCCCTCCCCGTCGGGGTGCATGTGTGGTGGCGCGGACAATCTCGGATGTCCCAGCAGCTCATTCCCGGTCTTCGAAGGAGGAGGCATGGCAAACTCAGGCTTTTCCCAGCAGATTGTCCTTGTCCCGAGAGGAGGTGCTGGCAGTCTCAGGTTTATCCTGACAGCTCAGCTTTGCGCTTGAAGAGGCAGTGCTGGCAGTCTCTGGGTTATCCTGGTGGCTCTAGGTGTAGGCCTAGTCCCTTGTTGCCTGTGTGCAGGAAGAGGCGCTGGCTGTCTACGATGTCTGGGGTTTGTCCCAGTGGCTGTCTTCCTCGAATCTGTGACAGAGAAAACAGTTAATTGGGAGGTTCCTCCCCCCTCCCTCCCTGCCTCCCTGCCTCACCCCCTCCCCTCCTCCCTAGTAGGTATAGATAGGGTACATGCACAGAGTCTTTTACCCTAAGTAGGGGACTCAAGAAGCAGGGAACATAGGTTTAGTGAGAGTAGAAAGATCCAATAGAAACCTGAGGGACAACTTTTTTGACTCAGAAGATAATGAGTAAATGGAATAACCTGCCAGAGGAGGTAGTTGAGGCAGGGGCTATAAAAACATTTAAAATACATTTGCACAGGTAAATGGATAGGAAAAGTTCAGAGGGTTAAGGTTCATCCGTGGGCTGGTGGAACTAGTGTAGATGGGACATCTTGGGCAGCATGGGCAAGTTGGGCCAAAGGGCCTGTTTCATGCTGTATGACTGTATGAAATCTTGTTTGCCCTCAGAGAGACAGAAAGGATCATATGCACTATTTCTATGGTATAGCGGAGTTATTCCAAGTTTCCAGCTCAATATTTATCTGTTAATCAATATAATGAGCAATAAGTCATGATATTAATGTTATTGCTCAAACTGTGCAGACTGCTGACGTGTTTCCTACAACATTCAAACCTTTTGAGACTAGTTGTTATCAATGCACGTCTCTTTTCCTAGTTTAAGATGTAATTGTTTTTACTATACATCTTAACATTCTCCAACTTTTTTTTATTTTTATTTTATTTGCCATTCTTCTCAATTTGCAGCAATGATATGGTATTAACCATGGTGTCAGTGCTATGTGAACTGGACTGTTCTAGTATCTTCTCCTGCTCAGCAGAAGTAAACAGACATGTCTGCCTAGTGTTGCCATACCTGGCAGACTGGTCATGGTAGGGAGAGAAAGCTGAAAGAGAGATGGGGGGCTGGACAAAGCTTGGCGAGTGATAGGTGGATACAGGTGTGTGGGGTAATCGAAAAACCTGACTACAATCAGTCTTTTCAGGGTCCCGACCCAAAATGTTGCTCGTCCATGTCCTCCGGAAATACTGCCTGACCCGTTGATTCACTCCAGCATTTCGTGTCTTTTAAGGGGACAGATCATTCCTTATTTTGTGGAGTTCATCTGAAGGACATTGATTTAGTCAGCTTACTGCAACGGTATACCAGATTTCTGATAACTATTCAAGCAAAGATTTATGTGGGATTTTGGGAATCCCCAATGCTTGCATCCTTTCTACTGATAGCCCTGCCTACCTTTACACCTCCAAATCATCTATGGCAAGGGCAGTGCACCTGCTTTCCTGCACTTCACACTAGATTGGGATATTGTTAGATTTGGTTACAATTCATGTACCACTCTATGCATAGTTAACGCAATCAACGATGTAAAAGGTGAGAATCACATCATTTACATGCACCATTTCGAGCATTATGCCACAATGGTACTGGATAGAATGGGTCCAGTTCCCACAATGTCCTTTTGATGTGGAGGAAAATGTGTTTACATCATATGTGCTATTCGTTGAATGCAGATATTGACTAGATACAAGAGTTCAGCAACTCTATTGTTATTTCCGCAAAGCCATTTTAGTTATCTCATCATCCAATGGCTGAAGTGCGTTAAACAGTAAGCTCACACAAATCTTAAAGTTGCCGGCACACCATTACATTCATCAACTGAGCCTTGGTTGACAATGAAGAAAGTAAAATCCTTTTTCCTCACTGTGGTACCCTGCAGTCACCATGGCTACTTCTCATGTGTTGTTGAGACATTTCAAATTGTAGCAGCTGGAAGCAGTGGCGTCCGGGGCCATTTCTAGGGAAATGCATCTTAAGACTTTGAGGTTGTCTCCTGTGCCTGCCTCCACATGCTCGCCATCTTTGCACTGGCAAAGTATGAGAAGCCCTAGCAGTCTTAGTGGGATAGAGGCAGAAAATGCAAGGAGAATAGGGTTAGGAGGGAGAGATAGATCGTCCATGATTGAATGGCCTAATTCTACTCCTATCACCTATGACCTTACGACCTTATGACCTAAGTCAGAGCTCTGAGGTGGAATGACATGGATTTTCCCTCAAATCTCTTCTCTTGACCCACATTCAGATGAAGACCATATTGTAAATAAGCTCTTCTAAGCTTCCTCCCAGTCTAGTTCAGTCAATAAAACACTGATTCAAGCACTGGAACAACTAACCTTTATTTTTGGATAGCACAACAAATTACCCAATACGATACCCAAACCACCGTGGGTTCGATCCTCGTATCTGCCTGGCCTAGCCCTTCAGCCTCGTGCAAGCAGAAACACTCCAAAAGGTTACGCAGTCCCAAGCGCTCTTCCAGAAGATCAACAAAGGACCTCATGGGGGCTGCCTTTTATAGGTCCTCGAACCTTGATGGGCCGAACTACAGAGAGGTGGTCTATTTACAATCCAATCAAACATATTAATTACAACTATACATTGTTGACAGTTACACAGACCAATAACAGAATCTCCCTGACATTGTTGCAGGAGAAGCTTCTAGAGGAAGCTAACAACTTGAATAATGCAACATTTACCCTGGAATCCAAACAAACCTGCCAGGGGCTCAACAGTTTGGCCAATCAACAAACAGCAGAGTAACTGTCTAGCAACATTATTTACAATATGTATACTTAGTTTGCATTAATCCAATCGACTTTATACATAGATACATAGATACATAGAAAATAGGTGCAGGAGTAGGCCATTCGTCCCTTCGAGCCTGCACCGCCATTCAATATGATCATGGCTGATCATCCAACTCAGTATCCCGTACCTGCCTTCTCTCCATACCCCCTGATCCCTTTAGCCACAAGGGCCACATCTAACTCCCTCTTAAATATAGCCAATGAACTGGCCTCAACTACCCTCTGTGGCAGAGAGTTCCAGAGATTCACCACTCTCTGTGTGAAAACGTTTTTCCTCATCTCGGTCTTAAAGGATTTCCCCCTTATCCTTAAGCTGTGACCCCTTGTCCTGGACTTCCCCAACATCGGGAACAATCTTCCTGCATCTAGCCTGTCCAACCCCATAAGAATTTTGTACGTTTCTATAAGATCCCCTCTCAATCTCCTAAATTCTAGCGAGTATAAGCCAAGTCTATCCAGTCTTTCTTCATATGAAAGTCCTGACATCCCAGGAATCAGTCTGGTGAACCTTCTCTGCACTCCCTCTATGGCTATAATGTCCTTCCTCAGATTTGGAGACCAAAACTGTACGCAATACTCCAGGTGTGGTCTCACCAAGACCCTGTACAACTGCAGTAGAACCTCCCTGCTCCTATACTCAAATCCTCTTGCTATGAAGGCCAACATACCATTCGCTTTCTTCACTGCCTGCTGCACCTGCATGCCTACTTTCAATGACTGGTGTACCATGACACCCAGGTCTCGCTGCACCTCCCCATTTCCTAATCGGCCACCATTTAGATAATAGTCTGCCTTCCCGTTTTTGCCACCAAAGTGGATAATCTCACATTTATCCACATTATACTGCATCTGCCAAACATTTGCCCACTCCCCCAGCCTATCCAAGTCACCTTGCAGTCTCCTAGCATCCTCGTCACAGCTAACACTGCCCCCCAGCTTAGTGTCATCCGCAAACTTGGAGATGTTGCTTTCAATTCCCTCGTCCAGATCATTAATATAAATTGTAAATAGCTGGGGTCCCAGCACTGAGCCTTGCGGTACCCCACTAGTCACTGCCTGCCATTGTGAAAAGGACCCGTTTACTCCTGCTCTTTGCTTCCTGTTTGCCAGCCAGTTCTCTATCCACATCAATACTGAACCCCCAATACCGTGTGATTTAAGCTTGTATCCTAATCTCTTATGTGGTACCTTGTCGAAAGCCTTCTGAAATCCAGATACTACACATCCACTGGTTCTCCCCTATCCACTCTACTAGTTACATCCTCGAAAAATTCTATAAGATTCGTCAGACACGATTTACCTTTCGTAAATCCATGCTGACTTTGTCCAATGATTTCACCACTTTCCAAATGTGCTGCTATCCCATCTTTAATAACTGACTCTAGCAGTTTCCCCACTACCGATGTTAGACTAACTGGTCTGTAATTCCCCGTTTTCTCTCTCCCTCCCTTCTTAAAAAGTGGGGTTATGTTTGCTACCCTCCAATCCTCAGGAACTACTCCAGAATCTAAAGAGTTTTGAAAAATTATCACTAATGCATCCACTATTTCTGGAGCTACTTCCTTAAGTACTCTGGGATGCAGCCTATCTGGCCCTGGTGATTTATCGGCCTTTAATCCATTCAATTTACCCAACACCACTGCCTTTTACATTTCTTTGGAGGTCCTCTGCAGAAATCCCATTCATTCTGTCAATTGAATATGCAACACTGATCTGGGCCCGAGACTTACTGGCACCATTCAGAAGCTTGTCTTATTTCTGCAGAGCACATCAGACTTGACCAAAATGGCCTAACATTACATGAGTCCTTACTAAATTTTGGTGCTATGGCTGCTCTGTTTTAGCCAGGATTAACAAAATCTGAGCTTCTGCAATGTATTTGGAAGTCTGAAGAAGTATATCTGTTAATGGATAGATCAGAAATAAATAATCAAATTGAACATTAGCCTATTCAAACATGCAGTCATAAACTGCTCTATTAACTCATTCACAAATCATTCTAGCTCCTGGGAGGGGTAAAATATAGGAACAGTCTGTCTTGAATCTCCTTGATGATTACTTAAAAACAATTCAGCAAAACTCCAGTAGCAGAGATAAACCATAAACTCACAACTGGAAGCATCGTGTTTCCAGTAACTGAAAATGACCTGTTCACTCAGGACATCAGTCAGTTCAGAGAGCTGTGTTAAATCCATGTTCAGCACATAATTGATTCTATTCATGCTTTCATCTGCCTTTAATAAATATGATAAACAGTAATGATCTCAACATTGTGTCTTGTGGAACTTCAAGCCATGCTGGGCTCCACTCCTATTAATGACAAGTTTATACCTACAAGATTTCAACTCATTACCCGCCCAGCAGAATAACTGTCCCATCTTATGTGATCTCATTTTATCCAATAGCCTTCCCTGTATCACTTTATTGAACACATTTTTCAAAATTATGATGTATAACACCAACTGGAATACCATTATGCAGCATAATAGTCACTTTCTCAAAGAGTTGAATCAGGTTAGTGAGCAGGACTTATTCATCCTGATGCCGTGCTGTGAATCTCTATCCATAGCTAAACTCTTAGTGGTTATAGATCACATCACAATTCCTTTTTACCACTTTTTGTAGTTGTCCTAGATTCCCACTTTTTCTTGAATGCATATAAATCCTTCCTTAAAGCTTGATAATGTCACTTGACTAATTACTTCACTGTGGTTGAATAACTCCGAAAGTGGAACTTTCATCTATTAGGGGAGAGCATTGACTTTCTGTTGCTCTGCAAAAAGTTTGCAAAGTCTTTCTCGCTGCTGAGCTAGATCACTGGACTTCCAACCAGCCAACAAGCTCCACAGTAGAAAAGAGCAGCTCACAAGATTGGTAGTGCCTCCACCACACAAAGCATTCACTCTATCCTTAACATCAACACCATATCTACTCCGTACCTCAGCCTTTTTATTTATTCATTCATTTTTTGGGGGGGCAGCAGCATGTTTTTAGCAAGATCAGTGTTTTTACTGATTTTTATAGTCCTTGAGAATGTGCTGAGTCACATTGTTGAACTGCTGCAGTTTTTCTGCTGAAGGTATTCCCAAAGTGCTGTTGGGAGCTTCATTATAGCACTGATTGGGTGGCAAAATAACACATCGGTTGGTGGAATGGGAAACCAATTACAGAAACATCAGTCTGAAGAATGGTCCCAACCCGAAACGTCACCTATCCATGTTCTCCTGAGATAGTGCCTGACCCTCTGAGTTACTCCAGCACTATGTGTCTTTTATAAACCTGCATCTACAGTTCCTTGTTTCTACAATAACATCTTTGTTCTGGATGTTACCAAGTTCCTTGAGTGTTGTTGAAGCTGCACTCTTTCAGGTAAGTGGACAATGCTCCTATCTTGTTCATGTGTAAAGGCTCAGGAGATGTGTGACTCTGACAAGATGCCCAGCGTCTGTACAGTCTCTTGTAGGCAGAATATTTATGCAGCTGCTCTAGCTAAATTTGTGATCAATGATGAGCCCCAGGATGTTGACGTTGGGGAAACTCAGCGATGGTGCTGGTGCAGATAAGGCGTTAAACTTTCTCTTGTTGGAAAGCATCATTGTCAGGCGCCTTTGTGGTGTAATTATTATTTATTACTTATCATTCCTTGCAAGAACATGGTTTGGTCGTGTTCCATGCAGGTGTGGACTGCATTGTCTAATTGTCAATGATGGAAGGTCACTGATGAAGCAGCTGCAGGTTTGGCTTAGTAAACACAATCCTGAGGAATTATGCCTGAATGTATTTGTGAAAGTATCAGCCCAGTCTTTAGCATTCATAACATCTTTGTTCAGCAGGCAGTGAAGAAAGCGAATGGTATGTTAGCCTTCATAGCAAAAGGATTTGAGTATAGGAGCAGGGAGGTTCTACTGCAGTTGTACAGGGTCTTGGTGAGACCACACCTGGAGTATTGCGTACAGTTTTGGTCTCCAAATCTGAGGAAGGACATTATTGCCATAGAGGGAGTGCAGAGAAGGTTCACCAGACTGATTCCTGGGATGTCAGGACTGTCTTATGAAGAAAGACTGGATAGACTTGATTTATACTCTCTAGAATTTAGGAGATTGAGAGGGGATCTTATAGAAACTTACAAAATTCTTAAGGGGTTGGACAGGCTAGATGCAGGAAGATTGTTCCCGATGTTGGGGAAGTCCAGGACAAGGGGTCACAGCTTAAGGATAAGGGGGAAATCCTTTAAAACCGAGATGAGAAGAACTTTTTTCACACAGAGAGTGGTGAATCTCTGGAACTCTCTGCCACAGAGGGTAGTCAAGGCCAGTTCATTGGCTATATTTAAGAGGGAGTTAGATGTGGCCCTTGTGGCTAAAGGGATCAGGGGGTATGGAGAGAAGGCAGGTACGGGATACTGAGTTGGATGATCAGCCATGATCATATTGAATGGCGGTGCAGGCTCGAAGGGCCGAATGGCCTACTCCTGCACCTAATTTCTATGTTTCTATGTTTCTATAAGCTGGTCCCATTCATCATTGGGGATGCAGGTGTCCTTGGAGCCTCCCAGTAGCTGTTAAGTTGTCCACCATCATTCACAACTGGAAAGACGCATGCAGTACTAACCAATAGCACCCCTATGCTAAAGACGCATGCAGTACTAACCACTAGCACCCCTTTGCTAAACCTTATCCTACTTGATTTACCACTGCATCCCACTATGGCTCTAATTGTGATACCCACCCTGTCACTCTACCCTTCATTGCCACTACCATCCCAGCACAACCCCCCTGTAGATGATATATGCATGTGCCTTTAACATAGTGACCTCATACCTACTAACCACTCCCCATATCACAAGTATAACTACAACCTCCCCACCCACAGATCGCTCTCTAGTTCCTGTGACAGACCACGTACAGCTAGTGCAATATGTAATGCTCCAGTATGAATAAAGATAGTAAAGTAACGATGCCTCGTTATAGATTCTTTACATGGTGTCAAACCACTTACCTTGCGCCTCCTGTCTATCGGTTTATCATTTAATTTTGTCCCAGTTTTTTGTTTCCCCCGCCCTCCTGTTTCTTTGTCATGGCCTCTTCTGCCCGTAAGCCTGATGTGCTCGTTTTCGATTTAGACATCGCCCTTCGATGGGACGTATTCAAACGTGACTTTGAACACTATGTCACGATCGCTCATCCTGCCGCCACCGCTGATCTCAAAGCCTCTCTGCTTCTCAACTTGGCTGGTCCCGAGGCCCTGACTCGCTCTGACTTCTTCGTCTACGCTGATGGAGAATCTGCTCGGGACCCGGTATGTCTGGTGGCTAAGTTTAATGCTATTTGTGATATTCCAACAAACTGCATCTTAGAATGTTTTAAACTGTTCGCGCGGCGTCAGCTCCCTGGGGAATCTGCTGAGAACTATGTCTCTGCGCTGCGACACTTGGCCAGGCGCTGCCGCCTCCACACGTGGACCCCCGATGAGATTATCAGGGACCTTCTGGTTTACGGTCTCCGCGATAATAAGCTCAGGGCCGAACTTCTGCGCAAGCCCGATCTGACTTTCAACGATGCGATGCACGCCACCCGCTTAGCTGAAGCTGTCACCTCGGCGGTGTCACCGGCTGAACAGGCGATTAACTTTGCCAGCACTTCCAGTCATCTGATGAACACGCCCCGGTTGCGGCCCCCGGGGTCGCTCGCTGCTCAAGGGGGACGTGCCCCGGGGTTCGGTACTGCTCCCGGGGGAGGTGCCGGCAAAGGTGCCCTAATTGCAACTTCACCACTCATCAATACAATGTGTGCCCTGCCTTGGGTAAAACGTGCAATGTCTGCAAGAAATTGAACCATTTCGCTGCGGCTTGTCGTTCCCGTGGGAAGCCTGTCGCTGCTCGGAGTGGAAATTTAAACAACCTTCTACAAACTGATAGTGAGCTCAGCTCCCAGTGCTATTTCGACGAACAGTCTGTTTCTGAATCCGACTCCTCTCAGGGGAGAACAGCTTGTATACTGTGTTGGGCGCACCTGCTATGATAACGGACCCTTCTGTGCAAGTCACTGTGAACAACTCGACCTTCACTGCTAAGATTGACACGGGGGCGGTTGCGAACGTTATGTCAACATCTCTCTTCAAACAGAAAAAGGACAAGAGCGAGATACGCATCTGCATCAACCCCAAAGACCTCAACCTGGCCATTAGACGCCCGCACTACCCTATGAGAACGGTAGAAGAAGTCGCTGCACAGGTTGGTCCGGCAACCTTTTTTTCTGTCCTCGATGCCAAAAGCTCCTTCTGGCAGATACCACTGGACGAGCAGTCGTCCACTTTGACAACTTTCGCCACCCCCTACGGAAGGTTTCGGTTTCTCCGAATGCCATTCGGAATCAACTCTGCCAGCGAGGTATTCCAACAGACAATGGAGCAGTTGTTTTCAGGTCTACCGTGCGCCATCATTGTTGACGACATCCTCGTTTACGGCACGGACGTTGCCGAACACGATGTCAACCTCCGCCAGGTCCTGGACCGGGCCCGGCAAATTAACTTGAAACTGAACCCCAAGAAGTGCCGATTCCGCGTCCCGGAGGTCACCTATGTTGGACATGTATTCACCGCCGAGGGGTTAAAGCCAGACCCGCAAAAAATGGCTGCCATTTCAGGGATGCCTTCTCCTACTAATGTGGCAGGCCTACAACGCTTCCTGGGCATGGTAAACTACCTGGGGAAGTTCATCCCCGACCTCAGCGAGCTCAGCGCTCCCCTGAGGGATTTGATAAAAAAGGACACATCCTGGGCTTGGTTCCCCCACCATCAGAAAGCATTCGACATTCTTAAGTCCAAGCTAATCAGCACCCCCACACTCAAGTTTTTTGACCTGCAGCGTCCCATTGTCCTCACCTGCGACGCCTCTCAGTTCGGACTCGGTGCCGCCTGTCTCCAGGTCCATGACGGCCTACAGTTGCCTGTCTCCTTCGCATCCCGCACCATGACCACCACCGAACAGCACTACGCGCAGATCGAGAAGGAGCTACTGGCCGTGGTGTTTGCCTGCTCCAAATTTAGAGACTACATCCTGGGCAACACTTTCACCGTTGAAACTGACCACCAGCCACTTGTCACCATCCTCAACAAGTCGATCCATGTGGCCTCATCACGCCTGCAGCGCATGATGCTGCAGCTCCAGCGCTTCACGTTCACGGTGGTTTATCGTAAGGGCAAGGACATGTTCGTGGCCGACACGTTGTCTCGCGCCCCGCTGACGTCCACTGCTCGCCACCAATATGAAATGTCTGAGCTATTGGTGCTACGATTGAACATCGTCCCCTCGCAGCAGATGAAGTCCCTGGTTGAACACACTACCAATGACCCTGCCCTGCAACAGCTGTCTGCCGTCATCCGACAGGGCTGGCCTGACCGTCGTTCGGCACTGCCGGCTGGTGCCGTGCCCTACTTCCTGGTCCGTGACGAGCTCATACTGCACGACGGCGTGGTGGTGAAGGGTCACAAGGTGGTCGTGCCCGCGGCGCTGCACGACCACTATTTTCAAGTCGCTCACCGCGGTCATCCTGGGGCCGAAGCCCCCGTGTCTCTCGCCAGGAGCCAGTTCTATTGGCCGGATAGGGCCAAATACATCCGGGAGAGGGTCTCCTCGTGTTCCACCTGCAACAGCCTCGCCCCCCACCAGCAGCGCCAGTCACTTCTGCAGCAGCCCGCGCCCGAACTGCCCTGGATGGCGCTCGCCGCCGACATTTTCGAGTGGCGAGGCAAACACTTCCTGGTTCTCGTTGACTCCTACTCCAGATGGTTTGTGGTCGACCGGCTGCATTCCCTAACCTCTTCGGCCATCATCGACAGGTTGTACCCTCATTTTGGCACTTTTGGCCCCCCGGCAAGCCTGCAGTCGGACAATGGCAGCCAATTCACGAGCGCCGAGTTAAAGCGTTCGCTTCCAGATGGAACTTCCGCCATTTCACCAGCAGCCCGGAGTACCCGCAAAGCAACGGTCTGGCCGAGCGTGCCATCCGCAGCGCGAAGCACCTGCTGGAACAGTGTGGTGGCATTAACTCCGACTTCCATCTGGCCCTCCTCAACCTCCGCAACATTTCCCGCGACTCCGCCTTGGGTTCTCCTGCTCAGCGGCTCATGTCTCGCGCTACCAGGCTCCCACTCCCGGTGGCCCAGCGATCCCTCATACCCTCCGTCCTCCCACCTGCGGCGGTTCAGAAACGCATTGCCTTCAGGCACGATGTCCAGAAGCGTTCCCATGACAGGTCCTGCCACCCGCTGCCGCGCCTCTTCCCCGGTCAAGTTGTCCGTATGCAGACCACTTCCGGTCACTCCAAGCTCGCTACTGTCATCGGCTCTGCGGGGTCGCCCAGGTCCTATCTCGTCGACCATGCGGGAGCCATTTACCGTCGGTCCCGCCAGCACCTTCGGCTCGTCAACGAGCCGCGTCCTCCTGCCGCGGATCCCTTTGCTCCCCCACTGCCGACTTCGCGCCCGGGCGTTGATCTGCCCGTCCTGCCTAACATGCAACGTTCTCCGCCTCCTCAACTCCTTCCGTCCCACCCTGCTCCGACTAGTCCTCGCTCGCCTGCCCGCGCTCTGCCCGCTCCTGATCCCGCATCACCTCCGGGTTTGGTGCCGCGGTCTCCTCCGTCTCCTCCCGTTTCCCCCTTTCAGGTTCGTCTGCCCCCATCGGTGCCTCTTCCTCCTGCCGGAAGGGAGGATGGCGAGATGCGAACCCGGTCGGGACGTCTTGTCAAACCGCCTGTCCGCTATGGCGATTTTGTTTAACTGTCCTAGCGCATGAGCCGTGGTCGCCATGTCACCATTGTATTTGCCTGTCGTTTCGAAGGGGAAGGATGTAGATGAGATATGCATGTGCCTTTAACATAGTGACCTCATACCTACTAACCACTCCCCATATCACAAGTATAACTACAACCTCCCCACCCACAGATCGCTCTCTAGTTCCTGTGACAGACCACGTACAGCTAGTGCAATATGTAATGCTCCAGTATGAATAAAGATAGTAAAGTAACGATGCCTCGTTATAGATTCTTTACACCCCCCCCCCCACACAGTCTTGATACAGACATTTACTTCCTAGTTTTCGAGGACACCAACTTCCCCAACTGCACTCTTCCACAAATAGTGTGGTGTTCTCCCCCTCCACAACTTCCATCTGCTGGAAAAATCGTGCCCCCCCCCCCACTCTACTTCCTACTGCAGAAGCACCTGGCTAATTGTCTCACTCTATCAATACTACCATTGCCATTAACCAGATCCAAGGCCCTAGCCAGGTAGTGCCTGTGACTGACTTTCCAAAGCTTGGCCCCAGATCAGTAGTTGTTTCCAATAATGTGGGAGAACGACTGAATCACACGAGCATGATGTTGCTACACACCACTGTCATCTTCCCAAGGGCAATAAGGAAAGCCAACATCACATGAATAAATACAAAAGCATAATTCATTAGGATATTACCAAGCCTGGGTGTTTTGGATATGAAAATAGTTTTTCCACTAAAGGTCATTGAAGACTGTGCCCTGCTATGGCATGATATATAATGACAGATATTTTTTCCACTGCGTGATGAGATGGAACATAAGAGCACAATTTTAAAATCGTTACAGTAAGGGTAATACTGAGGAGGTTTACCAAAATGGTACATGGATTAAAGGGTTTCAGCTACAGGGAGAGGTTGGATAGACTTGGATTCTCAGTTTTCTCAGGAACGATTATCTTGACTCTTGAGTCTTAATATTTTTAAAATTTGCAATAATAATCAATATCTGAAGGACTGGAAATCCAATGGTTATTTTTCAATATCAGTGAGCAGGCTGCCAGTAATTAACAACAGGGCAATGAAGGCAAGAGGGTAAGGTTGGGATTGCCATTGATGTCCGCATCTTGTGAACGAATAAATCAAACAAAACTTACTCAGTCGCTGACTCACAGAGAGCCTGACAGCCAGTAATTAACATTAATACATGTACATTGTCAGTTTTCTGCGTTTATTTTGAAACTATCAGACACATGGAGTAGATTAACTTCAACAGAGAAGCAAACCATGATGGCTGACTAGTACACTTCAAGTGGGTTTCCACATTAAACT
Organism: Malacoraja senta; assembly: GCA_038087875.1. Lineage (NCBI taxonomy): Eukaryota > Metazoa > Chordata > Chondrichthyes > Rajiformes > Rajidae > Malacoraja > Malacoraja senta. The sequence continues at coordinate 261,963,317 of CM075977.1, read as the reverse complement.
TGGTATCTGATTCTGAGAGAGAGTACAGAGGAGATTTACTAGAATGTTGCCTGGGTTTCAGCAACTAAGTTACAGAGAAAGGTTGAACAAGTTAGGTCTTTATTCTTTGGAGCGCAGAAGGTTAAGAGGGGACTTGATAGAGGTCTTTAAAATTATGAGCGGGTTAGACAGAGTGGACGTGGATAAGCTTTTCCCATTGAGAGTAGGGAAGATTCAAACAAGGGGACATGACTTGAGAATTAAGGGACAGAAGTTTAGGGGGAACATTAGGGGGAACTTCTTTACTCAGAGAGTGGTAGCTGTGTGGAATGAGCTTCCAGTGGAAGTGGTGGAGGCAGGTTCGATGTTATCCTTTAAAAATAGATTGGATGGGTATATGGACGGGAAAGGAATGGAGGGTTATGGTCTGAGTGCAGGTAGATGGGACTAGGGGGAAGTATTTATTTTTAATTAAAAAATTAAAAAAAATGTTCGGCACGGACTTGAAGGGCCGAGATGGCCTGTTTCCGTGCTGTTATGGTTATATGGTTATATGGTTATATGATCCAAACTGTCCACTAACAGCAGAGAGGATCAATGGACAATGGATAATAACCTTATCACCCATTAAAAGTTCTCAAGTCCATCCAGGTGGTGCAAATAATTAGTGTAGACCTGCTATCACTGGTTTACGTTTTAAATACTGTATTGTACGTAATATTGTATATGAGCAAGTCTCATTAAACATTGTTTATGTGAAATAGTT
>CM075977.1:261834245-261962372 GCA_038087875.1 Malacoraja senta | reverse complement strand
GAGAAAGAGAGAGAGAAAGAGAGAGAAAGAGAGAGAAAGAGAGAGAGAAAGAGAGAGAAAGAGAGAGAAAGAGAGAGAAAGAGAGAGAAAGAGAGAGAAAGAGAGAGAAAGAGAGAGAAAGAGAGAGAGAAAGAGAGAGAGAAGAGAGAGAGAGAAAGAGAGAGAGAAAGAGAGAGAGAAAGAGAGAGAAAGAGAGAGAAAGAGAGAGAAAGAGGAGAGAGAGAGAGAGAGAGAGATGAGAGAGAGAGAGAGAGAGAGAGAGAGAGAGAGAGAGAGAGAGAGAGAGAGAGAGAGAAGAGAGAGAGAGAGAGAGAGAGAGAGAGAGAGAGAGAGAGAGAGAGAGAGAGAGAGAGAGAGAACTATATATGGTCAGAGGTGAGAGGTTTGAAGCACGTTCGATGGCAGGAAATGAAAGGAGAGGGTGGATGAGAAAAGAAAGGAAGGGTCGATGCCACCAGGATAAAGGGGCCATTAATTAAAGAACACATAGCCCTAGGGGCCTGATCCTTGACCCCCCTCGTTGCTCAGTGGTGGCACTGATCTTCAGCCTTAGTGACTACCCAATCTCATCTGTGTCACCAATGAAACATCCCAGACCACCCTGCATAGTTTGAGTCATTGGTCATGGGCATTCACCCTTCCGTTACCTATCCCCTTATCTTCCCCCAGTCTTGGAGACCCCATTTTTCTTTGCATTCAAAAAACAAATAGATTTACAATAGTCAATTACAATGAAGACCAGAATCAAACAAGGTTGGCTGATTTTGATCACTTTTTTATTCAGCCCTCCCTGCAAAGTTGCAACGCAACTCCAACAAATGCTCAGTGGAGTGCAGTATAATCTTCACAATTACTGGGAAGCCCATCAGCCCCATGACAACTATACTCCAGAACCAAAGTCACCAGAATATTGGAGACACTAAAGATTGGAGATACAGGAACCTTGAGCAAAACACAAAGTCCTGGAGGAACCCAGTGGGTCTGGACCCTACTTCAGACTGCAAGATGCTACTCATGGTTTGCTTGCACTCAAAGCCCAAATGTTGTCGTCATCCTCTATCTCGATGGAGTTGTCTAACAAAAATAAACACCCTGGGGGGTTTTGGTGCTTTTAAAGTTTAGCAAGCTCGCAACTGAGATTCTTGGCACATAAGCAGTAGCAGTAGAGCATGGAGCATGTAGAGCAGTAGAGCATGGAGACCCAAAGGATGACAGATGCCGGAATCCTGAGCTAAACACGGAGTGCTGGAGGAAGTCAGCGTGTCAGACTTCCAGCATCTCTGGAGGGAATGGAACAGGCAACATTTCAGGTTGAGAAACCTCTTCGGACTCCAGAAATAATAAATTATAACGTGTAGGAATGAACTGCAGATGCCGGTTTCAATGGAAGATAGACCCAAAATGCTGGAGTAACTCAGCGGGACAGGCAGCATCTCTGGAGAGAAGGAATGTCGTCTACAAAATTAACCCTTGCGTTAGGTAGCAAAGTTCAGAATAAATGTGTTATTCCAGGGCTATCTGGATTGCTGAAGAGAGGGAACCCCAAAGCTTGGCTTTTGGTCTTTATTGATGGATCACTGCATGAGGCCACATGCAAACTGGAAGAACAGCAAGTCATATTCTGCTTGGGTAGCTTACAACTTAATGGTATGATTATTGAATTCTCCAAGTTTTGTTAGCTCTCCGACGTTCTGTGGAATCTGTGGGATTTATTGCCACAGATGGCTGTAGAGGTCAGTCAATGAGTGTCATTAAAGCCAAGATTCATTGATTCGTGACTAGTAAGGGTGTCAAAGGTTATGGGAGATTGGGGTCGAGAGGGAAAATAGATCAGCCATGACTGAATGCCAGAGTTGACTAGATGGGTTGAATGGCCTAATTCTGCTCCTATGTCTTATGGTCTTATGGTCCAACCCCCGCTCCACACCCATTTCCCCTCCCCCCCCCCCATTGCCCCACATGGATGTGCACCCATTTCTCCCTTCCCCTCTTCCCCACCCTTATTTCCTATATTCCTTCCTCTGGATTCACATTTTGCACCTCTTGTCTCCATATCTCCATATCTCCCTATCTCACACCTCTTGACTTTTCATATTTGGCCTTTGTCCAACCATCTGCCAATCCAAAACCCCGCTCACCTCGATTTACCTATCACTTGCCAGACTGTTCATGCTTCCACCTCTCCTGCACCTTCCTTCCCCAATCCTACAATCAGTCTGAAGATGGGTCCCGACCCAAAACATCATCAATCCATTGTTGGAGAGAATTGTGTATTTAACCTGTACGCTGAGTCTGGCTTTCATGTGGGGCACAGTTGTCTTCTTAAGTACAGCTCAGATGGGGCTGGCACAAACATCCCATAGAGCAGTGGGTGGCACAGTGGTAGAGCTGCTGCCTTATAGTGTCAGAGAACAGGGTACGATCCTTCAATTTTGCATTTCCTCGTAATTTATTTTTAAGCTGGAAAGAGTGCATAGCAGATTTACCAGGATGTTGCCAGGAGTTGAGCACCTGAGATATAGGGAGAGGTTGGGCAGCTTAGATCTTTATTCCTTGGAGCACAAGAGGCTGAGGGATGATCTCATAGAGGTGTATAAGATCACGAGGGGAATAGAGGTGAATGCACAGAGCCTTTTGCTCAGAGTAGGGGAATCAAGAACCAGAAGGCATAGGTTTAAGCTGAAAGGGAAAGATAGGAGTAGGAAACTGAAGGGCAATTTTTTCACAGAGTGGGTATATGGTACAAGCTGCCAGAGATAGTTGAGTCAAGTACTGTAACAACATTTAAAAGACATTTGGATGAGTACATGGATAAGAAATGTTTAAATGGATAGGGGCCAAACACGGGCAGGTGGGACTAGTGTAGATGGGGCATTTTGGTCGGCATTGGACTAGTTGGGCTGAAGGGCCTGTTTCCATCATGTATGACTCTACGATTCTGATTTAAAAAACCATCCTCCTATTTGTCAGACAAATGAGGGTAATACAATAACCTTTCTTACCTCATCATGAGTTGTATTGCCCTTAGCTTGGTTGATCATATGTTTATCTTTACTCCAACTAGCTATGTCCTGAGTTGTCTAAATCTATCAATTATCTTTCCCAACATGACCTTTAAGTTACTTTAATTATATTGGCCTCTTATCCCATCATGTTTCCCATTATCTATACACTTGGGTGAGGCATATTCTTAACCTACATCTGTTTTCTTATAATTGCCAGCATTTCCAACATCACCATGTTCTCCAGAGATGCTGCTTGACTCATTGAGATACTTCAGCACTTTTGTGTAAACTAGCATCTCCACTTCCTTCTGTCTCCTGCATGAAATAAAGTTTGGTCTGAACTGGTTCAAACTATGTTGCTTTTCTCACACCAAGCTTTCTTCCGGCATGAGGCAGGAACGGTATTGTTCACTCATGGCTGTACCATCTTCAGATGCAAGCGTAAAGAGCCTGTCCCACGGGCATGCGACTCCATGCGGCAAGCGCGACCTAACCGGAAGCGGGGGCCGTGCGGGGGCCGCGCGGAGGTCGCGGAGCCGGTCCCACTTCGATCGCCGGAGCCGTATGGAGTTGTGCGGAGCTGGTCCCGACATCGCGTGGGGCTCCGAAAAACTGACACTGTTCAAAAATTCTGTGCGGCAACGGCCTGTCGGCCCGCAGCCGCATCGACGGGCGTGCTCGCCGCATCGACGCCGGACGCACCGCATCGAGGCCGTGCGCACCGCCTCGACGCCGGACACAGCCGCATCGACGGCCGTGCGCATCGTCTTGACGTCACTCGACCTCCGCGCGGCCCCCGCTTCCGGTTTGGTCGCGCTCGCCGCATGCAGCCGCATGCTGGTGGGACCAGCCCTGTACGGGGATCACTCGACCTCTGCGCGGCCCCCCGCTTCCGGTTAGGTCATGCTCGCCGCATGGAGTCGCATGCCTGTGGGACAGGCCCTTCAAACCTCCTAATGGTGAGCAGCCAGACCTAAATAACATTTCAACTTGATGTGACAACTGCCAGGCAACATTCATCCACATAAATGCCAGTGAGGATTATCTCAAATAAAAAATAAAATAGTCTTTACCACCATTCCCTGTCCATAGAACCACAATTTAGGTTTAGGTTTATTAGGTTTGTTTTTATTGTCACATGCGCTGAGGTCCAGTGAAAAACTTGTATTCGTATGCTATTCAATGAAGTGAGATAACGTATTATCTGACTTCATTGGATAGCATATGAATAAATTACATGGATACAATACATGTACAAACCTCTCATTTATATCATATATAACCATATAACCATAACATTTTTTTAAAAATTAAAAATAAATACTTCCCCCTAGTCCCATCTACCTGCACTCAGACCATAACCCTCCATTCCTTTCCCGTCCATATACCCATCCAATCTATTTTTAAAGGATAACATTCGAACTTCACTTTCCAGGTTCTGTCTCACCCCACCTCTCTCCCAAGTTCCCCCCCCCCCCCCCCCCAATCAAAGGTTTCAATGGTCTTTTATTCTCACATGTCCCAATTAAGGTGCAGTGATAACAGTTGCTCCCGGGTCCCACCGTGCTCTTGGCAGCACGAGTCTCGTCGATGCCGGTGGCTCGGAATCAAGTTCAGAGTCTGCGGTGGGCGGGCTGGGCCTACCGGGCAGGTGCTCTGACCTCGGTGAGCGAGTCCTGTACAAATGCAGAAGGACCTCTTTGCTCCTGTACCCAACTCCTCTTGTTATGAAGGGCAACATGCCATTAGCTTTCAGTGACTGATGAACAAGGACATCAGTTGTATTTCCCCTTTTCCTAACTTGACACCATTCAGATAATAATCTGCCTCCTTGTTCTTGCCGCCAAAGTGGATAACCTCACATTTTCCCACATTAAACTGCATCTGCCATGTAGGCGGTGAGGAGAGCTCTTCAGCGGGTCGTCCACAGAGCGCAGAGGATCATTGGGACACAGCTACCAGCCTTGGAGGGCATCTACCACACACGGTGCCTCAGGAAGGCCGTCAGCATCCACAAAGACTCCTCACACCCTAGTAATGGACTGTTCGAACTCCTACCTTCCGGCAGACGTTACAAGGCCTTCTACGCCCGCACCTCCAGACTTAGGAACAGCTTCATCCCCAGAGCTATAGCTGCTCTGAACCGGCCCTGCTGAGTGACCCCCCCCTCCCCATGAACTGTCTCCATCGGCTAGTCACGTTGCACATCGACCCGGCACAGACACATTTGCACTTTAGACTGTTTAGACTGTTTTACTGTTCTTTTTATAAATCATGTTTCTCGGGGTATCTAAATCTAAATGTTATTTATGTGCAATGACAATAAAATATATTATTATTATTATTATGATTATTATATTCCAGATTTGCAGACTTGTAGGTTTATTGGCTTTTGTAAACTGTCCCCAGTGAGCAAGATAGTGAGCTGTGAGCAGGTTAGAACTAGTTAATGCGTGATTGCTGCTCGTCGCAGAGTCGATGGGCTGAAGTTAACTCTCAAAACTAAAACGCCTAATGTGGAAGAATGAAATGTAGTCCACATTGCACCTGACCTATATGATGACAGCTTGAAGGGTCTCGACCCAAAAGGTCACCCATTCCCTCTCTCCAGAGATGCTGCCTGTCCAGCTGAGTTACTCCAGCTTTTCGTGTCTCTCTTTGGTTTAAACGAACATCTGCAGTTCATTCCCACACATATAATTCTGCCCTCACCTGAGGATTAGCGAGTTGTTTCCTTTAATGTTTCAGGGCCCCAAATGGCTAAACAGTTTCTATTTTTAATTCTGAATAAAGTTGATTTTGCGGGCAAAAGTTGATTTTAGCCACGGGTAAAATTGAATAATAGATGGAAAGAATATATATGTGAATGATGTAAAGATACAAGTTGCAGATGCTGAAAATCTGAAATAGAAACAAATATTATGGAAGCACTTAGCAGATCAGGTCCGACGCAGAATACCTGAAATGCTCACTGGTTCCCTTTCTACTAAAGACGGGTCAAAATGTCTGTGGAATTCTTTGCCTCAGACAGGAGGCAGGTTCTCTGGATGCTTTCAAGAGAGAGCTAGATAGGGCTCTTTAAAATAGCGGGATATGGGGAGAAGGCAGGAACGGGGTACTGATTGGGGATGATCAGCCATGATCACATTGAATGGCGGTGCTGGCTCGAAGGGCCAAATGGCCTGCTCCTGCACCTATTGTCTATTGTCTATAAAATAGTTGAGTAACTCGAAGATAGACACGAAAAGTTGGAGTAACTCAGCGGGACAGGCAGCATCTGTGGAGAGGCATGGGTGACGTTTCAGGTCGAGACCCTTCTTCAGTCTACTAATGTGGCTTGATCTGCTGAGTGTTTACCGCATTTAAAAAATATATAACCATTGAGAATGCTCTGCATTTTGTTCCAATCAAGACCATTTGCATCTGATTTTAGAACCATTTAGAACTAATTTACACCATAATATAAAAAGCTTGTTTGTGTTATTTTAATCTATTCAAGATCAAAGTGATTAATTCAATGAACTTTTCCTTCTGCTGCTTTTGCCTTGGATAGTTAAAACAGCGTTTAACTCTAGTGTTTTATTTTGCTTTCAGCAAATAATTTAATTATTAATAATTTCAACTGACGTTCTTACTTTCTGGCAAGGCAAAACAAATGTTCCCTTACCAGGGGAGAGAGAAATGTAAATGAATAATATATGCTGCAGGGGTAACAACTCAGTCCATGAGTGCATCACCAATGCGACACATTCACACATCAATTCTTGATGGACTTGATAGAAAGGTGTTATGCTGAAAGTCAGGTTGTGTTTGAGCTTCAGTAATCTATCAAGCCACCGAGTCTTGAGAGGTCCTGTACACGGAAAGTTTGAACATGCTTGAACTTGGGTAATCCATCAAGATGCCAATGAACCGAATCACGGAGTAGCATGATCACATTACATTTCTGTTTTCGCTGCAGTCCTTGTCAAAGTGGACGAAGGAATTTGTCCAGGAACAATGGTTAGACCGATTCGAGCCATAATGATGGTTGGTGTAAAGATCTTAAAGCCATTGGTTAGAGTTTCATCAAGGTTTTTGTGGACTGCCACTGTGACTCCAGTGGGAAATTATTTGAAATCCCTGAAAATAAATAACACTCTCTCTTGGGCTTTGTGCAAAAGTCATGCTGTGAAACTAAGGACTCCGGTGAATACTCTGTGCCCACAATTTGTAAAGTTATAATTTATTTGAGGAAACATGGTCTGGTAATCTCAGTGCTGTTGTGCAATTTGATTTTCAAAGCAAAAAGGGTCAGAGTTTGCAGTGATAGTAGCTAGGGGCTAATAAATATACTTTGGCAGTAGAATACAATTACCAGTCGTTACTGCAGGTTGTGCATTGAAATGATTTGCCAAGGAGTCCTGATGGTAAACATAGTTAACATATTCCAAGCGGCAATCTATAAAGCCACCAACATCTGGAAAATTCCAAGCGGCAATCTATAAAGCCACCAACATCTGGAAATGCAGAACCAAAACTATGGAATCAGCCAAAAGTGATAAAGAAACATTGTGTTGCCCTGGACGGAGCCCATGGGCAGTAAATAACTGGAACACTCATCTGCATATGTCTCCGTGTGACAGAGTGAGGAGGCCATGTCCTATAATATTATCTCTCTGAGAAATTGTTGGTAAGTTAAATCAACAAGGTGCTTTATTCTATAAAAGAACTTACAGAGGGGCTGGCCACAGTCATAGAGTGATGCAGCACGGCCCAACTTGCCCACACTGGCCCACATCTGGCCCATATCCCTCCAAACCTGTCCTATCCATGTTTCTTAATCGTAGCGATAGTCCCTGCCTCCCCTGGCAGCTTGTTCCATACACCCACCACCCTTTGTATGAAAAGGTTACCCCTCAGATCCCTGTTACCTGGTCATTTATTTTTCTCTGTCCCCACTCCCGGACAGTTCAATATTTACAATATAGTAGTATATACATAGAGATGTCACATGGTAAAATTAATAAATCGAGATATAAACCCAATATTGCATAAGCCACATCTGTTACAGGTGGATGAGGTTGTGAGGGGTGGGGTGATGGGGGTGAAGATTGGGTGCAGAGGTGTGAAATTGCATTATGTTGGATGACAGAGTGAAACATGTGGCCAAAATTCTCGGTTCCACACCCTGCTCGTTTCACATGGTTTCTCCGTGGAATAGGAGAGAGCCCGGGCATTGGTAAAACCTTGTTTCACAGGAGGTGAGTTACAGGCAGGACATGATGAAGTGATGAAGTGACCCCTGCAGAGCTTGTTGCCAACACAGACAGAAAAGCAGATCACAGCAGGTGTGTGAGACGATCACATAAGTGGTGATAACACTCGGCTTGTCTTGGGGTTAACACACGGAAAAAAGTGTTAGCTACGAAGATGTGCGAAATGAGTAATGAATATGATTAACACGACATTGCTTCATGAAGGTTTCCAATTAAGTCTTTGTTAGCTTTACTAACAATACGCTGCCTTCATCTGGCTGAGTGAACTCTGCAGGAAATGAATTAATATTGTTCTGATGTATTCATAACAAGAGGATTTCAGTATAGGAGTAAAGAGGTTCTTCGGCAGGTGTATAGGGCTCTGGTAAGACCACATCTGGAGTATTGCGTACAGTTTTGGTCTCCTAATTTGAGGAAGGACATCCTTGTGATTGAGGCAGTGCAGCGTAGGTTCACGAGATTGATCCCTGGGATGGCGGGACTGTCATATGAGGAAAGATTGAAAAGACTAGGCTTGTATTCACTGGAGTTTAGAAGGATGAGGGGGAATCTTACAGAAACATATAAAATTATAAAAGGACTGGACAAGCTAGATGCAGGAAAAATGTTCCCAATGTTGGGCGAGTCCAGAACCAGGGGCCACAGTCTTAGGTCATTTAAGACTGAGGTGAGAAAAAACTTTTTCTCCCAGAGAGTTGTGAATTTATGGAATTCCCTGCCACAGAGGGCAGTGGAAGCCAAATCACTGGATGGATTTAAGAGAGAGTTAGATAGAGCTCTAGGGGCTAGTGGAGTCAAGGGATATGGGGAGAAGACAGGTACGGATTATTGATTGGGGATGATCAGCCATGATCGCAATGAATGGCGGTGCTGGCTCAAAGGGCCGAATGGCCTCCTCCTGCACCTATTTTCTATGTTTCTATGTTTCTATACAGCAGACATTGTGGATGCATTAAACTGATGATTTGAAAGCATTCATTCAATTTTAAAAGTGCAGCAGGCAAGTATTTTAGATTCTATTGTATTATGTGTAATGGTGCAGTTGCTTGGGGTTAGGTTACTGGACTAGTTATCCGAGTTCTCGTCTTTGATGCAGTGAGTTGGATTTGAATCCCACCTGCACACTCAGGAATATAACATTCAAATTACACAAATAGCCAGGCGCCAGGAGTATCCCGGAGAGCCACACAACGGGATTTTCCTGGTGAGCCACGGCCAAGCCCTCCAGCAGGCCTGCCTCTCCTGCCACGGACCGAGGACAATAGAAAATAGACAATAGACAATAGACAATAGGTGCAGGAGAAGGCCATTTGGCCCTTTGAGCCAGCACCGCCATTCACTGTGATCATTGCTGATCATCCCCAATCAAGTACCCCGTTTTTGCCTTCTCCCCATATCCCTTGACTCCACTATCTTTAAGAGCTCTATCTAACTCTCTCTGGAAAGCATCCAAAGAACTGGCCTCCGCTGCCTTCTGAGGCAGAGAATTCTACAGATTCACAACTCTCTGGGTTGTGACTAGTGGGGTACCGCAAGGCTCGGTGCTAGGACCGCAGCTATTTACAATATACAGTACATTAATGATTTGGATGAAGGGATTAAAAATAACATTAGCAAATTTGCAGATGACACAAAGCTGGGTGGCAGTGTGAACTGTGAGGATGATGCTATGAGGACGCAGGGTGACTTGGATTGGTTGGGTGAGTGGGCAGATACATGGCAGATGCAGTTTAATGTGGGAAAATGTGAGGTTATCCACTTTGGCGGCAAGAACAAGGAGGCAGATTATTATCTGAATGGTGTCAAGTTAGGAAAAGGGGAAGTACAACTGATGTCCTTGTTCATCAGTCACTGAAAGCTAATGGCATGTTGCCCTTCATAACAAGAGGAGTTGGGTACAGGAGCAAAGAGGTCCTTCTGCATTTGTACAGAACTCGCTCACCGAGGTCAGAGCACCTGCCCGGTAGGCCCAGCCCGCCCACCGCAGACTCTGAACTTGATTCCGAGCCACCGGCATCGACGAGACTCGTGCTGCCAAGAGCACGGTGGGACCCGGGAGCAACTGTTATCCACTGTACCTTAATTGGGACATGTGAGAATAAAAGACCATTGAAACCTTTGATTGGGGGGGGACTTGGGAGAGAGGTGGGAGAGAGGTGGGGTGAGACAGAACCTGGAAAGTGAAGTGCAATATAAATGAGAGGTTTGTACATGTATTGTATCCATGTAATTTATTCATATGCTATCCAATGAAGTCAGATAATACTTTATCTCCATTGAATAGCATACGAATACAAGTTTTTCGCTGGACCTCAGCGCATGTGACAATAAAAACAAACCTAATAAACCTAAATCTAAATTGTGGTTCTATGGACAGGGAATGGTGGTAAAGACTATTTTATTTTTTATTTGAGATAATCCTCACTGGCATTTATGTGGATGAATGTTGCCTGGCAGTTGTCACATCAAGTTGAAATGTTATTTAGGTCTGGCTGCTCACCATTAGGAGGTTTGAAGGGCCTGTCCCACGGGCATGCGACTCCATGCGGCAAGCATGACCTAACCGGAAGCGGGGGGCCGTGCGGAGGTCGAGTGATCCCCGTACAGGGCTGGTCCCACCAGCATGCGGCTGCATGTGGCGAGCGCGACCAAACCGGAAGCGGGGGCCGCGCGGAGGTCGAGTGACGTCAAGACGATGCGCACGGCCGTCGATGCGGCTGCGTCCGGCGTCGAGGCAACGCATACGCCCGTCGATGCGGCGCGCACGGCCTCGATGCGGCTGCGGGGCGACAGGCCATTGCCGCACAGAATTTTTGAACAGTGTCAGTTTTTCGGAGCCCCCCGCGATGTCGGGACCAGCTCCGCACAACTCCATATGGCTCCGGCGATCGAAGTGGGACCGGCCCCGCGACCTCCGCGCGGCCCCCGCACGGCCCCCGCTTCCGGTTAGGTCGCGCTTGCCGCATGGAGTCGCATGCCTGTGGAACAGGCCCTTTACGCTTGCATCTGAAGACGGTACAGCCATGAGTGAACAATACCGTTCCTGCCTCATGCCGGAAGAAAGCTTGGTGTGAGAAAAGCAACATAGTTTGAACCAGTTCAGACCAAACTTTATTTCATGCAGGAGACAGAAGGAAGTGCAGATGCTAGTTTACATAAAAGTGCTGAAGTATCTCAACGAGTCAAGCAGCATCTCTGGAGAACATGGTGATGTTGGAAATGCTGGCAATTATAAGAAAACAAATGTAGGTTAAGAATATGCCTCACCCAAGTGTATAGATTATGGGGAACATGATGGGATAAGAGGCCAATATAATTAAAGTAACTTAAAGGTCATGTTGGGAAAGATAATTGATAGATTTAGACAACTCAAGACATAGCTAGTTGGAGTCAAGATAAACATATGATCAACCAAGCTAAGGGCAATACAACTCGTGATGAAGTAAGAAAGGTTATTGTATTACCCTCATTTGTCTGACAAATAGGAGGATGTTTTTTTAAATCAGAATCGTAGAGTCATACATGATGGAAACAGGCCCTTCAGCCCAACTAGTCCAATGCCGACCAAAATGGAGCGAGGTGGAGGATAAATGCGTGGCTGAAGGACTGGTGCAGAAGGCAGGGATTCAAATTCCGTGCAGCTGAGATACCACACAGAGATGCCATACGTTAATATGCTCTCTGTGGTGCAGCGGTAGAAGGTTGTCAGCAGCTGTTGGGGCAGACCAGTCTTTTTCAATGTTCTCAGGAAGAACAGGCGTTGCTGTGCCTTCTTGACCAGCGCAGCGGTGTTGGTGGACCATGTGAGGTCCTCTGAGATGTGAGTGCCCAGAAACTTAAAGCTGGACACCCTCTCCACACTGTCCCCGTTGATGGAGATTGGGGTGTATTCCCCATTATGTGTCCTCCTGAAGTTGATAATCAGCTCCTTGGTCTCGGAGGTGTTTAGGGACAAGGGAGGAAACCAGAGCACGTGGAGAAAACCCAAGCGGTCACAGGGAGAATGTACAAACGCTGTACAGATAGCACCTGTAGTCAGGATCTTGTTTAATCTTGCTTCATTTATGTTCAGTATATTACATATCCCTCCTCCCACGTTGGCAAAGCTTAAGAAACTGATATCTGAAGATTTGCAAACCCTGCAACAATATTTGCCCTCTTCCCCATCATGTACCTGGCTTCTGTGTTTAAATGACTCATTGGACATTAATCAATGCTGTTTTCTGTGAGTGGGCTTCTCCAAATCCCCAGCATTATCGGAAAGTTACAGACAAATCACTACATTTGGAAGTTCGGTCATTATCCAGGTTTTCTGTTCATCTTCTGCTGAAGGTATACAAGAAATAATGTTAAGGTCACCTTTAACTTTTCTATCTGCTCTGTAGTTCTTCTCCCAAAGTCCATTGCCAAAAGAAGCTTGCATAACATGTGCACAGTTTTTTTCCAGAGTTATTCATAGAGTGTTTAGAACTTTGTCAACATAGTTAGAACCCACGCAGCAGATGTGACTCAATTCTTGAAAGGATGGAAGCCTTAAGTAACAATCATTATTCACAATTAATATTACATAGCACAGAAAAGTTCACCTCCACATGTTTTAAATTATCTTTAATCTTTGAAAACAATACCAAAAATCTGAAGTGTTTGAATGAATTATCTCAATACCACAACTATCACCAATAAATCACTAATTGCCTTACATTCTGCATGCTAAGAACACAGGACAGAGGAGTTCTATATCCCTGTACCCCAGGAGCCTAGCGGTTCAATCGAAGCAGTAACATGATTTCAGGTTCCGCATTAATAATGACCATCCTTAAAATGCCCATGTAACTTTTGACAAGTAACAAATCTGGGGAACAACTGTAAAAAAAACGATTAACATTGAAATAACTTAAGGGCCTGTCCCACTTAGGTGACTTTTTAGGCGAGTGCAGGAGATTCTGCGCTCGCCTCATGATCGCCACATGTTCGCCACGTGTTCGCTGGTGGTCCCTGGTGAGTCTCCTTCATTGTCGCGAGGAGTTCCCGCATTCTGGGAACTGGTCGCGGCCTCAGTTTGGTCCCCGCAAATTTTTCAACGCGTTGAAACATTTTCTGCGACCAAAAATTGGTCGCCATGGAGAAAATCGATAATCCTGTAGTCGTAGGTGCAGTTGTAGTGGGGTCGCCATGTAGTTATGGGTAGTCGAGGTAGTCCAAGGTAGTTTTAGTTAATCGCCTTTGCTGACCGGTCATTTTCATTGGCTCATTGGGGGGGAAAAAAAACGTAAGCACGAGTTTTCGGAACCAAGGAGAACCGACCGGTAATGTTAAATGTCCGCCGAACTGTACAGCTGTGTATCTCTGGCTTATTAAAAGTTGTCTGGCTTCTTAAAGGTGTCTCCACTCCTTCTACCCCCATCTCCCCGCTCTTTTAAAGGACCTACTCTGCACTGTGCTAGCCGTCTTACAGTTTTTGTCAATCGCTTTGACACTAGTTTCAGAACCTTGATGTCATTTTTCACAACTCTAGATACAAAACTCACAACCAATGATCAAAATGCACTTTTTTCACAACTCTAACACTTTTTCCAATTTCTTGGATACAATTCACATAAACCAAAGATCATTTGTCCATTGAACTATAATCACCTGTTCAAAATGACACAACTTAACATCAAAGTATAACCATTTCAAAATGCAATTCACGCATTACATTTGAGATGACTGTCTATTCATTTCATTACAATAATCTAACTATCAATTGATACAACTGCTCAAAATGACAAGTAACTGTTGCATTACTCTTAAAGCATAGTCTTATGGAAACTGAGGATGAGCATGTTCAGATCATGAAAGTTTCAGGATGACGACAATGATTGACACCACCTGTGACACCAATTCGTTACTGATGATTGATCTGACCTTGTGGTATGGGTGTAAGTGGCATCCACAACAACATCTGTAGTGATACAACATGGAGCAGGCAGGTGGGCACCATAGAGGTCAAGTAGGAGAAGGAAGATGAGGAAGAGGAGGAAGACGTGGTCAAAGGAATGGCAGGGGACAAGCACCCCTTTTGAGAGGTGGCCATGGGCCCCGTTTGAGAGGTGGCCATGGGCCCCGTTTGAGAGGTGGCCATGGGCCCCGTTTGAGAGGTGGCCATGGGCCCCTTTTGAGAGGTGGCCATGGGCCCCGTTTGAGAGGTGGCCATGGGCCCCGTTTGAGAGGTGGCCATGGGCCCCGTTTGAGAGGTGGCCATGGGCCCCGTTTGAGAGGTGGTCATGGGCCCCGTTTGAGAGGTGGCCATGGGCCCTGTTTGAGAGGTGGCCATGGGCCCCGTTTGAGAGGTGGCCATTTGCCCCGTTTGAGAGGTGTGGGGGAACGGGGTCGAGGACAAGGACCAAGACAGCAACAGCAAAGAGTCTCCAATGAGATTAGAGCAATGGTTGTAGATCATGTCATCAATCATGGCATGACAATGATTGAGGCAGCGAGAATGATACAACCAAACCTTAGAAGATCAACCGTGGCCTCAATCATTAGAACTTTCCGCAATGAGAACCGGTAAGTCTTCAGCATGCACTACAGTAAACATTACAGTACTGTAGGCTACTCTTACTGTAATTGTCAAATGATTGTACACTGCATGCCAATGTGCAGCACAGAGTAGCCAATGTGCAGCACAGAGTAGGTAATGTGACTATGAACATGTGTTCTACAGTATGATGACACGTTCTTCCCGTCATATTCCCTACAGAATTGAGACAAGACCCAATAGTGGAGGCAGAGGCAGACTCCTCACTGAGGAACAGGAACGGGCTGTGGTCAACATGGTCCGGGCCAGAAATGACATTCGGCTTAGAGAAATCAGACAGAACATCCTGGACGATGAAGATCTCTTCAGGAATGTGGAAGCCATAAGTTTGCCAACCATTGCACGTGTTCTGAAAAGGCACCAGGTGTCCCTCAAACAGTTGTACCGTGTGCCTTTTGAAATAAATGCAGACAGAGTGAAGCAACTGAGGATTGAGTATGTTCAGGTATGCTCAGTTTCATGATGCCTGTTTGTGAAAAATTCCCCATCATTGTACTGTAATCAATACTATACAGTAATTCTCTTTCCAACATGTCTTTTTGTACATAGAGGGTGATGGCCCTGGATGCGGATGACAATCATCACAAATTTGTTTTTGTGGATGAGGCAGGCTTCAACCTGGCCAAGACAAGGAGGAGAGGGCGAAATTTAATTGGCCAGCGGGCAACCATGCAAGTACCTGCACGACGTGGGGCCAACATCAGTATGTGTGCGGCGATATCAGAAGATGGTGTGGTAGGGCGTAGATCTCTGATTGGCGCATACAATGCAGAGCTCCTTGTTGCATTTCTTGATGAGCTAACTCTAGTCTGTAGAAGCTGTTGGTGTAATTTATGTCATTGTGTGGGACAACGTCAGGTTCCACCACGCTCATCTGGTGCAGGCATGGTTTCAGGCCCATCCACAGTTCCTCACTGTGTACTTGCCCCCATACTCTCCTTTCCTTAACCCCATTGAGGAATTTTTCTCCACATGGAGGTGGAAAGTGTATGATCGGCATCCGCATCAACAAGTGACCCTTCTTCAGGCCATGGACAATGCCTGCGATGACATTACAGCAGACCAGTGTCAGGCCTGGATTCGCCATGCGCCAAGGTACTTTCCAAGATGTTTGGCAAACGAAAACATCTATGCGGATGTGGATGAGAACCTGTGGCCCAATCCACAAGACAGGGTTGATGGGGATGACGAGTGATTGTTGATCCTTTGTTTAGCTTTTTTTTCTTACTGTGCAGTAGCCAGGTGAGGAACACGGCAGCTTGTTTTGCAGGACTTTTTTTTTGTTTTGTTACAGTAATTGTTGCTTTCATTCAACCTATGTTGTCATTTAGTTTGTATTCATCAACAAATTTCAGCTTTGTTCAATGATTCCACTGTGTCTGTGGTATTCTCTCTACTAATCCTTTTACAGTGACATTACGTGTAGCACAGGATAATAATAATAATAATGGATGGGATTTATATAGCACCTTTCTAATACTCAAGGCGCTTTACATCGCATTATTCATTCACTCCTCAGTCACACTCGGTGGTGGTGAGCTACTTCTGTAGCCACAGCTGCCCTGGGGCAGACTGACGGAAGCGTGGCTGCTAATCTGCGCCTACGGCCCCTCCGACCACCACCAATCACTCACACACATTCACACATATTCATACGCAGGCAAAGGTGGGTGAAGTGTCTTGCCCAAGGACACAACAACAGTATGCACTCCAAGCGGGATTCGAACCGGCTACCTTCCGGTTGCCAGCCGAACACTTAGCCCATTGCGCCATCTGTCGGTACACAAAAAACAGGAACTGGAACGGCGACTGTCACAGTGGAAACAAACAAACAAACAAACAAACAAACACACACACACATACATACACACACACACACAGGATGAAACACTACAATATTTAATGGTTGTACGAACAACTAAACAGTGAAATGTGTGTGTGTGTGTGTGTGTGTGTGTATGTGTGTGTGTGTTTGTTTGTTTGTTTGTTTCCACTGTGACAGTCGCCGTTCCAGTTCCTGTTTTTTCAGGTGACCGCTGAAAAATCGCCTAAGTGGGACAGGCCCTTAATTATTTCAAGTGACTACGGAAGACAGTGGAAAACGTATTTAAGAATAAGATACATAGATTTCTAGGCACAATAGCGTAAGCATTATGGCGTGGTATCTAAAATATGTTACATAGAACATAGAACATAAACCAACACCACACAGGAACGAGGGCATTAGGGCCACAATGTTTGTGCTGAACATGATGCCGTTAAACTGATCTCACCTGCCTGTACATGATCCATAATCACTCTATTTCCTGCATTCCATGTGCCTATATAAAAGCCTATGAAACACCACTATTGTGTCTATCTCCACCACCACCACCACCCCAGGCAATGTGTTCCAGGCCCCCATAACCCTCTGTGTAAAAAGGTCACCTCACACATTTACATGAAGCTTTCCCCCTCTCACCTTACAGCTGTGCCCTCGACTGTTGGACGTTTCCACCCTGGGAAAAGAGTTCTGACTGTCCATTCTATACATGCCTCTCATACTTTTATATACTTCTATCATTCCCACTCTAACCTCTCAAGTCTATCCAACCTCTCCCTGAAGGTACCCTCTAATCCGGGCAGCTTTCTGGTAAACCTCCTCCGCACCGTCCCCAAAGCTTCCACATCTTTCCTGTGATGGGGTGACCAGAATTGTACGCAGTACTCCAAATAAATGGTATTGAGAGGGAAGATCAGCTATGAAAGTATTCAATAACAGAGATGCGATGGGCCGAATGGCCTTTTTTCTGCTCTTATTTTCTACATTTCTACGTTACTATGTAATATTAACTGACCTTCGTCTTTTACCTACTAAATCTTTGTCCTATAATCCCAATGATATCGATAGTGTCACATACTATGTGCCAGGCCTGACCTGCGTAGGGACTGAGTGACTATTCCCCAGATTAACACTGGAATTTCCCAGCCAGCCAAGGCTCCATTTATAACTCCACATTAAATTCACTGGCACGGCACTATAACAGATTTGGCCTTTTGTACTTGCCATTAGCTTCCAGATGTTCACATTTCACAGCATGTGTGTTGAAGTCCTTAAATTTATTTCCAGCAGCTGTTTGGAATGAGGTGGATGCTGAACAGAAAGGCCATCCAAAAGCATGCCTGACCCAAAGGCAGCCTGACCCTGTCCATAATTTATATATCATTGTCTCCTTAGACAGTACATTTGGCTTGATGATGACTTATTTCCATTTGGATTTTGTAGATTCTGAGATGGCTGATGAGTTGTACCTTGTTTTCCCACAGAGGGGGGCAGAAACCGTGTGCCATACATTCATGGGGGTTAGTTGGGACAGTTGTACTTCTTCAAGAAGTCCGCAGCTGATGGTGTCGACGGAGCCCGCGGCTGGGGCCTGGGTCAGTGCTATGGAGACGTCCGGAGAGGACCCGGCAGTGTTAGTGGAGAGGTCGATGATGGAGCCCACCGACAGATGAGGACGGACCACGTGGAGTGAGGACGCCGCTGCCGAGGGAAGGAACAAAGGAGAACTCGGCGTGGGGGGAGGGGGAAGATCAATGGACAATGGTGGACCCGGCATTGGCAGACCGGCATGAGGGAGGGTGGGGTGGGGGAGGGAGAGAATAAATGGGGACCTGACACAGATACTGTGTATACTTTGTAACATTGTCAGCGCAGTATGTAGAGACTTTTGCATCCCTTGGGTGTGCAAGCAAAGAATTTCACTGTGACATAGAAACATAGAAACATAGAAAATAGGTGCGGGAGTAGGCCATTCGGCCCTTCGAGCCTGCACCGCCATTCAATATGATCATGGCTGATCATCCAACTCAGTATGAGACCACACCTGGAGTATTGCGTACAGTTTTGGTCTCCAAATCTGAGGAAGGACATTATAGCCATAGAGGGAGTGCAGAGAAGGTTCACCAGACTGATTCCTGGGATGTCAGGACTTTCATATGAAGAAAGACTGGATAGACTTGGCTTATACTCGCTAGAATTTAGGAGATTGAGAGGGGATCTTATAGAAACGTACAAAATTCTTATGGGGTTGGACAGGCTAGATGCAGGAAGATTGTTCCCGATGTTGGGGAAGTCCAGGACAAGGGGTCGCAGCTTAAGGATAAGGGGGAAATCCTTTAAGACCGAGATGAGGAAAAACGTTTTCACACAGAGAGTGGTGAATCTCTGGAACTCTCTGCCACAGAGGGTAGTTGAGGCCAGTTCATTGGCTATATTTAAGAGGGAGTTAGATGTGGCCCTTGTGGCTAAGGGGATCAGGGGGTATGGAGAGAAGGCAGGTACGGGATACTGAGTTGGATGATCAGCCATGATCACATTGAATGGCGGTGCAGGCTCGAAGGGCCGAATGGCCTACTCCTGCACCTATTTTCTATGTATCTATGTAAGTATCCTTGTCACACGTGATAATAAAGTATTTATTCATTCATTCAGAAGACGTTGAACACTTCCTTGAATCCTTTTCCATTGTTTTACACATCAGAGCTTGGAATAGTGTGTCTGTTTGCTGCCCAATGGAGCTGACAATTAGACAGTGCTGGGAGTATTGGCCTAGGATGAGATCCTGATACTGGTCTATGTTGTGACTTTGAATGAGCCGCAGTGACTGGAGTTATAAATGTAACCAGTAGTCACACAAGGAGACCAGGTAGGGAAACCTTTTGATGGAGTCTCTCATTCAAAATTTCTTTGAACTCAAAATACATTAAATTGTTTTAAAGTCCTGAAACACAAAGGTAACAGTGGGTGATTAAATACAATTTCAATAGTTACAAATGCACTGATTACTTCAATATTTTGGATAGAGTCATAGAGAGTCATAGAGTGATACATTGTTGAAACAGGCCCTTCGGCCCAACTTGCCCACACCGGCCAACATGCCCCAGGATGTAGTGGTTCTGCGGAGTTACACATTTGAAATAGGAGTGTGTCTCCCAACCTGACAAGAACAATTCTAAATATTCTAACACTTTTGTTTGTAACACAAATACCCAGCCTTATTTTACCACTGAATTGTGAGATGGCTTTAGAAATACACAGTCACCTCAACTATCAATTCACAAATATGACTCTGAACATGTGTTGAATGGCAAGATAGCAAGTCTGGAGCCTTACCTGATCTCATCTTGAAGGTTTCAATATAGTCTAGTTATCTTAACCTATCATGTCCCCCTGTGTGTTATAAAATAGTACAAACTCAGGATGTCCTATGATTAATAGTTGGATTCAGTTCCTTAGAATATTAATTGGTGTCAAATTATTTAGCAAAATATCTTGATACCACGTGACTTAGAAGAGATTGCCATGTCAGTTTCCAAAGCAAACTCACTCCTGGTCTGTTCATAGACAGTGGCGTTTAGTCATGCAGCTATCTTGGTGATTTCCAAACCAATTACTGCTTTCAGAGGTTGCTTTGAAATAGTTTAAAGTTGTGTTCTCATTTGTATTATTGGCTGTCACCCCATAATCCCTTATTAAAGTTACTTTATCACTAACAAACCAGAAGAGTCCACTTATTCTCTCTGTGGATATTTTTGCAGACAGCATTGGTGATATTTGGCCAGTGCCTGGAGATCTCTGCACTAGGTAATCACGATCTCAATATCATATTGGAGGGCAGGGGTCATTGTTGCCCGGAAGGCCTGAGGGGCCTTGATATTTAAATACACTTCTGCTCAATTTACCAAAGCCTGTGCAATCTCATTGAAGGTGATCAGTGATATTGTTTTCACTGAGAAGTGTTTCCCAAGATAAAGGAAGTCCCGATGGTTTCCATAGTCTCAGCAAGGATCTACATTATCAGAGGGCAGCATGGTGCAAGAGAGGGATGTTGGTCATGCATGTGTGTCTTAGAGCTGCTGAATGTAAGGCCCATCTTTCCTAAGCTTCAATGAATGAATTAAGGATGTCTTGCAGCTCCTCTCCCAAATGCTATTTATATTTTTGAAAAGGCAAAAGGACAATGCTTTCTTATTTCTGTTTTTTTTTCATTTATTTCCTCAGATTAATTTTCACAAATAATCTGGAAAAAGTGAAAATGAGAGACTGAAGTGGATTTGAATACCTAGCATGAAGTTCCACCTACCAAGAGTCCGTGCCGGGATTTCAGGTTAGAGATTACCAGTGCTGGAGAATTTCCATTCATAAATTTTGATGTGGCCCAAATTTTCATTATATGTTCCCAACGGACATGCTCTGACTTGGAAACCAAACTTCTAAAACATGCCCTTAGTTTATAATGACTAACATACATTAATATTTCAGATAGACTGCTCCATCCATGAAACAAAATTATTTCCCAGTTGCCTGGTCTATGTGTACTGAAGCACATCGCCTATTTCCTATCTTACAAAGAACACCTGGTTAACTCTGTAACCCTCAATACCTGAAATAATAAAAGAAGATAAACAAAGACGTTTGGTGCAATAAATGCTAACTCTGTAAATGAGCATATAGAATTCTACTTGGGGGAAAGGTGGACAGTCAGATTAGATTAGACTGGCTGGAAAATATAGGGAACAGATAGATACCATGTAAATTCAAGAGGGAACTGAATATTTGCCTGTGTAGCAAAGTAAATGAGATGCAGAAGAGATGCAGAGTGACATTTTAAGTTTTTTCAGACCATAGAGATGGATTGTTGTCGTTCACTTCTTGCTCCCATGGATTCCATTGTTCTCTTTACATTCTATTTTTAGCAGTTATTAAAAGATTTATGATGTAACTTATTACGCAGGTAACAGCTGGGCGTTGAGATATTGACATAGAAAGTTAACTAAGTTGTTTAAGTTAATGGAGCTTCCCCCTGATAATTATTTAAATGGTTGTTTTTAGTTCAGCTTGTTAAATGATGAGCGGTTAGACTAAATGGCCTATTTATGTGTTAGAACTTCTCAGCACTTAACTAATTACAGTGCAAAGCTTATGTAAATTACAAAGTGGTATTAATGTCCTTAACATTTAAATTGCATTTTTTTTTTTTTTGCCTAACAATTACATTATGGACTCCCTGAAGATCTGAATATTAAATAGATGTTTCCACTTGTACATAATTCAATTGCCTTCATATTTTATTTAGTGTTTTGTCTGTAAGGAACCAAGCTATTTTAGTCAAACATCATTGACAAATATGTTTGTGTTACAGCAGACCCATTCAACGCACTTTCTACTTTTTTACTGCAGAGATTTATTATGCAGTGAGTCATCATACAGAATGCCAAAATTGAAATACTATATCACGGGCAGCAACAGATTTGAGCTTTATTAGCTAAATTGTCACTTAGGTCATTGTAAGAAAGCCATGGGCAAAATCACAATAAAAATAATGGGGGTAGACAAAGGTGCTGGAGAAACTCAGCGGGTGCGGCAGCATCTATGGAGCGAAGGAAATAGGCAACGTTTCGGGCCGAAACCCTTCTTAGGCTTAGATTTATCATTACACATTTACCATGCAGCAGTGAAAAGCTTTGTTTTGCATGCAATCCCATCAAATCAGGTAATACTATATTTGAATACAAACGAGCCAATCTCACAAACAATAAATAGAGCAAAAGAAAGATAGAGTGCAGAATGTAGTTCTCAGTATAGATATATTCTCAGCAAAGAACAACAGTTCGAGAGAAAAAAAATCCTAAGTCTGCAATGAGGTTGGTTGGAGAATCGGGACTGTACCCTAGCTTATTGAAGGACCGTTCAGAAGCCTGATAACAGAGGAGAAGAAGCTATTCCAGAGTCTGGTTGTGTGCATATTCAGGGTTCTGTATCTTCTGCCTGACAGGAGTAGAGAGAAGAAGGAATAAGAGTTTAGCATTTCAACTAAATAACTATTTAATATTTTGGACAACAAAGACAAACTCTAATTTAATGGTTGGATTGAAACGACTCAGTGCTATTTGTAAAAAAAAGCGAATGTTATCATGGCAATACAAAGTAGAAAATATTTAAAACATATATTGTTTAAAAAGGTAAAGCCGTTAGTCTTTCAAAAATGGAAAATTGAAACTGAACAGCCAGACAGAAATAACATTTACTGCAATAGAGCAAAAAATGCTTCAACATTTTGCTGAGGTGAGAATGTTTATTAGTTCTGATAAAGATCCACCACTAGAGCATTCCGAAAAGGATGAAAACAAAACTGAAAAGGAGGGGTGGGTACCTAGTAATAACACATAGGGAGATTATTTTCTGTTCAATGTAGTCTTCTAATCTCCGAAGAAAAATGTGTTAATAAAAATACATATTATCTGTTTAAAAATATTAAATTGAGAGGAGATTCCAATCAACATGAGAATATTTTTCTTGCCTCAATCCAGGGAGTTTCTTTGGATTACCAATAGCTTCAGTGAATACAGATCACATGTCTATCTGTCTATCTGTCTGTCCGTCTATCCGTCTATCCGTCTATCCGTCTGTCCGTCTGTCCGTCTGTCCGTCTGTCCGTCTGTCCGTCTGTCCGTCTGTCCGTCCACAACTAAAACTCTGATCTTGTGCTCTTCCAGTTTGCGTGGTTTTTCTATTTGCGCAAAAATGGTACGTGATAGGGCTATGATTTTTCGCCAGCTCATTCACCGTTCTCCTGTACTGCGAGTGCAATAAGTTTTCTTCCGATTGGTGGCATATTGTAAAAGTTAGCGATTTTAATTTAAAAAAAACGCGTGTGCGAAGATTGATCTCCTCTCCTGTCAGTCAGCGCCGCGCGGATTGATATCTTCTCCTGTCCCTCCCAGGGACGGTCCGCCCCTTCCTGCACCATTGCATCTTTACTGGAGCTGAGGGACACCCTGGATGGCCAGCAGAGGACTCCAACTGGATATAATTTTCGGAGGGACCGGGCCCCGCCCGGCCCGGCCCAGCCCAGCCCAGCCCAGCCAAGCACTGCCCGGCCTGGCGCGGTGCGGAGTCAGAGATGTCGCCGATGTCACCAAACAGAAAGCGGAGACTCTGATCCCGGCAGAGAAGAATGACCTGTGACCAGCAACTGCTGTGAGTCCCCATTGCACCGCCAGCTCCAGCCCCTTCCCCTCTGGTCCATCTCACTGGCTAATGCCCCCCTCCCTGCGATACCCCCCTCTCCCCCATGGCTCTTCACCCGTCTTTTCTCCGAGCTCTCTCCCCCCTCCCACACACCCCCCTCCCCACACAATCCCCAACCCCCGTCCACACCTCCACAACCCCCTCCTGCCCCCATACCCCTCCCCCACAACCTTTCCTGCCCCCACACCCCTCCCCCCACACCCCTCTCTCCACACCCCTCTCCCCCACACCTCCACACCCCTCCCCCCACAACCCTCCCACCCCCACAAACCCCCTCCCACCCGCACACCCCTCCCCCCCACACACACACCCCTCCCCCCACAAGCCCCCCATTACACACCCCCCACAATCCACCCGCCCATGCACACACCCCCCGCCCACACACACACCGCACACACCTCCCCACAAACCCCCCGCCCACACATGTCCAGAGAGTTTCCTGAAAGTGACATCAGAAGTAAATTGGGTGGCCAATAAAGCTTTTGACACATTGGCTTTCATCGGTCAGGGTATTAAGTATTGAAAAAGACACAAAGATAGCCACGAAAAGCTGGAGGAACTCGGCGGGACAGGCAGCATCTCTGGACAGAAGGAATGGGTATCGTTTCGGGTCAAGACTCTTCAAGCTGTCATCAAATAGGTCAGGTGCAATGTGGACTATATTGGAGCATCTGCAATTCCTTCCTACACATTGAAGAATACACAATTGATTAGTGCGGGTGTCAGGGGTTATGGGGTGAATGGTGAAGGCAGGAGAATGGGGGTTAAGAGGGAATGATAGATCAGCCATGATTAAATGGCAGCATAGACTTGCTTGGCTGAATGGCCTAATTCTGCCTCTATCATGTATGATCTTATGAATAATATGATGGAGTGACTCAGTGGATCAGACAGCTTCTCTGGAGAACATGGATAGGTGATGTTTCGGGTCTTGCCGATTTAACAAGCGTAGGCTTGGCGACCGATTCACCAAACACTTGCACTTGGTCTGCCATGACCTACTTAATGTCTTGGTTGATAACTATTTTAACTCCCCATTCCCACACAGAGATTTCTGTCCTAGGCCTCCTCCATTGCCAGAGTGAGGCCACATGCAAACTAGAGGAATAGCGCCTTAAATTCTGCTTCTGTAGCGTGCAACCCAACATTGTGAACATTGTGAACATTGAATTCTCCAATTTAGATAACAAAAACCTCACACCCCCTCCCCCGTCACCTCCCACACACTCATCCTTTCCCTCCCTCTCACGTGTATCCCACGTGTATCTCACTTATAGAAATTTACAAGATTCTTAAGGGGTTGGACAGGCTAGATGCAGGAAGATTGTTCCCGATGTTGGGGAAGTCCAGGACAAGGGGTCACAGTTTAAGGATAAGGGGGAAGTCTTTTAGGACCGAGATGAGAAAATCATTTTTCACACAGAGAATGGTGAATCTGTGGAATTCTCTGCCACAGAATGTAGTTGAGGCCAGTTCATTGGCTATATTTAAGAGGGAGTTAGATGTGGCCCTTGTGGCTAAAGGGATCAGGGGGTATCGAGAGAAGGCAGGTACAGGATACTGAGTTGGATGATCAGCCATGATCATATTGAATGGCGGTGCAGGCTCGACGGGCCGAATGGCCTACACCTGCACCTATTTTCTATGTTTCTATGTTTCTATGGAATCGTGGCTATTTCTCAACTCTCCCTCCCCTTTCACCTACATTCCTTTCTCTAGCTTTACAATTTGTAACTCAATCCTTTTTGTCTCACACCTTCTGTCTTTTCATCTTTGGCCTCTGTCCATTCAACAACCATCAACACCTCCCCCCCCCCCCCCACCCCCCTTCGTCTCTATCCATATCTGTCCCTCATCTCTTCATCTCTTCCACTCTTCCAGCTTTCTTTCATCCCCCACAGATGATTACGAGAATGCTCGCAGCCCGAAATGCTTTTTTGTACGTTAACCAGAGTTGATAGGATGACAAGTTAGGTCTTTATTCTTTGGAGCGCAGAAGGTTAAGGGGGGACTTGATAGAGGTCTTTAAAATTATGAGAGAGATAGACAGAGTTGACATGGATAAGCTTTTTCCATTGAGAGTAGGGAAGATTCAAACAAGGGGACATGACTTGAGAATTAAGGGACAGAAGTTTAGGGGTAACATGAGGGGGAACTTCTTTACTCAGAGAGTGGTAGCTGTGTGGAAAGAGCTTCCAGTGGAAGTGGTGGAGGCAGGTTCGATTTTATCATTTAAAAATAAATTGGATAGGTATATGGACAGGAAAGGAATGGAGGGTTATGGTCTGAGTGCAGGTAGATGGGACTAGGGGAGAATAAGTGTTCGGCACGGACTAGAAGGGCCGAGATGGCCTGTTTCCGTGCTGTAATTGTTATATGTTATATGTTATATATATGATGCCTGACCTGCCTGACACTCTGTGTCGGTTTTTTGTAAATCAGCATCTGCAGTTCCTTGTTAGAAATTTTCTACATTTTCTAAAATTTATTTTCTTAACATTAATCCAATTGATTTGGACCTCTGGAACAATAACAACAAATAATAATCTCAAATATTTTACATAATTTTGCCTCTCCTTCATGATGTTGCTCGTTCTTCTTGTGAAGCTAAATTTAATAGCTGGTTATAATCACCACAATCTATTTTTGGCTGTCCTCATTGTTCATAAAGAATTTCAAACAATATGCAGTTTCAGTAAGGACCATTAATGGGATCAGTCACTCTAAATGTGTGAATAGCAATCATGCTGGATTATAATCCTAGTCTACATCTAAAGATATAAGGACTAAAAGCACAACTTTGGCCTCCAGAAATGATAGGTTCAAGTTAGGTGGAATGTTGTTAATAATGGCAAAAAATAACTAATTAAAAACTAGAATAAACAGGTGCAATACATTAATTTTCTTATAAAATATTAATGATCAAAAGTGAAATTGCTTTTTTTAACGCCATCACATCCCCTTATTTTCTTTTTTATAACAATGGATATGAAAGTGCCATTTAAGACACTTCTAGGGCGGCACGGTGGCACAGCAGTAGGGCTGCTGCCTTTCAGTGGCAGAGACCCAGTTCGATCCTGGCCACAGAGTTTGTACGTCCTCCCTGTGACCTGCGTGGGTTTTCTCTGGGTGCTCCAGTTTCCTCCCGCAATGCAAAGACATAGAGGTTTGTAGGTTAATTGGCTTTGGTAAAATTGTATATTGTACGCAGTGGCTGTAGGATAATGTTATTGTGCAGGGATTGCTGGTCAGCACAGACTCGTGGGCTGAACGGCCTGTTTCTGCGCTGTATCTCTAAAATAGACTAAACTGAACTAAACGAGGTAGACATATGATTATGCAGGGAATGAGGGACACAGATCATTTGAAGATAGGTAAGATTAGTTTACCTTGGCATCATATTTAGCATAGACATTGTGTACTGAGGACCTGTTCTTGTGCTGTACTTTTCTACGTTCCATGTTCTAACCTTGCAATTGCTGGTAATATCAATGTAGCTGGAAATCCCGCGCTGTTGTAGGATTTGAGAGCTCATTCCCCATTGTGGGAATCTCACTAATATTGAGCTCAGCCACTGAACTCAATAGAGAGACTACTGGGGTCATAAGACAGATACATGGATCACACCTCTATCTTTTCATCTGTGGCCTTTGTTCGAACAACTGCCTATCAAAAATCGAGGTCACGATAAATCAGACTTTCCCCTGCACTGCCTCTCTTCCGGCTTTCTTAACCCCCCCCCCAACACCGCAATCAATCCAAAGGGTCCCGAACTGAAATGTCACCTATCCATGTTCTCCAGAAATGCAGTCTGACCAGCTGACAGTACTCCAGTATATTGTGTCTTTTCTTTATAAATCAACATGTCCATTACCTTATTTTGAACTGGAGAGGAAAATAGATAGTGTAAATATACAGAGTCTTTCATCCAGGGTAGAGGAATCAAAAACAAGAGGACAAACATTTAAGGTAATTTGGGCAAGATTTAATAGGAACTTAAAGAGTAACTTTTTTTTCTTAGAGGGTAATGGGTTCCAGGGTAACTAGTTGAGGCAAATACTATTGTAGCATTTAAAAGAAACTTGGACAAGTACATGGATAGGAAAGGTTTAGAGGGATATGGGGCAAACGTGGGCAAATGGTACTAGCTTCGATGGGGCATGCAAAGCAGCAGAGGTCAGAAATACAGTGAATTATACTCTAGACAAGCTTTTTTTTTTCTACAATAGATTACTTTGAATTTAGCATTAATACCTACAACATTTTATCTTTTAGTTAGCATCAGAACCTGAAGCACTATAAGGCTCAGCAGTCTATCCTTGAGTCGCATGGAAATTAATATGTGACAATTTCTAAATTAGAGTTGCTCCACAACAACAAAAAGAAATACATTTCTGCTGTAGGGATTCACCCAGCATTATCTTTCCTTTATCATTAAATTATTGCTTTTATTCTTAGACACCCTTCGGTCATGGCTGACCATGGGTGTCTCCAGGGTGCTATTCCCTATATGGAGGACGCCTGTGCGTGACTTTGTTTAACGTGGGGAGACTGGTGCACATTCAGCCACCCCACAGTCCTCGACAGATCTGGGTCAGGATCCAGTGGCATGGAGTCCAAGACGACCGGAGACCGATTTCTGTGGCAGCCTTCATCTGCCTTCCCAGCCGTTGTGACGCTCCACTAAGGTCAGCCATCATTCTCCGCCTGTTCCACCGTTGAGGTCTTGGTTGGATTGCTCTTTGTCAGAGACCGCCCCCTCAACCTTACCGCCATGGGTTGACAGATGGCGCAATGGGCTAAGTGTTCGGCTGGCAACCGGAAGGTAGCCGGTTCGAATCCCGCTTGGAGTGCATACTGTCGTTGTGTCCTTGGGCAAGACACTTCACCCACCTTTGCCTGCGTGTGAATGTGTGTGAATGTGTGTGAGTGATTGGTGGTGGTCGGAGGGGCCGTAGGCGCAGATTAGCAGCCACGCTTCCGTCAGTCTGCCCCAGGGCAGCTGTGGCTACAGAAGTAGCTCACCACCACCGAGTGTGACTGAGGAGTGAATGAATAATGCGATGTAAAGCGTCTTGAGTATTAGAAAGGCGCTATATAAATCCCATCCATTATTATTATTATTATTATGGGTGGCCCTGCCAGGAGCATCGCTCCAGACGGCATCGCTCTCAGGATCTCAGGTCCACACAAGCTTCTCCACCACAACAAGGTGACAATCCACGGCTTTTATTATGTTTCACAATCAAAAATACAAATTAGGATCTCCCTTTCACCAATGGTATGTTTCAATGATGCAGCACTCCAGTTGGATTGGCTGCATTTGGAGTATTGCATGCAGTTGTGATCGCCCCATTACAAGAAAGATATGAAGGCTTTGGAGAGGATACAGAGGAGGTTTACCAGAATGCTGCCTGGATTCGAGGGTTTCAGTTACAGGGAAAGCTTGGATAGACCTGGATTGATTTTTTCTGGAACATCAGAGGCTGTGGAGAGAATTGATAGAAGTACATAACACTACAAGGCATAAATAGGATAGACAGTCAGAACCTTATTCCCAGGGTGGAAATATCCAACACTGGAGGGCATTAGCTATGATGTGGGAGGAGGAAAGATTATTTATTATTATACATTATACTTATGGGCACCTTTCAAGGACTCTCAAGGACGCCTTACAAAATGTAGTAAGCAGATTACAAAACATATAAGCGGAATGAAACAAAACAAAACAAAAAAAATAGTAAGGACATCAACAATACACAATTCAAAGAGAGAGCAGCGGCAGCTAATCGCACCAGCGTTCACTCTCCCTCCCGGCAGCCATCTTGGAAATGGAACAATCAAAACACATTAACATTGAACATCCACCACAGTGACTCCTACATACTCCTCACTGTGGTGGAAGGCAAAATAAAGTTCAAGTCCTTCCCCTAGCTCTTCCTCGGTCGTGGGCCTCGAGCCCCCGTTGACGGGACGATCTTGACTCCTGTAGCCAGCGTTCGGGCCCTCCGCGTCAAGGCGCTCCACTCCCACATTGGGGGGAATGTCAGCTCCCCCGCGCCGGGCGATCGTACCTCACGTCGGGGCTGGTCGAGCCTT
This sequence comes from Malacoraja senta, assembly GCA_038087875.1. NCBI lineage: Eukaryota > Metazoa > Chordata > Chondrichthyes > Rajiformes > Rajidae > Malacoraja > Malacoraja senta. The sequence goes on along the minus strand of CM075977.1, from coordinate 261,932,357 downwards.
CCGCGCGGCGTTGGAGCTCCCGACTCGGCCTCACCCGATGACTGCGAGCCCTAGATGTTAAAGTCCGCGGTGGTCACGGTGGGAGCGATCCCAGGCAAGGGATCAGCCCCGATGTTAAGTCCGCGCCCCGGACTTAACTTCAATAATTTCAAAATGGGAGTCACGGGGCAAGGTAACATAAATCACAATTAAGGTGACAGAACACTAGTAAATTGAGTTGGAAATTCATAGATACGTTACAAAACAAAGAAGATAAAAAAGGTGATTCTTTAAGAAATTATAAATACTTCCATCAATACGTTTTGCACCGATTAGAATGCTGTTTTGATTTTGCAATAATGCATCTTCAATATATCTTACAAAATGAATTATCTCTGAAAGTTGATTGTAATAGGTGATTTAAAGTGATTTTTGTTGGAGGGGCTGGAATGTATTATTAATTATGTTTACTGCCTTCTAGCTGTGCTGCATGCAGCAGAATATCTGCTATAAAGCTACAATTAAAAATATGCACAGATCCTTTAGATAAATTTAAGTTTGATAAAAAGCGGCTTAATACAAGGCTAACTTAATCAGTGATAATTTTAATGCTGATCAAGAGATCAGTCATGGTAAGCAAAGTATATTTCAAGCAGAGCCTGATACTAAGAAGAGGCAATGCATTTCTTTATTGTACCAGGCAGGCTCTGTTTGAAACAGAGGACCTAAGTTGACTGTGAGTCACCATTTGGTCTGGTCAGGGGTTTACTGTTCCAACTGCCTTTTCTCCACATTCACAACATTTCCGTTGCCAGCTTTCTGGGCCAGTAACATTTAATGCAACATAAAAATGGTTAAAAAAAAAGAAAATTTTAACAGCAGTTATATTTACCATTGAACATGTACTTCTTTCAAGGATCAATTGTTTTTTTTTTAACAAATGTTCATTTACGGAGCAAAGTAATGTTTCAATTCACTGAATGGAACAATCGAACTCTGTGCAGAAGGAATTCTGCTTCGAAAATCCCTTTATTCCTGTTTTACGCACAATCAGATTTAAGCCTTTGTCACATTAATGCATGGACAGTTGTCATACTGCCAAACTAACAGTCAAGATGAATGGATCGCAGCTGTCGGTTGGATTTTCTTTTTGTGTTGAGAGAATGGAAGATAAACGATTTGCTGCGGAGACTGAAGACCAAAGACACTAGAGCGGAGACTATCTCAGCCATTGCAGCAAAAAAAAGATGTTTTTTTGTGTTATATTTGCATAAAGAGAAAGAGGCGATTGCACCACTGAAAATGCTTTTATATATTGATCAATACTCTCCCATCTCATCCACTCCTGATAATTTTGTTAGTTCAGAACGCCTTTAAAATTTGTCACAGAACATTACATTAATTCAAAAGAATAAACCAAGGTGTAGATTAGAAGTTAAGTACATGTCATACAAAAATAATTCATGCATCGGTAGAATGTAAAATATTAATGCACTTAAATAGCTTATAAAAATTGACTTAATATTAACAGTGCAGTGATCCTTGCTAATTCAATTCTGTTACAGAGGGACTCAATATAACAACATTTTAAAGGTACAAAGAAATCCATAGTCCCAAGAAAAATATCTGCACTTCTTTGAGGTATGATTGCTTGTGGCTTATATCAGTAGCTTGGATGAGAATGTAGAAAGCATTTATGTGAGGTTGGATATGCTGGGACTTTTTTTCCTGGATTCAAGGAGTCATGGACAACCCCACTCTCACTATCGACGGCACCACTGTCTCCCCATCTCCTCAGGCACGCAACCTTGGCGTGATCCTTGACTCAACCCTCTCCCTTGAGCCTCACATCCGCCATGTTGTCAAAACATCATTTTTTCACCTCCGCAACATTGCAAAAATCAGATCCTCTCTCACACCCCCCGCTGCTGAAAGACTCATCCATGCCTTCATCTCCTCCCGACTGGACTACTGTAACTCTCTTCTTTTCGGAATCAATTCCAGCAGCATCAAACGACTCCAACTGGTCCAGAATGCAGCTGCCCGACTCATTACCCACACCAAATCCTGGCACCACATCACCCCAGTTCCCAAAGAACTTCACTGGCTTCCCATTTCCCACCGGATCACCTACAAAATCCTGGTCCTCACCTACAAAGCCCTCAACAACCTGGCCCCCCCCTTATCTCATTGACCTCCTCTCCCCCTACCAACCCTCACGGTCCCTCAGATCCACATCAGCTGGTCTCCTCTCCACTCCGAAATCAAACCTCTGCACTTTTGGAGGCAGAGCCTTCTCCAGGGCAGCTCCCAGGCTCTGGAATTCCCTCCCACAACCGGTCCGAAATTCTGAGTCCCTCACCATCTTCCAGTCCCGCCTCAAGACCCATCTCTTCACCTCTGCATACCCTTAGTCCCATGTTCCCCTCCCCTCTGTCTTACTGCTCTATTTTGTTTTGTTTATTCCTGACTCTCAATTGTAAAGCGACTTTGAGTCCTGAAAAGCGCTATATAAATAAAATCTATTATTATTATTATTATGGAGTCATTGAATCATAGAACATGGAAACAGGCATTGTGGCCAAAACCTGCTTGTGCCAACCAAGATGCACCATCTACGCTGGTCCCACATGCTTGCATTTGGTCCAAATGTTTCAAAACCTTTCCTTTCCATGTACCTGGCGGAATGCTCATGAATTTTCTCTGCACTCTCTCCAGCTTAACAACATCCTTCCTATAGCAGGATGGCCAAAATGGAACACAATGTTCCAAATTCAATCTCAAACATCTGAAGCTGAGGGAAGACCTTATAGAAGTATGTAATATCATGAGGGCAATAGGTTAGGTTAATAGCATAGTATTATCCCTAGGGTACGGGTCTCTAAAATTAGATGGGGCATGCAGTTCAACCCTTCCAAGTGTGAAACCATGCGTGTCACCAGAAAGAGGAATCCAGGCAAAACATCGTACAATATACTTGGTACCACCCTTGAAGAATCCAAACAAACCAAGTATCTTGGCATCAAATTGCAGAATGATCTGCGTTGGAATGGTCAGACTCATCATGCAACGGTGAAAGCAACAGGTGTCCTAAATTTTCTGAGGCGCAACTTTCATCATTGTTCAACTTCTGTCAAGGAGAAGCTATACTTCACCCTCGTTAGACCTCATTTGGACTACGCAGTTGCAGCATGGGACCCATACACAAATAAAAACATTTCTTCCATCGAACGTGTCCAAAGACAGGCAGCTCGATTTGTTACTAACACCTATGAGAGAGAAGCGAGTGTTACCAAACTTCTGAATTCTCTGGGGTGAAACCCTCTCCAAGACAGACGTGAAGCTCACCGTTTGACCTGTTTTTACAAAATGTTAAATGGTCAGCTCGACATAGATTACAAGACCTACACCAAACCCAAACCAATTAGGACCAGACGAGGACATTCGATCCAATTTGTGATTCCAGCTACCAAGACAGATGTGTACAGCAATTCATTCTTCCCCCGCACAATTAAAGCATGGAATAATCTTCACCCTACTATAGTTACCCAACCAGATGCAACTAAATTTAAGGTAGCTCTTTCTTCCCAAAAACCCTTTCTGGCTTAAGTCCTCCCTCCACCACCTCCAGTTTAAATTCCATTTGGAATATTTTGGAGGACCAAGAAACCAAGAACAAGATAACATAGGCTAAAGATGAAAGGGAGAAAATTTAAAGGGGACCTCAGGGGCAACTTTACTGAAACGCCTGAGAAAACGGGAGAGGTGTGTACAATTTCAACAGGTTTGTGGATAAAAAATGTCAAGAGGGATATAGACCATATGCAGGCAAATGGGACAAGCACAGTTAGGCAGCTTGGTCAGAATAGATAAGGGGCTGAATGGCCGGTTTCTATGCTATATGATCCTTGATTTAATTTATTGTCATTGTCTTCAATGAAGAGACAACAAAATTATTTTTCCCTTACAGTCATACAATAAAAATAAAATTAAAAAAACCCACAAAAACACAGAACCCAGTAGTCCACAACACAAACATCCCCACAGCGGCACCAAAGTTCCCCACTGTGAGGGAAGGAACCAAAGTCCAGTCAACCTCCTCGCTGATGTTCCCCAATGATCACCTGTGGTCGGGGCCTCCCGAGCACCCCATAGTCGTTGCTACGGGCGGCCCGATGTTCAGGCCCTCTCGCCAGGAACCTCTCGTTGACCACCTTCCACCGGAGTCCGTGGCTCCCGATGTCCACAGGCCGCGCTGGGCGGAGATTCGCGCTGGCGACCCCCGGCAAAGGGTCCCAGGACTCCGCGATGTTAAATTCAGCGCCGCCCACGTTGGGAGATCCGCACCCACAGCTCCGCGATGTTGGAGCAGCGGCCCAGTACTCCGGAGCTCAAAGCGGCGATACCAGGAAGGCCTCGCCCGCTTCGGGATGTTTCCAGCGCCTCGCCGCCGCTGCTGAAGCTCTGGTCCGGTCCCGGCAGGAAAGGCAGTGCCAATCCAGTTGGTAGGCCACGAGGGGGGGGGGGCGAGGACGCGACTCGGATAATAGCCGTATCCTCGCCAGGAAGCGACTGAAGGACGGCTTCCCCCTTACCCTACCCGCTTCCCCCCACATAAAATACCAGAAAAAAACGAAAAAACGAAAAAAACACACTCTAAACATAACAAAATAAAAAAAAGACAGCCAGACCGTGGGCGGAGGCAGCTAGCAACAGCGCCACCGGACTCCATAAGTCCAACTTCGATCAGCAATGGTGAAGAGAAGAGAGCAGATTTCCAAGTTGGGATGCTTTGCAACTTGAAAGGAACCTGCAGATGGTGATGGATTCTGCTGTCCCTGTGTCTCTTGCCCAAAGAGGTTTGAGAGTTGCATCAAAACAACCCAGCTGAGTAATTGCAGTGAATATAGTAGATGGTACACATTGCAGTTATAACATGCCAGAGGTGTAGGGTACGAGTATTCAGAGTGCCCAATGGAAAGACAGTCATTGTTCAGAATGGTTCTGAGTGTTGTTCGAGCTGCACTCGTCATGCCATCTTGAGAAAATATTCCATTACACTCCTGGACATTTTTGGAGATTCAAGGGAAGACTCTTTCTTTGCTTTATACCAAGAGCTTGACTTGTTTTTGTAGCAACTTGGTTCTTTGGGTGCGGATGGACAAATCTAAGATGATAATGTTACACTTCAATCTAGGATTCTATAATGTGGATATACTCAACCTGTTAGTCAATGAGATTCTGAGGTTGCTTTCACAATCCCCAGAAGATTGTATGAAGAGCTTTGCAGAGCCAAATGCAGTAGGCAACTGAAAGCTTAGTGTCCTTCTTACAGACCAAAGAATAATCTTGTAAACACCTCATCTTTTGTCTGGGAATTTACAACCTGCAGGCCTCAATGATGAATTCTCCAACTTTAGATAATTTGCTCTTTCTTTTTGTTTGCATCGGGACTGGTCATTTTAGCTTGCCCACCTTTTTCTTTTTTGAATCGTCTGAAGAAGGGTCTCGACCCGAAACGTCACCCATTCATTCGCTCCAGAGATGCTGCCTCACCCGCTCAGTTTCTCCAGCATTTTGATCTACCTTTGATTTTTCCAGCATCTGCAGTTCCTTCTTAAACATTTTTCTTTTTTGCTTTCATTTGTATACTCTGGCGAGCTGACTATTGCACAGACAAAGAAGCTTAACTGCCTCTTAACAGCAACATTATTTTACCTGCACAAGGCAAGAATGGACAGCTCTGCCATTGTCACCATGTCCACAAATTTCAATGCCACATCATCACACTGGCGTGCAATGACTGATTTCCAAGGTATCATTGAAGATAACCTCTAAAGGAGAGACATTGTGATCACCTTCCATGTGACCAGAGCTTCCACAATATTGTTGGCTTCTCATGAATGAAAGGACTGAAATATTTGTATTTGGTTTTGGTAATGATGTGTCAGTGCAGAAGAGCCTTATTTATCATAGCTTTACCTCTCACCTCCTCTGCTTTTGTAATGCGTTCTAGATTGCCAAAGCTTTCCTCTTTTCTCTTTGTCAAGTTGGGCACATTGGCACAGTAGGATGGCATAGGTGCACAGTGGCAGAGTTGCTGCCTTACAGTGCCAGAGCCAGGTTCGATCCTGCTGTACGAAGTTCTCCCTGCAACCGTGTGGGTTTCTCTGGGTGCTCTGTTGTCCAAAGTTGTTCAGGTTTGTAGGTTAATTGACTTCTGTAAATTGTCCCTAGTGTGTAGGACCAGAACTAGTGTATGGGTGATCACTGGTTGGTATGGACTTGGTGAACCTGCTTCCACATTGTGCCTCTAAAACTACAACTTGAAGAGTACAATCCTCATAACTCTGCATTCGGATTCATGAGAATAAAGTCCAACTAGACCTCATAAATAATTCCCTCATCAACTACTTAAGTTCTGTTCGGTGATGATATTTAGTGCTAGAATTGCCCTGTGATGGCCACTGCTAAATGAATAAACAAAAACTTTGGTCCTGTACTATATATACAATAACACAATTATTCTGTTGTCCTCAAGATAATTAGAGTTATATAATCACATTTTCTATAATTTGCAGGTAACAATCTTCTACTCAGTTTTAAAAGCATTTTGTTTCACAAAACAATCCATTCTTTTTATAGATTACATTGAAAACAGGCAAATAAATCACAAATACTGAATATGTTTTGAATACATCAGGATTCAAAGCTCAAGTTGTGATGCATGATTCCATTTTGTACAGAGAAGCTTACTGGATCATTATTGCCCATTTACTTAAAATTACATAAACTTTTGCAGCACAAGCAAGCCAGTAAGTTTAAGAGGAGTTTTCTCCATAGGAACCTTGTCTCAATTTCCCTTATCTCATCCTATAGCATAAGGTGGATGAGTTGAATGTGCAGATAGTTATTAATGAACATGATATAGTTGGGATCACGGAGACATGGCTCCAGGGTGACCAACGCTGGGAGCTGAACATCCAGGGATATTCAATATTCAGGAGGGATAGACAGAAAGGAAAAGGAGGTGGCATAGCGTTGCTGGTTAGGGAGGAGATTAACGCAATAGAAAGGAAGGACATTAGCTTGGAGGATGTGGAATCGATATGGGTAGAGCTGCGAAACACTAAGGGACAGAAAACGCTGGTGGGTGTTGTGTACAGGCCACCTAGCAGTAGTAGTGAAGTTGGGGATGGCATTAAACAAGAAATTAGAAATGTGTACAACAAAGGTAAAACAGTTATAATGGGTGACTTCAATCTACATATAGATTGGGTGAATCAAATTGGCAGGGGTGCTGAGGAAGAGGATTTCTTGGAATGTATGTGGGATAGTTTTCTAAACCAACATGTAGAGGAACCAACGAGAGAACAGGCTATTCTAGACTGGGTATTGAGTAATGAGGAAGGGTTAGTTAGCAGTCTTGTTGTGCGTGCCCCCTTGGGCAAGAGTGACCATAATATGGTTGAGTTCTTCATTAGGATGGAGAGTGACATTGTTAATTCAGAAACAAGGGTTTTGAACTTAAAGAAGGGTAACTTTGAGGGTATGAAACGTGAATTGGCCAAGATAGACTGGCAGGTGATTCTTAAAGGGTTGACGGTGGATATGCAAAGGAAGGCATTTAAAGACTGCATGGATGAACTACAACAATTGTTCATCCCAGTTTGGCAAAAGAATAAATCAGGGAAGGTAGTGCATCCGTGGATAACAAGGGAAATCAGGGATAGTATCAAAACAAAAGATGAAGCATACAAATTAGCCAGAAAAAGCAGCCTACCAGAGGACTGGGAGAAATTCAGAGTCCAGCAGAGGAGGACAAAGGGCTTAATTAGGAAAGGGAAAATAAATTATGAAAAAAAAACTGGCAGGGAACATAAAAACTGACTGCAAAAGTTTTTATAGATATGTGAAGAGAAAAAGATTAGTTAAAACAAATGTAGGTCCCTTGCAGTCAGAAACTGGTGAATTGATCATGGGGAACAAGGATATGGCAGACCAATTGAATAACTACTTTGGTTCTGTCTTCACTAAGGAAAACATCAATAATCTGCCGGAAATAGCAGGGGACCGGGGGTCAAATGAGATGGAGGAACTGAGTGAAATCCCGGTTAGCCTGGAAGTGGTGTTAGGTAAATTGAATGGATTAAAGGCCGATAAATCCCCAGGGCCAGACAGGCTGCATCCCAGAGTACTTAAGGAAGTAGCCCCAGAAATAGTGGATGCATTAGTGATAATTTTTCAAAACTCTTTAGATTCTGGAGTATTTCCTGAGGATTGGAGGGTAGCTAATGTAACTCCACTTTTTAAAAAGGGAGGGAGAGAGAAAACAGGGAATTACAGACCAGTTAGTCTAACATCGGTAGTGGGGAAAATGCTAGAGTCAGTTATTAAAGATGGGATAGCAGCACATTTGGAAAGTGGTGAAATCATTGGAAACAGTGAGCATGGATTTATGAAAGGTAAATCATGTCTGACGAACCTTATAGAATTTTTCGAGGATGTAACTAGTAGAGTGGATAAGGGAGAACCAGTGGATGTGTTATATCTGGACTTTCAGAAGGCTTTCGACAAGGTCCCACATAAGAGATTAGTATGCAAACTTAAAGCACACGGTATTGGGGGTTCAGTATTGATGTGGATAGAGAACTGGCTGGCAGACAGGAAGCAAAGAGTAGGAGTAAACGGGTCCTTTTCAGAATGGCAGGCAGTGACTAGCGGGGTACCGCAAGGCTCAGTGCTGGGACCCCAGCTATTTACAATATATATTAATGAGCTGGATGAGGGAATTGAATGCAACATCTCCAAGTTTGCGGATGACACAAAGCTGGGGGGCAGTGTTAGCTGTGAGGAGGATGCTGGGAGGCTGCAAGGTGACTTGGATAGGTTGGGTGAGTGGGCAAATGCATGGCAGATGCAGTATAATGTGGATAAATGTGAGGTTATCCACTTTGGTGGCAAAAACAGGAAAGTAGACAATTATCTGAATGGTGGCCGATTAGGAAGAGGGGAGATGCAACGAGATCTGGTTGCATGGTACACCAGTCATTGAAAGTAGGCATGCAGGTGCAGCAGGCAGTGAAGAAAGCGAATGGTATGTTAGCATTCATAGCAAACGGATTTGAGTATAGGAGCAGGGAGGTTCTACTGCAGTTGTACAGGGTGTTGGTGAGACCACACCTGGAGTATTGCGTACAGTTTTGGTCACCGAATCTGAGGAAAGACATTCTTGCCATAGAGGGAGTACAGAGAAGGTTCACCAGACTGATTCCTGGGATGGTAGGACTTTCATATGAAGAAAGACTGGATAGACTCGGCTTGTACTCGCTAGAATTTAGAAGATTGAGGGGGGATCTTATAGAAACGTACAAGATTCTTAAGGGGTTGGACAGGCTAGATGCAGGAAGATTGTTCCCGATGTTGGGGAAGTCCAGAACAAGGGGTCACAGTTTAAGGATAAGGGGGAAAATCCTTTAGGACCGAGATGAGAAAATCATTTTTCACACAGAGAGTGGTGAATCTGTGGAATTCTCTGCCACAGAGGGTAGTTGAGGCCAGTTCATTGGCTATATTTAAGAGGGAGTTAGATGTGGCCCTTGTGGCTAAAGGGATCAGGGGGTATGGAGAGAAAGCAGGTACAGGATACTGAGTTGGATGATCAGCCATGATCATATTGAATGGCGGTGCAGGCTCGAAGGGCCGAATGGCCTACTCCTGCACCTATTTCCTATGTTTCTATGTTTCTATGTTTATCTATATTTATCCCTTATGCTTTTAATCAGCTTCAGCAATTGGGACAAATTGGAAAAGTTTGTCCTATGTTGCCACCACTCCAGAACCAAGATCATTCCAATCTTGGTCATTGAAGAGCACTAGATAGAAGAAGGGTGCTACAATCATACTGCACAGAAACAGGCCCGTTGGTCACCACATTAATGCCTCTCACTGTACCTATCTACACTAATCCCATTTACCTGTATTCAGTGACTGACTTCTAGGCATTCTTGCATACCTGAATATTTGGAGTCCAAACACTAAGTCATGGTCAACTTGTTCAACTGAAAAGTGAACAGCACTTACACTAACCTTCCACAAACAAAGATCCTCTTCTAACACGCTCTTGCTGCAGAATACTGGTTCATGATGTGACCTTGAAAAATGGGGATTCCTCCTATATCTCAGAAGCCGTCTTGCAGCAAAGGTAACGATGATAAAATGAATAACCACCTTAGGTACATCAGTGCAGCCTTAGAGATTTTCAACCTGGTACAGAGATCATGGTTTATCAAACAGCAATGCCTCCTGTATGTTTCAAATACATGGAGTACCTCTAAAAAGCATCTTAGAGCATTAGAAGGGCACCATCAATTACATCTCTGCAAAATCTTCAAATCCACTCCAATCACTCCCAGGCTAACATCCCCCATCCCCAACATCGGAACTCTAATAGTGCTCAGCCATCTCCAATGACCAACACAGATCATTCACTTGCCTGACACCAATGTACAGAGCAGGCACTCTGATCTGACCTCCATGCCAGCAAGATCTTACCAGGTGGAGAGAACGAATGATGCAAGAATATTTTCAAGGCCTTCTTGAAAAAATGCAATGTCCGCATTGATTGATGACAACTGTTGTCCCACATTTGCTCAAAATGGAGGAGTATTGCGATTGCATTGCAAACCTTGAGTCACTATATTGCAATCGCCGAGTCATAACATCATAGAGAGATGCAGCTCAGAAAGCAGTTCTTCAGTCCATGCTGACTATCAATCAACTATTTTCACTAATTCTACATTTTGCCTGTTTAATTCACCCCACGTTCTCAACAACTATCCCCAGATTCCACCACTCACCTATGCTCTAGGTGCAATTTACAGTGGCCAATTAACCTACCCACCCGCACGCCTTTGGGAAATTATTAGAGATTGAGGCACTCAAAGGAAATTTGCATCGTCGCAAGGGGAACGTGTAAACTATACTCAGGCAACACCCAGAATCAAGATTCAACCAAGGACTTTGTACTCAGGTTCTACTAGCTGGATCATTTTGCAGAAGCCCAACAAAATTGGTGAAGGAAGCCCACCAACATTCTAACAACCTTCTCAACTGGCCCATCCTGGCCTACTTGTGGCAGAGTATGTGGGTCTCGTACAAGCTTCATCAATTACTTCGGAACTCACAGAACTAAAGAGGGACTATCTAAGATGATGAGGAAGAAGTTGGGCATATCTTGACTACCACTGAATGCAACAATTACAGCTTTAAGACCCCAGTAAAATATAATCTATTCTATTTTTTTTCATATACAATTATGGATAATAACTCCCTGGCTTTTCAAATTACATTGAAACATTATAAATAGAATCTCAGGTGTATTTTAAAATATTAATTTTAATTTAATTCAATTCAAAAATTAAAGTGCTTTGAACAGCAATAGATGTTACAAGTTAATTTGAAATATGTGATTTAAATGCTTTACTACATATTAAAGAAAAACCATATTCACAAATCAGTAAATTAGAAAAAAAGATAAGTAATGAAGTCTTATTAAGGAATATCTCATGTAGTATTGGCAAATTGCCAACATAGTTTGTCAATTGTACAATACGTTATATACATCCATATAATTTGCATACTTATGTCTGTAAGTGTGGGTCGATTAATGCAATACAATTAGTTTTCTGCTTGGCATGGCTAAATGGATGGTTAGTAAGGATCAATCAAATCAAAGAATCAAATTTCACCCCATACACACAGAGAACAGTCGCAATGTGTAGAAATAACCCAGATGCTTAAACTATATCTAACCATTTAAAAGGTGTAAATTTAACTTTGCAATGTAAATTTATGTAATTGTCAGAAATTAATCACTTAAATTTTAATTGTACTTTAATTCCTTGTCCAGAAGGGAAATGACAACATGACAAGTGTCAACAGAAGTTGCAAATAGTTGCATTGATTCTTTAGTAAGATATGAATCAATATTCATTGAAAATATAAAGATGGCTGAAGGTGTTTTGAGAACCTTTAATGACCCTTTGATCAGTAGATGTATACCACCTCCAGAGAACATCTCCTGATTTGAAAAATCGAGGTGACAGGGAAAAAAGAGATAGAAATGGTGAAGAGAACAAGCTGAATCAACCTGCGCAACCCTAATCCTACCTCAATACGGAACACCACGACCATCTCTTGCACTACTACCATGCTCTTGCTTTGTTTCTAATCATGTTTTGCACTGATGTCCTGTTTTTTCTTTCAACCATCTAGCAGAAGTTTGCGTAACTTGTGTATAATTTATGTTTTTGTGTGGAGAGATATGTGTGGACGTGATGCTTCTGCAACCCAGATTCTCATTGTACCTGTATCTCACCATACTTGCGTTCGCGACAATAAACCTGGCTGCCCTGGACCTGACTCACTGATTTTTCTTGTAAAGACAAGAGTGGAGGTGTGGAGACGGAAATATGTTGTGGATGGGTAATATGGATGCCAGGAAGATAACATTCTAGAGAACAGCAGAGAAACCAGTGGGAATTGACTGCAGAGTAATAGAGGAATCATTATAAAATGCAGAGGCAGAGGCAGTTCAAGGAAAATAGGTTCTGGGAGCTAGAGCAAATTAGCCAGAGGAAAAGGAACATAAATTAAAGTATGAAACGATTAAAGATGAAAGATGGGAAATACAGGAATCTGAAAGGAAATGCTTTTGTTATAATCCCAATCATGCAGTTTCCTGCACAGATCTCCATATTGACATACTTTGATTCATTTTCTTTCTTTTTTCTCAAGCTTAAAAACAATATGAACATTTATTTCCAAAGTTAGAGGGGCAGTAATTTAAGAATGATGTGCATGAGGACTTCTTTTCACAGAGGGTGGCAAATCTCAGGAATGTTCTATCCTGGGATGTTGTGGAAACTGGATCATTAGGGGTGTTTAAAGAGGAAGTGGTGTCATTTTTGAAAGATATGGGGTATTAAGGACTATGAGGAACCAGCACAGATGAGATGAGCCTGGGCAGATGAGCCATGTCTATATTTCATGGCAGGACAGGCTTGAAGATTGTGGCCTACTCCTGCTCCTAATTTCTTATATCTAGGCCACAATAACTTGGGGAGATTTGCAGGCCTACAATGGGGAGAAGGAAAGGAGAAACTGGTTTTTTTTTCTGTGGAGGAAGGGAGCTTGCAATATTTTCTGCAGATTGAGTTTTCTTGGGAATCAGATAGAAATGGCAGAAAGAAGGGGGTCTTGTGTCAAGATACAGTGTGAGATATATAAAACTGATTTGAGCAGACATCTCTTCACTAAGAGGCTGGTGAACCTGTGGAATTCTCTGCCACAAAAACAACAGTGACTAAATTGTTGAATATATACAAAAGGCCTCAAGGCGTATTGGAAGCGAGTAGGGATAAGCTAATGAGATCCAATCGCTACGATTGGATTGAATGGTACAGATATGAAGGGCCAAATTACTTTCTTTTGTTCCTATTTTTCTATAGTCCTATATCAAGTTGAGGAACAGAAAAATAGATGTAAAAACAGAACACGCTGGATCAGTCTGAAGAAGTGCTCTGTCCCGAAACGTCACCTATTCATGTTCTCTGGAGATGATGGCAGCCCTGCTTTGTTACTCCAACACTCTGCGCCTTTTTCTGGTAAATTCTTCTTTGTTCTGTTGCAGTGAGTGAACAAATCCCAGGAGATTCCTTGAGCCAGGGTGAAAATGATCCCACCCTATTCAGATACAGATTGAGTTCTCTTTTGCAGGTATACATTTGTCAGCAGTCCCCACTTATGCCAAGAACTTGTTCCTTTGTACGGCTCATTCTTGGGAAAAGAAGATCAACTTCTCTCCCCTTTCAGGATTTGCAAGCATGATCTTCAGTCTTCCGTACCACATTCAGCTGCAGCAATTTTTCCCCATAAACACAATCCAGTCCCTTCATTACAAGATAAATTACAATTGCAACCTTACATATGTGTTATTTAGGAATTAACTTTATTTTAAATTTATTTGTGTAGATTGGGTATTTTAAATTGGAACTCAATAGTGTGGGCTTGATGTCCTCTGTTCAAATCCTACACATCATGTGCAGTGTGAGAGAACCAAATAGAATGTAATATTCTAAACACAAATCTATCCACGGGCAAATGGTTTATTTTTTTTATGAATGCAACAAAGTTCCCTGTTTGCTTTGGATAAACCCGCAGGGATCTTAAATATTTGGGGACTGATGCACTATTAAACACAATTTGTTTTCCTTTGGTGTCAGAACTGTTGCTGCAAGGTCTATGTATATTTAACATTAGACTTGCTCACGTGTATAACTTTATACTGTATGTTCAGCATACTTTTCAATACACAAACCCATTCATCCCAAATGCTTGGAGCTGGTGGAAACTATCTATTGTGTGCAAAGATAAGATATTGTTCAGATGGTGTCCCGTTGGGGAAAGAAGAAAGAGCACAAAACACCAGCTGAGAAATTGCAACATGCCTAAAAAACATGAGCTGAAGTGGCACTGCACAGGGGTTCATGCCAACTTAGTATGAGGCTCCCATGCTGTGATCTTCTTTCATGCACAAAGCCCAGGGCATTACAAGCAGTAGAATAGGTTTTACATCACTAAGCCCACTTCTCGGGCCCGGCAAAACTGGGAATTGTTTAGAAGAGCATTATGGTACATTAGAGCGGGTGCGGGAAGGGGAAGTTAGCTGAACACGTCATTGACGGTTAGAGACAATACCTTGATGTAGAGGTGATCATTGGGATCGTGGGGAGGGTACGGTATGGAAAGATAGTGGGAGAAGGAGTAGTTGTTTGGCATTAGTGAGGTACATAATTAGAATGAATTGTGGGTCAGAAGGTTTAGTTTAGTTCAGTTTACTTTTTGTCACGTGTACCAAGGTACAGAGAAAAGCTTTTGTTGCATGCTAACAAGTCAGATTACCAACAAGCCATCCACAGTGTACAGATTTATGATGAAGGCAATAACATGAATAAAGTTTAGTGCAAGATGGACTTCCGGTGGCGCCATGAAGGGCTTCCGGTGGTGCTATGGTGGCTTAGGACGTGCGCCATTTAGCTCCGCTCCGCTAAACGCTGAAAAAATCACCGAAACCTAAACCAGACAGAGTTAAAAACACTTACCGGCAGACATTCAGTGTCGTGTAAATGTCTTTAGCAGAACAAGACTCCGGTATTTTAAATGACCGGTAGACGCTATCCTAGACGCTTGCCGAGAGTACCACGGGGAAACGGCCAGCAGAAGGCGTGGAAGGCCCCGAAGAAGCCTCGACTTCGAGTATGGAGCACTCCAGAGAGAAAGCAGCAAGATAACCTCTGGTGCTGGTGGACATCCGATCACTACTGGGTGAGCAACTTGCGGCTGTGAAGTCGGAAATTTCAGCTGGGAAGGCAGAAATCTGTGGCAAGATCGACAAGATAGATGCCCGTATAGAGGAGGTGAATTCCTCCTTGAAAGGGGAAATCCACAGGCTTGAAACCGATATCAGCCGTAAGTTGGAGCCTATTCTTGCTACTTCAAAAAAAACAAAGCGAGGCTATTCGGGAATTGGAATCTGTTACTGCTGTAAATGCCGAGACAACACACAGGCTGACGGCTGAGGTGGAGCGTATTTCTGGGCTACATGCCAAAGTGACAGAAAAATGTCTTGATTTGGAAGGGCGCTCTAAACGTCAGAACCTAAGGATTGTTGGAGTGAAAGAAGGCAAAGAACACGGTAAAAATCTTCGAGATTATGTGGCCCAATTACTGCAAGATGTACTTAATTTGGATGAAAAACCTAAACTTGAGTCAGGCAGCACAGCTCAAGCAAGACAGCTGATTCCGAAGGTACATCACTGCTACATTCTAGAGGACATTATGTAGAATGTTGTCAACATCAGAAACCTAACTTTTGAAGGGGAAAACATACGAATCTTCAGAGACTTTCCTGCCGAAGTCGTTAAGAAAAGAGCACTCTTCACCAAGTCTTTTTTTATTTTTTTTTATTTTTATTTATTAGAAGTACATTACATTACAACCACATACAATAGTACTCGTCACTTATGTCTTCTTACAATTAATGTACTCCATTTATTTTTTACACTAGAAAAAGAAAAGATTGAAAGAAAGAAGAAAGTGAAGGAAAAAGTGAGAGTGTAGAGAATGTGACAACAAAAAAGGACAAAGACCCTATAAGAACAAAATTAAAAACAAAAGAAAAAGAGTTAAGAAATAGACCCTAGGAAAGAAAGAGAAAGAGAAAGAGGAAAAAGAGAGAAACAAATATTTTTATGAGCATTACGTAAATGGGACATACCAACTCTTCAACTATCATCCCCCCTTACCTGACCTCAATTTTTTTTTAAAGTACTTTTGCACCCTATATTTGTAATCATTCTATAAATGCAGACCACGTCAGGTGGAAGTGATCTGGTTTACCTGCTGGGAGGAGTCTTATCTCTTCTAGGTGTAATGTTTCGAACATATTTGAAGTCCACATATTTATAGTTGGTATTGGAGCCTTCTTCCAAAATTTTAGAATTAGCTTTTTTCCAGTTATTAACCCATAGTCTATTAGTTTCTTTTGGGCTCTTCTCCAAGTCAAGAGCTATTTTGAGGGATATACCAGACCTCAGATTTGGCCTATTATATCCAGCCAAACTGCGAGTTACTTATAAAGCGACTGAATACTTCTTCACCAATCCGGATAAAGCATTCAAATTTTCCCAAGATACTGCGGGACCTGTCAAGGATAAGTAACTGTGTTACTGAGTTTAAGTTGTGATGATAATCAAGAGGGTTATACTGTGTTTATAATTCATTTATATTGTATTCAGTTATACTGTGGTTATAATTACTATGTTGTTATAAATCTACTGACCCAGAGTCGGTTAATATGTCAAACAGAGAACTTGAGAGATTGAGGGACAGAGAGAGAGGGAGAGAGGGAGAGAGGGGGAGGGGTAGGGGTAGAGAAGCAGAGAGAGAGAAGGAGAGGTAGGGAGGGAGGGAGAGGTACTGAGAGGAAATGTAAGTGAGAGTAACTTAGAGAAAGTTGTGGAAAGTTTTGGGAGAGAGGGAAGGGAAGAGGGAGAGAGGGAGGGATGGGGAAAAGGGAGAGGGGCAGAGAGAGGCAGAGAGAGAGAACAAATGTGGGAGATTGGTTGGGAACGTGTTGGAAAGTGTTGAGTAAGTTTTTGAAAGTCTTGGAAAGTTTAGAGATTGAGTTGGAAAGTATTGGAAAGGGCGTGAGAGGGAGTGGGAGGGAGAGAGAGAGGGAGAGGGAGGGAGAGAGAGAGGGAGAGAGGGAGGGAGAGAGAGAGAGAGAGAGAGAGAGAGAGAGAGAGAGAGAGAGAGAGAGAGAGAGAGAGAGAGAGAGAGAGAGAGAGAGGCTGTGCTTTTTCAGCTCTGCAGTTGAGAGGTTTTGACGCAGCCTTTCAAGGATTTTGTTGCTGGAGAAGGAACAGAGGCAGAGGGGCTTCATAGTTTAACTTATTGTTGGACCGTTGAGACTTTTCTCTGCTCTAGGAATCCTCCACGAGTGTGAAAATTCCTGAGTTTTCTCTCCATTGTCGAGGGTGCGGTTGTCGTTGGCGGACTGCCAAGAGTGCCTGGAGATCGAGGGTACGAAGATTGTGGTGTTTTTGTCGTTGTTTTTTAACAACGTTGTTTCTCTGCCCTAAAGTCATTTTGCACAGGCGGCTGCCTGGCTTAATGTGAAGATGGTACTTTTGCTTCCGGCAAGACTGGGATAGAGCTTCCCAAAAGCTGCTCTCGGCTGTGGATGTACTTGGGGACGTTCCTGCTTCAGCTGGAGGCTTCTGATTTCTGCTACTTGTCTGTGACTGTGACTGTCTCTGGGACCTAACTTGGAGCTGAGCTGCTGGGCTGACTGGAGCTGGTTGGTGCCTCTGTCAGGATGGCGATGGCTGGGGCGCGGCTGAAGAACCGGAGCTACGCAGGGGTGGCATCAGTGGCGGATGCGAGGCCATCTGAGTATGAGCGTTATGTTGACTTGGATTGGGACCGGTTTGGTATCTCGGTCCAAACTGGGCCCCAGATGTCCAGGGGAGTAATTACAAAGGCCATGAATGACCTTCTTGGGGGGCGGGCTATTGTCTCTTCCGAGCTCGAAAGGGGAAAGGTGGAGATGATACTAAAGACCCGGGAGGATGTGGCCATAGCGTTGGAGAGGGGGATCTCAGTGGGGGGGGTCCACATACAGGTGGATCTGTGGGTATCTAGGGTGAGACCGGTTCTCCTGCGGAGTTGCCCCACGTATATTTCGGATGCAGCACTTCTTCCACACCTGTCTAAGTTTGGGGAGGTGCGGTCTAAGTGCTTTAGGCTCATGCACCCCGGGGGAGGGACCCGGAGGAAAGAGGGATCTTCAGTTTTAAGAGGAGGGTGGTCATGAAGGTGGGTGAGGGCGAAGGCGCTGAGGGGAGCTTCGAGGTGGAGTTGCAGTGTCTCCGTAGAACCGTGTATTGGAGTTGGGGAAAGGCACGGTGTCATGTGTGCGGTGAATTTGGACATCTCCGTAGGGAGTGTCTTCTTCATGGGGTCGCTGCTAGAAGTTCTAGTGTAGCGGCCCAGGAATGCATTGCTGGCCCATCCGGGGTGGCTCATCATGCCTCGGTGGCGCTGGGTGGCACTGCTGACCTGGCTAGGGCTGCTAGCGCGGCCTCGGTGATCCAGGGCGGCAGTGATAGCCCATCTGGGGCTGCAAGTTCCGCCTTGGGGACCCGGGGCAGAGATGGCCCCCGCCCCCTACGTCCTGAACCTGTGGAGGGGGTGGTGGCTGATGGTGAGGCGCAGGGGGGGAGTGAAGAGGGGGAGGATGAAGAGGGGGAGGGGAATTGGGAGCTGCAGAGGAGGAAGGTGAGGAGAAAGCACATTCAAGTGAGTCCAACGCAATCTGAGACCACCCAAGGGGCGCCTGTCAGCTCCAGTGAGGTCCAGAGTGCACTTGCCGTGGCCCAGCAAGGAGCTGAGGTGGTTCAGACTGGGGTAGGGATGGTAAATCGTGCAGGTGGTTAAGTGGCTGGGGGTAGTGGGGAGGAGGATGACCCTTCCTTTATGGAGATCACCCTACCGCCACATGCTAGTGGGATAAAAAGGAGGTTTGGGCCTAGCGAGGAAGAGCAAGGGTGTGAGTCCAAAGTTAGGGGGATGACTTTTTCCAGACCTTCTCCCACTGATGTGGTTCGTGGTCAAGAACTGGTGTCTTCCGGGTTGGAGGTTGAGCCTCCATTTCAGGGATCTTCCGCGGGGATTACAAGACCAGGTGATGGGGTTGATTCCTCTGGAGTTGTGTCCTCTGGGCGGGTGGATGTCCCTTCATCTCAGGGGCCCTTCGAGGGAGTTATCTCATCGGGTGGTGAGGTTAGCTCTCCTGGGTGTGTGTCCTCTGGGTCGGAGGAGGTCCCCTCGTTTCAGAGGCCTATTGAGGGTGTTGGCACGTCAGATGATGGGGTATGCTCCCCTGGTAGTGTGCCCCCTGAGACGGTGATGAGCAGAGTCAGCCCGAGGGGCGTGGGTCGGGGGCATTGGTGTTCCAGTCTATGCTCCACATCAGAGCCAGTGGTGGTAATGGGGGGGGGTGCTGCCTCGCCGGCTGAGGTGGTAGGGGGGAGTTTAAAAGAAAGTGGAGAGCCTCTGGGTGTTGCCAGTGGAGGGGATGCTATAGGTGCTGTGGAGGTCGGGGCTAGTTCGGGTGGTGATCTCCTTTCAGGTTCCTGGGGGGTGCCAGTGTATCACAGGCCCTGGGGGTGCCTAGTGTTTTTTCTTCCCCAGGCCCAGACGTAGAGGGTGATGGTAGAGTGCAGGTGCCCAGCCAGTCAGGGGGCTGCCTGTTGCAGTCAGGGGTTTCGGGACCCTTACCCGGCATTGATCCTGGGGGTTGGTGTCGTGCTGGAGGAGGGGGAGAGTGATAAGGCCAGTTTGTGTAGTGGGGTTAACGAACTTTCAGAGAGTTCTGGTCTTTCGATTGCTGACAACGACCTTGACCATTGTGGTGGTGAGATTGTTGTTGCAGGTGCGAGTGAGTTGGCCGAGTGCCCAGGCTCCAAGGCCGAGTCTCATGCAAGTGATATCCGTGAGGTTCGAGAATTCCTAAAAACAAGCCGTACCAGCAGATCAAGAATGGAAGCTGCTAAAAGACGGTGGGCTGATCTGCCAGTTTTGATTCAGACTCTCGAGGCTATTCTTGGCAACAAGGGTAGTGATCTTCCTGACTCTGAGAAGAGCCAGTTTGGGGACATTTTGGTGTTCCTCAGACAGAGAGTTGTTGAGTCTACGGGGAGTGTGAGGGTCTCAATCTAGTGTGCCTGCACATTCACAGTAGCAACATTAAACTTAAACGGGAGCGAGTTTTCGTAGATTTCAGCTTTTATCAGTCCTTAAAGAGGGGAGATTTGCAGTGTGTTTTCTGCAGGAGACGCATACAGTTGTTAGTGATGAACCTACATGGAGACTGGAGTGGGAAGGGGGGGTCTACATGAGCCATCTCAGCTCGAATTCGAGTGTGGTGGCCTTTCTGTTGGCCCAGAATTTCCTGCCAAATATTCTTAAAGTGCAAGAAGTTGTGCCAGGACGTTTGCTCCATCTGGCCGTGAGCCTGGATGGCATGCCGTTGCATTTCATTAACGTGTATGCCCCTAGCTCCGGTACGATGCAGGCCGGCCTAATTCAGGAGGTGACTGCTCTGTTGAGCACTATTGATAGGGGAGAGTGTGTCTTCCTTGGTGGGGACTTTAATTGCACACTTGAGGCGCGAGACCGTTCTGGAACTCAGTGTGCCCCTGCTGTAGCGAAGAAGCTGAGAGGTTTGATTGACTCCTTTGAGCTGGTTCATGCGTGGCTGAACCTCCACCCGGATTCCACTGCTTTTTCGCGGAGGTCTGAGGGTGGAGGTTCCCGTATTGATCGAATATACATTTCCCGAGCGTTTGTTTCCCGTGTCTCAGCGGCCTCAATGCGGGTGGTGCCGTGTTCGGACCACTGTCTGGTGCGTGTGGACTTTAATCCGGCGCGCACTCGGGCTGGGTCCGCGTACTGGCACTTTAACAACCGGCTGCTGGAGGATCGGTGTTTCCGGGAGTCATTCAGTCGGTTTTGGGTGAAGTGGAGAGAGAGGCGGAGGTGCTTCTCTTCCCTTAGGCAGTGGTGGGATGTGGGGAAGGCTCACATCCGTCTCTTTTGTAAGGAGTATAGGTGGGGGTCGATCGGACGGCGGGACTCAGCGGTCGAGAGGCTTGAGAGGGAGCTACTGGGTGCAGAGTCTCGCCTGGGTCGGGATGGTGATGACTCCTGTGAATGGGGAGAGTTTCAGGAGAAGAAGGAAGCCTTGAGGAATCTGCTGCTTGAGCGGTCCCGAGGCACTTTCGTGAGGGCGCGGGTACAGATGATGCAAGATCTGGACCGAGCTTCGCCTTTCTTTTTCTCTCTGGAGAAAGGGCGGGGAGCCCGCAAACAGCTCGTAGAGCTGCTCGCAAACGATGGCTCCTCTGTCACTGATCCGGAGAGGATCAGTGAGGAGATCAGGTCCTTTTATGGGTCCCTGTTCTCCGCAGGTGGATTCAACGGGGAGGCTCAGCAGGACTTGTGGGAGGGTCTACCGACTGTTGATAGGGAGGTGGCCGATCTTCTTGATGGCCCCTTAACTTTGGAGGAGTTGACTCGTGCATTGTATCAGCTCAGGAAGGGTAAGTCCCCTGGGCTGGATGGGTTGACGGTAGAGTTTGTCAGAGCTTTCTGGGATATCCTGGGGGGTGATTACATGTTGGTTCTGGGGGAGAGTCTGGCGGCCGGGGAGATGCCCCTCTCATGGCGTAGGGCAGTTGTTGTCTTGCTGCCTAAGAAGGGTGAACTCCGCTTGTTGAAGAACTGGAGGCCGGTCTCTCTCCTATGTACAGAGTATAAAGTATTTGCACGGGCAATGGCAAATCGCCTGGGCCCTGTGCTGTCTCAAATGATTCATCCTGACCAGTCCTATACAGTCCCTGGCAGGTCCATTCAGGATAACATTCACCTGGTTAGGGACCTGATTCATCTAGTTCAGGGTACTGGTCAGTCAGCTGCTTTTCTGTCTCTTGATCAGGAGAAGGCTTTTGATAGGGTAGAGCATGATTACCTATTCGGGACGTTGCAAGCGTTTGGATTTGGACCGCATTTTGTGGCCCGGGTCCGGCTTCTGTATGCTGCAGCGGAGTGCCTTGTGAAGGTTAATGGTGCGTTGTTGGCTCCCTTTCATTTTGGGAGGGGTGTCCGTCAGGGGTGCCCCATGTCGGGGCAGTTGTACTCGGTCTGTGTGGAGCCGTTCCTGTGTCTTCTTCGCAGGAGGTTGACAGGCCTGGCCCTACCTGGCCCGGGGGTGGAGGTGATTCTTTCAGCGTATGCAGATGATGTACTTCTTATGTTCACTGATCCTGGTGACCTGCGGAGGATGCGTGACTGCCAGGAGATTTTCTCAGCTGCATCTTCTGCCAGGATTAACTGGAGTAAGTGCTCTGGTCTTTTAGTGGGTCAGTGGCAGGTGGATTCCCTGCCAGAGGAGATGGCAAGGTATGTGTGGAGCACCACACATCTCCTCTATTTGGGGGTTTACCTGAGCCCCACTGAGGATGCTTGGCCGGCGAACTGGCAGGAGTTGGAGACGAAAGTGGTTGCCCGGCTGGGGCGCTGGTCGGGGCTGCTTGGAGTTCTTTCCTTTCAGGGGAGGGTGATGGTCATAAACCAGCTGGTGGCCTCCATGTTATGGTACCGGCTGGCTACTCTTGTCCCACCTTCCAAATTTGTAAATGCTCTACAGAAGAAGCTGGTAGATTTCTTCTGGGGAAATAGGAAGCACTGGGTCTCTGCAGCGGTCCTGAGTCTCCCATTAGAGGAGGGCGGCCAGTCCTTGGTATGCGTGCATGCCCAGGTGGCGGCTCTCCGTCTCAAGACTCTGCGGAGGTATATGTATGTAGAGAACCCCCCCAGATGGCACGCTCTGGCCACGTTCTTTTTTCGTCGGAGTCGTTGCCTAGGGGGGGTCTCGCGGCTCCCGGTGGCAGGCATCAGTCGACCCGCCCTAAGGGGTTTGCCTGTTTTCTACCGGGATGTGCTTAGAGTGAGGAATTTGGCTGTTTTCAGCCAGCGTGTTGCTCCACGAGGGGAGGGGGATGTTGTGGCTGCGGGAGTGGCCGGTCCTCGCCCAGTCATGGCGGGTGTCGAGGAGAGGCGCGCGCCTAGAGTGGTTCTGGCTGAGCTTTCACCCGCTCCGTCAGATCTGCTCATCGGGCCTAGGCTCCGGGATATTTCTCGGGCACCGGCTCCACACAACCTGAGCCGCCTTTCTGAGATAATCAGCATGCCATTTCGTGATGCGAAGAGACGCACACTGTATCGGATGTTCCTGCACATTCTGCACCTCCTTGCCTTCGTTTCCCGTCCAGACACACCTTGGTGGACGGTTTTACCACCTGAAGGCGGGGGAGGTCCCCGGTGGGGGTCCTTCTATAAGGGAGTTGTCCCCCTTTACATTGGGGACCTGGGGTGGAGACTGTTGCACGGAGCGGTGGTTTGTAATAAACTTTTGAGTAGGTTCACGGGCTCGTCCGCCGCGTGTATTTTCTGTGGCGAGCAAGAGACCGTGTTCCACGTGTATATGGAGTGTGAGAGGCTACTGTCCCTGTACCAATATCTGAAGGGGTTGTTCCTTAAGTTCTGGTTGCATTTTAGTCCCACGATTCTAGTGTTTGGGCATAAGGTGGGGTGTGGGGAGAGCCAAGTGGGGGGGTCGGTTTGCTCCTGGGCCTGGCCAAGATGGCCATTCGCGGGTCCAGGCAGCGGGCGGTCGATGGTGAGGCTAGAGTTGGCTGCCTGCCCCTCTTCCGGGCGTACGTCCGTGCACGGGTGTCCCTGGAGCGGGAACACACGGTGTCCACGGGGACTCTGGAGGCCTTCCATGGGCGCTGGTCACCGCGTGGGGTTGAGAGTATCGTAAATAAGGAATGTACTGTTGTACTATAATGATTTGTTTTGATATAATGTATCTTTTGATTATGTATTGATGTGTTGTATCATGATAGTGTCGAATAAAGTTTTTGAAAAGGAAATAAAAATTAAAAAAAAAAAAAAAGAGAGGGAGAGATAGAGAGGGAGATTTGTCTGTGTGAAACGACATTTGTAATCAATAAGTTGTCATAAATTCACAGACTGAGTCGGTTAATATGTCAAAACAGTACTAATAGAAAGATGTAATAAGTGTCATATATTAGTCTAAATATTCAATGTGCAACTACTTAATTAGAGCACATTAAAATAATTAACCTCTTGGGAATGCTGATTCCCTGACGGATTTAAATACTGTTTTTTGGGGTCTGTTCTGTTTAGTTTTTTATTAACTCCTTAAGGAGCGGCGTTACTTAATATTATCTACGGAAGTTATCACTAACCCAATCACCATTGGGTGGTATTCACCAGCAGCATTTCTATACGCTGCAATTTCCGTTGTTTTTCCTTTTCACTTTCTACCTTTTTTACTAATTATCTTAACTATGCTTATCATTGCACATTTTTCTTGGAGATATCCCTGGGGGATAGGGGAAAAGGGGTCAGGGCTCACCCACCCAGCAATTAAAGGAAATATTTCAAATGGTGTGTTGGATCATTTGAATCAAAGGAAACCATGTAAGTTTTAAAATGCAAGATAATGTTGCTAGGAAAATTGGAGGAATTACATTTTGTAGTTTTAACGTCAGGGGCGTTAACGAGCCAATTAAAAGGGGCAAAGTACTAGCCCATTTAAAATCTATTAATACTGATATAATATTTCTACAGGAGATGCATCTAAAAAATGGAGCTCACAACAGGCTGAAGGGTAGCTGGATTGGTCAATTATATC
Organism: Malacoraja senta; assembly: GCA_038087875.1. Lineage (NCBI taxonomy): Eukaryota > Metazoa > Chordata > Chondrichthyes > Rajiformes > Rajidae > Malacoraja > Malacoraja senta. Next base: position 261,907,468 of record CM075977.1, on the reverse strand, counting down.
ATTCTACTTTTTCTTCCAAAGCAAGAGGAACAGCAATTTTAATTCGCAAAGGTATACCATTCAAACACAAATCCACTATAGCCGATAAGGAAGGCAGGTACATTATAATATCTGGGGAATTACACTCAACTCCACTGACTATGGTGAATATTTATGCTCCTAATTTCGATAATCCCCAATTAATTAATAAAATATATAATATAATCTCAGACTCCTGCCAGCAGAATCTGATAAATGGAGGAGACCTAAATTGTGTACTAGATCAATACTTGGATAAATCTTCACGTCAAAGGAAAAGTACTTCAAAATCAAAATCGAGTGAACTTTTAAATACGTATATAATAATACAAACATAACTGACGTACGGAGGATTGCCAATCCATCCGGAAGAGAATACTTTTTATTCAGGTGTTCTCAAAACGTATACACGAATTGATTATTTCCTGGTAGATGCAAAACTTATCCCTTTCACCTATAACCCAAAATATCACAATAATATCATTGTCCGTTAACTTTCTCCTTAAAATTGGAAGGAATGTATAATTTAAAAATTGTTTTTCGGAGGGACTCAAATAGCGAAAGCTAGTAGACAGTGTGTGATGCAGGAGGCAGAGAAGGGATGCACTCAGACCCAACATGTAGTGGGGTAAGGAGAAACAAATAATAAACAGAGAATAAGAGGTGGTGGGTTTCTTAAATGTGTGAGCAGAGAGACAGAAGGGTGTAAAATGAGGGTAGAAGCAATAGGTAGCAAGGTGAAAAGTAAAGATGGTGGTGCTGCCTTAGCAGCTGCGGCTTGCCTGCAGTCCGTCTGTTTTTGTCTTTTTTTTGTTCTTTTGTTCTGTTTTAGTTAAATTTGGTTTATTAGGTTGTGTATCTGTGTGTGGGGGGGGGGCGGAGAAACATGTTTTTGGTCTCTTCCTTCGGTGGGATGCGACTTTTCTTGTCGTATCCCCCGTCTCGTTCTCCGTCTGCGCCGAGGCCTAATGGCGGAGCTGGCGGCCTCGGGGCTGTGGCAGCGCGCCAGCGGCAGCGGCGACTTGGAGCTATGGCGGCGTTCCAACGTTCCGGCGGCAGCGGCGACTCGACTTCGGAGCTGGGGCGGCGTTCCGGCGCTCAGACGGCGGCGACCAGACTTCGGAGACTCGGCCGCGGGCCCGGTGGACTCGGCCGCGGGCCCAGTGGACGACATCGACGGGATCTCGCAGGTCACAGGTTGGTGACCTGTTTTTCCGGAGCTCCCGCAACGGCAGCTTCGTCCGCTGGACTGGAGGGCGGCAGCTTCGGCAGCTTCGACCGCCCCGGGCCGCGGAGTTTGAGCCGGCTCGTTCGCGGTGCTTGGATTCAGCCGCGGGACTTACTTACCATTAACCGGCGGGATCACAACATCTGAAGCCTGGATCGCCTTGGCGCAGATGGAGAACAAGGAGGGAAGAGACTGAGACTTTAAGACTTTTGCCTTCCATCACAGTGAGGAGGTGCCTGGTGAACTCACTGTGGTGGATGTTAAATTTGTGTTTATTGTGTGTTTTTGATATTTATTATTATATGTATGACTGCCAAAATTTTGTTCAGACCGAAAGGTCTGAATGACAATAATGGATAATTAAATTCAATTAAATTCAAAAAAGTGGCAGGCAGACAAATCCAGGGCAAAAATCAAAAAGGGCTATTTTTCAACATAATTGTATAAGGGGTAAGAGTGTTGTAAAAACAAGCCTGAAGGCTTTGTGTCTCAATCCAAGGAGCATTCGTAATAAGGTGGATGAGTTAAATGTGCATATAGCTATTAATGACTAGCATATAGTTGGGATCACGGAGACATGGCTCCAGGATGACCAAGGCTGGGAGCTGAACATCCAGGGATATTCAATATTCAGGAGGGATAGACAGAAATGAAAAGGAGGTGGGGTAGCGTTGCTGGTTAGAGAGGAGATTAACGCAATAGAAAGGAAGGACATTAGCTTGGAGGATGTGGAATCGATATGGGTAGAGCTGCAAAACACTAAGGGGCAGAAAACGCTGGTGGGTGTTGTGTACAGGCCACCTAACAGTAGTAGTGGAGTTGGGGATGGCATCAAACAGGAAATTAGAAATGAGTGCCACAAAGGTAAAACAGTTATAATGGGTGACTTCAATCTACATATAGATTGGGTGAATCAAATTGGCAGGGGTGCTGAGGAAGAGGATTTCTTGGAATGTATGCGGGATAGTTTTCTAAATCAACATGTAGAGAAACCAACGAGAGAGCAGGCTATTCTAGACTGGGTATTGAGTAATGAGGAAGGGTTAGTTAGCAGTCTTGTTGTGCGTGGCCCCTTGGGCAAGAGTGACCATAATATGGTTGAGTTCTTCATTAGAATGGAGAGTGACATAATTAATTCAGAAACAAGGGTTCTGAACTTAAAGAAAGGTAACTTTGAGGGTATGAGACGTGAATTGGCCAAGATAGACTGGCAATTGATTCTTAAAGGGTTGACAGTGGATATGCAATGGAAGGCATTTAAAGGCTGCATGGATGAACTACAACAATTGTTCATCCCAGTTTGGCAAAAGAATAAATCAGGGAAGGTAGTGCATCCGTGGATAACAAGAGAAATAAGGGATAGTATCAAAACAAAAGATGAAGCATACAAATTAGCCAGAAAAAGCAGCCCACCAGAGGACTGGGAGAAATTCAGAGACCAGCAGAGGAGGACAAAGGGTTTAATTAGGAAAGGGATAATAGATTATGAAAGAAAACTGTCAGGGAACATAAAAACTGACTGCAAAAGTGTTTATAGATATGTGATGAGAAAAAGATTAGTTAAAACAAATGTAGGTCCCTTGCAGTCAGAAACAGGTGAATTGATCATGGGGAACAAGGACATGGCAGACCAATTGAATAACTACTTTGGTTCTGTCTTCACTAAGGAAGACTTAATTAATCTGCCAGAAATAGCAGGGGACCGGGGGTCAAATGAAATGGAGGAACTGAGTGAAATCCAGGTTAGCCGGGAAGTGGTGTTAGGTAAATTGAATGGATTAAAGGCCGATAAATCCCCAGGGCCAGATAGGCTGCATCCCAGAGTACTTAAGGAAGTAGCCCCAGAAATAGTGGATGCATTAGTGATAATTTTTCAAAACTCTTTAGATTCTGGAGTAGTTCCTGAGGATTGGAGGGTAGTTAATATAACCCCACTTTTTAAAAAGGGAGGGAGAGAGAAAACAGGGAATTACAGACCAGTTAGTCTAACATTGGTAGTGGGGAAACTGCTAGAGTCACTTATTAAAGATGGGATAGCAGCACATTTGGAAAATGGTGAAATCATTGGACAAAGTCAGCATGGATTTATGAAAGGTAAATCATGTCTGACGAATCTTATAGAATTTTTCGAGGAAGTAACTAGTAGAGTGGATAAGGGAGAACAAGTGGATGTGTTATATCTGGACTTTCAGAAGGCTTTCAACAAGGTCCCACATAAGAGATTAGTATACAAACTTAAAGCACACGGTACAGGGGGTTCAGTATTGATGTGGATAGAGAACTGGCTGGCAGACAGGAAGCAAAGAGTAGGAGTAAACGGGACCTTTTCAGAATGGCAGACAGTACCTAGTGAGGTACCGCAAGGCTCAGTGCTGGGACCCCAGCTATTTACAATATATATTAATGATTTGGATGAGGGAATTGAATGCAACATCTCCAAGTTTGCGGATGACACGAAGCTGGGGGGCAGTGTTAGCTGTGAGGAGGGTGCTAGGAGGCTGCAAGATGACTTGGATAGGCTGGGTGAGTGGGCAAATGCATGGCAGATGCAGTATAATGTGGATAAATGTGAGGTTATCCACTTTGGTGGCAAAAACAGGAAAGTAGACTATTACCTGAATGGTGGTCGATTAGGAAAAGGGGAGATGCAACGAGACCTGGGTGTCATGGTACACCAGTCATTGAAAGTAGGCATGCAGGTGCAGCAGGCAGTGAAGAAAGCGAATGGTATGTTAGCATTCATAGCAAAAGGATTTGAGTATAGGAGCATGGAGGTTCTACTGCAGTTGTACAAGGTCTTGGTGAGACCACACCTGGAGTATTGCGTACAGTTTTGGTCTCCTAATCTGAGGAAAGACATTCTTGCCATAGAGGGAGTACAGAGAAGGTTCACCAGACTGATTCCTGGGATGTCAGGACTTTCATATGAAGAAAGACTGGATAGACTCGGCTTGTACTCACTAGAATTTAGAAGATTGAGGGGGGATCTTATAGAAACTTTCAAAATTCTTAAGGGGTTGGACAGGCTAGATGCAGGAAGATTGTTCCTGATGTTGGGGAAGTCCAGAACAAGGGGTCACTGTTTAAGGATAAAGGGGAAATCTTTTAGGACTGAGATGAGAAAAACATTTTTTACACAGAGAGTGGTGAATCTCTGGAATTCTCTGCCACAGAATGTAGTTGAGGCCAGTTCATTGGCTATATTTAAGAGAGAGTTAGATGTGGCCCTTGTGGCTAAAGGGATTAGGGGGTATGGAGAGAAAGCAGGTACAGGATACTGAGTTGGATGATCAGCCATGATCATATTGAATGGTGGTGCAGGCTCAAAGGGCCGAATGGCCTACTCCTGCGCCTATTTTCTATGTTTCTATGTTTCTATGTTCTGGAGATTCAACCCACAAATTCTAACTGAGGCAAGTTTTTGTGACTATCTGAAGCTACAGCTGAAAATATTCTTTGAGACAAACGACACACCTGGTATTTCTGCAGTGTTGTTATGGGAAACTTTCAAGGCCTATATCAGAGGTTGTATTATTGTTACCAAGCTTTTCAAAACAAGAAAAATAGGACTGAACAATTGGAATTAGAAAAACAGTTTAAACGGCTACTCAGAAAATGCGATTGACCCAACTACTGCAAAACATAATAAGATAGCCTCATTAAAATTAAATTAAACTAGATCCTTTCTGCAAAAATCATTAGGGTATTTCAATATACTAAGCAAAAAAATGTTGAATTTGGTGACAAACCACACAAACTACTGGCACGTCAGCTCCGTAATTCAGAGAAGGATCACACTATTCAAAAAATTAGATGAGAATAAGGAGAGTTGCTTACACTGCCTAAAGATATTAATGAAAGATTCTTAAAATTCTATCAAACACTATACTCATCAAAAACAACAGCCGATCCTGCAAAGATGAAAAGCTTTCTTGCGAATTGCAATCTCCATCTCTTAATGAGGAGGAACGGGATGAATTAGGTGCAGAGATAACAACAAAAGACATTGTAGAGACTATTAAATCATTGAAAAGTGGAAAAACTCCTGGCCCGGATGGGTTTAGTAATGAATTTTATAAAAAATTCAATGATTCAATTTCCCCACGCTTACACGCCCTCTATATTCAAGCATTTAAAGAACAGACTTTACCACAAACTCTTGCTGAATCAACTATTACATTGATTCCAAAAAAAGATAAAAATCTTGAGGAGCCTGGATCATATAGGGCAATAGCCCTTTTAAATACAGACCAGAAGATATTAGCTAAGACTTTGGCTCGTAGACTAAGCTTAGTTATCAGTAAACTAATACATCCAGATCAAACTGGGTTTATACCTAATCGACATTTGTTTTATAATTTGAGACGTTTGTTTAATATAATATATTCGCATAGAACGACAAATGAGGATCTAACAATTATTTCTCTAGATGCAGAAAAAGCTTTTGACCAAGTGGAATGGGCTTATCTTTTCACAGTGTTGGAAAAATTCCAATTAGGAGAAAACTTCATTTCAGTCTGAAGAAGGGTTTCGGCCCAAAAAGTTGCCTATTCCCTTCGCTCCATAGATGCTGCTGCACCCGCTGAGTTTCTCCAGCACTTTTGTCTACCTCCAAAAACTTCATTTCATGGGTGAAGCTGTTATACACTAACCCGACAGCCAGAATACTGACAGATCAAATGCTTTCACCTAAATTTCACTTATCCAGGGGTTACAGACAAGGATGCACCCTTTCACCAATGTTATTTGCCTTAGCCATAGAACCCCTTCATGAGCTGATTAGGTCACATTCGGGCATTCATGGATATAACACTAAATATGCCACCAATAAGATGTTGTTATATGCAGATGATATACTTTTGTACATTACTAATTCCCAAGTTAGTATCCCAAATGTACTAAACTTTAGAGAACAATTTGGTGCTTTTTCAGGTTATAGAATAAATTGGAATAAAAGTGAAATTATGCCAATAAAAGCTCAAGACCCTTCTCAACTCCAAAAATTTCCTTTCAGAATTGTTACTGAAAAGTTTAGATATCTCGGAATTTACGTGACTAGAAAACACTCCTCTCTGTTTAAAACAAATTTCCCACCATTAATTACTAAACTATATGCCTACATTCAATTTTGGAAAACACTTCCTATCTCCCTTATAGTTAGAGTAAATGCCATAAAGATGATCTTCCTTCCACAACTCCTATATTTATTTCAATCAATACCGATATATCTCCCTAAAAGTTTAAAATAAAAATTTGATTCTACTATCACTAACTTTATTTACAGCTTTAGATATAGATTAGATTTTATTTCTTGTCATTTGAACCTCAAAGAGGCTCAAACGAAACTCTGTTTCCACAGCCATACAAACAAAACAATTCCTACACGACACACAAACAATTCAATTTACAGAAAAACATCCATCACAGTGAATCTCCTCCTCACTGTGATGGAAGACAAAGTCTTTTCTCTCCCCTGCACCATTCTTCTCCCGATGTTGAAGCCCCAGGCGGGCAATGTTAAGTCCCACGGCCGTTGAGGCCGCGCCGGGCGGTGTACGGCCTCGCTCCGGGCCCAAAAGTCACAAGTTGGGACTACAAAACCCATAGAATACACAAAAGACATTTGTGCAAATCCAAAGAAATTGGTGGATTAGCACTTCCTAACTTTCTTTTCTACTACTGGGCAACTAACATTAAAAACATAATCTTCTGGTTGGACGACACATGTCAACATGTAACTTGGTTAAAAATGGAGAGGGAAGATTGTTTGCCTTTTAATATAGGCTCGATTCTTCTATCTCCAATCCATCTGAATAAATCAACGTATGAGCAAAATCCGATAATACACCGTACCCTACGTATCTGGAAACAGTTGAAATTAAGTCTTAAACTGAGAAACTTGTCTCTCCTTCTGCCTATTGCAAATAATCCCTCATTTAAACCGTCTACAGAGATAGGGTGTTTGTTCAATGGAAAAACCTAGGAATTAATACTGTGGGAGACCTCTATAAGAAGGGGACTTTCTTTTCTTTTCAAGAACTACAGGAGAAATATCACTTGAACGCAAACAATCTTTTTAGATACCTTCAAATCCGAGATTATGTGAAAACATACACACAAGACTGTCCTTTTATGGGTCCAGATATATTAGATGATTGTCTGAATAGACATGCCGATACAAGTAAGTTGATATCTTACATTTATAACACTCTCTCAAATGTTGATACCCCACCTTCTGAGATTTATAGACGAGCATGGGAGGACGAGTTGAGTTTACCCATTTCAAAAGATATATGGGAGGAAAGCCTACTATACATACATTACTGTTCTTTAAATATCAGGCATTGCCTGATACAATTCAAAATATTGCATAGGCTATACTATTCAAAGACCAAATTGAATAAGATTTTTCCATCTGTCTCCCCTATCTGTGATAAATGCCACCTCCAAGCTAAACTACCTTAGCCCATTCCTTTGCATCCTGCATAAAAATACAAGATTTCTGGATGGGAATATTCGATATCATCTCTAAAACACTTAAAATTCAACTGGAGTCAGATGCAAAATTAATAATTTTAGGAATGTCAGAGGGTTGTTCTAAGTTAACGATATTTCAAAGACGTTTCCTTGACTACGGCTTAATAACTGCGAAAAAACTTATACTCAAATTCTGGAAAAAGATGACAGTCCCCACAGTGAAGATGTGGATCACAGAAATGACCAACACACTACATTTAGAACAAATAAAGCTTGTTTTGGCTGATAAATCAGACCAATTCTCCAAAACTTGGAGAAGAAAGCTTTTTCCTTTCTTCTCCCCACCCCCTATCAGTCTGAAGAAGGGTTTCGGCCCGAAATGTTACCTATTTCCTTCGCTCCATAGATGCTGCTGCACCCGCTGAGTTTCTCCAGCATTTTTGTGTACCTGGGATTTTCCAGCATCTGCAGTTCCTTCTTAAGAACAATCCCACTGTTTGTTAATCCTGGTGTTTGTTCCATTATGTCAGCTGTATGGGTAAATTTCTTCAACAATAGAATGGTTGAACACAACAAAACTGAATTTCTTCAACAATAGAATGGTTGAACACAACAAAACGATGCTTGGGATGGGTGAGCGGGGGGGGGGGAGGGAAGGATAGTGGGACATATCTACGTTTTTTTTTTCCCTTTTTATTTTCTTCTCTCACTTCTTTGGCCGTTCAGGGGTCTTTTCTTCTCTCTTTTTTTAAAAATATCTTTCTTCTTTTTCTTAATTCTTTCCTTTTTACCTTTTTTTCCCCCAATTCATGTATCAATTTATAAAATGTAAAAGATGAAGCTGTACGAAAATTGTATAATTGTTATGCCGATTGCTTTATTCTTGTACAATTGCTTCTAATAAATTATACATTTAAAATAAATTTAAAAAAGTTTAGTGCAAGATAAAGTCCAGTAAAGTCCAATCAAAGTTAGTCTGAGGGTCTATGAGGTAGATAGTAGATAGACTGCTCTCGAGTTGTTGGTGGGATGGTTCAGTTGCCTGATAACAGCTGGGAAGAAACTGCCCCTGAATCTGGAGGTGTGTGTTTTCACACTTCTATACCTTTGCCTGATGCGAGAGGGGAGAAGAGGGAATGGCCACAATGCAACTCATTCTTGATTATTCTGTTGACCTTGCCAAGACAGCATGAGGTGTGAATGGAGTCAATGGAAGGGAGATTAGTTTGCATGAAGGTCTGGGCTGCATCCACAACTCTCTGCAATTTCTTGCGGTCTTGGATGGAGCTGTTCCCAAACCATACTGTGATACATCCCGATAAAATGCTTTCTACGACACATCTGTAGAAGTTGGTGAGAGTTGTTGGTGACATGTCAAACTTCCTAAGCCTTCTAAGGAAATAGAGGTGTTGACACCGTCGCCATCAATGCATACCATCAATGCACAATGTATGTGTACTGCTTTGTTTCCTGAAGTCCATCACTATCTCCTTCGTCTTGCTGAAATTGAGCGAAAGGATGTTGTCCCGACACCAGGTCACAAGGTGCTCAGTCTCCTTCCCGTACTCCATCTCATCATTATTTGATATCCAGCTCACAATAGTGGTGTCATCTGCAAATTTGTAAATTGAATTGGACTTGTACTTGGTTGCACAGTTGTGGGTGTACAAGGAGTACAGTTGTGGGTGTCCCGACACCAGGTCACTAGGGGGCTGAGAGCACATCCTTGTGGAGCACCAGTGCCCAGCTGGTGATGCCAGCAATTATGGAGATAATTGTAGTGATGAAGGATATTACTGGACAAGGCTTGGTTGATGGCAGAGAAAGGTCAGGCAGATGGTGTACATGAGGCAGGGAGGTGACCAGAGTATTTGAGCACATCACAGTCAGGAGAAGGGGAGAAGGCCATGTGGACCTGTGAGCCTGATCTTCCAGTCAGCAACATCACAGTTGATCTTCTACCTCAATACTAGGTATTGAGGTAGATTATTCTGAGGTAGATATTCTACCTTCCCTTCAGCGCACAACACCCATACTAGCGCTCCAGAAAGCCCCCCCCCCCCCTCACTTGCCACCAATATTGGAATTGGTGGAGAGGTGGAATATTGTGTTGGGGGACCAGCCCTCCCGTGTGACGCTGGGACCCAACGGGTCCCACTTAGTCTAGTATTCTATATTTTTTCTTTTTGCAGGATTTACGTTTGAAGCTACGGAATAGCTTGACATGTTTACATTGGCTGGTTCTCTGACTTACAGCAACTTTAGATTTGACTAGCTTTTTTCTTGTTGCATGGTGTCCTTGATGTCTGGAAATGTTTTTTTTTAATGTGGAACTCCAACATCTGCATGAAGAGCCAGAGATTCTCCCGTGGAAGATTTCTTCTCCTCTGCTTACCTCTCGCCCCCATTCAATAGAATGTTTACCAAGAGGCAAAATGCTTTTGAGTCGTAAAACTTTGAGCACCAGTACTGCATTCCCCAAAATTAGAGATGGACACCCTCCATGTGTATTACCCGTGTACGTAGACAATCTGTGGAGAAAGGAACTGCAGATGCTAGCTTAAACCGAAGATAGACACATCATGAAACATGATTTTTGTCTCTTCCTTCGGGGGAATGCGACTTTTTCTTGTCGTATCCCCCTTCTCTGCCTCCGTCTGCGCCGAGGCCTAATGGCGGAGCTGCCGGCCTCCAACTCCAACTGCGAGCGACCGACCTCGAGGCTCCGGAGGCAGAGCCAGGACTTACCAGCGCGGGGCTGGCCTGCTTCGGGGCTGCGGTGGCGTTCCGGCGGTGGCGACCGAGGACACTGGCAGCGACCTGAATCCGGAGGCTCGGCCGCGGGCCCGGTGGACGACATCGTCGGGAGCTCGCAGGTCACAGGTGGGTGACCTGTTTTTCTGGGGCTCCCGCAACTACAGCTGCGTCCGCTGGACTGGAGGGCGGCAGCTTCGGCAGCTTCGACCACCCCGGGCCGCGGAGTTTGAACTGGCCCGTCGCGGAGCGGAGCACGGATTCAGCCGCGGGATTGACTTACCATCACCCGGCGGGGTCACAGCGTCAGAAGCCTGGATCGCCTCAGCGCAGAGGAAGAACAAAGCGGGAAGAGACAGAGACTTTAAGACTTTTGCCTCCATCACAGTGAGGAGGTGCCTGGTGAACTCACTGTGGTGGATGTTAATTTGTGTTTATTGTGTGTTTTGTTATTTATTATTATATGTATGACTGCAGGCAACGAAATTTCGTTCAGACCGAAAGGTCTGAATGACAAATAAAGGAATCTCTAATCTCTAAAAGCTGGAGTAATTCAGCGGTACAGGCTGCAACTCTGGGGAGAAAGAATGGGTGATGTTTTGGGTGGAGACCCTTCTTCAGACAGTCTGACAGTCGTAGACAGTCGTAGACCGTCTGCTGGGCTTGCACCATGATAAAAATGGCAAGAACTGCTTATACCAACATCATATCTTTTAGTTTTGTTTATTTTATTATTGTCACATGTACCAAGATACAATGAGAAGCTAATTGTTGCATGCTATCCAGTCCATGAAAAGAAAATTGTTTACAATTAAGCCATCTACAGTGTACAAATAACGGGTAAAGCGTACATCATTTACGGTCTGGGGCTCATGTTGTCGACCTCCCCGTGGTGAGCCCTGTCAACTGACCTCAGTCAGGTGAACGACAACAAACAGAGACAGCAGCAGTGCTCCTATTTAGGGCGGGCACCTATGGATGTCGAACCGGATGGCATCACCCTGCTGCGGACTTCTGCTGACTCAAACGCAAGAAGAAGATTTACGGTCCAATGAGGTTCGATTTTAAATAGTTCAAAGGTCTGCAATGAAGTAGTTGGGAGGTCAGGACCACACTTTAGCTGGTGAGAGGACGGTTCAGTTGCCTGATAAATGTTGGGAAGAAACTGTCCCTAAATAAGCGAGTTCGGTATTCCGATAAACGCAAGGGATCATGGGATTTGTCAAAGGTCATTCGGGATTTTAAAAAAAGCGAACGCAGCGCTGTATAAACTGTGTATAAATTGTTAACTATTCTACCAAGGAATTAATCTAGAATTCTATCAACTCAATAGCTTCCTTTCTTGTTCTGCTGTTCACACACTACTTACACAGTCCCAGTTCTAGTTCAGTTCATTAATCTGCAATTATGAGATATTCAAAAAGTTAAAGAACTTATTATTTCCATTTAATCCTTAATGTGTATGCTATTGGAATAAGAAAATAATTCTTGATAAACATTTTCTTACCTTTATTCATAATTTTTGTGTAAAAATATATTTAATCTGAGGCAGGCAGCGACTGTATCAGTGTGATGTGGGCTGATGCTTTACCTACAAGCAGTGTGAATGTACCATTAAGGCAAGGGGTCACCAACCTACGGCCCAGATCCGGCCTGTAACTTGAAATTAGCCGGCCCGCAGGTGTATTTTTTTAGTGACTAGAATGTTCTTGCATTCAGTGGGACCTTGCCCAGAGTTGTCCCAGTGCTCGGGCAAGGTAGCTCTCCGGGACGGTTTTGACTGGGATGGTTTTACCTTGTGAAGTTCACTGTGCCTGAGTTATTGATCAGAGTGAAAACCCACTCCTGTGGAGTCTGACACAGACGGATTCCATCGCCTGTTGGTCAATAATTGGATCGATCTCCTGAACCAGTGGCCACAGATCTACCGGCGTGTGTTCTCTCCGAATTGAATTCACCGTGGAATGAATCCATTAACAGAGCCACTCTGCTGCCGGATTCTAAGTTGTCCCTGCCTTCCCTCTGGAACCCTCTTCGTCCCCATCAGATGCCGAGCTCCCTGAGCCCTGGTTAAACGCGACCGGTCACGTTTAAGTCTGCGAAACCGGCCCCATCAGAGACTGCGGGCAGGATTAATGAAAGAAAGGACTATTCCGCCTATTGTAGCGGGTGGGTGTTCGTGAGGAGTATGAGAGAGAGAGTGGAGGAGTGTGCAGCGGCATGTAAATGATGGACTCACAAGGGTTGACACAGCAATGGCAGTAAAGAGAGCGAGAGCGAGAGTCTGTTTCAACAGTTTGTTTATTATCAGCTGAGTTAAAAAAATAAAACACAAAGCGACCTGAATGATCAACGCACTTACTGCCCATGTCCTACATCCTGTCATTGATAAAGTTCCATTACTATACCGCAAAGAGTGAATGAATCCAAATATATCACAGAAAACTGTAAATGTTTGTTTGCCGAAGTTCTTACCAGGCACACCAATAACAGCGATGAGCGTATAACTGTTATACCAGTGTCTCAAACTAACTCCATAGCAATTAGTTTGAGACACTGGTAAAACAGTTATACGCTCCGAAGCATCTATCTATCTTCTTCTATCTATCTATCTATCTATCTATCTATCTATCTATCTATCTATCTATCTATCTATCTATCTATCTATCTATCTATCTATCTATCTATCTATAAAACTCTGTGGCTGCCTGACTTGTGGCTGCCTGACTTGTGTCTGCCTGACTTGTGTCCGCCTGACTTTCACCAAATCCCCTTTGATACCACCCCTGGCCCACACAGCGCGCGGAAAGGCCCATGTTTTTTACCATTTCCAAAGAGATGACATTTATCTTTACGAATAGCCACTCCTGGTTAAATTCGGTCGTGTTTATGTACACATTTTTAAATAAAATCCACCCCCCCCCACCCCCACGCGATTTTCTCCGATTGTCTCCGATTTTCTCCGAAAACGACGCCATCTTTTTTTCGCCAATTTTCTCCGATTTTTTCCGACAACGACGCCATCTTTTTTTCCCAGATTTTCACCCCGGGGTCTGGATCACCTTCGGGAACAACACCCCGGGGTGTGAAGCACTTTCGGGGACCAGACCCAATGGGTCTGCACTTGGTCTAGTAAGCAATAAAACACCGAAGCATAAAGCAATAAAACCAACAAAATCATCGTAATTTTGTACAAATGAACCATAAATACACCTCGTTAATAGTTTTGAAAGCAGTATTATTTTACCTCGAAGAAGCAAAACGGGAAAATAAGGATGAAACGCAGGTCTGTATACAGGCAGCAGCTCAGCTGGCGAGAATGTTTATCGTGAATGATCTATGACCTGGGCATGCGCAGTTGAAATACCGAACTCGCTTATTTGCGCATATGCATTTTCAAACTTCTGTACCTCTTGCCTGATAAGGGAGGGGAGAAGAGGGAGTGACCGGGATGAGACTGGTCCTTGATTATGCTGGTAGTCTAGCTGAGGCTGCGTGGTGTACATGGAGTCAATGCAAGGGAGGTTTTGTTCTGCATGATGGTCTGGGCGACGTCCACAACTCTCTGCCATTTCTTGGAGCTGTTCCCAAACAATGCTGCAATGTATCCCAATAAAAGCTTTCTGCAGCATACCTGTAGAAGTTGCTGAGGGTTGTTGGGGACATGTCAAACTTCCTAAGCTTCTAAGAAAGTAGAGGCATTGGTGTGCTTTCTTGGCCGATGTGGCTAATTCAGGACAAATTGCTGGTGATATTTATTTTTAAGAACTTGAAGCTTTTGACCATCTCTATTCAGTATTCAGTATTCAGTATTTACTTTAATATCATTTTAACTGAGTACTTACATACACAGATGAAACAAAAAATTGTTTCTCAATCAGTTCCTGTCAGTGCAGTTAATAAAAAACAGAATAAATACATATAGTTTTTTAAATTAAAATTACCATATTTAAAATAGGCCTAATAATTGAAATAAAAACAGACATTCAGACCGAACAGTGGCTTTACTTTGACAGGTGCCTAGCCGTCAAAGTATGGACGAGGTTAGATGTGTTGGTGTATGATATATGGGGAGGGGACACAGTCTGTTAACCAGTTTTATTGCCTGTGGGAAGAAGCTGTGTAGCATCCTGCTGGTTCTGCAGCTGATGCTCCTGTACCTCTTCCCAGATGGCAGAATGGAGAAGATGTGGTGCGATGGATGATAGGGGGTCCTTAATAATGGAGATGGCTCTGCTGATGCTCCACTTCTGATAGATCTCCAACAGGAAAGGGAGTGGGGCACCAATGATCCTACTGGCTGTCTTCACTATCCTACATCGGCAGCATCAATGTATGTACTGCTTTGTTTCCTGAAGTTAATCACAATCTCCTTTGTTTTGCTGACATTGAGGGAAAGGTTGTTGGCTTGGCACCAGGTTATGAGGTTCTCAATGTCTTTCCTGTACTCTGTCATGCCATTATTTGATATCTGGACCACTACGGTGGTGTCATCTGCGAATTGTATTGGTGTTCGGCCGCACAGTCCTGAGTGTATAAGGAGTATCGTCGGGGGCTGAGAATGCATCTTTGGACGGCACCATTGTAGAGGATTATCGTAGAGGATGATGTGTCATTAGTATCTGAGACAGTGCTGCACAGATGAGGTTTGTGAACAGATCAGGCCTGAAACTCTGGAGCCATTGTTGAGCAGGAGGTTGAGAGAGCTTTGGGATTATTTTAAAAGCCCATCCATCCAATCTTCCAGGTCAATGCAAGCTCTAAATATTTTAGTCATTAAATGGCTCTTACTTTCCTAGAGTACAGTGTGTAGTTTTGGTCAATTTACCTATGAAAGGCTGCACTTCCCACAGGGTAAATGCAATAACGTTTCACTGGACTGGTTATAAGGTCATAAGGGATAGGAGTAGAATTATGCCTTTCGGCCCATCAAGTCTACTCCGCTATTCAATCATGGCTGATCTATCTCTCCATCCTAACCCCATTCACCTGCCTTCTCCCCTCTACTGACCTTTGAGTTATGGTCCTGGTTCCAAGAATGGCTGTTTGAGGTGAGATTGAGCAGACCATATGTGAATTTCCTTGGGTTTTTCAGCATGTGAGGAGATCTCCAAAACTTAAAACATTCTTAATGAGCTTGACAGCTTAAGGCCTAAGCCATTTAATAATGAGATGACAAAATATTTCTTCATTTGGAGAGCGGCAAATCTTTGCAATTCTCTAACCTGGTGATGACTGTAAAAGCTTAGACTTTCAAAACAAAGATTATAGGATTTCTAAGATATAAGGTAATCAAGGAATATTGGGAAAATGGTCAAGGATGCGTCTTTTCTTGGAGTCACATCTTCGCCCCCCTCCTCGCGGCCTACCAACTGGATTGGCGTGGCCTTTCCTGCCGGAGACCGGCCAGAGCTTCAGCAGCGGCGCAGCACTGGATTCCATCGCAGCGTGGGCGATGCGTTACCTGGGGATCGCTGTGTGGAGCTCCAGAGTGTTGGACCTGCTGCTTTAACACCGTGGAGCTGTGGTTTGCGGAGCTTCCAGCCGCGGGCGGCGCTGACTTTAACATCGCGGAGTCTAGGATCTTTTGCCGAAGATCACAAGTGTTGAATCTCCGCCCGGCTCGGCCTGTGGACTTTGGGAGCCGCGGTCTCCGGTAGAAAGTGGCCGATTCGGAAACTCCAAGCCGCTGAGAGTGTTCTTCCGTTCCGATGCTGGAGCTCTGATCATCCCAGCGAGAGGGCCTGAACATCAGGCTGCCATAGCGGCGACTGCAGAGGGCTGAAAGGCCCCGACCACGGGTGAACAAAGAGGAAGATGACTGAACTTTATTGCCTTCCCTCACAGTGGGAAACGTTGATTCCGCTGTGTGGGGATGTTAATGTTAAATTTCTATCGTGTGTTGTGTTCTTTTTATTCGTATGGCTGTATGGTAACTCAAATCTCACTGTATCAATTGGAGCCTGTGACAATACATGTAACTTGAACTTGAGCATGTTGTGCTGGCAGCTCACTCACTCACGTCTGGTGGGCTGGCAGTTGACTCACGGCTATTCCTGGAAATTCCATTTCAAGCAGAGTGCAAGGCCACCAAATTCAAGTGCAGTTTCATACCATTTCAAGCAGGGTGCAAGGCCACCAAATTCAAGTGCAGTTTCATACCATTTCAAGCAGGGTGCAAGGCCACTAAAGACAGCGAGTCATGACCTCTCCCTCCTCCATCTTGCAGAGACTGATCCATGCCCACACTTCTGGGTTTTATAGTCCCTCCCCCTCCCACCAGAAGGGGCATGGCCTTCATGGCGTGATTGACAGGAGAGAGAATCTCAACATTTTTAAACACTAATAACTCTTTTATTTTTCATCGATGGGAAAAATCCTCGGTACCTGATGAGCGGAGGGGGACTCTGAGTAAGATGGTCAATAATCACAGCCGTACATGGTAATGTTTCTTCTAAAATCAATATAAAGCGCAAACAGGAAGTGGTCAAGATTAGACTTTTAATTATATAGAAGCCAAGGCAACTTAAATTAGGCAAGGCAACTTTAATTAGGCAAGGCAACTTTAATTAGGCAACACAGCTTTAGCATTTCCAAACCAAAGGCAACACAACTTTAGCATTTCCAAACCAAAGGCAACACAGCTTTAGTATTTCCAAACTATATTTTCAAACCACATTAAGGGCACTGACAGGTCAGTAAAACCACTCACAGTTTATAGACATGTGTTCAGTGTTATTCACAGCTCAGACTGAGAGATGTGACCCTCTCGCTCCCCCATCTTGCAGAGACTGACTGAGGCACTCAACACTTCCGGGTTTTCCCCGGAAGGGGCGTGGCCTTCAGAAGAGAGAATCTCAACATTTTTTAAACACTAATAACTCTTATTTTTCATCGATGGGAAAAATCCTCTTGTCCTGTGCAGCGGAGGGGGACTGAGTAAGATGGCCAAAAATCACAGCCGTACATGGCAGCGTTTTTTCTAAAATCAATAGACAGAACAACAGGAAGTGGTCAAGATCAGACTTTTAGTAATATACATAGAACAGTACAGCACAGGAACAGGCTCTTTGGCTCACAATGTCCCAACCAAACATGATGTCAACAAACAAGTCTACACTGTCTACACATCCATATCCCTCCATTCCTTGCATATCCTCGGGCCTATCCAAAAGTCTTCTTAATGCCCTTAAAGTATTTGCCTCATCCACCACCCTCAGCAGCACGTTCCAGGCGTACACCAGCCTCTAAGTAAAAGACTTGCCAACACATCCCCTTTAAACTTAGCTCATCTCACCTTCAAGCTAAGCCCTCTAGTCCTTAACATTTCCACCCTGGGTAAATGTTTCTGACTGTATACCCTATCGGTGCGTCAGCCTGAAAACGTTCCAGAAAAAACAATCTAAGTTTGTTTAATCTCTCCGTACAATTAATACCGTCCAATCCAGGCAGCCTGCTGGTACCCTCTCCAAACCTTGCACATCCTTCCTGTCATGGAGCGACCAGTACTGCACGCAATAATCCAAATGTGGTCTAATCAACGTCTTTAAAGTAGCAACATGACTTCTGGACTTAATGCCTCCACCAATGCAGGCAAGCATACCATGATCCCGGAGAGCAGCACGGCAGTGGGAGTATCCCAGGGAGCTGTGGCCCTTTCACCGAGGACCCGCCTGGAAGGTCCAGCTCGCCCCCTGTAGACTGAGGCCTCGCCCACCCGGTGGGCCCGACTAGCCCACCAAAGACCGGCGCCGGGGACCAGAACCCGCCCTGTAGGCCCCACTCACCGCTCCATGGATGGTGGAACCGTGACCCGCGTCGGAGTCCGGAACCCGCCCGGTAAGCCCGGCTCACTCGCCATGGATCGTCCCACGGGAACCCACCTGGAAGGCCGGTAAGCCAACCGGCCGCGGGAGAGAGTGCGCAGCCTCGACGATTGGAGGCCCTGCAGCTGCCTGGGGCTCGGCTGGTCCGGGAACCGCTCCAAGAGGCTGAGCACGTGGACAGCACGTGGCCTACAGCGGTGGAGCAGCAGCTGGCCCAGCAACGCCGCCAGGACAACAAACCTTCATGGTCAGGACAAGTTCCCAGCACTTACAACAACTGGGACTTGAAAATGGCACCAAACTGGCAACATTATATACTGTCTCAGTGTGCTACTGCTATACATTTGAACTGTATCTGAGATGCTTACCTAATAAGTGCTTCTAACAAGATTAGAAGTTGTTCAGCCAGAGCAGAACATACTTCTCGGAATCTGCATACAATGGTGTCTGTCTTGTCGCTTCTTGTGCTTCTTGGTGGTGGAAAGATTGGTGGAAACAGGGCCGCGACGTGAACGCTCTTTCCTTGACCCCAATAAAAGCTTCTGTTTAGTGATACGTACTGAATTGTATACAAAAATATCATTGTACCTCGGTACATGTGACAAATAAAGTACCACACCCTGCACTTTCGTTATTACTCTATCTACTTGTGCTCCAATTTTCTGGGAGCTGTGGAATTGGACACCAAGATCCCTCTGCACACCAATGCTATTAAGGGTCTTGCCATTAATAGTAAGATTAAACGAGAACTTACCAGTTTGAAGTTTGATCTTTATTTTATGAGGAGTAACGTTGAGGGATTACGTGCCCTCCGCTCCCACCCTCATAAAAGGATCGAGCTGGTAGTTCTAGTCTTTATGCATCTTGCTATCATACTTCAGTAATTATCGTCGGTGATTTTCACTCCGCTGCTTTGAAGATTGACGCGTGTGCGGCTGGACGGGGTCTTCTTCACGTGACTCCGAAGTAAAACTGTACTTTCCCCTTAAATTCTTCCTCCCAAAGCACTTGCTCAGATTAAACTCCACCTGCCATTTCTCCACCCATTTCTGTAGCTGTAGCTACTAGAACTAGGGGACATAGTTGTAGAATAAGAGGGGGCTCTTTTAAAACTGAGATGAGGAAGAACTTCTTCACCCAGAGGGTGGTTAATTTATGGAATTCACTGCCCCAGGGAGCAGTGGAAGCAGAAACATTAAATATATTTAAGTCTAAAATAGATGGTTTTTTAGCTGCCAAGGGGATAAGGGGCTACGGGGAGAGGGCAGGGATATGGACCTAGGTATGGTTAGTATAGTAAGACCTGAGTGATCTCCTGGACAAGTGTCGATCGCCTGGATTGGGGTCGGAGAGGAATTTCCCGGATTTTTTTCCCGAATTGGACCTGGGTTTTTATCCGGTTTTTTGCCTCCCCCAGGAGATCACGCGGTTCTTGGGGTGGAGAGGGGTGATAGCGATATAAAGGGGAGGGTAGTGTCTTGTGTTCTGTGTCTTGTGTCTACTGTTTGTGGGTAAGGGTGTCTGTTTAGTGTTCAGCCATGAGCGAATGGCGGTGCGGGCTCGATGGGCCTGGTGGTCTACTCTCGCACCTACTTTCTATGTTTCTATGTTTCTAAATCCCATCATATACTTTGACAAGCCTCCTTCCTGTCTGCAACTCACCAATTTTAGTGTTATCTGAAAATGTACGAACCAACCCAGCAGCATTTACGTGCAAGTCATGTATATATATATATATATATATATATATATATATAATGTACACACACACATACATATATATATTTGTATAAATCTCACAATTGACAGAATCGGAGATGATTATGGGGTAGGCTTCCTTGGTGATATCATATTATGATTTACCAACACGACAGACCGCACTCAATATTTCTCAGTCTTCTGATGATAAATGTATTCAAGGGTTTAAATGCTGTCTAAGATGTGTGCATTGCAGTGACCTGAAATACCACGGGAATACAATTGCTGGTTTGCTAATATGTGGGAAAAAGTTTATTCCCTGGCAGGGTTGAGAAAACAGAACATGTTAATTCTTCATTAATTGAAAATAATAGAGAAAAGCGCAGCAGGGGTCCTGGTAATGACAGACATTGTTGTTCAGTGATGAGTGGGAGGAATTCAGTGAAATCATTCTACATTATCAGGTTAGAATTGAAGGCAGTTCCTATCTGATATGAACGTGAAAGTGCTCAAATACTGTGGATAAACACACAGTAAAGCATATAAGAAAGCATTGTTTGAATGTGGGCTTTCCTCCAACAGAATAAGCACAATAATATGGTCAGGGATTCCAGCCAATTTATTTTCTCAGATGTATCTGAAACTACATGTTAGACTCTGAGTTGGACATTGGAACCTTGATTTTGTTCTTCTCATTTGTAAATGTTGATTGCAATGTTCAATTGTTTGATAATTTCGATTTTGTTAATATCAATGTCTTTAATGTCTTTACTTGTTCGGAATAAATAAATAAATAAATAAATAAATAAATAATTATGTACATCCCCGTGAAATTTCTCTCTGTCCAAAAGAAAACTCAATCAAAATACAAGTTATGAAAACAGAGGTTGTGTAATGTGCATCATTTAATATTGAATCTCTGATAATAATATTGCATGGTCTACTTGGTTGGGGGGAGCAAGCCAGAGGAGGTGGACGCTGAGACAGTGATGCCGGTTTAATCTTGATTCACGCTTGTGCTCAGCTTGCTCCTGTCCCGCTGTGCTTCACAGCATTTCAAGGACATTCCTCGGGCCTGTATCAGCCTGTGTATTATGCCAAAGGCAGAAAATGGGACTAGCTTAGATGAGGCAACTTGGTCAAGTTTGGCCAAAGGGTCTGCTTCTGTGCTGTAGCACTCTGTGACTATTTAATTTCATCTATTGATTGATTGATTAATGGATTGATTGAAAGCTACACCTTGGAAACGGGCCCTTCAGCCCACTGAGTCCATATTGACCATCGATCAACTGTACACATTAGTTCTACGTTATCCCACATTTACGTCCATTCCTTACACACTAAGTGTAATTTACGGAGGCCAATTAATCTACAAACACGCACATCTTTGGGATATGGGAGGAAACCGGAGCAACGGGATGAACTGCATGCAGTCACAAGGAGAACATGCAAACTCCAGACAGATATCAACCAAGGTCAGGTTTAAACCGTCTAATTTAGATATGGTGTTTGTTCAATGGAAGAACCTGGGAATCAATACTGTGGGAGACCTCTATAAGAAGGGGACTCTCTTTTCTTTTCAAGAACTACAGGAGAAATATCACTTGAACGCCAACAATTTTTTTAGATACATTCAAATCCGAGATTATGTGAAAACATATACACAAGACTGTCCTCTTATGGCCAAATATAGTAGACGATTGTTTGAATAGACATGCCGATACAAGTAAGTTGATATCTTACATTTATAACACTTCTAAATATTGATACCGCACCTTCTGACATTTATAGGCGAGCAGGGGAGGACGAGCTGGGTTTACCCATTTCAAAAGATATATGGGAGGAAAGCCTACTATACATACATTACTGTTCTTTAAATGTCAGGCGTTGCCTGATACAATTCAAAGTATTGCATAGGTTATACTACTCAAAGACCAAATTGAACAAGATCTTCCCAACTGTCTCCCCTCTCTGTGATAAATGTCACTTCCAAGAAGCCACCCTAACTCATTCTTTTGTATCCTGTATAAAAATACAAAATTTCTGGATGGGAATATTCAATATCATTTCTAAAACACTCAAAATTCAATTGGAGATTCAAAATTAATAATATTAGGAATGTCAGAGGGCTGCCCTAAGTTAACGATATTCCAAAGATGTTTCCTTGACTATGGTTTAATAACTGTGAACAAACTTATACTTAAATTCTGGAAAAAGATAACAGTTCCCACAGTGAAGATGTGGATCACAGAAATGACCGAGACACTACATTTAGAAAATATAAGGCTTGTTTTGTCTGACAAATCAGACCAATTTTCCAAAATATGGTCACCTTTCATTGAATTTCTTCAACAACATAATGGTTGAACACAAATTCAAAACCGACGCTAGGGCCGGGTGAGCGGGCATAGGGAAGGGCAGTGGGATATATCTCCGCTTTTTTTTCCACTTCGTTAGTTCAGGGGTTTTTCTTCTTTCTTTTTCGTATCTTTTTCGAAATTCTTCCTTTTCTTTTTTCTTTCTTCTTTCTTTCCCTTCTTTCCTTTTTACTTTTTTTCCGATTCACTTTTCAGTTTAAAAAATGTTAAAACTGAAGCTGTACGAAAATTGTATAATTGTTATGTCGATTGCTTTCTCCTTGTACAATTGCTTCTAATAAAATAAATATTTTTAAAAAATATATATATATATATATATATATCAACCAAGGTCAGCATTGAAAACACAGGGTTCTGGCACTGTGAGGCATGAGGTCTACAAGTTGTGCCACGGTGTTGCCCTAAGATCTCAATAAATGTTTAGTGCTACACACTATAAGATGCTGTTATAAACACCCTTTTCCAAAGTAACAGCTTTTTACTTTTTCTAAGGTCCAGAAATGAAATAATATGAAGCAAATCGCTAATTTCATTAAAGGCTTACAAATGTTGAACAAATATCTTTAAGGTCCTTTCCCACAGTCATATAACTATGGTTTGCATTTTAAATATCATGTGTACACCTTACCTTCAGTTTTCAGAGGCTGAGCACAACACAGAAACAGGCCCACCTCATTTCATGCTGACCATAAGGCCTTTCATGCTAAACCTTTTAGCTAGTATCCCCCTGCACCGTGTCCAGCTCAGTATTGTCCAAATGCCTTTTATATGCTATTATTTTTTTCTGCTCTGTCACCTCCTCTGGCAGCTCATTGCAGATAACTACCATTCTCTGTGTGTAAAACAGACCTTTAAATGTCTCCTCTCTCCCTTAATCCTCTAGCCTATCATTCTAGATTGTATTGCTCTGGCAACAAGACTGACGGTCTATCCTATCTATGCCCCACATCATTTTATAAATCGCAATAGGTCTATCCCATAGCCTCCTTAGCATCCACTTTGGTGGCAAAAACAGGAAGGCCGATTATTATCTGAATGGTGTCAAGTTGGGAAAAGGGGAAATACAACGGGATCTGGGGGTCCTTGTTCATCAGTCACTGAAAGTAATCATGCAGGTACAGCAGGCAGTGAAGAAAGCTAATGGCATGTTGGCCTTCATAACAAGAGGAATTGAGTATAGGAGCAAAGAGGTCCTTCTGCAGTTGTACAGGGCCCTAGTGAGACCCCACGTGGAGTATTGTGTGCCGTTTTGGTCTCCAAATTTGAGGAAGGACATTCTTGCTATTG
The DNA here is from genome assembly GCA_038087875.1 of Malacoraja senta. NCBI lineage: Eukaryota > Metazoa > Chordata > Chondrichthyes > Rajiformes > Rajidae > Malacoraja > Malacoraja senta. The sequence continues at coordinate 261,883,802 of CM075977.1, read as the reverse complement.
AGGGAGTGCAGCATAGGTTCATGAGGTTAATTTCCGGGATGGCAGGACCGTCATATGTTGATAGAATGGAACGGCTGGGCTTGTATACTCTGGAATTTAGAAGGATGAGAGGGAATCTTATTGAAACATATAAGATTATTAAGGGATTGGACACGCTAGAGGCATATTCCCGATGTTGGGGGAATCCAGAACCAGGGGCCACAGTTTAAGAATAAGGGGTAGGCCATTTAGAACGGAGATGAGGAAAAACTTTTTCACCCAGAGAGTTGTGAATCTGTGGAATTCTCTGCCACAGAAGGCAGTGGAAGCCAATTCACTGGATGCTTTCAAGAGAGAGCTAGATAGAGTTCTTAAAGATAGCGGAGTCAGGAGATATGGTGAGAAAGCAGGAACGGGGTAATGATTGTGGATGATATCCATGATCACATTAAATATCAGTGCTTGCTCGAAGGGCCGAACGGCCTACTCCTGCACCTATTGTCTATTGTCTATTGTCTATTGCACTGAAAATAAACCCTCTCTATTCAAGTTCTCCCTATAATCACAGCCTTCCATTCCAGGCAACCTTCTGACCTTCCTTGGCTACCGCATCCTTCCTCCAGTGTGATGACCAGCACTGTAGATAATATGACAAATTAGAGTTAGATTTAGCCCTTAGGGCTAAAGGAATCAAGGGATATGGGGAAAAAGCAGGAACGGGGTATTGATTTTAGATGATCATATTGAATGGCGGTGCTGGCTCGAAGGGCCCGATGGCCTACTCCTGCACCTATTAATCTATGTTTCTATAAATGCAGTTTAGCCAATCTTTTGCATAGCTGCAGCAAGACAACCAAACTCTTATGCTTAATGGTCGGCCGATGGCAGCGATCATATCAAATGCATTTTCACTATCCTATTCATCTGTATTGTCTATTTCAAGGAGTTCTGGACATGCACTCCCAAAGACTCTCTGTATATCAACACTTCTAAAGTCCCTGTTATTTACTCTAAATCTCCTGCTAGGATTGAAACTACCAAAGTGCTTTACCTCACACTTAATTCCATCTGCCACCATTCTGCCCAATGCCTCAGATGACCTAAGCACACCATAGAGAACCTTCTTCACCAACCAGGGCTCCACCAATTTTTGTGTTCTCTGCAAACTAAATAATTGAATCACCTACATTTCCATCCAAGTCATTCACATCCAAATCATATATCTACTGCATTCAGTGCTCCCGATGTGGCCTCCTTGATATCAGCGGGACCAAGTGTAAACTAGGTGACCGTTTTGCCGAACACTCACTCATGGTCAACCTAGGCCTGCTGAATCTCCCGGTTGCTAACCATTTTAACTCCCCCTCCCATTCCTATACCGACCTTTCTGTCCTAGGCCTCCTCCATTGCCAGAGTGACGCTACATGCAAACTGGCGGAACAGCACACCATACTCCGCTTGGGTAGCCTACAACCTAACGGTATGAACATTGAATTCTGTAATTTCAGGTAACACTCCACCCCATTCTTTTTCTTCTTCCCCCCCCACCCCTTTTCCACATTCCAGTCCATGGTGTTCCTCGTTCTCCCACTATTCCATCCCCTTTCCCCCCCACCCTTGTCCCCCTATACCTACTGTATGTCCCTCCCTGTGGCTTAACATTTCACACTGCTTTCTAAACTTTATTTCAATCTCTCACCTCAATTGAGATGTGATTTTTTTCCGTATCGTATCTCCGTCCACACTGCGGCCTAACATCGTGGAGTTGGCGGCCTTTCCTGGAGACCGACCCGGCGTTCCAAGCCAAATATCATGGAGCTTGCGCTCCCTTTGCCGTGGATCGAAGTTGCAACCACAGGGCCTGTGGACTTTAACAACGTGAAGCCTGCGGTCTCTGGTAAGAAGAGGCCGATTTGGATTGCTCCATGCTGCGGAGAGAGTTTCAACCTCCCACCCTGACGCGAGAGTTTCGATCACCCCGACGGGGACTTCGATCTTCGGCTGCGGGGGCTTTGATCGCCCCGGCTGCGGATGGTTTGACTGCCCCGACCGCGGTAGAACAAAGAGGAAGCAGTTTGAACTTTATTGCCTTCAATCACAGTGAGGAATGTGGAATCCACTGTGGTGGATGTTTATGTAAACTTTTTTTAAAAAAAATTTTTAATTTTTTTTTTTTTAATTTTTATTTATTAGAAGTACATTACATTACAACCACATACATTAATACTCGTCATTTATATCTTCTTACAATTAATGTACTACCTTTATTTATTTTTTTACACTAGAAAAGGAAAAGATTGAAAGAAAGAAGAAAGTGAAGGAAAAAGTGAAAGTGTAGAAAAGTGTAGAAAATGTAACAACAAAAAAGGACGAAGACCCTATAAGAGCGAAATTAAAAACAAAAGAAAAAGAGTTAAGAAATAGGCCCTAGGAAAAAAAAGAGAAAGAGAGAGAGGAAAAAAAAAAATATATATATATATATATTTTTTTTTGAGCATTACGTAAATAGGACATACCAACTCTTCAACTATCATCCCCTCTTACCTGACCTCAATTTTTTATTTTTTTTAAAGTACTTTTGCACCCTATGTTTATAATAATTCTATAAATGCAGACCACGTCAGGTGGAAGTGATCTGGTTTACCTGCTAGGAGGAGTCTTATCTCTTCTAGGTGTAATGTTTCAAACATATTTGAAATCCACATATTTATAGTTGGTATTGGAGCCTTCTTCCAAAATTTTAGAATTAGCTTTTTTCCAGTTATTAACCCATAGTCCATTAATTTCTTTTGAAACACATTTAGTTCTGGATCATCTTCCGTTATTCCGAAGATAATCCATTCTGCTTTGGGTATCAGTCTTGTTTTAAATAACTTTGTAAAGATTTCAAAAATTTCATTCCAAAATTTTTGAATTTTTGTACAGAAGACGAATGAGTGCGTTATAGTAGCTTCTTGGGATTGACATTTATCACAAATAGATGATACATTTGGGAAAATTTTATGAATTTTAGTTTTCGAATAATATAATCTATGTAAAATTTTAAATTGTATTAAGGTGTGTCTTACATTAATCGAGCATTTATGCACTTTTAATAAGTATTCATTCCAACTTTCCTTTGAAATTTTAATAGCTAACTCTTGTTCCCAGTCTCTTCTGATACCCTCCGTAGGTGGTATTTGTACATTTAAAATAATATTATACAAATATGATATTAAGTTTGCTGATTCTGCTTTTATCTGCATTGCCTCGTCCAATACATCTACTGGGTTATTATAATGATCTTTTGTATATTTTTTCAAATAGTCGCATATTTGAAAATATTTAAAATATTGATTATTTCCGAGTTTATATTTTATTTGTAATTGTTGAAATGAAAGTAATTTTCCAGTTTCATACAAGTCACCAAGCGTTTTAATTCCTAGTCTATCCCATTGTGTATAAGCTTTATCTATAATAGAAGGACTAAACGAAGGGTTATTGACTATAGGTAATAAAAGTGATAAATTTCTTAATTTTAAATTTTGTTTTATTTGTTTCCAAATACGGATTGTACTATGAATAATTGGGTTCTTATTATAATTTATGTTATTCAGTTTCATTGGAGAGAGGAGGATCGCTCCAATGTTTCTAGAGGAGCAATCCTCTTTCTCCATTACAATCCAGTCTACTTGCTGGGCGGAGTTATCCATCAGTTGAATCATGTTTTTAATATTTACTGACCAATAATAATACATAAAATTAGGTAGTGCTAAACCCCCCAATACTTGTCAATTCTTCCCTTCCCTCCCATACCACCCCCTCCCCTGGTACTTTCCCTTGCAACCGCAAGAGATGCAACACTTGTCCCTTCACTTCCCCCCTCCACTCCATTCCAGGACCCAAGCAGTCGTTCCAGGTGCGACAGAGGTTCACCTGCATCTCCTCCAACCTCATCTATTGCATTCGCTGCTCTAGATGCCAGCTGATCTACATCGGTGAGACCAAGCGGAGGCTTGGCGATCGTTTCGCCGAACACCTCCGGTCGGTCCGCAATAACCAACCTGAACTCCCGGTGGCTCAGCACTTCAACTCCCCCTCCCATTCCGTATCTGACCTCTCTGTCCTGGGTCTCCTCCATGGCCACAGCGAGCAACACCGTAAATTGGAGGAAATGCACCTCATATTCCGCTTGGGCAGTCTACATCCTGGTGGCCTGAACGTTGAATTCTCCCAATTCTGCTAGCCCTGGCTGTCCCCTCCCCTTCATCAGCCATCTGGTTGTCTCCGCCCCTCCCCCAGCCCTCGGGCTCCTCCTCCTCCTTTTCCTTTTTTCCTTTCTTCTCCCCACCCCCTATCAGTCTGAAGAAGGGTTTCGGCCCGAAACGTTACCTATTTCCTTCGCTCCATAGATGCTGCTGCACCCGCTGAGTTTCTCCAGCATTTTTGTGTACCCCCAATACTTTAGGTTTATTCAGATGAGTTTTTTGTATTCTATGTGATTTATAGTCCCATATAAAATTAGTGATATCTGAGTCGAGTTTTTTAAAAAACTTCTTGGGTAAGTATATAGGAATTGATTGAAATAGGTATAAAATTTGTGGTAAAAAGATCATTTTTATTGCGTTTATTCGGCCTATTAAAGACATCGGGAGCGTTTTCCAGAATTTAATTAGTGTATTTAATTTATTAAGTAGGGGGTCAAAATTTGCCCTGAACATACCTTGATATGTTCTGGTAATTTCGATTCCCAAATATTTAAATTTTTCTGTAGCTATTTTAAAAGGGAATTTTAAAAGATGTGTTGAATCTTTCGGTTTTATTGACATAATTTCACTTTTATTCCAATTTATTCTATATCCAGAAAAAGATCCAAAGTCTTCAATTAAATTTAATATATTTGGTATAGTGATTTGAGGTTTTGTAATATACAGTAATATATCATCCGCGTATAAAGATATTTTATTATATGAGTCTTTAGTATTATATCCATGAATATCAGGGTGTATTCTAATTTTTTCTGCTAGCGGTTCAATAATGAGAGCAAACAGCTGTGGTGATAATGAGCATCCTTGTCTATTTCCCCTTGATAGTTGAAATTTCGAGGATAATATGTTATAAGTTAGTATTCTAGCTGTAGGTTTGTTATATAGTAACTTAATCCATAAAATAAAATTCTCTCCCAGTTGAAATTTTTGTAATACTTTGTCCATATAATTCCATTCTACTTGATCAAGGAGTTATGGACATGCACTCCCAAAGACTCTCTGTATATCAACACTTCTAAAGTCCCTGTTATTTACTATATATCTCCTGCTAGGATTGAAACTACCAAAGTGTCTTACCTCACACTTGTCTTGATTAAAGTCCATCTGCCACCATTCTGCCCAATGCCTCAGATGACCTAAGCACACATAGAGAACCTTCTTCACCAACCAGGGCTCCACCAATTTTTGTGTTCTCTGCAAACTAAATAATTGAATCACCTACATTTCCATCCAAGTCATTCACATCCAAATCATATATCTACTGCATTCAGTGCTCCCGATGTGGCCTCCTTGATATCAGCGGGACCAAGTGTAAACTAGGTGACCGTTTTGCCGAACACTCACTCATGGTCAACCTAGGCCTGCTGAATCTCCCGGTTGCTAACCATTTTAACTCCCCCTCCCATTCCTATACCGACCTTTCTGTCCTAGGCCTCCTCCATTGCCAGAGTGACGCTACATGCAAACTGGCGGAACAGCACACCATACTCCGCTTGGGTAGCCTACAACCTAACGGTATGAACATTGAATTCTGTAATTTCAGGTAACACTCCACCCCATTCTTTTTCTTCTCCCCCCCCCCCCCCCCCCCGCCTTTTCCACATTCCAGTCCATGGTGTTCCTCGTTCTCCCACTATTCCATCCCCTTTCCCCCCCCCCCACCCTTGTCCCCCTATACCTACTGTATGTCCCTCCCTGTGGCTTAACATTTCACACTGCTTTCAAAACTTTATTTCAATCTCTTACCTCGATTGAGATGCGATTTTTTCTGTATAGTATCTCCGTCCGCACTGCGGCCTAACATCGTGGAGTTGGCGGCCTTTGCTGGAGACCGACCCGGCGTTCCAAGCCAAACATCGCGGAGCTTGCGCTCCCTTTCTTGGGGATCGAAGTTCCAACCACAGGGCCTGTGGACTTTAACAACGTGAAGCCTGCGGTCTCTGGTAAGAAGAGGCCGATTCAGATTGCTCCATGCTGTGGAGAGAGTTTCAACCTCCCGCCCTGACGCGGGAGTTTCGATCACCCCGACGGGGACTTCGATCTTCGGCTGCGGGGGCTTTGATCGCCCCGGCTGCGGATGGTTTGACTGCCCCGACCGCGGTAGAACAAGGAGGAAGCAGATTGAACTTTATTGCCTTCAATCACAGTGAGGAATGTGGAATCCACTGTGGTGGATGTTTATGTTAACTTTTATGTTTACATAAACATTCACGACATAAACATAAAACATAGACTGATAAACGGACTTTGTCCCCTGCCAAAGTATCGTGCACCAACCACCAACCTGGACACACTGCAGCAGAGGCCACTGTCGTGCCGCTGCCGATCGGAACGCCTGTTGATGTTTAGTAGAGTAGAGTGTTATTAATTTGTTCATGATATATGTATTTTTGCTTCTATTTATTTTTTACTGCACACTGGAATGGACACTGGTTGAGGAACGTTTTTTTTGTTTCCTCTGGGAATGTGAATACTCAGGAAATGACAATAAGATATACAATACAATACAACAATGTGGTGGTGTGTCTTGTTGCTTCTCACTTAGTCTGGCTGTATGGTAACTCAAATTTCACTGTTACCTTCATTGGTACATGTGACAATAAACTGACCTTGAAACCTTGAAAGCTTGAAACCTCGTCTTTTCTTATCAACGCTCTTTTGTCTCTTTGTCTCCTTTTTGTCCACTTTAGTCCCCTTTTGAGAATTGCATGCAGTTCTGGTTGCCCCATTGCAGGAAGGATGTGGATGTTTTTGGAAGGATGCAGGAGAGGTTTATCAGAATGATGCCTGGATTAGGGGGATATTAGTTACAGGGAGAAGTTGGATAGACTTGGATTTTCTTGCCTGGAGTTCGCAGGGAGACCTGATAGAAGTATATAAAATTATGAAAGGCATCGATATGTTAGACAGTCAGTGTTAAACAAGTTCCATTGCATGAATGATTAACTATTGAAGCTCCAAGCATCAATAACTTCACATGCCGAGCAGTTTGAATCAGGAACCCAGATGAAATAGCATTGAAAAGTGAGATAATTTTTCATAAAAAGACACAAAAAGCTTGAGTAACTCAGCGGGTCAGGCAACATCTCTAGGGAAAGGGAATAGGTGATGTTTCAGGTCGAGGACCATTTTTCAGACTGAGATTCAGAGGAGAGGGAAATGAGAGAGTCATCATACTAGTTTTATTGACGTCCTGTTGAGTTTCACTGCTGGTATAACTCATTATCACTTTCCCCACAGCCAACACTGGACCATTGTGGGCTCTACCTTTCCTTGTTCATCGTTGCTTTTTGCATATCTTTCATTCATTTGTTCTATGTACCTTCTATTCTTCTTGTTTCCCTTTCCCCTGACTCAGTCTGAAGAAGGGTCTCAACCTATTCCTTTTCTCCAGAGATGCTGCCTGACCCGCTGAGTTACTCTAACTTTTTGTGTCTATCCTCGATGTAAACCAGCATCTGAAGTTACATCTTACACATACTTATTTGTCACAAAGATGCTTCTGGAACTATTGAAGAGAAGGGTCACTTGAGCTTGCAGTGACCTGCGCAATACTCTTTGAAGAGATGGCACATGGAGTTGAGAGATAAGGTCTCCACTTTACTTGCTCTGCCATCTCCCACCTCCCCCCCTCCCCCCCCCTCCCCCACCTCCCCCCAATTTTATACCTCCCATTGTCGCTTTCTCTTCATTCCCTTTAGAAGTCCATACATGGATAAGACAGGTTTGGAGGGATATAGACCAACGCAGGCAGGTTGGACTAGTGTAGCTGGGACATTTTGGCCAGTGTGGGCAAGTTGGGCCGAAGTGCCTGTTTCCACACTGTATCACTCTATGACTATGTGTGTCATCAGCCTTGGAATAAGAGAGTTTAAAGAAAGCGGAACTGGGATAAAATTGACACATATACACGACCATGAGTGTTCGAGGCTGATAGTGTCTCTGCTGGTTACCTGTGAACTTCTACACCTAATCAACACGCTTGCTTCTCGACAAGCAACTCATTTCAGAAGAGCAGCAGGTTAGATGTCACACATCTGAATCAAACTGCTAGTGCCAGGATGCAGCCGAACAGAAAAATATAACATTCATATGTCAATCAACCCAATTCCATAAATGTTATGTGTTCATTTTGTGCACATTGCTATGAATGACTTTGCGATTGCAGATAATACTGCCTGCTGGAGGAAAAGGTGTGTGCAGTGTTGTGGGCAGTTCAGATGGGTATTGTGGAGGATAGTAGGTATGCTTTAAGTGGCATTAGCATTTAGCTAAATGTTTTACATCTTAATATCTTGCATGTCAGTAACTTCAGATTGCATTGTGTCTGGATATAACTTATTTGCATATCTTCCTTCATGTGCTGGGTTTGATTGAAGATTTGCCATATCTAGGATGCTAATTTGTGAAGCATGCAACAGATAAGTTTAATGTGAAAATCCTGAGATTTGCACTGTGGTATGTTATCTCAAGCTGTGCTTGAAAAGGGTAGGTGTGTCTAATATTGATCCTGATGGTTGAATCCCCTTTATGTTTCTCTTTATGACAGAGGAATCTTATCTTTTGCCAGCTTCCTGAAAAGTTAATTGTGCATTTTCTCTTGCCATTGCTATTCATTCATTCATTCATTCAAGTATAGGGCACAAATAGCTGGTACAAATCTAATACATTACTGGAGTTAGTATTCTAATCGCCAATGACCAGATAGAATTTGATGTGTTAATTGTACATCAATTATTCATTCAGAAGGTAGAACAGTTTTCTCACTATATGTTACAGAAAGCAGCATTGCAGGTTGATAAGGTGTTGGATCCACTCCCTCTTCTCCCCTAAAGAAGTGTGAAAATGCACACCTCCGGATTCAGGGACAGTTTCTTCCCAGCTGTTATCAGGCACCTGAACCATCCTACCACAAAGAGAGAGCAGTCTGAAGACGGGTCTCAGCCCGAAATGTCACCCACTCCTTCTATCCAGGGATGCTGCCTGTCCTGCTGAGTTACTCCAGCATTTTGCGTCTATCTTCCTTCCTGCTCTCTACCTCATTGGTACATGGACAGGAAGAGTTTAGCGGGATTTTGGCATGGACAAATGAGCCGAAGGGACTGTTTCCATGCTCTATGATTTTATAACAACGAGAATAGACATCAACAGCTATGTTGTCCGATCAAACAATGTTCACGAAAAGCTAGCATTATGGTATCTTTATGGTATAGCATTTTAATACCATCTTACATTACTGCTGTTCCTCAGTTGTGAAAGTGATGAACCTATTGCAATGTTAAACACTACTGCAAACAACCATTGGGTAACATACTATGCTAACAGTCTCCTAGTAATTTCTAAATAAAGCATTAAAATGAATCAATTATTCAATTTAATGATTCAATGCTAGTTTAATGATACTAGGTGCAATGAAATTATCATACAATGCACAAAGTACACAAAGAGTCGCCATGTTTCTGGCATCGACAAAGTTACAAAAGTACTCATTAGAGTCATGTTGGGCCCCTTGTCATTCTTGGTGACTCGCCAGGTCCTCTTTATTCTCGGTACCTCCCCCCCTCCCCCCACCCCTGCTGGGTCCCTCTCTGTTCTCTGCAGTGCGGCACGACTGCCTCTCTGCGGCCTGTCCTCGGAGTGCAAGCCGAAGTATACAGTGCAACCTTGTTCAAAGTGAACAGTAGTTCAGTGCTAAGCTAGGGGTGTGGTCAGGGTTGTGCAGTGTGGTTCAAGAGCTTTTGGCTGATGGGAAGAAGCTGTCCTTGAACTTCAGGTTCCTGCACCATCAGAAGATTGCAGCAAAATGATAGCGTGCCAGGATCTGGTGTTTTTTTTGATGATATTAGCTGACTTCTTATTTCCTGTAGATCCTTTTGATGGTGTAAATAGATGTTTCTTAAGCTAACCCCCCTAGTCCAGTTCCGTAAAACACTGAGTCAAGTATTGGACCAACTAATCTCTATTTTTAGGACAAACAGCAAATTCCCCTATACGATACCTAACTACTGCGGGTTCGATCCTAGTCTCTGCCTGGCCAAGTCCTTCAGCCTTGTGCAAGCAGACACTCCCCAAAAGGTCACGCAGTCCCAAGCGTCCCTCCAGATGATCGACACCGATCAAAATGGGGGCTACCTTTTATAGGTCAACGAACCTTGAGGGGCCGAACTACATAGGGGTGGTTCCCCTTATAAACCAATCATGCATATCAATTACATCAAGGTATTATTGACAGTTCCCCAACCCAATTACAAAGAATCCCAAACAATGTTTCTTACAGAAGCTTCTGGAAGGAAGTCAGTTTAACTGAATACTCCCAACATTTACCCTGGAACACAAACAATTCAGCCAGGGCTTCTCACTCCGGCCAATCAACAAACAGCAGGGTAACTGTCTTTCAACATTATTTACGTTATTTACAATCCCTTTGCAGTAATCCAATCAAACTCGTGCATTTACAATACCTTGGAGTTTCTCTGCAAGATTCTCATACATATTAACAATTGCAAAGATACTTCCTTATCTGAGGTATTGATCTGGGACCTAGACTTCGTGGCACCAGCTAGCAGCCTGTGGCTTCTTACACAGAAAGGGCTAACAGGCCTTGTAAATGCATGAATCCTCTGCTTTATTTTGGCTCTATTTTGGCCAGGATTTACAATGGTTGGGAGGTGCGATTATGGGTTCTTGGTGATATTAGCTGACCTCTTGCTTCCTGTACATCTGATGGTTGTGAGCTCTGTGATGAATCGGGCAACGTTGACCACTTTCTGCAGCCTACTTTGTTCTTGAGCATTCAAGGCTGCACAGCAAGCTCTACAATTACAATATGTCTTTTTTTTTAAATTTGTTTTCCAATCCCATTGTGTTTGCTTTGATTCTTTTTTGTTTCAACGCTGCATGGACAATAAAGTGAAAATGGAAATGATGGCCATGGTCCGGAAGTGGCGACGTTGTTGCACAGCTGCGGCTCGCCTGCAGTCCGTCTGTTTTTACTTTTGTTGTTGTTTTCTTTTGTCCTGTTTTAGTTCAATTTTAGTTTATTGGGTTGTGTATGTGGGGTGGGGTGGGGTGGGGTGGGGTGGGGTGGGGTGGGGTGGGGTGGGGTGGGGGGGTGAAACATGACTTTTGTCTCTTCCTTCGGGGAATGCGACTTATTCTTGTCGTATCCCCCTTCTCTGCCTCCGTCTGCGCTGAGGCCAAAATGGCGGAGCTGCCGGCCTCCAACTCCAACTGCGACCGACCGACCGACCTCGAGGCTCCGGAGGCAGAGCCAGGACTTACCAGCGCGGGGCTGGCCGGCTTCGGGGGTGCGGTGGCGTTCCGGCGGTGGCGACCGAGGACGCTGGTGGCGACCTGAGTCCGGAGGCTCGGCCGCGGGCCCGGTGGACGACATCGTCGGGAGCTCGCAGGTCACAGGTGGGTGACCTGTTTTTCTGGGGCTCCCGCAACTACAGCTGCGTCCGCTGGACTGGAGGGCGGCAGCTTCGGCAGCTTCGGCCACCCTGGGCCGCGGAGTTTGAACCGGCCCGTCGCGGACGGAGTACGGATTCAGCCGCGGGACTGACTTACCATCACCCGGCGGGGTCACAACGTCAGAAGCCTGGATCGCCTCAGTGCAGAGGGAGAACAAAGCGGGAAGAGACAGAGACTTTAAGACTTTTGCCTCCATCACAGTGAGGAGGTGCCTGGTGAACTCACTGTGGTGGATGTTAATTTGTGTTTATTGTGTGTTTTGTTATTTATTATTATATGTATGACTGCAGGCAACGAAATTTCGTTCAGACCGAAAGGTCTGAATGACAAATAAAGGAATCTAAGTCTAAGTCTAAAAAAGCTATGAACATTTATTGATTCTGGTTATATATTTAGACTGCCAATAAGTCAAGAGGTAAATTATTTACATTTGCTTCACAACATTGATTGATATTTTGAGAATATTTGGAAGGACAATAAGTCATCAACTTGGACATCCAAACTAACCATCACAAATTAACATTATTGATATTAGTGGAATATCTATGGTGATAGTATGTGGGATATTCAAATATTTAAACATCAGCTATGAGATTGTAACAGGAGTCTGTCATCAGAGTGGCTGCACAATTTCACAATTGTGAGCGGAACAAAATAGAGTTAGCAAAGATTTGATAATTTTATCTCTGGTTTAGTTAATTAGTTATATTTATTGAGGTAGCTCCTACAAAGGGACTGGGAAAACTCAAAGGATATCCATTTTTATAAAGTTTGTGAATCATTCCATAAAGATTTGCAGAAGGGATTGTTAGCACGATAAAGGAGCAGGGAGCTAAAGTAATGTGTGAACCAAAGGAGGCTAAACATCCCCAGCTTTCCTTCCCAATACTTCCGTCAACTGATGTTAGTCCTTATCCCATGCCTGACAAAGATAGTCTGCGAAGGGAATAAGTTCTGGATTTCCAAAAAATTGTGTGAAAATATTTATTCCAGACCCTGATTTACAGTTCCTTGCTTTGTATTCCCACCAAAAGATAAATTGGTTTTGCCATTTTAGACATCTTGATTGGATCCTTTCTGAAACTTAAACTCAAGGACATAGAACACCAATTTACTCCACTTCTAATGAATGAAAGCTTTAAGCCTAGTCTCATCTGAGATGCAAATTTTTTTTCCTGAGGTGTGGCACAAAAACAGATCAACAAGACACTGTGTAAGGGTGGCACAGTGGTGCAGTGGTAGAGTTGCTGCCTTACAGCACCAGAGGGTCGAGTTCAATCCTGACTACATGTGCTAACTGTATGGAGTTTGTACATTCTCCCTGCGACCACGTGAATTTTCTGCAGTTGCTCCCGTTTCCTCCCACATTCCAAAGACGTGTAGGTTTTGTAGATGAATTGGACTTCTGTAAATTATCCCTAGTGTATAGGATAGTGCTAGTGTATGGGTGATCACTGGTCAGCACGGACTTGATGGGCCAAAAGGCCTGTTTCCACGCTGAACTAAACTAAATTCAGCCACTATTCAGAAAGATGTGAAGATGTACTGTACATAATGTTAGCAAACTCATTGGATGCGGTAACATTGCACCATCAAAGGGATCAACAGGAGTTGCTGCCTCAAAAAGGCAGCCAACATCATCAGAGACCCACACAACCCTTGCCACACTCTCATTTTACTTCTGCCATTGGGAAGAAGGCCTGAAATTTGTATTGTCCAGGTTCAGAAGCAGTTTCTTCCCTACAACCATCAGAATATTCAACATTAATCTAATAATCCTAATAATCTCAAAACTACATTGAATTGGTTTTGCCCTATAATTGTTTGTTTTATATATATAGATGTATATATACTATCTTATATTATATAATATATATTGTTTTTGTAGATGTATATATATTATCTACAGGTCCACCCTTGGTTCCAGAGCCTTTCTGGATAATCCATTTTGCCAGACCAACAAAGGTTGCAGCCTCTGAGAGGAGACAATCGGTACTGGAACTGTTGCCTAGGTGCCGGGGAGTTGAGATAGGGGCCCACAAAGTTGGCCTCAGAGGTCGGCTATGGGAATGGATCTACCATCTCCAGTTGGGCCGGAGTTCCCGCTACCCAGTGATATTTGACCCGTCTGTTGGCACAGAAGTCTCAATGAGGTCCAAATTGGCTGCCTCTTCCAACCTAGGCACAACATTTTTGTGAGACTTATAGGGGGGATTTCAAGTGCGGATTAAAAATGATGTCAGACCACCAGTTGCCGGAAAAATCAGTGGTGGATCTGTATAAATACTTTTTTTGGTGTTTATTTTTGGCGAGTACCAAGTTTACATATCTGTTGTGCTGCTGCAAGTAAGAATGTCATTGTTCTGTTTTGGGACACATGATAATAAAACACTCTTGACTCTCGACTTGAGAGCTGCAGGGAATCAGATCAGCTATTACCCAACTAGATGCAAAACAAAATTGAGGGAATGTATAGCTGTGATTCGTTAACTAGCAACTTCAACAACCAGGCATGTTCAAATCATCGTAAAATGAACATCTTCCATAGATATTCTCCTGTGCATCATTGTAGAATCAGCTCAATTTCTAACCATACAAATATCAAGGGGAAGCCAGATGTATGTAAGGGAGAAAGGAAAATAAGAATATGTTTAGGAAGAAACTGCAGATGCTGGTTTACACCGAAGATAGACACAAAACGCTGGAGTCACTCAACGGGTCAGGCAGCATCTCTGAAGAAAAGGAATAGGTAATGCTTCGGGTCGAGACCCTTCTTCAGTATGTTGTTGTGTTAACAATAATATGTTGTTGCACTGAAATAAAGTGAGGTGGAAGGTGGCTGGTATGGAACAAAAAATGTGTTGGGCTGAATAGACTGTCTGTCTGTTTTTAAATTCAGTACAATGCTACAGGAGGCAAAACCATCTCCCCCTAAGGAAAATAGCATTTAAATTCCTTTTTACTGGATGGTTATAAAATGTAATTGATTCCAAGCATGTTGAGGCAGCATCCAACAAGACACAACACAAGCAGCTAAATATATTTTTCTGCGAAGTGTAGTGAAATGGTTAGTAAACAATCAATAACTTGCCATTATGTAAAAAGCACACAGATTCATAGATACGTGTACCGAAGCATTTTCCAGTCAAGCATATCTGAGGTTTTACTATTGAAGTGGGAACTAGTTTTAAGCATGCAAAAATAATTGAGTAGGTAGAGACTTAGTAAATGCCCAAGGCTAATTTGATATAGGAGGTTGACAGATTATTACATGATTAAAATACACTTGCTTATATTACCAGGATATCAGAAGTAAAGGCCAATAAGCAGGATTCTTATCAACAAAAAATACTTTGAAACCTGAAAAAAAAAATTGACTTCAGATTGCCAACCTCAAGAATTTGAGGAGCAGAAAGGAAATATAAAAAATACTTTAACAGAGGATACTGGAGAATTTAATTGCCAGTTAGATAGAAATACAGAAAGAAATAACCAGGGTTAGGAAGATATCCTTCCCTAAGGAGATAAAGGTTTAATACTGAAATTATGCGAAGCAAACTCGGGCAATTGGCTACAATACAACATTTATATGACTTAAGATCAACCTTGCCAGCATGTACTGATTCTTAGTACATTCACAGAACATAGAACAGTACAGCACAGGAACAGGCCATTCAGCCCACAATGTCTTCACTGAACAAGTTGCTGATCCATAGAGTACAAGAGTCATACAGCATGGAAGCAGGCCCTTCGGCCCAACACGTCCATGCCCACCAATATGCCCCATCTAAGCTAGTCCAATTTGCCCGTATTTGGCTCATATCCCTCTAAACCTTTTCATCCTAAATACCTGTCCAAATGCGTTTTAAGTGTTGTTATTGTACCAGCCTCATCTACCTCCTCTGGCAGTACATTCCATATATCCGCAACCCAATGTGTGAAAAGTTGCCCGTCGGGTTCCTATTAAATCTTTCCCCCTCACCTTAAAACTGTGCCTTCTGGATTTTTGCTCCACTAACTGAAATAAAAGTATTTGTACATTCACCCTATCAATTACCCTCATGTTTTTATACTCCTTTATAAGATCTCCCCTTAGCCTCCTGACTTCCACGGAATAAAGTCCTAACTTGTCCAATCTCTTCCTATAGCTCAGGCCCTCAAGTCCTGGCAACATCCTCGTAAATCTTCTCTGCACTCTTCCTGCTTAATGACAATAGCAGGGTGGCCATAACTGAACACTATACTCCAAATGCGGCCTCGCCAACAACGTTTGCAACTGAAATTTCCCAAATTAATGTACTCAATTCCTTGAATGATGAAGGCCATTGTACCAACACCCTTTACTACCCTATCTACCTTGGACACAACTTTCATGGTACTGTGCACATATACCCCTAGATCCCTCTGCTCTACAAAACTCTCCAGGGTCCTACCATTCATTGTGAAGTCACTGCCTTGGTTTAACTTTGAAGTTAATCTAATCTCCTCTGCCTATGCCTGATTCATTTCCATTCATCCCTGCATATTCATCTTAAATGCCACTATCAAATCTGCTTGTTCCACTGACCCTTGGCTGTGTGTTTTTTGACATTTCCACCCTGAGAAAATGATTCTGACAGCGTACCTTATCTATGCCTCTCATAATTTTATATGGTTCCATTATTAAAAGGAACAATTTTTTTTAAATTGCAAAAAATCGAATGTGAGAAAAGAGCAGAGATGGCAAAAATAAATTCACAGTCCATTCTTTTCATTTAGTTTCCCTTCTCCCACTCACCAACTTTGTTTGATCTTATCAGCCCCCCACTGGCTCATTTTTGCCATATCCGAACATGTCCAAAAATTCTACTTGGTTGACGTTTTGAGGATTTGTTTTGGGAAAATATAAGGAAAGGTGAATGTCCGAGGAGATCAATTTAATAGAAAGTAAGAACATAGTGGTTCTAATGGAGGAGTTTTGCTTTTTCTGGGATCAGCAGACCACGGGCAGCACGGTAGAGTTGCTGCCTTACAGTGCCAGAGACCTGGGTTCGATCCCAACTATGAGTGCTGTCTGTACAGCGTTTGTACGTTCTCCAAGATCTTCGGTTTCCTCCCACACTCCAAAGACGTACAGGTTTGTAGGTTAATTGGTTTGGTATAAATGTAAATTGTCCCTAGTGTGTGTAGGATAGCTTTAGTGTGCAGGGACTGCTGGTCGGCACGGACTTGGTGGGCCGAAGGGCCTGTTCTCATAAACATAGAAACATAGAAACATAGAAGTTAGGTGCAGGAGTAGGCCATTCGGCCCTTCGAGCCTGCACCGCCATTCAATATGATCATGGCTGATCATCCAACTCAGTATCCCGTACCTGCCTTCTCTCCATACCCTCTGATCCCTTTAGCCACAAGGGCCACATCTAACTCCCTCTTAAATATAGCCAATGAACTGGCCTCGACTACCCTCTGTGGCAGAGAGTTCCAGAGATTCACCACTCTCTGTGTGAAAAAAGTTCTTCTCTTCTCGGTTTTAAAGGATTTCCCCCTTATCCTTAAGCTGTGACCCCTTGTCCTGGACTTCCCCAACATCAGGAGCAATCTTCCTGCATCTAGCCTGTCCAACCCCTTAAGAATTTTGTAAGTTTCTATAAGATCCCCTCTCAATCTCCTAAATTCTAGAGAGTACAAACCAAGTCTATCCAGTCTTTCTTCATAAGACAGTCCTGACATCCCAGGAATCAGTCTGGTGAACCTTCTCTGCGCTCCCTCTATGGCAATAATGTCTTTGTGAAGCGTTACATCACAGGTAAAGGAGCATCGATGATAGATGAGGTAGTGATACTGCAGGCTCATTAACAGCTTAAACTGTCAGCTATAAATTTAGATGTTCAAATCAAATTATAATCGCTTTCAACATCCGTCACCTGTTTGGACAGATCATGCCTAAATTATTTTTTTTAATGACAACAGCTCCAAGTATACTTAGCAGCATCAAATAAAAAATAGATAGCAGCAAATGACTTTTCACTGTCTAACTCAAAAATCCAACAATACATTTCAAGAAGAAGCAGAAATTTCACAAGCCAGTGCTAACTTGGATGTATTTATTTGACTGTTCCTGTCATAAACCCAGTGAATGAGGCCATAAGTAACGTTACAGAATATTAGTAAGCTCAACATCAAAATGTCTTTATTGTATTTAATTAAGGGATTCGTGAAATCATAGCTCACTTCAATGGCTTGAGCCCATGATCCAGATTAACACTCTTCTAGCAGCATGAAGCTGAGGGCCCGTGCACTCAGATAAATGCACATGAAAGTTTCCTTGGCATTAAATTGGCGTTAAAGGGTTTGATACCATCTAGGCTGTTCCTTGAAGGTCTGAGGCATTCATCTTTCTCCAGACAGATTTGTTCCTTCAGTGTCGTTGGTTTCCTTCTAAAATCCCTGCTTCATCGGGTGGCTCCGTGTGCGGCAGCCTCGCCAGCAGCTATCTGTCCTTTCATCCTTCTTTTTATTTTTAGTTTGTCTAAAAGTTTGTTTTTGGACGTCTTTTAGTCATTTCTATGTGGGGGAGGGGGAGGGGGAAACTGTTTTTCTCAGTCACTACCTGGTCGAGGATACGTCTGCCCCCCCCCTCGCGGCCTACCATCTGGATTGGCGCGGCCTTTCCTGCCGGAGACCGGCCAGAGCTTCAGCGGCGGCGCAGCACTGAGTTACCATGGCGGAGTGGGCGATGCCTTACCGGGGATCGCCGTGTTGGAGCTCCGGAGTGTTGGGCCAGCTGACTTTAACATCGTGGAGCTGTGGTCTGCAGAGCTTCCAGCCGCGGGCGGCGCTGACTTTAACATCGCGGAGCCTTGGATCCTTGCCGAGGGTCGCCAGCGTTGAATCTCCACCCAGCTCGGCCTGTGGACTTCGGGAGCCGTGGTCTCCGGTAGGAAGTGGCCGATTCGGAAACTCCAAGCCGCTGAGAATGTTCTTCCGTTCCGATGTCGGAGTTCCGATCATCCCAGCGGGAGGGCCTGAACATCGGGCCGCCGTTGTGACGACTGCGGAGGGCTCAAAGGCCCTGACCACGGGTGAACAAGAGGAAGAGGACAACTTTTTTGCCTTCC
Organism: Malacoraja senta; assembly: GCA_038087875.1. Lineage (NCBI taxonomy): Eukaryota > Metazoa > Chordata > Chondrichthyes > Rajiformes > Rajidae > Malacoraja > Malacoraja senta. The sequence goes on along the minus strand of CM075977.1, from coordinate 261,865,006 downwards.
CTCACAGTGGGAAACGTTGATTCTGCTGTGGGGGGATGTTCATGTTAAATTCTGTTGTGTTTTTTTTATTCGTTTGGCGGTATGGTAATTCAAATCTCACTGTACCAATTGGTGCGTGTGGCAATAAATGTCTCTTGTCTTGTCTCGTCCCTCCTCATTGACATCAACCGGCCCCCAGCTCCACCAAGCCACACACTTGCACACTCCACCAACCCACCCCCTAATACAGCATAATCACCTCCAGAACAAATCATCAACATTTCAAAGCCCTAATATTATATTCCCACTGCCTCCATCATCTCCTTCCTCCACATTCTCTCCTTAACTCCATACTGTCTGCCTGGCATCTCAGCAATTTCTCCACCCTCTTTGTCACCTCTGGATTCCCCAAAATCTCCCCCAGTCCCTTTATTAGCTCCCCAACACCCCACCGACCTCATCATCTCCCCGGTAGGCTCATCATCTTCCGATGCCCCCATTGTCTTACCCTTCCCTCAAAGTTACTCTCGTCCATTCATCATTTCGCCATCAGCCTCATCATCTCCCCATAACCCTCCTACAATTTCTGTGCCTTCGACTCTGCCTCTGATACCATCATTCCTCTGTAACCCACATCATCTTCCCAGGCCCACATTTCCTCTCGTCCCCTCAAGGTACCGTATTCCTGTTTTCTCAGATAGACACAAAAAGCTGGAGTAACACAACGGGTCATACAGCATCTGTGGAGAAAAGGAATAGATGATGTTTCGGGTCGAGACCCTTGTTCAGACTGAGAGTCAGGGCTCCTTGAGTTACTCCAGCTTTATGTGTCTATCTACGGGTTAAACCAGCATCTGCTGATCCTACCTACACATTCCTATTTTCTCAACTAGCTACCGAGCACTTCTAATTTTTTTCTTTATTTTCCTGTGTATCTCTGTGTGTTCCTTTTCATCGCTCAGCTCCACATGATCTCCCTGTACCCTTCCATCTATCCCCCCAGCCATTGTTTGTCTGCCAAACATCTTTGTCATCACTTTGGCTCCTCATCATCTTCTTGGGAGCCATCTTGTTTCTCTGGAGTTACCCCTCATCACCCCAGAGTTCCCCATTATCTCCATAGCCCCTCCCCCCCCTCGAGCCCCCTGAACGGAACTGCCTGCAATAACCTCCTAACCACGTCGACTCATGTTCAGTGACTCTTCAGTATTTCAGACACCCTCCACCCACTCTTACACTGACAGCCCCTCTCTTCTCTGAATGTTTTGCCCTCAATCATCCCTTCAATAGATTCTTTCCACGCCACCTTCATCCTTATTCTCACTTCTCTGCAATAAAGGACGATTGTGGAGGGAAGATCTTTGTAAGCTAGAGTGTAGCCCCAATCTTCCAACCAACCTCATTGCAGACCTTGCACGTGCTACTGCATGCGGCGAGCGCAACCTAACGTGGCCGCTTGAGCCGTACGGCCTCACGGGGCCGGTCCCACTTCGATCGCCGGAGCCGTATGGAGTTGTGCAGAGCTGGTCCCGACATCGCGCGGGGCTCCGAAAAACTGACATTGTTCAAAATTTCAGCGCGGCAACGGCCTGCAGGCCCGCAGCCTCCTCGACGCCGTGCGCACCGCCTCGACAGGCGTGCGCAGCGTTTTGACGCCGTACGTCACGCGCGAACTTCCCGCGGACTTCACGTCACTCACTCGACCTCCACGCGGCCCCCGCTTCCAGTTTGGTCGTGCTCGCCGCATGCAGTCGCATGCTGGTGGGACCGGCCCTGTACGGGGATCACTCGACCTCCACGCGGCCCCCGCTTCCGGTTTGGTCGCGCTTCCCGCATGCTGTCGCATGCTCGTGGGACAGGCCCTTTACACCGTAACACCATTCTGCACTCTGGTACTTTTCTCTCTGCACTACCTATTATACTTGTGTATGACTTGTTATCAGGCAACTGGACGGTCCTCTAATTAGCTGGAGTGCAGTCCTGACCACCCATCTACCCCATTGGACACCATTAAAGTATCTTCAATTGGACTTTATCGAACTTCAATGTCATATCTTGTATCCTTAAATGTTGTATCCTTTATCCTTTATCTGTACACTGCGGGCAGCTTAATTGTATTCATGTATCGTCTTTGACTGGATAACAAGCAAACAAATACTTTTGACTGTACCTCAGTTTACATGACAATAATAAACTAAACTAAATTGTACATATATACAGTATGATTTATTTGGGTAGCATTAAAAAAAAAAGTTTTTCACTATGTCTCAATTCACATAACAATAGAAACCAAAACAATATCAATAATGTTGATTCTTGAACTGTTCTCCCATAAGGCGTAACATTTCTGACATGATTAAAGTGCAGTGTTTCATTATTTTGGCATAAAGTGGTCGACTGAGTAGGGACATCGACCTGGTGTTTACCCCATTGCCTATTTTATCTGGAACCTTTATATGACCCTAGTGCTCACAGACAGGAAGCAACATGCTGACTATATTCAAATCTGACACCTTCTTGCATGCTCCCACTTTGCAAGGCTCTGAATATTACATACAGGATTGGCAATACCTCGGTACAATCACCCAAACACCTCAACAACATGCAAAGTGAAGCCATTTACTGTTGCAGAAACATATAATCAATGACCTGATTCTGAACTTGCTTCCTGTGAGAGTTAAGATCAGCTTTATATTTTCCCAATAGCTGTACTGAAATGGGCTACATGTGAGCTAATCTGGGCTCCGTTCCTTCTCACGGTTCCAAATTGCAGCTCCATCTCAAAGGCAGCGATTGATCACAACAGGACCAGGACTGTACCTCTCACAGACTTGATCTGGTGCAGTTGCTAGTTTCATCCAGTCCTTTAAGGAGGCAAGAACTCCTTCCTGATGCATCTCCAGACTAGCTTGCCTTCCCCCAATATCCCCACTATCCAGATGCACTGTCTTGATTGATGACAGTGGAAACCTTGCAAGGCATACAGGAGATCAGCCTTTGCTCAGTAACAGTTAATGGGGAGCTCAGTGACAAATGCAGGCAATCCTGGTCTAGCAACTGGCAAGTTGGAAGGGAAGCACTTCCACAATGCACCTAAACTGGAATCACAACCTCGAGAGGAGAAAAGCTTGTGAGTGGCAACAGTTGCAGATGTTACTGCCAGCAGGATTTCAGAAAATCTGTCTCAGTGCATTTATTTATTTAATTGACATATTACATACCCACATGCCCTCTCCCATCCTTCCATTTTGTTGTTAAACTTTGGTATTCATACTTCTCATTTTCTCACCAGATCTCAAGATGTGAATACCATTAAATGGATGACTTAGCATATAGTTTAGTTTAGTTGAATTTAGAGAAACTGCGCAGAAACAGGTCCTTCCGCCCACCGAGTCTGCGCCAACCAGCGATCCCTATACACTAACACTATCCTACAAACACTAGGGACAATTTACCAAGCCAAACCTGCACAACTTTGGAGTGTGGAAAGAAACTAGAGATCCCAGAGAAAACCCTACAGGTTACGAGGAGAACGAACAAACACCATTCAGACAAGCACCTATAGTCAGGATCGACTAGTCATTGGCGCTGTAAGGCAGCAACTCCACCGCTGCACCACCGTGCAGTCTTGAGAATGTTGAGAGGTGAAAAGCTGGAGGCGAGAAAAGACCAGGACAAATCAGGACCATCCACAAATTACCTCATGCAGGGCGGTGTCTGATAGGTCCATTGTTGGCTAGAGAAGGTGCAATCTCAACAGAGAAACAGTGTGGAGAACTGTGGAACTGGTAACTCAAAACCGATGCCTCCATCTTGAACTACAAGCTACAGATGTAGCCCAATCGTCAGACCAACCTTCCCACCATTGACTCCATCTACTCTTCACGCTGCCTCAGACAAGCAGCCAACATAATCAAAGTCTTGCCCCACCCCGGCCATTCCTTCTCCCTGCTCCCATCAGGCAGAAGGTATAGAAGCTTGCAAGCATCACTACTAGACTCAGAAACAGCTTCTTCCCCTCTGTTATCAGGCTCCTGTATGGTCTTTCCATAAGATAGGGTAGTGTCTGATTAATCTTTACCCCATGGAGGACATTGGACTTTGTCTCTGCAACTCATGCATTACAAAGAAGATAGACACAAAAAGCTGGAGTAACAGGCAGCATCTCTGGGGAGAAGGAATGGGTGACGGACCTGAAACGTCACCCATTCCTTCTCTCCAGAGATGCTGCCTGTCCCGCTGAGTTACTCCAGCTTTTTGTGTCTATCTTCAGTTGAAACCAGCATCTGCAGTTCCTTCCTACACATCCTACGCATTGCAACGCTACACTCTGTATCTTCTCTTTTGCGGTTTCGATTGTAATTGAGTTTGACTAGATTGTTTGTAGATATGGTATACAGTATCTGATTTGTTTGTGTCGCATGCAAAACAAAGCTTTTCACCGTACCTCAGTAGATGTGAGAATAATACATCTAAATTAAACCTAGACTTAAGAACTCAATTACGGACAATGAGTCATTAGTCTGTGTCCATGCACTGATAGAAATAGACAGCAATTTGAGCTTTGGCTGATAAGTGGCAAGAAGCATTTCACATTTTAAAAGTCCCAGAAAATGATCATCTCTTAGTCTTATCTAAGAGTCTATCTCAGACTCTCTGAGTCTTATTTTGTCCGCTTAATCATATAATCTCTGAATCCTTGCCATAAACAACCCAGGGATCACTATTGACCAGTAATCTAGCAACACTGGACACAATTACTGTGGCTAAAAAACACATCAGGGGCTGAGTATTTCACAGCAGGAGATTGAACCTCTGATATTTTTTTAGTTTAGTTTTGAGATACAGCGCGGAGAAGGCCCCTCGGCCCCCGGGTCCGCCCCCCGACCAGCGATCCCCGCACATTAACACTATTCTACACACACAAAGGACAATTTACACTTATACCAAGTCAATTTTACCAAGTCAAAACATACCTGTACGTCTTTGGAGCTTCATGAAGCCTTTCCATGAGTGGCATGGCACATCAACATGGAACAATTCTCTTCCTGCTGCATGACAGTGGGGCTCAGTAGATTGATGAGATTCAGAATAAAGCAAATCTTCAATTAATAATTGCATGGATTCACCAATGTTTCTTGCCACTTATCGGCCAAACACTCTTACACATTAGTCTCCAAATCAGATATCATAGTAACTTTGAAATATGGCTGCAATCCTCCTGTTCTTGAGTCATAATCTGAGGATCCCCTACCCAGTAAAGGCTCTGTCTCACGGTGTTGCGTTCATCGGCGGTGAAGCGCGGCGGCGCCGGTAGAGGGGACCGCACGGCAACAGCGAGAGCGCCGAGCCTATGCCGCGGGAGCGCCGCGCGGATGCTGCGCGGGGGCCGAGTGATTTAAGTACGGCTGGTCCCACGAGCTTGCGGTAAGTAAAAAAAAATGTTGCTTTACCGGAAGCTTTTGTTGCACGTACGTCGGGTGACCACCGCACGGCCTGTCCAACGAGCATGCGATCCCGGACTTTTACCGGAAGCGGGGGGGGGGGGGGTGCGCGGACGTCCATCATGAGAGGAGTCAAGCTCGAGCCTGATGCCATTTGGAGCAGAGTCTGGACGCTAGAGCTTGACGCCATTTCTTTTCAGGTAAACAAAAGTCGCTGGCTATTTTTGTTCTAAAAAACAACTTGTGTTATAGAAATGTGCTTTACAAAAGACAATTTTATAAAGGGGGTTAGGGCCTAAGAATTGTAGACCAGCAATAACAAAGCGGGGCTGTGGCGGCGGCCGTGCTGATCTGCGGGGCTGTGGCGGCGGCTGTGGCGCACACGTGCCTCACTGGCGGAGGGTGTGGCGGTGAAGGTTCTACTCGCGGCGCTCGTGCCACACTGGCGGCGGCTGTGGCGGTGACCGTGCCACACTCGTGCATCACTGTCGGCGGCTGTGCGGTAGGAACATATTTTTGGACAGTGTTGGTTTTTATTTAGCACCGTGCGGTGTTGGGAACAATGCCGCACGGCCCCGGAATTGTGCGTTTGACCGAGCCCGCGATCTCTGGCGGCCCAGGAGCGGTAGATAGTTCCTGTTTTGCCGCCAATGACCGCAGACTCGTGCGACAGGCCTTTAAGAGAGATCAAGAGACATTTATTCTCACATGCACCAATTGGTACAGTGAGATTTGAGTTACCATACAGCGATACGAATAAATAGAACACAATACACGATAGAATTTAACATGAACATCCCCACACAGCAGAATCAACGTTTCCCACTGTGAGGGAAGGCAATAAAGTTCAATCATCTTCTTCTTGTTCACCCGTGGTCGGGGCCTATGGGCCCTCCGCATTTGCCGCTACGGAGCTGCGGCGTCAGAACGGAGAACACTCTCAGCAGCTTGGAGTTTCCGAATCGGCCACTTCCAACCGGAGACCACGGGTCCCGAAGTCCACAGGTCGATCTGGGTGGAGATTCAACGCTGGCGACCCCGGCAAGGATCCCAGAACTCTGCGATGTTAAAAGTCAACGCCACCCACGGCGGGAAGCGCCGCAAACCACAGATCCACGATGTAATCAGCTGGCCCATCACTCCGGAACTCCACACGGCGATGCTCGATAAGGCATCGCCCGCTCCGCGATGGTAACTCAGTGCTGCGCCGCCGCTGAGGCAGGAAAGGCCTCGCCAATCCAGATGGTAGACCACGAGGGGGAGGGCGAAGTTGCGGCTCAGAGAAAAAGACGCATCCTCGACCAGGTAGTGACTGAGAAAAACAGTTTCCCCCTTCTCCCCCCACCCCCACATAAAAAAAGACAAAAAGACCTCCAAAAACAAACTTTTAGACAGACTAAAAATAAAAAAAGGATGAAAGGACAGACAGCTGCTGGCGAGGCCAGCACACACGGCGCCACCCGATGACGTGCTGTCATTGTGCGGTACAGTAACGTGCAGTAACAACTCAGAGAACACTATTGACCAATAATCTAGCATCACTGGACACAATTGAGGGGCCCTTCACCACAAGCACTCTCGGAGGTTATAAAGTTAGTTCCTCATTATCCTCTTAAGGACGATAATTAAATGCTGACCTTGACTCTGATCCCACATCCTTTGGCTAAATAAAAATATGGAAAATTAAAACTCGACAGTGCATCAGAGTTCCCATCAATAAGAGTGGACCAGTTCTTGGGCAAGACAAATAAAACAGCAGGTAGACAAAAGTGCTGGAGAAACTCAGCGGGTGCAGCAGTATCTATGGAGCGAAGGAAATAGGCAACGTTTCGGGCCGAAACCCTTCTTCAGACTTAAATAAAACAAGTCAAGTCAAGTCAAGTCAAGTGAGTTTATTGTCATGTGTCCCTGGTAGGACAATGAAATTCTTGCTTTGCTTCAGCACAACAGAACATAGTAGGCATTTACTACAAGGCATTCTATAAATATATACACAATGGTCAATATACTGATAAAGTGCAAATAACAGTATTGGCTAGTAAAGTTCAGTGTTATGTCCGAGCCAGGTTTAATAGCCTGATGGCTGTGGGGAAGTAGCTGTTCCTGAACCTGGTCGTTGCAGTCTTCAGGCTCCTGTACCTTCTACCTGAAGGTAGTAGGGAGATGAGTGTGTGGCCAGGATGGTGTGGGTCCTTGATGATGCTGCCAGCCTTTTTGAGGCAGCGACTGCGGTAGATCCCCTCGATGGAAGGGAGGTCAGAGCCGATGATGGACTGGGCAGTGTTTACTACTTTTTGTAGTCTTTTCCTCTCCAGGGCACTCAAGTTGCCGAACCAAGCCACGATGCAACCGGTCAGCATGCTCTCTACTGTGCACCTGTAGAAGTTAGAGAGAGTCCTCCTTGACAAACCGACTCTCCGTAATCTTCTCAGGAAGTAGAGGCGCTGATGTGCTTTCTTAATAATGGCATCATTGTTCTCTGACCAGGAAAGATCTTCAGAGATGTGCACGCCCAGGAATTTGAAGCTCTTGACCCTTTCAACCATCGACCCGTTGATATAAACGGGACTGTGGGTCCCCATCCTACTCCTTCCAAAGTCCACAATCAGTTCCTTGGTTTTGCTAGTGTTGAGGGCTAGGTTGTTGTGCTGGCACCATATGGACAGTTGCTCGATCTCTCTTCTATACTCTGACTCATCCCCATCAGTGATACGTCCCACAACAGTGGTGTCATCAGCGAACTTGATGATGGAGTTCGCACTATGTCCGGCTACGCAGTCATGAGTATAGAGTGAGTACAGCAGGGGACTGAGCACGCAGCCTTGAGGTGCTCCCGTGCTAATTGTTATAGAGTCTGACACATTTCCACCAATACGAACAGACTGTGGTCTGAGAGTGAGGAAGTCGAGGATCCAATTGCAGAGGGATGCGCAGAGACCCAGTTCTGCGAGTTTGGTAACCAGCTTGGAGGGGATGATTGTGTTAAATGCCGAGCTGTAATCGATGAATAACAGCCTGACATATGAGTTTTTGTTGTCCAAGTGGTCCAGAGCGGAGTGGAGGGCCAGCGAGATCGCATCCACCGTTGATCTGTTGTGGCGGTAAGCGAACTGCAGTGGGTCCAGGTTTTTGTCGAGGTAGGAGTTGATCTGCGTCATGATCAACCTCTCAAAGCACTTCATCACCACAGACGTTAGTGCCACAGGTCGATAGTCGTTGAGGCACATCACCTTACTCTTCTTGGGCACTGGTATAATTGATGCCCTTTTGAAGCAGGTGGGAACCTCAGACCTCAGAAGTGAGAGGTTGAAAATGTCCGTAAAAACTCCAGCCAGTTGGTCCGCACAGGTTTTTAGAACGCGACCAGGTATACCATCAGGTCCAGGCGCTTTTCGAGAGTTCACCCCTCTGAAGATTTCCTGACGTTGGCCTCTGTGACCGAGACTGAAATACCATCACAGCGAATGGGGGGCTCGGCAAGGCACATCGGTGTTCTCCCTATCAAAGCGTGCGTAAAATGCATTGAGCTCATCAGGGAGTGATGTTTCGCCGACATTCGAGCTGCCTCCTGATTTTGCCTTGTAAGAGGTGATTGCATTCAGGCCCTGCCACAGCCGCCGAACATCAGTCTCTTCCTCCAGTTTGGAGCAGGTCCCTTTTGGCCTTTTTGATGGCCTTACCAAGGTCGTATCTGGACTCCTTGTAGGCCACTGTATCATCAGACATGAATGCCCGGTGTAAAAACCAGCAGTGTTTTTGCAGTAAACCTAGAGTGTATGAGATTCAAAAATGCTATACATATTTACTTAACATTTCACACCCTTGAACTCTGAAGCTCCTCAATCACAGATGACGGTGTCTTCAGTCAGTTCTTCTCCCTCCTCTTTCCCATCCAATCAAGCCCATGCGAGTCTTCTTTCCACGTGCTTAGTTTCGTTCCTCATTACTCCAACAATGGCTACTCAATCAAAATCCATTGACCAAGACAGCAGAGGAATGCAGCAGGGAGTGCTGCTGCCACCCAGGTCCAGCCACCCAGGTCCAATCTTAAACTCTATTGTTTGTGTGGAGTTTGCATACTCTCCCTGCATTTCTGTTGGTTTCTTCCTGGTGCCTCGTGTTCTTCCCTTCTCCGAAAGACAAGGATGTTTGTAGGTTGAATAGATTGAGTCAATTATCCATAGCCGTTGGAGAATCAGGGAGGAGTTGATGGGCATGAAAAGGTTGAGGCTGCATGGAAATAAATAGGGGAATGGGATTGATGGGAATACGCAAGGAGATAGCGTAGACCATGGATTGAAGTAGTCAAATATGCCATTGCCACCATGTGACATTTTAATTCCATTTAGATCAGCACCTTGATAATGGTAAATAATAATTTTGTTATTATTTACCATTATCTTCCTCACACAGGTACTTTGCTTTTTAATAATAAAACAGACAACTTGATTATTGCATTAAAAGGTTTAACAATAAAGCAGACAATTTATTGAATATGTTCCTCTGTAACATAACTGCCATTCCACACTCTGTTCAATAGTTTTGGCTTTTCTACTGATCTGTTCACATCTGTTAATACCCCATCCATCCAATTTCATGAACTCCCTTATCTCTGTCAGTTTAACCAATATAGATTTTTGGTCGGACTCATCTTTCTTTGCAGATTTTTAACAAGCAACTCATTACATGCATGGTTAGTGTGCAGAAAGTCTAATAAAGAGCACCTTGTTACACATTTTATCTCAGTTCTGTAGCATCTTTTCAGCTAGATATAAAATTAAATAACCTGGTCACAATAATGGAAATAACACATGTGTAGTTTGTTACTGGTTAATAGTTTAGAGATACAGAGTCCACACTATACAGATATCCCAATTTCGCATCCCTACATACATGTGCAGAGGTCAATTTACCTGCACACCTGCACGTTTTTGCGTTGTGGAAGGAAATTGGAACGGATTCTGGACGAAATCCGCATGCGCGCAGGGAGAATGTGCAAACTCCACACAGACAGTAGCTGAGATCAGGATCGAACCCAGGGTCTCTGGCATTGCTCAACCAGCTGAAGCCAGTCGTATATAGGCTTCACAATTATTCAATCCTTAACTTAGTCAATTTTCCCATCACAACTTCCATTTACAATTTTATGCTTATTTACAAACAAAAAACCATTGTTTATACAATGCCACATACTTTACACTTTTTTTGTCCCCTGATCATTGCACTACAAATGGTGAGGGCAAACCGAATTATATGCCAATCCACATTTATATGTATAACCAAGACATAATATATACTAGACTAAGTGGGACCCGTTGGGTCCCATGTTCACACGCGAGGGCTGGTCTCCCAACGCAATATTCCACCTCTCCACCAATTCCAATATTGGTGGCCAGTGGGGGGGGGGGGGGCTTTCTGGAGCACTAGTATGGGTGTTGTGGGCCAAAGGGACTTTTTTCCAGAGGGCTAGTATGGACATTGTAGGCCGAATGGATTCTCAGGCCTGGTGGGCTGGCAGCTCAGTCACTCAGGCCTGGTGGGCTGGCAGCTCAGTCACTCAGGCCTGGTGGGCTGGCAGCTCAGAAACTGCCAGAAACTCTGCCCAAAGCAGTTGAGAGACTCTGTGAGAGAGAGAGAACGGGCAAAGGGGGAGAATCAATTTTAGCCATTTTTCATCTTTTTCTGCAGATCACTGCAATGAAGGAGGAAAGTCTATCCTGGCCTGGATCTCACAGGAAGCCAATGAAGGGAGGGAGAAAAGATACTGGGGTGAGATTTAATACTTGCAGGGGGAATACTTACTGATAGAAATATAGAAACATAGAAACATAGAAAATAGGTGCAGGAGGCCATTCGGCCCTTCGAGCCAGCACCGCCATTCATTGTGATCATGGCTGATCGTCCCCAATCAATGACCCATGCCTGCCTTCTCCCCATATCCCTTGACTCCACTAGCCCCTAGAGCTCTATCAAACTCTCTCTTAAATCCATCCAGTGATTTGGCCTCCACTGCCCTCTGTGGCAGGGAATTCCACAAATTCACAACTCTCTGGGTGAAAAAGATTTTTCTCAAAATCAGTCTTAAATGGCCTCCCCATTATTCTAAGACTGTGGCCCGTGGTTCTGGACTCGCCCAACATTGGGAACATGTTTCCTACATCTAGCTTGTCCAGTCCTTTTATAATTGTATATGTTTCTATAAGATGCCCCCTCATCCTTCTAAACTCCAGTGAATACAAGCCTAGTCTTTTCAATCTTTCCTCATATGACAGTCCCGCCATCCCAGGGATCAATCTCGTGAACCTACGCTGCACTGCCTCAATCACAAGGATGTCCTTCCTCAAATTAGGAGACCAAAACTGTACACAATACTCCAGATGTGGTCTTACCAGAGCCCTATATAACTGCAGAAGAACCTCTTTACTCCTATACTGAAATCCTCTTGTTATGAAGGCCAACATTCCATTAGCTTTCTTCACTGCCTGCTGTACCTGCACGCCAACTTTCAGTGACTGGTGTACAAGGACACCCAAGTCTCGCTGCACCTCCCCCTTACCTAACCTAACCCAATTGAGATAATAATCTGCCCCCTTGTTGTTGTCGCCGAAGTGGATAACCTCACATTTATCTATATTATACTGCATCTGCCCACTAAGGGACGAAGGGACTCCTCCTGGCCTAGTACAGGCCTGCTGGGCCGAAGGGGCTCTTTAAAAAAAATCTGACTAAAATCTTAGTGGAAGGCACTATTTCTGGACTTTCCTGGCCTGGCACGGGCCTTTGGGCCAAAATGATCCTCCTGGGCTAATATGGGCATTTAGGGCAAAAGGGACTGGTTTCTCGGCTATTAGGGGCATTGTGGGCTGAAGTTAGTGGTTTCAGGTAGGCCAAACAACTCATTTCATTTCATTTCCATTTCATTTCAAGCACAGGACAGGCCGAATAGTTTATTGCATTTTCATTTCATTTCCATTGTCATTGCAGTTTCAAGCACAGGGCAGGCCGAAAAGCTCATTGCATTTTCATTTCATTTCCATTGCCATTGCAGTTTCAAGCACAGGGCAGGCCGAACAGCTCATTGCATTTTCATTTCATTTCCATTGCCATTTCAGTTTCAAGCACAGGGCAGGCCGAACAGCTCATTGCATTTTCATTTCACTTCTATTGCCATTGCAGTTTCAAGCACAGGGCAGGCGAACAGCTCATTGCATTTTAATTTCACTTCCATTGCCATTGCAGTTTCACGCACAGGGCAGGCCAAAACAGCTCATTGTATTTTCATTTCACTTCCATTGCCATTGCAGTGACAAGCACAGGCCAGGCCAAACAGCTGGTTGCATTTTCATTTCACTTCCATTGCCATTGCAGTTTGAAGCGCAGGGCAGGCCAAGCCAAACAGCTCATTGCATTTTCACTTCATTTCCATTACCATTGCAGTTTTAAGCACAGGGCAGGTCAAGCCAAACAGCTCATTGCATTTTCACTTCATTTCCATTGCCATTGCAGTTTGAAGCACAGGGCAGGCCAAGCCAAACAGCTCATTGCATTTTCACTTCATTTCCATTGCCATTGCAGTTTCAAGCACAGGGCGGGCCAAACCAAACAGATTGCATTTTCATTTCATTTCCATTGCAGTTTCAAGCACAGGGCAGCCAAACAACTCATTTCATTTTCATTAAGGGCTAACAAATCATTTATTTCAAGTAGATACATAGATACATAGAAAATAGGTGCAGGAGTAGGCCATTCGGCCCTTCGAGCCTGCACCGCCATTCAATATGATCATGGCTGATCATCCAACTCAGTATCCCGTACCTGCCTTCTCTCCAGACCCCCTGATCCCTTAAGCCACAAGGGCCACATCTAACTCCCTCTTAAATATAGCCAATGAACTGGCCTCAACTACCCTCTGTGGCAGAGAGTTCCAGAGATTCACCACTCTCTGTGTGAAAACGTTTTTTCTCATCTCGGTCTTAAAGGATTTCCTCCTTATCCTTAAGCTGTGACCCCTTGACCTGGACTTCCCCAACATCGGGAACAATCTTCCTGCATCTACCCTGTCCAACCCCATAAGAATTTTGTATGTTTCTATAAGATCCCCTCTCAATCTCCTAAATTCTAGCGAGTATAAGCCAAGTCTATCCAGTCTTTCTTCATATGAAAGACCTGACATCCCAGGAATCAGTTTGGTGAACCTTCTCTGCACTCCCTCTATGGCTATAATGTCCTTCCTCAGATTTGGAGACCAAAACTGTACGCAATACTCCAGGTGTGGTCTCACCAATACCCTGTACAACTGCAGTAGAACCTCCCTGCTCCTATACTCAAATCCTTTTGCTATGAAAGCTAACATACCATTCGCTTTCTTCACTTCCTGCTGCACCTGCATGCCTACTTTCAATGACTGGTGTACCATGACAGCCAGGTCTCGCTGCATCTCCCCTTTTCCTAATCGGCCACCATTTAGATAATAGTCTACTTTCCTGTTTTTGCCACCAAAGTGGATAACCTCACATTTATCCACATTATACTGCATCTGCCAAACATTTGCCCACTCACCCAGCCTATCCAAGTCACCTTGCAGTCTTCTAGCATCCTCCTCACAGCTAACAATGCCCCCCAGCTTAGTGTCATCCGCAAACTTGGAGATGTTGCCTTCAATTCCCTCATCCAGTTCATTAATATAAATTGCAAATAGCTGGGGTCCCAGCACTGAGCCTTGCGGTACCCCACTAGTCACTGCCTGCCATTGTGAAAAGGACCCGTTTACTCCTACTCTTTGCTTCCTGTTTGCCAGCCAGTTCTCTATCCACATCAATACTGAACCCCCAATACCGTGTGCTTTAAGTTTGTATACTAATCTGTTATGTGGGACCTTGTCAAAAGCCTTCTGAAAGTCCAGATACAACACATCCACTGGTTCTCCCCTATCCACTCCAATAGTTACATCCTCGAAAAATTCTATAAGATTCGTCAGACATGATTTACCTTTTGTAAATCCATGCTGACTTTGTCCAATGATTTCACCACTTTCCAAATGTGCTGCTATCCCATCTTTAATAACTGACTCTAGCAGTTTCCCCACTACCGATGTCAGACTAACTGGTCTGTAATTCCCCGTTTTCTCTCTCCCTCCCTTCTTAAAAAATGGGGTTACGTTTGCTACCCTCCAATCCTCAGGATCAAGTGCAACCCATCCTTTTTGTACAGGTCGCACCTTCCACAAAAGAGGTCCCAATGATCCAGAAATTTGAATCCCTGCCCTCTGCACCAGTCCTTCAGCCACGCATTTATCCTCCACCTTGCTCCATTCCTACTCTCACTGTCGCGTGGCACAGGCAGTAATCCCGAGATTGTTACCTTTGCTGTCGTACTCTTTAACTCCCCTCCTAACTCCCTAAATTCTCCTTTCAGTACCTCTTCTCCTTTTTTACCTATGTCATTGGTACCTATATGTACCACGACCTCGGGCTCCTCTCCCTCCCCTTTCAGGATATCTTGGAACTGTGAGTCTGCAAGTACATTGCAGACTCACAGTTCTGTTGATTCACATCCTAGAATGAGAGTCGTGGCATCTCCCTTCCAATCTTGCAGAGTGATTGTGTCATGTTCAGGCATCCGGGGTTTTATAGTCCTGCCCCCCACCCCCCGGAAGGGGCTTTACCTTATAGGCTCTGTCCCACGGGTTTGCAGTCATTGGCGGTGAAGCGCGGCGTCCCCGGAAGAGGGGACCGCACGGCAACCACGAGAGCGCCGCACGGATGCTGCGCGGGGGCCGAGTGATCTCTGTACGGCCGGTTCCACGAGCTTGCGGCGTCGGGTGATGACGTCATCGCGCAACGCGAAGCGCAACGCGATGACGTCTTTCGGATCGCGGGGCTGTGGCGGCGGCCGTGCCGCACACGTGCCTCACTGGCGACGGCTGTGGCGGTGAAGGTTCGACTCGCGGCGCTCGTGCCTCACTGGCGGCGGCTGTGGCGGTGACCGTGCCGCACTCGTGCCTCACTGGCGGCGGCTGTGGCGGTGACCGTGCCGCACTCGTGCCTCACTGGCGGCGGCTGCGCGGTAAGAAATTATTTTTGAACATTGCTGACTTTTTGTGAGCACCGTGCGGTGTTGGGACCAACGCCGCACGGCCTCGGCAGTTTGAGTTTGACCGAACCCGCGGTCTCTGGCAGTCCACGAGCGGTAGATACTTCCTGTATCACCGCCAATGACCGCAGACTCGTGAGACAGGCCTTTAACCACGGTGATTGACAGGCGAGAGGATCTCAAGGTTTTTTAAACACTCATAACTTTTTTACTTTTCATTGATGGGAAAAATCCTCGAGGCCTGCTCAGCAGAGGAGGACTGTGAGTAAGATGGCCAAATATCATAGCGATATATGTAGCGTTTTTTCTAAAATCAATTTACAGCGCAGACAGGAAGTGGTCAAGATGAGACTTTTAATTATATAGATGTCTAAGTGATCACCCCTTTATACCTCCTTCATTCATTCTTCTGGGTACCTTTGCCTGATGTCTCCAGGCTATATTCCTCCAGTTGATACTATCAAGCAGTACGGGGGCTGCTTTCTTGCAGGCAGGAGACTGCAGTTAGTTGTCAAGGGCAACCTCAAGCAGCTTGTGACCTGCAGGGCCTGAGTTTGGACTGTACCTTAGAGTCATAGATTCATACAGCACGGAAACAGGTATTTCGCCCAAAATTGCCCATGCCGACCAAAATGCCTCATCTATATTAACCCCAACTGCCCTATATCCCTCTAAACCTTACTTATCTATATACCAGTCCAAATGCCTTTTATATGTTGTTATAGTACCAGACTCAACTACCTCTTCTGGCAGCTCGTTCCGTATACCCACCACCCTCGGTATGGAAAAACGTTGCTGTTAGAGTTTCTATTAAATCTTTCCCCTCTCATTTTAAACATATGTCCCCTGGTTCTTGATTTCCAATTCTGGGTAAAACACTCTGTACAATACATTCAACCTATCTATTCCTCTCATGATCTTGTACACCTCTATAAAATCACCCCTCATTCTCCTAACCTTGCGGTTAAATCTGCAGTAACAAATGCATTATACTTTGGTAGAATCACTTCCGGTGGCGCTATGGAGGCTTGAGTCCAGTGCCAACTAGCTCCGTGCCGAAGAATCTGAAAACGGGAGAAAATCGGGTCTTACCTGCAGCGATCGCGATCTGAATGGCTGCCTGCCGCGTGACGTCATCAGGCGCGCGACTTTGACGGTATGTCGATGCAACATACCCCCCCGTGGGCCAAAAAAATCCGATAAACGGAAACTACTGATGGAAAAGGTAGGCCTAACTGAGGCCTCGGCCTCAGTTACAATGACGGCCCAGGAAGACCCAACGAAGCAATCAAAGCAGAAAAAGTCTGAAATTGAAGATCTTAAAACTTTTCTCGCTGTTGAAATTAAACAGATTCAACTACAGTTGAAAACCTTCGAAGGAAATTTGAAATTGAATTTTAAAGAGGAACTTAAGTCTTTCAAGGAAGATTTTAAAGCAGAAATGGATTCTACCGTTCAAGAAATACTGGAAGTCTGGAAGAGGTCGAGGGACGATGAGGCCAAGGAACAGATGGAAGTGCTGGAAGCCAGGCTCGTTTCGGTGGAATCGAGCGTTAATATGGATGTGGCCCCCATTCATCAAGCACTTGATCAACATAGAACAGCGATAACCGAACTTGAGAAATGTGCGGCGACAATTGTGGAAACTGTAAATCGACTCCTTATTGAAAACCAACGCCTCTCCGGTATGGTGATCAAATTAAGTGATAAGTGTACCAATTTGGAGGGGCGTCAAAGACGCAAGAATTTAAGAATTGTAGGGGTGAAAGAAGGAAGTGAGAGGGAAATGGGCCCTCGGGATTTTGTGGCAGACCTACTACAAAAAGCCTTAAAATTGGATCAAAAACCTTTACTCGGTCGAGCACATAGAGCGCAGGGGCGTCGTACACAAGATGATGCCCATCCAAGACAAATTATAGTAAAGGTGCAACTTGATCATGAATTTGACGAGATAATGAAGAAAATCGTCCGAAGCGGACAGCTCTATTTTGAAGGTGCGAGGTTCAGTATTTACCGAGATTATCAGGCAGAGGTCTTCAAGAAAAGAGCGCTGTTCACTGAGACAAAAAGAATACTGAAGAAGGTACCTGCATTGAGATACGGCTTGCTTTACCCCGCAAGACTAAGAGTCACCTACAAGCAGAAGGAGCAATTTTTTACAGACCACGAAAAAGCACTGGAATATGCCAAAGAAATCGGGAACGTGACCACAGACTGAAGAATTTACATTACTCCTCAGGAGTCAAGGATTAACGGGACCGCCAGATTTAAAAGGACCTTTAAAATTCTTTTAAGAGCTTTAAGGACATTCGAAAACCGAAATGGACGGTGGACAGTGGAGAAAACCGTGTTTTTTTGTTGTTATTAATCACTATTACTATTTAGTATATTCATATCTAACTATATATGTAACTACTAATACTCATTAAATATCTATATTACTACTAAAATTATTAACATTTATATTACTCATAAAAATTTAATACTGGGTATGATTGATAACAATGATTAATAACTAACAGTCTCTGGTTAACGTAGAAATGAGTTACATACTTATATTCTATAGGAAGATATGCAAGAGGTAATTCAGCCTACGTCATAATAAGGTTTGACGGTTTTTCTTTTTATTTTTCAATTTAAAATTAAATTTATAGATTTAGCGAAGATATTAATATGGTATGTAGAGAATAATAACGTTGTGAATTTATGCTGTTTTTGGACTTTTCTGCAGGGATATGTGCGTATATATGTATGCATATGGGTATATATATATATATATATATATATATATATATATATGTATGTATGTGTGTGTGTGTGTGTGTGTGTGTGTGTGTATGTATGTGTATATATATATGTTTGCTACTCCCAAAGAAGTTATTTGATTGTCAGAAATATTCTTCTTTTTTTTTCGGGCACGGAGCTGGGAATTTTTTTTTTTACAAAGGCTACGGAAGTCTTTAGAATTCTAGCCACGTTAGTGTGGCTATCACTAACTACACTAATTGTAGATGTAGTTTTTTTTCTTTCACCCTATACTAACCAATTCTATCACTTTTTTCACTTTAAATATTTTTATAACTTAATGTTTGAATGGAACAACAAGACTAATTCAAGGAGATGTGTTCGGAAGAGCGATGTATATTATTTTAAATTCATCTATTTGAGGTTCGGGAGCAGGGTCAGGTTTTATGTGTTGCACCTTCTGCTCGGTTATAGACCACCTTAGAAACAATATGCAAGATGTTAATATGACAAGAGGGGGTCAGGGAATAACATTTTGTAGTTGGAATGTTAAGGGAATCAATGAACCAATTAAGAGAGGTAAAGTTTTGGCACATCTAAATTCAATCAAAACAGATATAATATTCCTTCAAGAAACACACCTTAAACCACCTTCAACTAGCATCGCAACCGGCCGACTAAAAAATTACTGATTTTTAAAACGGCAACCTATTTTTAGTCGAGGCCGGTTTTGAATTTTTTTAAATAATCGCCGGAACATAGAAGGAGCGGAAACCACTTTCGACCATTAGGGAGACTGACAAAAACCTCCGGGAACCTCCGGGAACCGCACGGAAACCTTGGGTGGGGCGCAAAGTCTCCAGAGGTTTCCGTCCAGGTTTCCTAAGTGGGACAGGGGCATAACTTATCAGGCCAGGCAGCATCTCTGGAGAAAAGGAACAGGTGATGTTTCGGGTCGAGACCCTTCTTCAGATTGAAAACAAAGATTGTTTGGTTACTGTTTTCCAGCCTGCTGTTGGGAGCATGTTTGTCTTAAACTGCCATTGTAAGTAATACGTCAGAGGTTCTCGTTTGAACAGAGGACAAAACAGCTTCACACATCCTCCTAATACATTGGAGGTTGTTTGACCAGGCACCTCAGGCAATAAACCATCAACAAAAATCAATCAAAAGACAATCTGGCAGCTTGACAGTGTTGAGTGGCAGGCTATGTGAAGAACCTGGGGCTTGCACTCCCCACACATATATATATATGGCCTGTGGACTTCGGAAGTCGCGGTCACCAGTTGGAAGCGGCCGATTCGGAAACTCCAAGCCGCCGAGAGTGTTGCGATTCGTTCCGACGTCGGAGTTTCGATCATCCCGGCGAGAGGGCCTGTACATCGGGCCGCCCGTAGCAGCGACTGTGGAGGGTTCTAGGCCACGACCACGGACGAACAAAGAGGAAGATAATTGAACTTTATTGCCTTCCTGCTGCTGATTCCGCTGTGGTGGATGTTTATGTTAAACTCTATTGTGTATTGTGTTCTTTTTATTCATATGGCTGTATGGTAACTCAAATTTCACTGTACCAATTGATGCATGCGACAATAAGTGTAAACTATATATGTATACAAGGACATACCATGCGATGCTATTCACAGTTATACCTTATGTAGTTAGATGAGGAAACAAGGCCAGATTTACAATTGCAAAGCTTGCCTCTTTTAAAGAGCAATTTGATGACTAAATATAAACATAGAACATAGAACAAACAGCACAGCAACAGGCCTTTCGGTCCACAATGTCCAGGCTGAACATGATGCCAAGTTAAACTAATCTCTTCTGCCCAACTGTAATCCCTGCACCTCCATGGGGGTTAACGGTGGACGCAGGTGATCATTTCCCAGCAATCCTAGCAAGTGCAACTGAACATCAGGGAAAATGGTCCTTTGGTTTAAATAACCAAGAGTAATAACTTGTATTATTGCAGCTTGTATTATCAAATTTAATCGCAGGGTTTGATTTAACATGTAGCGATTCCAACCTGACTCCATCATAATGTTACAGGAATCTAAGAGAGGGAATAAGTTGCACATGAATCACCGTTCATGAAATCCTTGGACTAGCTGCCTATACGTTTGAATTGTAATGGTGGCACTGTGACACCTGACATAGCGCTGCTCCCTCACAGAGACAGAGACCTGGATTGAATTCTCACCTCGGGTGCCGTCTGTGTGGATTTTGCAGGTCATTTTCTCTGTGACCGCGTGTATTTCTTCCGGGTGCTCCAGTTTCCTCCCACATTTCAAAGACCATATAACCATATAACCATATAACCATTACAGCACGGAAACAGGCCATCTCGGCCCTTCAGGTCCGTGCCGAACACTTTTTTTTATTTTTTATTTTATTTTCTTTATTTATTTGTTTATTTTTAAAATATATATATTTTTTATTTTTTAAAATTTTTTTTACTTCCCCTAGTCCCATCTACCTGCACTCAGACCATAACCCTCCATTCCTTTCCCGTCCATCTACCCATTCAATCTATTTTTAAAGGATAACATCGAACCTGCCTCCACCACTTCCACTGGAAGCTCATTCCACACAGCTACCACTCTCTGAGTAAAGATGTTCCCCCTAATGTTCCCCCTAAACTTCTGTCCCTTAATTCTCAAGTCATGTCCCCTTGTTTGAATCTTCCCTACTCTCAATGGGAAAAGCTTATCCACGTCCACTCTGTCTAACCCGCTCATAATTTTAAAGACCTCTATCAAGTCCCCTCTTAACCTTCTGCGCTCCAAAGAATAAAGACCTAACTTGTTGAACCTTTCTCTGTAACTTAGTTGCTGAAACCCAGGCAACATTATAGTAAATCTCCTCTGTACTCTCTCTATTTTGTTGACATCCTTCCTATAATTAGGCGACCAAAATTGTACTCCATACTCCAGAATTGGCCTCACCAAAATCGGAGGAGGCGCTGTCCTGAACGGCTGCCTGTCCTGCAGCTGTCCGTCTTTTTCCCTTCTTTTTTATTATTTTTGGTACGTTTAGTGTGTAGTCAGGGGGCCTAATCTTTCTATGTGTGGGGGGTGGTGGGGGGGAAGGGGGAAACTGCTTTTCGAGTCCCTACCTGGTCGGAGGGGTTGCCTTCCTCCGAGCAGCGCCTTCGACCTGTCCTTGCGGCCTACCAGCGGGTCCTGGAGCAGCGTTTCCCTGGGGGACTTGGCCAGAACACCGGCTTTGGCGGCGGCGCAGAATATCGGCTTTGGCGGCGGTGCAGCGCTGGAGCGCTGTCGTGGAGCGGGCGATGCCTTTCCTGGGTCGCCGCGCTGGGACTCCAGTATGCTGGGACCGCCGATGGGAACATCGTGGAGCCGCGGTTCTGTGGAGCGGCCCAGCTGTGATGCTGAACGGTACATCCCGGAGCCTGGGCGAGAATATCGGGCGCCGTGGCGGGACTGTGGAGGCCTCAGTGGGCCCGACTCTGGGTGGACAAGAGGATGGGGACTGGACTTTGTGCCTTCCCCCACAGTGGGGACCACTGTGGGGGGATGTTTTTGTGTTGAACTTATTTTTTAACACTATGTTGTATTTTTATTAGTGTGCTGCAAGGACATCTTAATTTCCCCTGAATAAGGGGATTAATAAAGTCTTATCTTATCTTATCTTATCTTACCAATGCTTTGTACAATTTTAACATTACATCCCAACTTCTATATTCAATGCTCTGATTTATAAAGACCAGCACACCAAAATCTTTCTTTACCACCCTATCTACATGAGATTCCACCTTCAGGGAACTATGCACAGTTATTCCTAGATCCCTCTGTTCAACTGCATTCCTCAATTCGCTACCATTTACCATGTACGTCCTATTTTGATTTGTCCTGCCGAGATGTAGCACCTCACACTTATCAGCATTAAACTCCATCTGCCATCTTTCAGCCCACTCTTCCAAATGGCCTAAATCTCTCTGTAGACTTTGAAAATCTTTGAAAAGACGTGTGGGTTTATGGTTCAATTGGCCTCCGCACAAAATAAATGCCCAAGTATGTAGCGAGCGGATGCAAAAGTGGGATAACAAAGTACAATGTGATTAGGTCAGCGTGGACATGATGGGCCGGAGAGCCTGTTTCCATGCCGTATCTTTCAATCAAAATGTACTCATGGGTCTTTGGCAAATAAGCTCTGGAGGCAAATGAATAGCAAAGCAATGAAATAAAGATATTTCAGAGTAGTGATCCCACCTCAGCATTTGAACACCCCTGGACATTGCACTACCATGGTCTCATTTCTAATTGTGTCTTTGCAGTAATGTCTTATTTTTCCGGGTATTTATCTTGTGTAAATAATGCTAATTTATGCATAATTTTTTGTTCTTTCCACAGTCTTGCATAATTCATGCATAATTTATGTATAATTTAATGTTCTGTGTTGCATGAGGCTGCTGCAAGATTTTCGTTGTACCTATACCATACTTCTACGTGTGACAATAAACTCGATTTGACGATAATGTATTTTTCCCATGTCTCAGACGCTAAACATGTTATTTTCGAGTCCAATGCATCGAAGACCTGACTGTTACTTGCAAGGAATTGCAAGGGGTTCACAATGCAGTTATTAAAAGGAAAAGAAGGGAAGACAAATAAATAGGACATACAACAGTGCAGCACATGAACTGGCCTTTCAGCAGACAATGTCTGAGCTGAACATAATGCCAAGACTCACTCTTATTTGCCTGTATATAATCCATATTCCTCCATTGCTTTCATATCCATGTGCCTATCCAAAATTATTTTAATGCCACTATCATATTTACCTTAATGCCATTATTGTATCATGCCCGATAGCTTGTTCAAGGCACTCGCCACCTTCTGTGCAAAAAATCTTGCTCCGCACATATCCTTTAAACTTTGCTCATCTCACCTTAAATCTATGCCATCTTGTATTTGATATTTCCATCCTGGGAAATAGGTTCTAATTGTCTACCCTATCTGGATCTCATAATTTTATACACTTCTATCAGTTCTTCCCTCAACCTTTAAAATTCCAGAAAAACCAGTCCAAATATGTCCAACCTCTCCCAACTCAGGTTACAGATTCGTGGACAACAACACCGTAGTGGACAGGGTATCAAATAAGGATGAGACAGTGTACAGGAAGGAGATTGAGAACCTCGTAACCTGGTGTCAAGACGAAACCTGTCTCTCAATGTCAGCAAGACAAAGGAGATAGTGATCAACTTCAGGAAGCAAAGCAGTACACATAACTTGGTATACATTAATGGTGCCAAAGTAGAGATGGTTGAAAGCTTCATGTTCCTAGGAGTAGTAGATTGGTTATTGCATGTGAACCAATCATAGTAGATACTGGTCAGTCTTGGAAGCGGTAACGATGAACTAACAACTAACGAGCTGGTGTACCGTTATAATATGGGTACTGATTAAAGATGATCTTGAACTCCACATTGTACAGTTTGCTTATTTACATGGTGTTAGTATGAATCATACAGTAAGGTGGGGTTAGTGATGCTATTCTAATATGATTGGTTCACTTGCAATAACCAATCTACAGTCAAACCTCCCCTTTCTTTCAAAAACCCTGGAGCGCATCGTCGCGTCACAACTTCATTCCCACCTCCTCGCGTATAACCTATTCGAACCCCTCCAATCTGGCTTTCGCCCCCTCCATAGCACAGAAACTTCTCTCCTCAAAGTCCTCAATGACCTCCTTACCTCTGCTGACTCTGGCTCCCTCAATATCCTCATCCTCCTCGACCTGAGTGCAGCCTTCGATACCGTCAACCACAACATCCTGCTCACCAGACTTAGGGACCTTGGCATTGAAGGTTCTGCACTCAGCTGGTTCCGTTCTTACCTTTCCAACCGATCCCACTTCATCTCTCTCCATAACCACACCTCTGCCACAGTCACTGTCACTCAAGGCATTCCCCAAGGCTCCGTTCTTGGTCCCCTCCTCTTCATCATCTACATCCTCCCCCTTGGTCATATACTCCGTCACTTCAACCTGGACTTCCACTGCTATGCTGATGACACCCAGATCTATCTCAGCACCAAGTCCCCCCACCACCCCCCTCTCTCCCATATCAACTCCTGCCTATCAGCCATCAAATCTTGGATGCAACTCAACTTCCTTAAATTAAACAGTAGCAAAACAGAATTTCTCCTCATTGGCTCCAAATCAACACTCACAAAAATTAACGACCCCACTCTCACTATCGACGGCACCACTGTCTCCCCATCTCCTCAGGCACGCAACCTTGGCGTGATCCTTGACTCAACCCTCTCCCTTGAGCCTCACATCCGCCATGTTGTCAAAACATCATTTTTTCACCTCCGCAACATTGCAAAAATCAGATCGTCTCTCACACCCCCCGCTGCTGAAAGACTCATCCATGCCTTCATCTCCTCCCGACTGGACTACTGTAACTCTCTTCTTTTCGGAATCAATTCCAGCAACATCAAACGACTCCAACTGGTCCAAAATGCAGCCGCTCGACTCATTACCCACACCAAATCCTGGCACCACATCACCCCAGTTCTCAAAGAACTTCACTGGCTTCCCATTTCCCACCGGATCACCTACAAAATCCTGGTCCTCACCTACAAAGCCCTCAACAACCTGGCCCCCCCTTATCTCATTGACCTCCTCTCCCCCTACCAACCCTCACGGTCCCTCAGATCCTCATCAGCTGGTCTCCTCTCCACTCCGAAATCAAACCTCTGCACATTTGGAGGCAGAGCCTTCTCCAGGGCAGCTCCCAGGCTCTGGAATTCCCTCCCACAACTGGTCCAAAATTCTGAGTCCCTCACCATCTTCCAGTCCCGCCTCAAGACCCATCTCTTCACCTCTGCATACCCTTAGTCCCATGTTCCCCTCCCCTCTGTCTTACTGCTCTATTTTGTTTTGTTTATGCTTCACTCTCAATTGTAAAGCGACTTTGAGTCCTGAAAAGCGCTATATAAATAAAATCAATTATTATTATTATTATTATATCGAAGCAAGGGCTAAGAAAGCACATCAACACTTCTGAAGGCTTAGGAAGTTCAACATGTCACCAACAACTCCCACCACCTTCTACAGATGCGCCGTAGAAAGCATCTAATTGGGATGCATCACAGCATGGTTTGCAAACAGCTCCATCAAAGACCGCAAGACATTGCAGAGAGTCGTGGACGCAGCTCACACCATCACATAAACCAACTTACCTTCCATTGACTCCACCTACACTTCACGTTGCCTCGGCACAAGGCCATCAGCATAATCAAGGATGGGTCCCACTCTGGACCACTCCATCCCCCTTCTCCCATCAGGCAAGACGTACAGAAGTGCAAAAACACATACCACCAGATTCAGGAACAGAGAAAGGGTGGTACAGTGGTACAGAACTGTACCTGCACAACTTTGCCTCCTTACAGCGCCAGAGACCTGGGTTCAATCATGACTATGGGTACTGTCTGTTCGGAGTTAGTAGATTCTCCCTGTGACCGCGTGGCTTTTCTCCGGGTGCTCCAGTCCCCTCCCACACTCCAAAGACGTGAAGGTTTGTAGGTTAATTGGCATTGGTAAAATTGTAAATTGTCCCTAGTGTGTGTAGGATAGTGTTAGTGTATGAGGTAATCACCGGTTGGCGTGGTCTCGGTGGACCAAAGGGCCAGTTTCCAGGCTGTATCTCTAAAGTCTAAAGTCTAAAAGTAAAGATTATTTCCAACTGTTATCAGGCAACTGAACATTTTCCTCATTGGAGAACCTCGGACTATCTTCCATCGGACCTCACTGAACCTTACCTTGCACTAAACATTATTCCCTTTATCCTGTATCTGTATCCTGCGGACGGCTCGATTGTAATCAATCATGTATTGTTTTCCCGCTGAACGGATAGCACGCAACAAAAAGCTTGTCATTGTACTTCAGTGCACAAGGCAAAATTGTATAATGTAAAGGCTTTCTTTCCTTTTATTCATTCCGCTTCTTCTTCTTTTCTATTTTCTTGAAAGGAAAGATTGGCAGGCTTATAGAGACGGCGGTGTAGTAGGACTTAACTGATGTACTCATGCATGGGGGGTTGGTGCAAACATTACAACACCTCCAAGTTTGCTAAAGGCATTCTGATTCCATGGTTCTTAAAAATACTTTCCTGCTGCAAGATTTCAGTTCAAATCCAGCACAGCAATGTTAATTTGGGGAAATCAAAATTATCTGAACACAATTGTATTGTTTTATACCTCTTAGAAACCTGGATTTCCTAATAGATCTTCTGCCAAAGAGGGAAATATGGAGAGTCATCTGTGTTCATTCTCCAGTTCACATTCGGTACAGTACATTGTTCAAAGCTTGTATGAATCACTTCCGACAGCTGTGTGGCTCTGTTTTAAATATGGCTAGTGGGTAAAAAGAAATACAATCATAAAATTGAAATAAATGAACCAAATGTAATAATTTATCGTGAGTAACTGCCAGATGCCATAGTATACCAGAAGATTTACATCTATTCCCAAAGATTGCTTAGATGTAGGTTTGATCAACAGCCCCCTGTGGAGAAATTCACCTCAGATTAATTTCTTGGGGAGACATCAGCTCCTCCAAGTGACTCCCTATATAAAAGACAGAGCCAGGCAGAAAAGCATTGCTGGTAGCCCACTACTTCCTGCATTGGTGATGTCAAGTGTAGCTGAGAAAGTCCTTGTCTGGTGTTATATCAGGCAGAGGGGCATAAGGAAAATGTGTATCAGTTGAAAGCGATTTTGCAACGCCTGTACCTGTTATTTCACACATAATAGGGGTTAAAATGAGGGCCAGGCCATTGTGCACCCTGTGCTAGTACGCATGGTTTTGCAAAGCAGCTTTTGCCTTTCAATGTTACTGCCTGATGAGCTTATTGTTCCATTAGTGAAAGCCGGCTCTGTCAAATCATTGGTGGTCTCAAAACCATTTCAAAAGGTGCAAAAATAGCTTGTTCATTTTGGCTGAGATAGATGCTCAAAGCACAGTTGACTTCTCAAGGACAGGCACAAGATTGTGTGCAATAGAGATATGTGCAATGTTTCCTCACAGAAGTTTTCCAATTATATTTTGATCCGGGCAATTATTCTATAAGTGCATCTGGGCTGAAAACATTTGAGAATAAATAGCAGAACATGGGAGGGTGGACAGTCACTAAGGAATATGGATGTTTCACCGAGAGTCTTGTTGGACAGATGGAGAGCAAGAGAAATGTCATAAAGAACCGAATCTGTGCATAAAAGATATTAGAAATAGACAACCACCTGAATCCGCTAATTGAAATTTTATCTGAATTTAATTAATCCTCCCATTGAAAACCACTCATATCTTGAAACTTTCTCAAGCTAGAATAGGTGTAGTGGTTTCTGCGATAACGGTGGTGCAATGGAAAGGATGAGCTTGGATTCAGGATGCTTCTTGTTCCTTTTTTACATGGACTATAGGTTCAGTCTAAGGTTTTAATTTCATTGCGCAATTCCATGCATCAGTAGAATTAACTTGATATTAAAAGAGAAAAATCTGAAATTTACCAGAGGAGGGATGAAGTAGTAGTTATGGCTTGCTGACAATTGACATTTTACTTCGGAGTCACGTGAGTGACTACGTGAAGAACCTGCCAGCCCGCATGCGTGTCATATAGTCTAACGCATGGCGCAGCAACCGGCTGGTAGGCGCGCTGATCCTACAGCGGTAAGTTTAAAAGGACTCTCCAGGTAAGTTTCACTTATTCTGAGGTCGTTTGTTCTGCAAATTCATTTGCAGGACGTTGGATTTCCAGTCAATGGATAAATTAAGGGCTAAGTCCAAACGGACCGCGGCAAAACAGGCTGCGGAGGACCGCGGGAATGCGGGCAGCCAGGGGCGGTCGAATTCTCCACCTGAGTCACTGACACAGTCAGTGTCCTCCGACTTGGTACCTTTACAATCGGCGGTGGTTCCCCAGAAAGGGGGTAAAGCCAAATGTAAAACAGACCGGCCTGTGGACTCGGATGAGTCAGGCTGGGAAGACTCAACTCCTTCGGCAGATAGCGCCCTAGGGCGTTTAGCTCGAATGGAGCATTTACTGCAGAAATTGCTCCAGCATGACATGCTCCAGCAGTCGGAGCAGGGTCAGAGTGGGTCTCCGCGGGAGCCCACGGCAGCGCCTGGTACAGGGCTGCACAGTGTCTCCCGCTCCACGGAGGGGAGTGAACGGAGCCAGTACTGGGCTGACTCCGAATTCAGGGGAATGGCGGAAGAAGCTTCAAGTGTGTTTGGGGTGCACGAAGCTTGGAATCTACCCACTATGGTCCCCTCACAAACAGGGGAACCGTTGCAGGAACAGCTGGCTGCGAGTATCAATTATCTTACCTCCCACCAGCTGCAAGAGCAGGCGATGACTGAAACAGCCGCCAAATACATGGCACCTGCAAATTGATCATCACTGAATGTTCCAGCCATGAATAATTCAATTTGGGGATACATTGGAGGGGGCATCAGGGCCCAAGAAATTAAGTTCCAGAAAATTCTCAAGTTAGTGGCTTCGGGCATAACGGCGTTTGCCAGGTCTGTTGATGGAGGACCTTTATCGGATGAGCAGCAAGATGCGCTAGCACTGATGTGCAATGCCCATTTTGAAATTAACTGTTTTAGAAAAAGTGCCATCCGACCTGCCCTAAACCCCAACTTTGCGGGGTTGTGTAAAGCAAGCAACATCCAGCCGCCAAATTTGTTATTTGGGGAGAACCTACCGAAACAGGTCAAAGACCTTGATGAAGAGGCAAAAGCTGTCGGCCTGATGAAGCCGCCGTCAACCAGCAAGACCCCTCAATTTTGGCGGCAGCACCCCTATGCATCCACCAGCAGGAAACGGTATCCTGAGGCTGGTGAAAGCTCGAAGGCTGCATATCATGGACAAAGGTCTTTTTTAGGCTGAGGCCCAGAACGGCCTTCTTGGAAGATGCTCCATTCCCACATTCCAGCACCTCTACCCCCCAGGACTTGGGGGCGGAAGAAATAAATACAAACCCACTAGTAACCGTGGAGGTAGGTGGGTCTGGTTCCTTCCAGAACGTGGGGTGTGTAGATTATTTTCACGTTGGTGGAAGGTTACACTTGTTTTGGAATGCGTGGAGTTCTATAACGTCTGACCCGTTTGTACTGCACAGTGTACAGGGGGTATAAAATTGAGTTCCTTCATAATTTGTTACCACCCACTCAGCATGCACCGAACTGAACATATAGGCTTTCACAGCAGGAAGGTTTGGTGGTGCATGCAGAAATATTGAAGTTGCATTCAAAAGGGGTAGTTGTGAGGTCACGGCATGACTCTCACGAATTTATTTCTAATATCTTTACAAGAAGAAAGAAAGATGGTGGATGCCGCATCATCCTGGATCTGTCTGAGCTTAATGCTTTTGTGCAGTATAAACATTTAAAAATGGAAACTTTTGTTACTGCCAAACATTTGATTTTCAAAGGATGCTTTATGGCATGCATCGACCTCAAAGATGCATACTATTCGGTACCCATTCATAAGGATCACCGGAGGTATTTGAAGTTTAACTGGATGGGGCAACTGTGGCAGTTCAAAGCATTGCCTAACGCGCCTGTCCCACGGGCATGCGGCTCCATGCGGCAAGCGCGATCTAACGTGGTCGCTTGAGCCATATGGCCTTGCGGGGCCGGTCCCACTTCGATCGCCGGAGCCATTTGGAGTTGTGCGGAGCTGGTCCCGACATTGCGCGGGGCTCCGAAAAACTGGCCGTTCAAACATTCCGCGTGCCAACAGCCTGCCGGCCCGCAGCCGCCTCGTCGCCGTGTGCACCGCCTCGACACCGTTCGCACCGCCTCAACGGCGTATGCACCGCCTCGATGGCCGTGCACAGCGTCTCGACACCATATGCAGTGTCTTGACGCCATACATCAGTCGCAAACTTCCCGCGTCACTCACTTGACCTCCGCGCGGCCCCCGCTTCCGGTTAGGTCGTGCTTGCTGCATGCAGCCGCATGCTGGTGGGACCGGCCCTGTACGGGGATCACTCGACCTCTGCACGGCCCCCGTGCGGCCCCCGCTTCCGGTTAGGTCGCGCTTGCCGCATGGAGTCGCATGCCCGTGGGACAGGCCCTTTATGGGTTAACATCAGCCCCCAGATTGTTTACCAAAATATTAAAACCGGCACTTGCGCTTCTTTGAGCTCAAAAATATATTGTCATGGCATACCTAGATGATATTTTAATCATTGGGAAAACTCTGGAAATAGCTAAATTAGCTGTTTCAGCCACTAAACTCTTGTTTGAGAAATGGGGGTTTCTCACCCATCCAGATAAATCTAAGTTGACACCATGCACGGTGATTGATTATTTAGGGTTTACTATTAACTCTCTTCACATGTCTGTGACTGTGCCCTGGGGCAAGAGATTGGAAATAGCAGAGGCCTGTTACAACCTTGTGGTTGTTGAGCAGCTATCTATTCGACAAGTAATTGGCAAGTTAGTGGCGGCATTTCCAGC
>CM075977.1:261804065-261834045 GCA_038087875.1 Malacoraja senta | reverse complement strand
TGCCCTGGGGCAAGAGATTGGAAATAGCAGAGGCCTGTTACAACCTTGTGGTTGTTGAGCAGCTATCTATTCGACAAGTAATTGGCAAGTTAGTGGCGGCATTTCCAGCCGCTCAATTTGGACCCTTGCATTATCAAAATTTACAACGTGCAAGGGTACAAGCACTCACAAATCATGCTGGTCATTTTGACTGACCTATGCGGTTACCAGCCAATGCTATTTCTGAATTGCAATGGTGGATACTCAACATTTGGCATTGTTCCAATACCATTGTAATCAGCAGTCCTTCGGTTATTTTACAAACCGATGCTAGCACCCAAGGTTGGGGTGCTACTAATACCATCTCTAGTTGCGGTGGCAGATGGGATGTGCATGAATCATCATTGTTCAAGTCACATGGTATTAACTATTTAGAAACGTTGGGTGCATTTTATGGGCTAAAGGCTTACTGTACAGAAATGCATCATTTACACGTTCAACTTCAGGTTGACAACACCACTGCGGTGGCATATATTAATCACATGGGTGGAATTAAGTCGGTATCCTGTGATTATTTGGCTAACCTTATTTTACACTGGTGCATTAAAAGAAACATTTGGGTGTCAGCTACTTACATTCCAGGTAAGCTTAATATAGTGGCGGACACCAGGTCACGAAAATTTAATGACAACATCGAGTGGATGTTGGACCGCAAAGTTTTCGCCGACATTATTTCTCGGTATGCAACGCTGGATATCGATCTATTCGCATCCAGGCTTAATCACCAACTGCCAACGTATGTTGCATGGGAACCAGACGCTGGGGCAGTGGCGATGGATGCGTTCCCGCTACACTGGGGAGGATTGTCTTTCTATGCATTTCCTCCCTTCTGCCTCATCAGTCGGGTTTTGCAAAAGATCCAACAGGACACTGCATCTGGTATCTTGACCCGATTGGCCTATTCAGCCATGGTTCCCTTTGGTTCTTGGTATGATATCAGAACCCTGTATGACCATTTCCAAGCGCTATGATTTGCTGGTTCATCCTGTAACAGGGGAAAGTCGCCCATGCCATGACCGGATAAATTAATTAATTTGCAGAGTCTGAAGAGACCTTTTCTTGGGCTTGGACTGATGGACCGAACCTTGAACATGATCACAGCATCTTGGAGGGATACCACCAAAAAACAGTATATCTCCTATATTAGGAAATGGGAAAAGTTCTTCTCACGGTCTAATATCATGCATAACACAGCATGTGTGACAGATGTGTTAGAGTTTTTGTCCAGTCTTTATTTTGATGAAGGACTGGGTTATAGTGCCAGCAATTGTGCCAGAAGTGCACTATCTTCATATTTATGGCTCGGGTCGGGACACCTCGCTGTCGGGTCTCACCCACTGGCGTCAAAACTCATGAAGGGTATTTTTAATACCAATCCTCCCGAGCATCGGTACTAGGAGATTTGGGATGTAAGCATTGTACTGACGCTGCTTCGGGGGTGGGCTCCAGCAACATCCCTGTCACTGGTCAAGCTAACTTATAAAGTAGTCATGCTTATGGCGCTAGTTTCGGCGCAACGGGTCCAGTCGCTAC
This sequence comes from Malacoraja senta, assembly GCA_038087875.1. Classification (NCBI taxonomy): domain Eukaryota; kingdom Metazoa; phylum Chordata; class Chondrichthyes; order Rajiformes; family Rajidae; genus Malacoraja; species Malacoraja senta. The sequence goes on along the minus strand of CM075977.1, from coordinate 261,832,473 downwards.
ATAAATTGCGACTGGACACAATGATATAATCTGCTAATAAAATAACTTTCTACGTATATGAATGAATCAAGCAGAGCAGACCAGGGGCGTCAGGTCTCAGATTGGAATTCGTAGCATATCCCATAGACCTTTGTTTATGTGTAGTCACTCATTTGCTACAATATATCAAGGTCACAAAACACCTCAGGGGCACTGAATGGCATTACTTATCAGTCATAAAAAACCTCCCAGAAGGGTGTCAGTGCAAACCATCTCAAGGTGGCTAAGACAGGTGTTGGCTTGGGCAGGTGTGGACACTGATGTTTTTAAATCTCATTCCACCAGGGCTGCATCGACATTGGCAGCGAAAGGGTTGGAAGTTCCTACGGACCACATCCTTGCGGCGGCAGAATGGTCTAGTGAAAGAACTTTTCAGATATTCTATGACAAACCCATTACCAGGCCAGGGGTGTTTGCGAATTCTATTTTAAATTCTGTCTTATAATTTACCCCAAGTGTTAGGGGTCATTGTTATTTCTTTTATTCATAAAAGCATCAGCATGCTTTTAAAACTATGTCATGTCTGAATGCATTGTATTTTTTACTCCTCCTTGGTCAATTAACACAGTGTGTGACGCGTGGACTGGTTTCTATGGCATGAAATCACAGAGCTTTGAAATCTTCACGTAGTCACTCACGTGACTCCGAAGTAAAATAGTAAGATTAAACGAGAACTTTCCAGTTTGAAGTTTGATCTTTATTTTATGAGGAGTTACGTTGAGGGATTATGTGCCCTCTGCTCCCAACCCTCTATCATAAAGGTCAGCTGGTATTCTAGTCTTCTCTAATCTTACTATGTTTAGTACAACAACTGTTATCTGTGATTTCACACCGCTGCTTTGAAGATTGATGCGCATGCGGGCTGGCGGGTTCATCACGTAATCCCTCAACGTAACTCCTCATAAAATAAAGATCAAACTTCAAACTGGTAAATTCTCATTTAATCTTACTATTATTTGGGGAAGCATACAGCCACAGGAGCCAAACTTACTAATCTATGGTTTACAAGATATTGGGCTGCATCGATTTATTTTTAAAAACTATATTTTCTGTATGTTGGTGTCTGTAGTTCCTTTCAGACAACATACTCAGCCTGAACAATGGGTAATATTAGGTTTAAGAAGAATTTCTCACAATAGCCATTGATGCTCCTCTGAGGATTCAAGCTACAATGATCAGGCTAGGATACAGCAAAAGTTCAAACATTCCACATAAATAGATAATTAGACTCATCGAGTCATAAAGCATGGAAACGGGCCTTTGGTCCAATCTGTCCATCTTGCCCATGCTCTATAACACTTTCCAGGCCCCTCCTGTTTACTGCTAAGTTCTGTCCTGTTTTGACTTCCCAAAACACAAAACGTTACACATACATATCTAAAGTAAATTTAATCAGCCATTTCACAGTCCACTTGCCCAGATGATCAAGATCCTGCTGTAACTCTTGACAATCATCTTCACTTTCTAAGGTACCACCAGTCATAGACTGATAGAGCACTTCATCCCAACTTGTTTGTGCCCAAAAGATGCTCCACCCAAGCTAGTCCCACCTGCTGGTATTTGGCCCAAATCTCCCTAAACCTTGCCTATCCTTGTACCTGTCAAGTATCTGTTAAATGTTGTTATAGTACCTTCCTCAGCTACATCCTGTGGCAGCGTGAAAAAGTTGCCACTCAGAATCCTACTAAATCTTTCCCCTTTAACTTTAAACCTATGTCCCAAGGTTCTTGATTCACCTATCCCAAATAATCCTCTCCAATAGCTTCCCTGCCACTAACATGTGTGTGTGTGTGTGTGTGTGTGTGTGTGTGTGTGTGTGTGTGTGTGTGTGTGTGTGTGTGTGTGTGTGTGTGTGTGTGTGTGTGTGTGTGTGTGTGTGTGTGTGTGTGTATCTGTGTGTGTGTGTATCTGTGTGTGTGTGTATCTGTGTGTGTGGGTATCTGTGTGTGTGTGCGTGTGTTTGTATCTGTGTGTGCGTGTGTGTGTGTGTGTGTATCTATGTGTATGTGTGTGTGTATGTGTATGTGTGTATATCTGTGTGTGTGTGCATCTGTGTGTGTGTGTGTGTGTGTGTTTGTATCTGTGTGTGTGTGTGTGTGTGTGTGTTTGTATCTGTGTGTGTGTGTGTATCTGTGTGTGTGTGTGTGTGTGTTTGTATCTGTGTGTACGTGTGTGTGTATCTATGTGTGTGTGTATGTGTGTGTGTGTATATCTGTGAGTGTGTGTGTGTGTGTGTGTGTGTGTGTGTGTTTGTATCTGTGTGTTTGTGTATCTGTGTGTGTGTGTGTGTGTGTGTTTGTATCTGTGTGTGCGTGTGTGTGTGTGTGTATCTATGTGTGTGTGTATGTGTGTGCGTGTGTATGTGTATCTGTGTGTGTGTGTGTGTGTGTGTGTGTGTATCTGTGTGTGTGTGTGTGTGTGTGTGCGTGTGTGTGTGTGTTTGTATCTGTGTGTTTGTGTATCTGTGTGGGTGTGTGTGTGTGTGTGTGTGTGTGTGTGTGTGTGTGTGTGTGTGTGTGTGTGTGTGTGTGTGTGTGTGTGTGCATGTGTGTGTGTGTGTGTGTGTGTGTGGGTGTGTACGTATCTGTGTGTGTCTGTTGTGTCTTCTCCGTGGATTGTCATCTTGTGGTGGTGGAGCAGCTGTGTGATCCTGAGATCCTGACAGCAATGCCGTCTGGATCTATGCTCCTGGTAGGGCTACCCATGGCGGGAAGGTCAAGGGGGCGGTCTCTGACAAAGAGCAATCCAACCAAGACCTCAACGGTGGAACAGGCGGAGGATGATGGCACACTTTAGTGGAGCGTCACAACGGCTGGGAAGGCGAATGAAGGCTGCAGCAGAAAAGGGTTCCCGGTCGTCTTGGACTCCATTCCACTGGATCCTGACCCAGATCTGTCGAGGACCGTGTGGTGGCTGTCTGTGCACCAGTCTCCCCACGTTAAACAAAGTCACACACAGGCATCCTCCATATAGGGAATCCACCCTAACACCCTGGAAAGGCAGAAGAGCCCTTCGGCAGCTGCACCCACGACTGAGCAATCCTCTTCAGGATCCACTCTGCTTACCCCACTTGGGTGAAGGGCTAGAAAAGGTGCCCTAAAAACAGCCTGCCTCAAACTTACCGACTGGATTACCGCATCCAGAGGTATCACCACACGCGGTCAGAAACAGAGAAATATGAATATGAACTTTGGAGCATGGAATGTGCGCACATTGATGGATAGTGCAACCCGTAACAGACCAGAGAGTAGAACCGCGATCATCGCTAGCGAACTGAGAAGATTCCGGATTGACATTGCCGCCCTTTCTGAAACCCGGCAGGCAGAGGAAGAACAACTGAAGGAGGAGAATGTGAAAACTACAGGGGCATCTCGCTCCTGTCAACAACAGGCAAAGTCCTAGCTCGTGTCCTCGCAACCGACTTCTACCACTGTCTGCGGAGGTACTCCCAGAATCACAGTGTGGCTTCCGCCCATCCAGTGGTACAGCAGACATGATATTCACAGCACGGCAACTCCAGGATAAATGTCGTGAACAAAGGCAGCCTTTGTACATGGCCTTCATAGACCTGACAAAGGCTTTTGACTCGGTAGACCACCAGGCTCTTTGGAGCATACTATCAAGGTACAGTTGTCACGACAAGTACATCAGAATATCGAGGCTTCTACATGATGGCATGTCGGTCACAGTGCTCAGCAACTGCGGCTCTGAGTCCGAGCCCTTCACTGTGGAAACGGGGGTCAAACAGGGATGCATCATCGCACCCACCCTGTTTGTCGTCTACATTGCTGCCATACTTCACCTCATTGGTGAAGAGCTGCCACAGGGGATCCCAATCCTCTACAGAACTGACGATGGGCTCTTCAACCTTAATAGGTTGAAGCCCAAGAGCAAAGTCAGTAACACCGCCATCATGGAGCTTTAGTACGTGGACGACTGCACCATTGCAGCACACTCTGCAGAAGACCTCCAGGGCATCCTGAATGCCTTTGCCAAGGCATACAGAACCATGGGCCTAGCCTTAAATATCAAGAAGACCCAGGTCCGACATCAACCTCCCACCCAGCCAGCCATCTACCCAGCCCACTATAAAAGTGGACGACACCACTCTTGAAAACGTTGACCACTTCCCCTACCTTGGCAGCATTCTTTCCTCAAAAGCTGACATCGACTCTGAGGTCAACCATCGCCTGAGTTGTGCCAGCGGAGCCTACGCCAGACTCAGGAAAAGAGTCTTTGAAGACCGAGACCTAAAGACTCAAACAAAACTGCTGGTCTCCAGAGCCGTTGTCCTCCCCACCCTGTTGTATGGAGCCGAGTCATGGACCACCTACAGCAGGCACCTGAGAGCCCTGGAACAATACCATCAAAGATCCTTACGAAAGATTCTGAGGATCAGCTGGGAGGACCAACGCACCAACATCAGCGTTTTGGAGGAAGCCAACATGACCAGCATCACCACCACAATAATGCAGCACCAACTTCGATGGACTGACCATGTCATCCGCATGTCCAACACACGTCTCCCTAAACAAATCCTGTACTCTCAATCGGAGGAAGGTCGGCGGCCCCCGACGGGCCAAAGCAACGCTTCAAGGACAACATCAAGAACTGTCTGAAGAAATTCCACATCACATCGAGCAACTGGGAGCACATTGCACTGGACAGGCACTCCTGGAGGAAATCCGTGCAGGAAGGAGCTGCACGTCACGGAAATGGAACTACGCCGTGTCGCAGAGACAAAGCGACAGCACCGTAAGGAGAGAGAGAGAAGGGGGCTTGACAACTACCAACCACCGCCAGTCTCCACTGCCCACGTTGCACCAAGGTGTGTGGATCGCGGATCGGCCTCTACAGACATCTGCAGACCCACAAGTAGACGACCCTACGGAGGGGAGAGGGCAGTCACACTCGTTTCGAGTGACCGCCGATGATGATGGTGTCTGTGTGTGTGTAAATAAAAAACACAATGTGTTGGGAATACTCAGCAGGTTAGGCAGCATTTCTCCTTTCCACTCCTTTCCTGAGAGCTTTAAGCATTTTCTGATTTCATTTCTGATTTCCAGCATCTATATCATTTTTGATTTTCATTTTAAATAATTTAGTTTGTATGGCAGTCAGACATTTGGTTAGTAAGAGCTTTGAGTGTCATAATGATATTACAGCTCACTCCTGGGTCACTGTAACCTCAAAGAACTGTCTCTTCCTTTTGATCTCAATTGTGATTTAAAAAAAACATATGGCTGAATACTTCCAGTCTATCTCTGAACACGTCTATTCCTTTTGTTTGTAGTGTAGTACTGACTACTACATGGAATATCTGCATGGTGATTCGCAGTCAAATGCAGACTGTACCAATTTTTCCTCACTTCAGTATACGGCAGGGATATCAAGTCAAAAGGGCTTGAGATTTGAAGACAACATTTGAAGATGGCATTAGAACATTTTTTTGTGTGTGTAGTGTCTATTTTAGTCTGTGTCCAAGATGGCGGTCGGAAGGGAGAGTGGACGCTGGCGCGGTTTAGCTGCCGCTGCTCTCTCTTCACATTGTGTTTCTGATTTTTTTGTCTTTGGATCGAATTCTGTCTTTAATTTGTGTATTGGTGATGTCTTTATAATTTATTTTACTCCGATTATATGTTTCTTACTTGTTAAATTCTGTAAGGTGTCTTTGAGACTCTTGAAAGGTGCCCATAAATAAAATGTATTATTATTATTCTTATATTGAACCAAATTGTTAGAATTTTTCACAATGATTTAATCTACCAGAATTGAGGTTCAGTTAATACAATTAAAATCAGAAAATCTAATTAGCATGTCCTGCCTCCCATGTTAACACATTTCACTACATTGTGTCCCACTGGACTCACATTCTTTTCTCCCCTTATCCCTCTCCTTCCACCTATATTCTTCACAATTGGCACCTCTTCTATCCTTATCTCATACCTTTTGCCTTTTCATTGCTGACCTTTGTCCAACCATCTGCTTAAAGATGTTCTTCTGCAGTTGTATAGGGCTCTGGTAAGACCACATCTGGAGAATTGTGTACAGTTTTGGTCTCCTAATTTGAGGAAGGACATCCTTGTGATTGAGGCAGTGCAGCGTAGGTTCACGAGATTGATCCCTGGGATGGCGGGGCTGTCATATGAGGAAAGATTGAAAAGACTAGGCTTGTATTCACTGGAGTTTAGAAGGATGAGGGGTATCTTATAGAAACATATAAAATTATAAAGGACTGGACAAGCTAGATGCAGGAAACATGTTCCCAATGTTGGGCGAGTCCAGAACCAGGGGCCACAGTCTTAGAATAAAGGGGAGGTCATTTAAGACTGAGGTGAGAAAAAAAAATTCACCCAGAAAGTTGTGAATTTGTGGAATTCCCTGCCACAGAGGGCAGTGGAGGCCAAATCACTGGATGGATTTAAGAGTTAGATAGAGCTCTAGGGGCTAGTGGAGTCAAGGAATATGGGAAGAAGGCAGGCAAGGGTTATTGATAGGGGTCGATCAGCCATGATCACAATGAATGGTGGTGCTGGCTCGAAGGGCCGAATGGCCTCCTCCTGCACCTATTTTCTATGTTTCTATGTTTCTATGACAACTGATCCTGACTAAACAGAGTTTGTGCATTCTCTTTATGAACATGTTGAATTTTTCCAGATGCTTTGGTTTCCTCCCATAACCCCAAAAATGTGTAACTTGGTAAGTCAATTGTAACTTGTCTCAAGTTGTGTACATCTGAAATAGAAAATTTGAGAAAAATGCGGGGAAATAAAAAGCAAGGTAAAATGGAATTATTGGAAATGGGTGATTGGTGGTAAGCATGGAATCGATGTATAAAGGACCTGTTTCTGTGTTGTATAACTCTAGAAGCCTCTGACAAAAGGGTCTATGAACCATTAACTCGTGTTTCTCTTTCCACAGTTGCTGCCTAGGATGTTCAGCATCTTTTGTTTCAGTCCCATGTATTTTCGCAGGGACATAGTGCTATGGTGGGATAGTAATATGTTGAAAGGACAAATACAAAAGTCAGATATTTAGTTAAAAGATAGAAGCTGCTGGGAAATTGTTCTGTGAATTGACCTGATTTTCTCAGCAAGAGTTCAGATCAATATTGGCAGAATTCTGGCTCTCGTGTTTCCTTAATGTAGAAACAAGCCTCATGCGCAAAGACCCTTTGACTGAATACGTCAGGGAAAAGACATCCCTAGAGCAAAAAATATATTAATGGCTAGTCCTTAACAACTACCAGACAGGTATGGATGTTGTTCCCCAGCAACAAGGAAAGATAGGCCATGGGTTAGTCTTGTTTCAACAGGCAAGAACTGAAATAGTGAAACTGTTGTCATCAGTAAAAATCTATTAAATAATGCTGGGCTGACATTCAAAAATGAAGAGACAGTGCTCTCCAACTGCTTAGTTTGACTTGGTCTAATAAACTGCTTAACTGTGTTCTGTTTCCATAAGTAAAGACCTTCTGATTGTCTATCTATAACATTATACAAAGCAACGTCCACTTTTAGGGATTGCAGATAGACCATTTAAAAGCTCACAGAATTTAACATTAAAATACTGCAAAATATTGAGGATGCCAATTCAACTCAAAAAGGATAAACAAACTATTGTATTCCATAATCCTTACTCCATCAATACTTCTTTGTATTTTAAAGGAGTTCTTTAGTAATTAGTTATTGAAAAGGGCAGTACAACACCAGGTATACCTAAAGGTAAAGGTACACAAAAATGCTGGAGAAACTCAGCGGGTGCAGCAGCATCTATGGAGCGAAGGAAATAGGTAACGTTTCGGGCCGAAACCCTTCGTGTTAACCTGATGAAGTTGTGAGTGAGAGACGCTAAGCAGAAAAAACTGCATGCCATGTCCATAATTATATAGTCCCAACAGATCAGGAGAAAGTTCTGCTAATTCCAACTGCTTATGGGAGTGGATAACTACATATTTCACAGGCAGTGAGTCTCAAAAAAGGTGCCCTCCCCAGTTATGACAGAGCTATGCATATAAATACCAAAGGCAAAGCTGTAGCACTGGCAACCATATTTAGCCAGAAGTGCCAGGTTTTGTACTAATGTCCCAGTGAGCATTCTTTCTTACGATAATGGACTCCACATTATATTCTGTGATTTATTTGTAAGCCATGTTTTAAGATTATATCTAAACTGTTGCTACACATTTTGGAATATTTGGACTGCAGTGTTCTTAACATTCAACAGATAGTAATTCTCTGTTAGATCAACATTGGCTCCAGTTTATGTTACCTCTTCCCTGGTCTTCCTCAAGGGGCTGTCCCACTTGAGCAACCTAATTGGCGGGTTTAGAAGAGTTTGAAAAAATGACATGTTGAAGACCTCCTTCGACTATGTAGAAGACCTCCTTCGACCTCATTCGACTATGTTGAAGACCAGCTTCGACTAGCCACGACTAGCTACGACTAACTTCGGGAAAATTTGGACACCGAATAATGGAGAGTGAAGACGACCTCCTTCCATCTCCTTCGACCTCCCTTCGACTATGATGAAGACTATCTACGATTACCTTCGACTACCCTCGATTACCTACGACTAACACGCCAACCTACTACGACCTACTACGACCTACTACAACTAAACCTACGAGTGGCAACCTTTTTTTACCCGCGGGCATTTTTTAACATATTGAAAAAAACGCCGCGACCTAGCTGAGGCCTCGAGTACGCGGAGACCACTCTCGAGCATGAAGGAGAGTTACGAAGACCTGCCACGACCTCCTGTCGACCATGCTGCGAGTATGAGTCAAGGGCAAACTCGCCAGAACTCGCGGTTTAGGTCGCCCAAGTGAGACAGGCCCTTCAGACAATGCGTATTTCTCACTGGATGAAATGCTTTTTGTCATACTTCAGCTGATATAGAGTCCAGGTTATGACAACTGTCTGTAGCTTTTCACAATCATGTTTGATGAACTCATAGCACATTTCGTCATTGAAGGGGTTGCATCGCTTTAGCAGCCCCGTTGTGAGCGAAAACTTACTTTTCATTTGATCTCAACCTCTATCTGTTTATTGCAATTGGAACCTGAGGCTTCTGCGGTCTTGTGTTGGTCAGCTGTATTGCTCTGGCTTTGTTGCATCAGTAGCTGGGCAGGGCCGGAGGTGGTGCCTGGTGTAGGTGTAGTGAAACTGCTAAAACATCCGTGCATTTCTCAGAAAGGACTTACCTTTTTGTTAACGATATTTTCACCTTTACTTTGGATTTTTGATAATGACGATGTTTTTTGAGCGAATCCCCATGTAGCTACAAATCTTGCAAAAATTTATTTTCCGCAGAACGAGTGTTGTTTTCTGTAACAACCTCATCTGGAATCCTGTATCTGTCAAACTGAGCCTGCAGCTTGAGGATGATGGTTGATGATGTAGTTGAAATGAAGCAGTCTGTGGCCAGGAAGATTGGCAATTGTCAAATAGTTTTAGATTTCAACCATGAAGAGATACTCTGCAATATTAGACCATGGGTGAGGTGCCAGAGATTGGAGGGCAGCGAATGTTGTGTAGGTATTTAGGAAGGGTTGCAAAGAAAAGCCTGGTAACTATAGACCAGTGAGCCTAACATCTGTGGTACGTAAGTTAATGGAGAGGATTCTGAGGGAGAACATATATATGCATTTGTATCGGCAGGGGCTGAGCAGGGATATTCAGCAAAGTTTTACTTGGATAAGACAGGTTTGGAGGGATATGGACCAAGTGCAGGCAGGTGGGACTAGTGTAGCTGGGACATGTTGGCTGGTGTGGGCAAGTTGGGCCCACACTGTATCACTCTATGACTCTATTTGGGAGATAGTGTCTTATGAATCTGATTCAGTTTTTTGAAGAAGTGGCCAAAAAGGCTGATCAGGCCAAAGCCATAGTCATTGTCTATATGGACGTCAGCAAGGCATTTAATAAAGTTCCACATGGTAGGCTGATCTCGAGGGTTAGATCGTATGGGATCCAGTGAGAGCTAGCTAACTGTGTAGACAACTGGCTTCATGAAAGGAAGCACAGGGTGATAGTGGAAGATTGTTTTTCGGACTGGAGGCTTATGATTAGTTGCGTGCCTCTGAGATCAGTGCTGGACCGATTGCAGTTTGTGGTTTATATCGACGACTTGGATGAAAATGTAGAACGTATGATTAGTAAGTTTGAAGATGTCATTACAATGGGTGGTGTTGTAGATAGCGAAGATGGTTATCACCTGGAGGCTGCAGCGAATCATCCGATCAGCAGAGAAGGTTATTGGCTGCAACCTTCCCTCCATTGATGAACTGTACACTGCAAGGGCCAGGAAGCGAGCGGGCAAGATCATCTCTGACCCCTCTCAACCTGGCCACAAACTCTTTGAATCACTTCCCTCTGGAAGGCGACTCCGGACTGTCAAATCTGCCACAGCCAGACAGTTTTTATCCACGAGTAGTTGCTCTACTCAACAGCCACAAATCTGTAGCCTCCCTTTGATCTGGTATTTTGTTGGTTCACAAGCTTGATCAATGGTGTTTTATCATTAATGTTTTATTATTATTAATGTTTAGTGTTTTCTGAGTCATTTGTAACTGTCACTGTATGTCATGTTGTTACTTGTTGGCAGAGCACCAAGGCAAATTCCTTGTATGTGAATACTTGGCCAATAAACTTACTTACTTACTTACTTAAAATTACAGCAGGATCTTGACCTGTTGGGCAAGTGGGCTGAGGGATGGTTTATGGAGTTTAATGCAGATAAGTGCGAGGTGTTGAATTTTGGAAAGTCATTGTGAATAGACAGGGTCCTGGGGATTGTTGTAGAGCAGAGGCCTCTAGATAGATTGTTCCTTGAACATTGCATCACTGGTAAATGAGATGGCCAAGAAGACTTTTGGTACATTGGCCTTCTTCAATCAGGGCATTGAGTATAGAATTTGTGATATTAAACTACAGTTGTACAAGACATTGTTGAGATCACATTTGGAGGATTGCGTTCACTTTTGATCACCCTGCTATAGGAAGGATATTGTTAAGCTGGAAAGAGCGGTGGGAAGATTTACGAGGATGCTTCCAGGAATTGAGGGGCTGACCTATAAGGAGACGATGGGTTGGCTACAAATTTATTGCTTGGGGCATTGGAGGCTGAAGTATGATCTTATAGAGGTTTATAAAATAATGAGGGGAACAGTCTTCAAAGGTTCAAAGGTTCAAAGGTCTTTTATTGTCACGTGTACCAATTGATGTACAGTGATATTCGAGTGATACAACCATACTAAAAAAAGCAACAAGACATACAACTACATTAAAGTTAACATAAACATCCACCACAGCGGATTCCCCACATTCCTCGCTGTGATGGAAGGCAATCAAGACTAATCCTTTTCCTTCTTTATTCTCCCGTGGTCAGGGCAGTCGAACCATCCGCAGTCGGGGAAATCAAAGCTCCCGCAGCCGTCGATTGAAGCCCCCATGTCGGGCGATTGAAGCTCCCGCGATCAGGGCGGTCGAAGCCCTCACGTCGGGGCGATCGAAGCTCCCGAGTCGGGGCGGTCGAAGCTCCTGCGGTCTGGAGCTCCCAAAGTCGGTCCCTAATCCGGGACCGCGAGCTCCATGATGTTAAAGTCCGCATGCTCACGCGGTTGGAGCTCTGAGGTCGATCCCAGACAGGGACCGACAGCTCAGCTCTCGGAGTCGGTCCCCAGCAGAGGCCGCCAACTCCTTGATGTTAGCGTGGATGGAGTATGGATGGAGATACGATACGGAAAACAATCGCATCTCCGTCGAGGTAAGAGATTTTTTTTTAAATCCCCCCACCCCCCACATAAAACCAACTAAAGAGCACTAAAACATACATTTAACACATACTATAAAACAGCAAAGAAGAAAAAGGATGAGACAGCCTGTTGGCAAGGCAGCCATTACTGGCACCACCCAGAGTAGATGAATCAAGAACCAGAGGACATCGGTTCAAGGTGCGAGGGGAAAGATTTAATAGGAACCTGAAGGGGCAACTTTCTCACACAGGGGCGTGGTGGGTGTATGGAAGGAGCTGCCAGATGAGGCCGCCCCTATAGGCAGCTACTATAACAACATTTAAAAGACATTTAGACAGGTATAGGGATAGGAAAGGTTTAGAGGGATATGCGACAAACACGTCAGGTGGGACTAGTGGCGATGAGGCATCTTGGTGGGAATGGGAAAGCTGGGCTGAAGGGCCTGTTTCCGTGCTGTATGAATCCATGACACTATTTAACCAAGGACTAAATTGTATATCTGTATCTTGCCTCCTTAGATTGGTAAACATCACATTTTGTGTGAACTCCTTTACTTTGTAGCGATGTTACAATACCTACCTTCAGCGGCGCTGCAGTTCTGCCACTGGCCGTGTGCGCGACTTTGGCGCCTTTGAGGGGGGGGGCGTGATTAAAATGCCGTTTTGTACTGCCTATCGGAGGCAGACTTCCTCGGGCTGCTAAGCTGCTGCAGAAAAAGCGATCCGCCTCCCGTTCACGCTATATTTTACAAACAATCGCTGGACAATTTAATATTTGGATTCAAATAAAAAGTGATTTCGAACGCCCTCAACACTTACAACGTGACAGATCGCAAGAACGGGACAAAACAAAGTGTAAGTCGTTTATTTTACATATAATCTTGCTTCTGGGGATGGCTTTAATCTAATTTTACGTTGCAAAAATGTGATTTCGGCCCCATACGAGCCGGCAGTGTTTTTCCTGCCGATATGGGGTTCAAATTCACCGCAAATGCAACGTTCCAATCGATCGAGTTCCAGAAGCAAGATGATTAAAATGACCATTTTTTTTGGAGATAAGCCGTCTAAATAGTCTCTATTTTGTGTGATTCTCTCTCTCTCCATGATCATTATTTTTAAACTAAATATTCACAACAATTTGAGTCCCATGTATTGTGCAAAAAACAATAATTTGATTATATTTTGGGTGGATGTTTCTAGATCAATTTATGGGAATTAAACATTAAATTCCTTCCATCTGGGATATAAATTCATGACAGTGAGATTTAAAAATCATGTTATATCGTGAATTCTTGTGTGAATGGGATCAGTTTGTTATTTGGATACTTAGGCTATTTAAAAACATTATCCTTTTCTTAAGAAATGGAATCTACAGGACATTGTTAATGGGAAAGTAGTGGGCAGAAAGGCATGTCATGTGTGGATTGAAGAGCATAAACTTGTAGTTTACAATGCCAAAATTGAAAAGTTGATGAAAAACAAGGTGTACAGAGTTGCTTATTGGTTACAATCTGAGGAGTATGATGATGCTACTGATTAAGATATGCCAATGTACCAGCTAGCAACTGATCTTCTCCATAAAGACTTGGTCTATTGCTAGAAATTGTAATTTATTTACCTATCTGTTACGGACTTACAGCATATAATACAATAATATTAAAGTTCTGATCTCGAGAATATCACATTGTTGAATTTTCAAGGCAGTCTGGGTGTTTATTACTATTTTGTCACAACGGTCAATTTTGTAATTAGCTACAATTAGGTAATGAACTAATTATATGCTTTAATTTCAGGTCATCCAAGTAAGATGTTTTATATTTGTTTCAGAATGCTTCAATCTATAATAACTGAAATTTTCATTCAGTTCTCTTAATTTTTAAGAAAGTTATGGGCTTTTGACTGTCCTCGATCACAGCTTTTGTGTTGAGTCAATGGAAAAGCAATAGGGAACAAGATGCTAATTTCCGAGTATGAAAATAGCCATAACTTTTTTGATACTGAAGATATGAAAGTGAATTAGGTGTCAAATTAAACTTCTTTTTATGCTTTATCTGATGAGATAAATTGCAGACTTGATTTTTTTAATCTCAAAATTTTGAAACATTGCTATACCTTGGCATTCATTCCAAGCTAGTACAATTCTCCTCAATAACTGTTTTTCCCCTCTATAATGTTTGTCCTTTTTGATTATTCTCACTCTTTTGCCTCTGAGAAACACTCCTCTATCAGAGCTGAGCTGATGTTGAATGTGGGAGTGTGTGGTGAGACTATATAGGGACCCTTGCTGCTTCTTTGTTCTCTCATCAAAACTGCTAGCAATTTTCTATTGTGGTCCCAAAAAGGTTTGTGGTAGCTTCTTCATCAACTGTTTTATTATCAGCACTTCCATCAGTGCATCCATTTCTGTGTGAACAACCTGTCTTTCCTCCAGAATATTACATGCCGTGTATCAACAATGCACATCTTGTTGTCTGTATAATTGACATTCCTTGTCTCCAACACGGCACGGTGTTGGAGGGTGACATGTACAGGTTTGTATGTGAATTGGCTTGGTATAATTGTAAATTGTCCCTTGTGTGTGTAGGATAGTGTGTGTGTGCAGGCATCACTGGTCGGCACAGGCTTGGTGAGCCAAAGGGCCTGTTTCCACGCTGTATCTCTAAGCTAAACTAAGCTAAACTAAACACAATGGCAATAGCTGTGGTTTCTTTGGTGGCAGTTCTACATCAACATTACCTCTGTGCATTACATTTTCTGAGTGTGTTAGTGAATGCACTCAAGACATAAAGGAAATGGTAATCACTCTTTTACAATTTGAGTGCAGAATTTGTCTCCAACAGCCTTTCAAGGTCAGCTTTTATTCCTCTTTGACATCCACTGGAACATGCTCTGGAGGATGCACTGTTTACTCTCAGCTGCCTGCTCTCATCACATTCTGGCTGGTATTTTCTCTCTGTCTTTCCAGTTCCTTGCACCAGGAGGATAATCTATCTCGGCTTCCTCCTGATAAGCCAGTCCTCGACAATTTCAATTCACTCCATGTTATACCCAGCAGCAGTTAAGCATACGGGCTGACCAAAACCAATGAGGTCTCTAAATATCCTGGCTGCAGTACCAAACATGTGTTCTTTAGAAGTAGCCAATGTCTGCCCAAGCTGTTCCTGTACAAAAATGTGGAAGATTGCCCAGATATGTCCTTTCTATAAACAAAAAGGACAATTCCGGTTTATTGGGTAAGTTAGCCCCCTTTCACTCATTATTGGAGAGATAGAACATGTTATTGACTGTACTATAGTGGTTTTGTGGCACAATCTTCAATAATGGCTTCTTGAAGTCCAGCTTGTATTTTGCATAATACCAGCCTCCAGACCTCATCCTGTCTTGGGGCCAAACATGACATTTTTTTTAAACTGATTCGAGAAATGAAGTGAAAGTGACATCAATAAAGCTTTAGGCCAGGAATGGCTTCAAAGAGCGCTGGTAAAACTGAAGTCAAGGACATCAAGGAGGACTCTGTGTTTGGAGTCGCAATCCCTACAAAGGAAGACAATTGTGTGACCCCTGTGTTTAATCAACCCACGTATTAAAAAATTACCTCACACAACTCCTTTAAACCTTAAAGCTGTGTCCTCTAGCCTTTAATATTTCCACCTTGGGAAAAAGATTCTGATAGTTTATTGTATCTATGCCTCTCGCAGGGAATGGCAATAAAATATGCCCATAAACTGGATTAAAAGAATCCCAAGAGCCAATCTCATTCACATTTTCTAAAATTAGGACTGATATTTACAGTATCACTTTTTGATCAATTTTCACCATTGACTGTTCAATCAATTAAATGATGAATCGTCTTATTATTTCATAAAAGGTAATTAAAAAGCTGCAGTCAAAGATCAAAAGTGAAAAGGGGATCAAACTGTAATTAATTATTATGTACCAGCGAACTGAACGAAATGACAGGTGTTTTATAGTAAGTTATAGGTCAATTTGGATGAAAATCATCTTGCAGCCTTAAAAAATTATTGATAGCAGCATTATCACATTCTGAAAAATTGATTCAGATATAATTATATCTATGAAAATCAATCACGACTGATTTGGAAAGCAGATGCATTTGACATCTCAAGTACAATGTTTAAAGTCCTCCAGTCATGGTGTTGGAAACATTCCTTATTTGTGGAAGCTTGCTTTATAAAGATGTCAATGTTTGCTTCCTACATTATCTTAGTGATTCAGACCACACGTTTGTTATCTTTTGTTTCACTTTGTTCAGTTAATAGTAACAACTGATCATTACACTTGGTACAATTGAGTCAATTTTGCTGATTACATTGTGTTTTAATAGCCCCACGTATGATTAGTTATTGCTGCAGAAATCAGAAAATGCATTATTATATGATCAATAATTATATTAGAAATAAATCTGTGTCAATGATAAATACACAAGATCAGATGACTAGGTAATGTGGCTAAATGGACAAAGCTTTCAAAGAAACTATCATATATCATTCTAATAGTGCTATTTGTCATTTCACATGCCAGCAATAAACACATATATTAATTACAATTTAATGACAATGAACTTTATGTTTACTTCTTGCATTCAATGTGTGCAGGTAAGATAAGATACTCTTCCATTTTACTGTTCTTAAAGATAGTATTACATCATTTGGAGTTACATATTTTTAGCAGTTTCAAACCAGATTCCAATAGAAATAAACCAGGACAAAAATCAAAAATGCCATTTACTCAACATTTGTTGATGCATTGTTGGCTTGGAAGCACAGTAGATTAGTTATTTGCTTTACTTTAGACTTTAGAGATAGGCCCTTCGAACCCTTTCCCATTTAATAATATCCTTTCTCTGGCCGGTAACCAGGACTGTACAGAGTAAACCAAAAGTGGCCTTTGCAAAATCTTGTACAGCTGCAACTCCTGTATTCAATACGTTGACTGATAAAGACAAGCATGACAATTACTTTTTTTCTCCTCCCTTGACTAGCTGTGCTGTCATTTTCAAAGAAGAATGTATTCTACACCTGGAGATCTCTCTCTTCTACAACTCTCCACAGGGCCTTAACATTCATTGTGTAAGACTTGTCTTAGTTTGTCTTACCGAAATGCTATAACTGGCATTTATCTGAATTAAACTCCATCTGCCATTTGTCAGTCCATTGGCCCAGTTGATTAAGATCCAATTGAAATCTTAGGTAACCTTTTCCACAAAGCACTATACCACCAATTTTAGTGTCATCTGCAAACATACTAACCATTCTCTTCCATATTGTTACTATAAATAATGAATAACAGTGGACCTAGCATTGATTCCTTTGGTACAATACATTTTGCATGCCTCCAGTCTGAAATACAAGCCTCTCCAACCACCCTCTGTCTCTTACTTCCAAGCCGATCATATGTCAATGGAAAAAAAGACACAAAATGCTGGAGTAACTCAACGGATCAGGCAGCATCTCTGGATAACATGGAAAGGAGAACCTCTTTCACCCTGGAAAGGCAGATGAGGTCCCTGGATGGAAGTGAGCGGGGAGGTATAGGGACAGGTGTTGCGTCTCCTGCTTTTACAGCGGAACGTACCTGGGGAGGGGATGGGTTGGGTGTGAAGTGAGGAGTGAACCAATGAGTTGTGGAGGGAGCAGTCTTTGGGGAAAGCAGAAAGGTGTGGTGATGGGATGGTGTGACTGGTGATGGGATCACGTTGAAATCTTTGAGGATGTTGTGTAGCAAGTGGAGGCTGGTGGGGTGAAAGGAAGGACCAGTGGAATTCTATTCTTGTTCCGCCTGGGGGAGGGAGAGCCAGAGTGTACTACGGGACACAGAGGAGGTGTGGTGTGGGTAAGGGATCCATCCATGACAGGACATCTCAGATGGCTGAGAATGAAAAACCTTATCCTGGGAAGAGATGCAGCACAGATGGAAAAATTGAGAGTAGGGGATGGCACTTTGCAAGAGGCTGAATGGGAGGAGATGTGGTCTAGGTAACTGTAGGAGTCAGTGGGTTTGTAGCACCTGTCAGTCAATAGTCTGTGATGGAGACAGAGAGATCAAGAAAGAGGAGAGAGGTTTCAGAGATAGTCCAAGTAAATATCAGGGAAGTTATGTCCAGTTGGTTAGTTCTCCCTGGATCCCATGTGATCTAATATTCTGGACCATTCGACCATCTGGTAGCTTGTCATTTGCGTAATGCTCATAAAAAATATTTGTTTCTCTCTTTTTCCTCTTTCTCTTTCTCCTTCTTTTCTAGGGTCTATTTCTTAACTCTTTTTCTTTTGTTTTTAATTTTGTTCTTATAGGGTCTTCGTCCTTTTTTGTTGTCACATTTTCTACACTCTCACTTTTTCCTTCACTTTCTTCTTTCTTTCAATCTTTTCCTTTTCTAGTGTAAAAAATAAATGGAGTACATTAATTGTAAGAAGACATAAGTGACGAGTACTAATGTATGTGGTTGTAATGTAATGTACTTCTAATAAATAAAAAATAAAAAAAATTTAAAAAAAATTAAAAAAAAATAAAAAATAAAAATACAATGTCTTGGGCCTTCCCCTCATTGATCTTGTTGGTCACATCTTCAAAAATCTCAATCAAATTGATGAGGCATGATTTCCCACACACAATGCCATGATGACTATCCCTAATCAGTCCTTGTCACTCCCAATACATGTACATCATCTCCCAGAATCTCCTCCGTTAACTCATGCACCAGTGATGTTAGGCTCAATACTCTGTACTTATGACATTTATCTTACAGCCTTTCGTAAATGAAGGCACAACATTAGATACTCACTAGTCTTCTGGCAGCTTATTCTATTTGATCATACACATATTTCTGCCAGGGCTCCAAATTCCCTGGTTTCCAATAACCTTTCAGGATCCGGGGTTAGAAATTTATCCAGCTTTCTGCATTTAAGGCTTCCAGCATCTTCTCTTCCACAATGTGAACCCTCTTCAAGATATCACTATTAACTACCCAGATTTCCCAAGCATCCATGCCTTTCTCCAAGTAAATACAGAAGAAACACATTTGTATACTGTACCTCTGGGCAGTTGTTTGATTCCAACTAACAATACCTGGCATAACTCTTTTTTCTTGAACAGAGTATCAATATGTCTTCTCATAGAGTTATAGCATCATACAGCAGCGAAACAAGCCATTCGGCCCAATCCTGTCCTTACTGACCAAAATGCCTCACATAACTGGTCGATTTGTCCATGTTTGTCTCATATGCCTCTAAACCTTTCTTATCCATGTGCCTGCCCAAGTATCTTTTAAATGCTAGCATAACATCTACCTCATCAACCTCCTCTGGAGACTAGTTCCATATATCCACCACCCTCTGAGTGACAAGGTTGCCCCTTAGGTTTGCATTAAATCTTGCCCTGCTCACCTTAAACAGATGTCCTCTTGTTTTTGATTCCCCTGCTGTGGATTCACTTTATCTGTGTTGCTCATGATTTTATACACTATAAGTTCACCCCTCAGCCTCTGGCATTCCAAGGAATAAAGTCCGAGCTTGCCCAATCTCTCCCTATAGCTCAGCCCTCCAATTCCTGGCAACATCCTTGTAAATCTTCTCTGCACTCTTTCCAGCTTAATGACATCCTTCCAATACCCTTCCAGGGTGACCAAAACTGAGCACAATACTCCAATGGCCTCACCAATGTCTTGTACACTGTAACATAAAATCCCAACTTCTATATTGAATATCCTGACTGCTGAAGGCCAATGTACCCAAAGCCTTCATGACCACCCTGTGACACAACTTTTACCTGTACCTGTACTGCTGGATCCCTCTACTCTACAATACTCCTCAGGGCCAAGCCATTTACTGTGACTGGTTTGACTTCCAAAAATCAACATCTCGCACTTATCTGCGTTAAACTCCATTAATTATTCCCCAGCCCACTTGCCCAACTGAAGGGCCAGCTGCAATGTTTGAAAACCGTCTTCACTATCTACAATATCATCCCAATCCATTGCCATCCAGAGTTCTCTACTCCTGCCAGCCTTGCCCTTCAGTATAACAAAAACTCTCCCAATCTCACTTTAAAAAACCTTCCAATTGCAGATGTCCCTTTAGCAATTTTTGCAGTACTTCATATTGCAACACAATCTTTGCCACGTTCTGCTGTTTTGCATTCATCCTTATTGTTGTATCTATGATTATTATGTGTTCTCTTTACTCTGTGAGCTTCATGCGAACAAATAATTTCATTGCACCCTGATTGTATATACGTAACAGAAAATTAATCTGAATCTAACTCTGATTCAGGCAGTCCCAGTCAATATTTATAATGTTAAAATTCCCCACTATTTCAATTTTTGCAGATACTTGTGATCTTCATATTTGAGACATGGTACAATCTCATCAGAGTGTTTCATAACAGATCATCAATCAAAATGAGGAGAGAAGATAAGACTTTATTGCCTTACATCACAGTGGGGAATGTGGTGGAGCTGCTGTGGTGGATGTTTATGTTAAATTGTATGTAGTTGTGTGTCTCGTTCCTTTTTTGGTATGACTATGACAAAATCAAATTCTTTGTATTTTGCAAAACATATTTGGCTAATAAATTAATTACAATTACGATTACAAAAAAGTAGGATGGGTTTTGGGGCTGATGACTTTTTAACATGTTCAAATAACTCACAGCCTGGCGTGCAGTTGTAAAATAACTCCTTGACTTGCCTCTGTAAAGAATGTACCCAAATCTGTTTCCTATACTCCTTCTGTAGCATACATACTCCAGAATATCCTGTCAGTCCTACCCCTCCCTTAGCCATGTTTCTGTAATAACTCTAGTAACCTAGTCTCACATATCTTTTTTCATGCCCTAAGTTCATCTGCCTTACCTGAGAAAGTTTAAAGATTAAAATATTACAAAATGGATTCAGCTGTAGAATTAGAAGCAATAAATAAATGCCTTCACCTTTCTCCTATTACACTAGCAAAGCTAACAAAGATGTTTTCTTCATTCTTCCATAATACTAGCGAGATAACAGCGCAACCATGAATGTTTCCTTTATGATATAAACATCAGAAGAATGTTCAGGCAATGGTTCTTTCCCTCTGCTCTATTGGTTGCAATGTACAAAGAATAGATCAACAAGGTCAAAAAACAAAAGTGCTTGAATCTGCAAAAAAATAGCTTATTTAGCATAACCATATATGGGCTAACCTTTCCTCTCTCGGAAGAACCTGTCAATCTTAACAGACATGAGGCTGTACAATGCTCTGTAAGATAAAGTATTGCTGAATTGCTGATTATTGGGGTATACATATATCTGATTGAATATTACCTCTGTGTGTGGGGATAGTATTACAAACTGTAAGAGTTTACTGACTCACCCGCCTGGGAAATAAAGATTTTAATACTTGATTACAAATTTTATTGCGTTTTTGTCTGTTTGGAGTGAAACAAACCTTAACATACCTGTCAGGCTTCTTATGTAGAAATAAGTGCAGTTTAATCCATCAGTCTTCCCTTGCTCCCTACCATGCTTCCAAGGAAGCCTGAGGTCTTTTTTACACTCATGTTTAAATTCAAATTCAAATTCAAATTCAAATTCACATTTGTTGTCACATGCACCAATTAAGGTACAGTGATATTTGAGTTACCATGCAGCCATACAATTACAAGAACACAACACAATTAAAAGAACGATGTGATGGAAGGCAATAAAGTTCAGTCAGTCTTCCTCCTTTTGTTCACCCATGTTTGGAGGCCTTGACCCTCCATAGTCGCCGCTACGGACGGCCCCGACTGTACAGGCCCCACGTCGGGATGATCGAAGCTCCGACGTCGGGACGGATTGAACACACTCCGCGGCTTGGAGTGCCCGAATCGGCCAATTTCTTACCGGAGACTGCAGCTTCTCGATGTTACAGGCCGCAGGCAGGCCAGCCTTCAACACGATAGTCCCCATCAGACTGGCCGAGAATCTGCTGGAATTGGGGCTCAACACCCCCCTGTGTGCCTGGGTCCTGGACTTTCTCACCACCAGGCCCCAGGTGGTCAAGATGGGGGGAAATACATCGAAGTCCCTCACCCTGAGCACAGGAACCCCCCAGGGTTGCGTCCTCAGCCCCCTACTGTACTCCCTGTACACACATGACTGTGTGGCGAGGTTCAGCTCCAACGCGATAATCAAGTTTGCTGATGACACTGTGGCGGTGGGCCTGATCTCAGACAATGATGAGAAGGCCTACCGGGAGGAGGTGGCCGATCTGGCACTCTGGTGACAGGACAACAGCCTCCTCTTGAATATCAAAAAAACTAAGGAGCTGATCGTGGACTTTAGGAGGGCACATCATCCGAGGACGTACACACCATTGAGGATAAATGGGGATACTGTGGATAGGGTGAGCTGCTTTAAAT
The DNA here is from genome assembly GCA_038087875.1 of Malacoraja senta. Classification (NCBI taxonomy): domain Eukaryota; kingdom Metazoa; phylum Chordata; class Chondrichthyes; order Rajiformes; family Rajidae; genus Malacoraja; species Malacoraja senta. The sequence continues at coordinate 261,810,282 of CM075977.1, read as the reverse complement.
ACCTGGGAGTCCACATCTCAGAGGATCTGACATGGACATCACACGCTGCAGCACTGGTGAGTAAGGCAAGGCAGCGGCTTTACCACCTCAGGCAATTGAGGAAATTCAGAGTGTCTCTGAGGATCCTCCAGTGCTTCTACTCAGCGGCTGTGGAAAGCATCTTGTCCGGAAACATCACGATTTGGTTTGGGAACTGCTCTGCCCAGGACAAGAAGGCTCTGCAGAGAGTAGTGCGTTGGGCCGAACGCACTATGGGAACTACACTCGCCCCCCTGCAGGAACTATACCAGGAGGTGCAGATCCAGAGCCAACAAGATCATGAAGGACCCCTACCACCCCAGCAACGGACTGTTCCAGCTACTGCAGTCAGGCAAGCGTCTCCGCTGTCACGCTGCGAAAACAGAGCGGATGAGACAGAGTTTCTTCCCACAGGCCATCAGGACTCTAAACTCTGATCTCACCAGGGCGTAACATTTCTGATGTGTCTTCTCTTTTTAATATAAATACTAGTTATATTCTGATCTGTTCTGTTGTTTTGCACAATCCCGCAAGCATCGCCACTTTAATTTCACTGTACATCTTGTATGTGTATGTGACAAATAACGTTGACTTGACTTGATTGCCAGTTAAAAAATAGGAATAGGTTGACCCTGTGAAGATGGTCTGCAACAAGTGCTTGTAAAGGGGCTGTCCCACTGTGCGAGCTAATTCAAGAGTTCTCCCGAGTTTCCCCTGATTCGAACCCGGAGAATTACGGTAATAGCCGCTTGTAGGTACTCGAGGCTCTTGTGGACATTTTTCAACATGTTGAAAAATCTTCATGAGTCTTCACGAGCTTACCACGTTTCCAGAGTACCTGCCGTTAGCGTTACGAGCCGCTAAGTGACGTCCCCGAGCTCCGACGTACCCGCTACGTACATTCTACGTGCTTACCACGAGTTTGATTTTTTTTTAAACTCGGGAGAGCTCTTGAATTACCTCGTACAGTGGGACAGGGCCTTTATACTGCAGCCTAGGTAGTGATTTGAAATGGTTTACCTGCATTTGCTTTTGGGAAAGATTATAATGTCTCACTGGGGTAGATTTTGTAGGGAAGTGGCAATAACTTCATCCATGCTGTTAGCAGGTTTCAACATAAATCCCTTAAATTTCCTGATTTCTGCACATGCGTGCATCAGCACTAAAGTCTCGAACTTGTCAGCTTACTGCCAGCTCACAGAATTTAGTTGCTGGGTATTGTATAAACTATTATTAGACTTGCATTCTTTCCCAGAGAACTGAAACCTTTTCTCTTCCAGGCATGTTTGAAAATCTATGAATCATCTCCATGAAGTTGAAATTCATACCAGTTTTATACTTCCCTTTTATGTGGAATCATTCCCTAGCATGGTGTGATAGTTAAGGTCAACACTGAAAAATTGAACTGGAAGGTGGAAATGGTTTTTTTTTCTACAGTTGTTTACACATGAAATCAGGCCATTAAAGTTATCAACCAGATTCAATCAATATACGGGAATGTTAGAGAATTAATAGAGTGAATCGTGCAGTATATTTGGGATCTTAGATAAGGATTTCTTCACACTGTGCGCTCTTAACTCAGAATTGACTGATTTACTCAGCAATAGTCAATACTTAAAAACAGGAAAATGTTTCAGATTCCTTGAGGTAAATGTCAGCATTGAGGTCATCTGTTTTTCAAATCTCTGCTTTTCTTTTTCATTATTGATTAGAGATTGTGCTGTGTATTTAAAAGCTGCTTAACCTGAAGTGGAAAAATCTGAGACTAGGGTAAATGCAGGACTGGTGCTAAACCAGGTATATATAATCTTTGAAAATAAAGTTTTGACTTTCCCTTTTGCTGGCATTCTATGAAGTAAATGTCTAATGCTCACATCACATAATAATGCAAGAAGCTGCTCCTACCGGCGAAATGGTGAAATGCTATTTATGTTCAATTTGTTTACCGTATATATATCAATATCACAAACAATGGACGCCCTAGCAAAGATCCCCGCAGAACACTCCTCGACATAGATCTCCAGCCAGACTAATACTCTTCCAACACTACCATCTGTCTTCTATGGGTAAGCCAGCTCTAAATCCAAACTAGCATGTCACTGTGGATCCCATGCTTCTTAATTTTTTTTGGATCAGCCTATTGTGACGGACTTTATTAAATGCCTTACCAAAGTCCATACAGACAGCATCATCTGCCCTACCCTCATCAATCACCTTTGTCAGATCCTTAAAAGACAATCTATGTATCTATGCAGAGAAGGTTCACCAGACTGATTCCTGGGATGCCAGGACTTTCATATGAAGAAAGACTGGATAGACTTGGCTTATACTCGCTAGAATTTAGGAGATTGAGAGGGGATCTTATAGAAACGTACAAAATTCTTATGGGGTTGGACAGGCTAGATGCAGGAAGATTGTTCCCGATGTTGGGGAAGTCCAGGACAAGGGGTCACAGCTTAAGGATAAGGGGGAAATCCTTTAAGACCGAGATGAGGAAAAACATTTTCACACAGAGAGTGGTGAATCTCTGGAACTCGCCACAGAGGGTAGTTGAGGCCAGTTCATTGGCTATATTTAAGAGGGAGTTAGATGTGGCCCTTGTGGCTAAGGGATCAGGGGGTATGGAGAGAAGGCAGGTACGGGATACTGAGTTGGATGATCAGCCATGATCATATTGAATGGAGGTGCAGGCTCGAAGGGCCGAATGGCCTACTTCAGCACCTATTTTCTATGTATCTAATCAAATTAGTCATTCATGGACTTGCCACAGACAGATCCAGGCAAAATGTCCTAATTACCCCCATTCTCTTCCAAAGTGATCACTGTGATGGAAGGCAATAAAGTTCAGTCAGTCCTTCCTCCCTTTTGTTCACCCTTGTTTGGGGGCCTTGATTATCCAATTCTCTTCCAAAGACACATGAATCCTATCCTGAGAATCCTCTGCAATAGCTTTCCTACCACAGACGTGAGACTGACCTATAATTTCCTGAATTACCTCTACTCCCCTTCTTTAACAAAGAAAAAACATCCAGTCCTCCAGGATCTCGCCGTGGGCTAGAGAGAATACAAAGACTTTATCTCAGGCCCCTGCAACCTCTTGTCTTGCCTCTCTCACTAACCTGGGATAAATTACATCAGGGAAATCAAGTGTACAAAACGTGGACATGAGATAACTTTGATAGATAAGGTGAAGGAAGAATCTTCACAGTTTCAACAAGCATATTATGAGTAATAGAGTAATGAGGGAGAAAATGGGCCCCCTTAAGTATCAATGATTATGAATATATGTAGAGCCAAGGAAATGTACAAAGTCATAAATGAATATTACTTGTGTGTATTTACTGTGGAGAAGAACATGGAAACTAGGAGTTTCAGGGAAGAGATTATTCTGAAGAAGGGTACCTGACCCAAAACCGCACCTACCCATGTCCTCCAGAGATGCTGCCTGACATGCTGAGTTACTCCAGCACTAAGAAATAGTGATGCCTTGAAACATATCCGCATTACAAAAGAGGAGGGACTTGTTGTTTTAAAGCTCATGAATTTGGATAAATCCCTAGGGTCTGATGAAATCCATCCTAGGATATTGTGGAAAATTCAAGAGATTCAAGAGAGTGTTTATTGTCATGTGTCCCTGATAGGACAATGACATTTTACTTCGGAGTCACCTCCTCATAAAATAAAGATCAAACTTCAAACTTAGGTAAGTTCTCGTTTAATCTTACTATTCTTGCTTTGCTTCAGCACAACAGAATATAGTAGGCATGAATACAGAACAGATCAGTGTGTCCATATACCATTGTATAAATATATACACACATGAATAAATAAAACAGATAAGTGCAAATAAACTGATAATGGGCTATTAATGTCAGAGTTTTGTTTGAGTTGAGTTCAATAGCCCTGATGGCTGTGGGGAAATAGCTGTTTCTGAACCTGACGTTGCAGTCTTCAGGCTCCTGTACCTTCTACCTGAAGGTAGCGGGGAGATGAGTGTGTGGCCAGGATGGTGTGGGTCCTTGATGATGCTGCCAGCCCTTTTTGAGGCAGCGACTGCGATAGATCAATAATCAATACATTTTTGGTTCCCTGGCAGTAATATTTGGATCAATGTTAGCAATGGGGTGAGGTACCTGCAGAGTGGAGCATGGCTCATGTTGTGCCTTTATTTAAGAAGGATTGCAAAGATTAGCCAGGAAACTACAGGCTGGGGAGCTGAACGATCAGTGGTGGGAAAGTGGAGGGGATTCTGAGAAACAGGATTTATCTGAATTCAGGAAAGGCAACAATTGATTAGGGATAGTCAGCATGGCTTTGTGCATGGAAAATCATCTCATGAATTTGAGACATGTATTTGAGTGTGATCAAAGGATTGAGGGGGCAGGGCATTAGACAAAGTCTGCAGCCTGAAGCTTCCATGCATCCTCACTTGCTGGTTGAGCTCCACTCAGCTTTGTTTCAACTGGAATTTGAAGAGAGTGCATTTAATATACTAATTTAAAACATACTATATATGTATATTGAATAGCAGTGGTCCAAGCAGGCAGCTTTCTGGAACCCTCACTGGCGACAGCCTGCCACTTGAAAAGGATACATTTACTTTTATTGGGATGATGTTTCGGGTCAAGACCCTTCTTCAGAGTCGGAAGAAGGGACTCAACCTGAAATGTTATCCATTCCTTCTCTCCTGAGATGCTGCCTGTCGCGTTGAGTTACTCCAGCATTTTGTGTCTATCTCAGTTTAAACCAGCATCTGCAGTTCCTTCCTGCACATTTATTTTTTATTCTTTATATTCAATCAGTCAACCAGTTTTCTCGTCATGACGGCAGCTTACTCGGTCCCAACCCACTAATCATTACGTTGAAAGCCTTCTGAAAGTCCAATATACCATCTCACCTCCTTCCATCGCATCCTCTCTCCTCTGCTTGTTACATCCTCAAACGTCTGCAGTAAATTTTAAAACATGATTTCTCTTTCATAAATCCATGTTGAACTTAACATATCCTGTCACGGAGTCAGAGTCATTTAACACAGAAACAGGCCTTCCATGATGCCCCCAAATAGGCTAGTCTCATCTGTCTGTATTTGGCCCATATTCCTCTAAATCTTTCCGAAGCACATACCTGTCTAAGAGTCGTTTAAATGCTGTTATAGTACCTGCCTCAACTACCTCCTCTGACAGATTGTTCCACATACCCCCACTTCTGAGTGAAAAAGTTGCCCCTGTAATGAACCAGATTTGACAAGGGAACTCAAGGTAAAGGAACCATTAAGAGGTAGTGACCATAAGTTTTAATCTGCAATTTGAGAGGGAGAAGGTAAAATCAGAAGTGTCAGTATTGCAGTTGAACAAGGGGACTATGGAGGCGTGAGGGAGGAGCTGCACAAAGTTGACTGGAAAGGGACCCTAGCAGGGATGACAGTGGAACAACAATGGCAGGAATTTCTGGGAATAAGATGCAGGGAATTGTAGACCAGTTAGCCTGACATCGGTGTGGGGAAGATGCTGAGTCAATTACAGTAATAAATATGTAATAGCATTTGAATAGCAGTAACAGGTTCGGTCAAAGTCAGCACAGATCTTGCTTGACTAATCTTCTGGAATTTTTTCAGGATGTAACAAGTAAAATGGATAAGGGCGAGGCATGTGGATGCGGTGAACCTGGACTTTCAGAAAACCTTTTATAGGTCCCTCACAAAGAGATTAATGGGCAAAATGAGCACATGGTATTGGAGGTAGCGTATTGACATGGAGAGAGAATTGGTTGGCAGACAGGAAACAAAGAGTAGGAATAAACGGGTCCCTTTCAGAATGGCAGGTAGTCAGTGATGGAAATGGGTTTTAGGAACTAGGGGTACTCTAAGGTCCATGAGGCTGCGTTTGGGAAGGAGGAAGGAAGGGGGGGGTTTATGTGCGGTCATACCTATGTGAGAGTACAAGAATGCATAACTTGTTTATTGTGTATTTATAATATAGTTTATTGTGTATTATATGTCATAACTGCTTTCTTGCATCTCTCTCTCTCTCTTTTTTTTTTTCCTTTTCACAAAAGTTTACTCAACACAGTCATATGATACAACACATCAAAACATAATCAGAAATTACACTATAACAAATAATCATTATAGTACAACAGTGCATTCATTGTTTACAATACTCTCAACCTCACGCGGTGACCAGCCCCACGGAAGGCCTCC
>CM075977.1:261743444-261803865 GCA_038087875.1 Malacoraja senta | reverse complement strand
GATACCAAAAGCAGAATGGATTATCTTCGGAACAACGGAAGATAGTCCTGAACTAAATGGGTTTCAAAAGAAATGAATAGATTACGGATTAATAACTGGAAAAAAGTTAATCCTAAAATTCTGGAAAAACGCTCCAATACCAACTATAAACATGTGGATTTCAAATATGTTTGAAACATTACACCTAGAAGAGATAAGACTCCTCCTGGCAGGTAAACCAGATCACTTCCACCTGACGTGGTCTGCATTTATAGAATTATTACAAGTATAGGGTGCAAAAGTACTTTAAAAAAAACCTGAGGTCAGGTAAAGGGGGATGAAAGCTGGAGAGTTGGTATGTCCCATTTGCGTGATGCTTATAACAAAGTATTTGTTTTTCTCTTTTTTCCTCTTTCTCTTTTTCTTCTTCTTTAGGGTCTATCTCTTAATCCTTTCTTTTTAATTTCTTTTCTACAGGGTCTCTGTTCTTTCTTGTTGTCACGTTTTTACACCTTCACTATTTTCCTTCACTTTCTCTTTTTTCTTAATCTCAACCTTTCCTTTTTATCAGTGTAAAAAATGACGGAGTACATTAATTGTAATAAGATATACGTGATGAGTACTAATGTAATTGGTTGTAATGTAATGTACTTCTAATAAATAAAAATTAAAAAATATATAATAAACTGGAAACTGAAAAGTAGGGGAACTAGTGGGGTGCCGCAAGGCTCGGTGCTGGGACCGCAGCTATTTACAATATATATTTAATGATTTAGATGAAGGAATTAAAAGTAACATTAGCAAATTTGCAGATGACACAAAGCTGGGTGGCAGTATGAACTGTGAAGAGGATGCTATCAGGATGCAGGGTGACTTGGATAGGTTGGGTGAGTGGGCAGATGCATGGCAGTTGAAGTTTAATGTGGATAAATGTGAGGTTATCCACTTTGGTGGCAAGATTATTATCGGAATTATGTCAGATTAGGAAAAGGGTAAGTGCAACGAGACCTTGGTGGCCTTGTACATCAGTCACTGAATGTAGGCATGCAGGTACAGCAGGCAGTGAAGAAAGCTAATGGCATGTTGGCCTTCATAACAAGAGGATTTGAGAATAGGAGCAAAGAGATCCTTCTGCAGTTGTACAGGGCCCTAGTGAGACCACACCTGGAGTATTGTGTGCAGTTTTGGTCTCCTAATTTGAGGAAGGACATTCTTGCTATTGAGGGAGTGCAGCGTGGGTTCACGAGGTTAATTCCAGGGATGGCAGGATGAAAGAATTAAATGACTGGGCCTGTATTCACTGGAATTTAGACGGATGAGAGGGGATCTTATAGAAACATATAAAATTATTAATGGATTGGACACGCTAGTTGCAGGAAACATGTTCCCGATGTTAGGGGAGTCCAGAACCAGGGGCCACAGTTTAAGAATAAGGGTTATGCCATTTAGAACTGAGATGAGGAAAAACCTTTAAACGCAGAGAGTTGTGAATTTGTGGAATTTTTTGCCTCAGAAGGCAGTGGAGATCGATCACCGGACGCATTCAAAAGAGTTAGATAGGGCACTTAAGGCTAGCAGATTCAAGGGGTATGGGGAGACGGCAGGAACAGGGGTACTGATCGTGGATGATCAGCCATGATCACATTGAATGGTGGTGTTGGCTCGATGGGCCGAATGGTCTACTCCTGCACCTATTTTCTATGTATCTATGAGATTCCTATTAAATCTTTGCCCTCTCACCTTGAAACTGTGTCCTCTGGCTCTTGATTCCCCTCCCCTGGTTAAAAGAGTGTACACTAACCCTATCTAATCCCCACATGATTTTCTGTATTCCAAGAAATAAAGTCCAAAGCTGACCAATCTCTCCCTATACCCCAGGCCCTTGTTTTGGGGCAATATCCTTGTAAATCTTCCCTACACTGATTTACAGATATTCTGTTGATACATCTTTCAACAACAGAATCCACCATTTTCTTTGCTTCCATTGTTTGGCCACCCAGACCATAATTCCTGATTTTCTCTCTCCCTATTTTTAAATGCACGGTTAGATTGGTTTGGCTACGATCCAGTCAGTGGGGATTGATCCAGAGTTCGAAGATACTTGGAAAATGATCTCTATTCATCAATTATTTCCGGTCATTTCCTGTTCGGAGATGCAGATGTTTGGGCTTTGATGATTTATTGGTTTTCAATCCCATCAATTTCCCTTACACCATTTCCCTATTAATACTGATTCCTTCAGTTCATCCCTCACACAAGATTCTAGGTACCCCATTGTTTCAAATTGTTATTTAATTCTTCCTTTTGTAAATCCTGATCCAAAATATTTGTTCAATTGGTCTACCAAAGAAATCTTTGTTTTCCCATCTTTTGTTTCCTATAATAAATGCCCCACTACCTACACATGTCTTCACTAATCATTATATTTTTACTTACCCATAGAAGCCTTTTACATTTTTAAGTTTCCTGTAAGCAAACACTATTACTCCCACCTTCATTCTTGTTTGTTAAATTCTCAACTGTTCCAAGTTCTAATGTTTTTCAGGCCAATTTACATGTCTCCTCCTTGGAACTAATAATATCCCCGTGTACTGTGGGAAGGAACTGCAGATGCTGGTTTTTAAATTGAAGATAGTCACAGCATTTCTGGAGTCATAGAGTGATACAGTGTGGAAACAGGCCCTTCGGCCCAACTTGCCCACACCGGCCAACAATGTCCCAGCTACACTAGTCCCACCTGCCTCTGCCCGTCCCATATCCTTCCAAACCTGTCCTGTCCATGGAGAAAAGGAACAGGTGATGTTTCAGGTCAAGACCTTTCTTCAGACTAATCCCTAATTCCTACTGTTAGTCACAACTGAGCCTCCATTTCTGTTTAACTTTTGTACCATGCAGGAATAAATAATGGTTGCAGTTTACGCAGGCAGTCTATAAATGTTTGCCAATAAACAATCAACCCGATAAGTAACATTGCCCAATCTACCGTTGCCCACCCTCACTTTATAACCTATGTAATCTCCTGTGCTGAGATTCAGATGCCTTGTCTCAGAAACAACTATATTTCTCTCTACCTTAATGAAAAATTCTACATATATTACCGTGACTCCTCCCCAAAGTGGTCTCACCCAATATTGCTAATTGATTCTTTCTCATTACACAAATACCAGCCTAGGATGGTCTACCCCTAATTTGGCTCCTTGATATATTGTTCTAGAAAATAATCCTGAAACAATTCCTCTCCACAGCATGATAACTAAATATGCTTTCCCACGATTACAATAGCATCCTTATTGCATATGTAATATTTCCTGTCCACCAAATTTTCTGTCCAAAACTAATGTTTGTAAGTTCATAAATACATAAGTGATGGGAGCAGAATTAGGCCATTCAGCCCATCAAGTCTACTTTGTCATTCAATCATGGCTCATCTATCTTTCCCTCTCAACCCCATTCTCCTAATAACTCCCACTGGCATTTTCAGCAACTCACTATTACTTATCCACATCCCTCCACAATAATTTGTTAATCTTCTTGAAGCAGCAATACTACCCTACCTCTAATTTCCCCCCATCCTTCCTCAACTTCAAATATCCTTGTATGCTTAGTTCCCTTGCAGTGATCCAAATTAAAACCATCCTTCATTGAGCAACTGGGTGGGACAGGGTGGCACAGTGACACAGCATCAGAGACCAGGATTTAATCCTGGGTTAGGGTCAGGGTTTCCTCAAGGTGCTCCGGTTTTCTCCCACTTCACAAAGATGTGTGGGTTTGAGGGTTAATTTGCTTCTATAAATCGCCCTTAGTGCATAGGGAGTGGATGAGGAAGTGCGATAATAGAGAACTAGTGTAAATGGGTGATCAATGATCAGCGTGGAGACGGTGGACCAAAGAGCCTGTTTCCATGCTGTATCTCTAAGCTAAACTGCAGCCTCTCTTGTTGAATTTCAATTAACGCTTCCTCTCTGGCACCCTGATGTGTGCAACACCATGACACAATCTCATCTGATTGTCCCTGGCACCAACTCCTGCTGGTTTATCATTGACCTTTACACAAAAAAATTAGTACTGATGGCAGTGAAACAGTTGGATTGTTGTAAAAATCCATCTGGTTCACCAATACTCTTCAGGGAAGAAAATCTGCCATCCTTAACTGGACCGGCCTACATATGACTGCAGATTCATGAATTGTCTTGACTCTAAACTGCCCAAGCAACACACAGCTGCTAAACAAAAATTAAAACCAAATAACATGGTGAATTATAAATCAACTAACCATCTTTTAATTACCAATGAACTGATGGATAAGCCAACAATAGTGCAATGTAGAGACATTTGCTCAACAACAAGAGTCAAAGACATCATTCTGGCAATAATATCCAAAAGCAGTTAACATCTGTATAAGTTGATGTACTCACCAAGTGCTGTTTTGATGAGAATTGTTGCCATTTGCATGCAGCAAGTTCCCACAAACAGCACTGAGATAAAGTGGCAGCACTTGGGGTGGCACAGTAGCATAGTGGTAGAAGGTACACAAAAATGCTGGAGAAACTCAGCGGGTGCAGCAGCATCTATGGAGCGAAGGAAATAGGCAACGTTTCGGGCCGAAACCCTTCTTCAGACTAATCCCTGATTAGTTTCGGCGACTTGCTACGACTATGACTGTCAACGGCAAAGTGGAAGAGGCCCTTTAGTTATTTTACTAGTCTGTCTATAAATGACAGTCTGAAGAAGGGTTTCGGCCCGAAACGTTGCCTATTTCCTTCGCTCCATAGATGCTGCTGCACCCGCTGAGTTTCTCCAGCATTTTTGTGTACCTTCGATTTTCCAGCATCTGCAGTTCCTTCTTTAACAACAGCGTAGTGGTAGAGTTGCTGCCAAAAGGCAACAGAGACATGGGTTCGATCCTGATTATGGCTGCTGTCTGTACGGAGTTTGTACGTTCTCCCCGTGGTCGGCGTGGATTTTCTCCGGCTGCTCCGGTTTCCTCCCACACTCCCAAAGATGAGCAGGTTTGCAGGTTCATTGCCTTGTGTAAAAATTGTCCTTAGTGTGTAGGGTGGAACTAGCATATAGGTGACTGCTGGTCGGTCCAGACTCGGTGGGACGAATGGCCTGCTGCATCTCTAAACTAAACTAAACTGTAAACTAAGCTAAACTAATTACTGAATAACCTACATTTACTGATGTTGGTTCAGGTGTAACGGCTAAGGCCCTGTCCCACTATACAAGTTTACCCAAGAGCTCTCCCGAGTTTAAAAAAAAATCAAACTCGTGGTAAGTACGTAGAATGTACGTGGCGGGTACGTCGGAGCTCGTGGATGTCTCGTAGCGGCTGGTAATGCTAACGGCAGGTACTTGGGAAACGCGGAAACTCGTGAAGCTTTTTCAACAGTGTGAAAAAGTTCCAAGAGTAAAGAGATACTCGTGATGAAGTACCACCAGTTTGATTTTTTTTAAAACACGGGAGAGCTCTTGGGTAAACTCGCAACGTGGGACAGGGGCTTTAGTCCAGACATTGGGTAGAACACCTGCTCCTCTCTCAGGAGGGCAATTTGTACAAACCCAAAGGACCAGAAAGCAATGCCCCTATGGGCATCGAGGGCAGCATTCCATAAATAAAGCTTTACTACACAGGTTTTGGGGCTGTGTTGTGGTGGTGGTGGGGCGGGGGGGTGGGGGGGGGGGGGTGGGCACGAACCTCCAACCTTTAACTCAAAGAGAACAGAACTATTAACTGAATAACAGAGAAAATAGAAAATGACTTTAGAAATTGAATCTGGGTTCTATCCTATTCATTCCACTCCAGACAATCACAGCTTTGATCCCAGCCAGGGCATGATAGCAGCATTCAGAATGAGAGATCAAAGGAGCTCCATTTAACATCAAGGCAGCATTTTGTTGAGAGTAGTGCTGAAGAAGTCTTGTAAATCCTAGATAATTGGACGGATCATCAGAAGAATTCTCGGTGACTGCAGCCACATATGACATGAACAGAAAAAGGACGGTTGTTACAGCTCAGTTGCTATTGTTGCTTAAAGGCCTGTCCCACTTAGGCTATTATTTAGGTAACTACAGGCGGCTAGGCTGTCGCCACACGGTGGCCAGGGTATCGCCTGTACGGTCGTGCGTAGTCTCCTCAGTCGCCCAAAGAGGCGTAGCGTCCTTCTGATCGCCCCTGGATTTTCAACATGTTCAAAAATTTTCGGCGACAGTGGGTTTGGCGCCAATGAGCGTAGCTTGACTTCTCCTGACGTAGGTGGTGTGGTAGGTTGTCGCCAGGTGGCGTAGGTTGTCGCCGGGTGCTGACTTCGGTGACATCCATTGGCGACTACCTACGTCAAACTACGTCAACTGGCGACAGGTACCGGCGACTGAATTGTCTTCAGTTGTCGCCGACAGGGTCGTTGCTTGTCGTAGCTTGTCGCGGGTGGACGTAGGTTGACTTCGGTTGTCGTAGGTTGTCGCCTGTGTGGTCGTAGGTTGTTGTAGGTGTGGTCGTAGGTGGACGTCCCAATGGGTCGCCGGTTGTCGGTAGCTTGCCGTCGACTAGGTGGTAGGTTGTTGTAGCTTGTCGAAGGGGGGGGGGGGGGTTTCGGCGACTTGCTACGACTATGACTGTCACCGGCAAAGTGGGAGAGGCCCTTTAGTTATTTTACTAGTCTGTCTATAAATGACAGTACTGTGTTTGGTTCCATTCATTCATCCTCCAACAGTGAATTAGTGCTTAAGATAGACATAAAACCCTGGAGTAACTCAGTGGTTCAGGCAGCATCTCTGGAGAAAATGGATAAGGTGATGGGGTGGGGTGTGGGGGGGGGGGGGCAGTGAATTCATGCTCGTTGGGTTAGAACAGAAACTAAAAGATCATCAGTTTCCATTCCAAAACATCCCTTCCCTCCTTCACTCTTTTTTTCAGCTTTTTACATTTTATTCCAGTCTGAATAAGAATACCCGCTCAAAATGTTATCTATTACCCTCCACGAATGGTGCTGGCACACTGAGTTCCTCCAGCAGTTTGTTTTTCTTTTGCTCAAAACATCAGTACTGTTGGTAATTGCTGAGTAATGTCCAACATCGAGAAGCCCCAACTGCTCAATTTGAAGGGGTTACAATAACCAGGTATCCCACAATCAACATTCTGTCATCGCCATTCCACAAGAGCTTGATGAGACCAGCTAAATCAACAATGTCCATTAAAAAGCAGAGCAGAGACCCAGCCCTTAAGGGCCTGTCCCACGAGCATGCGACTGCATGCGGCAAACACGACCTAACGTGGTCGCTTGAGCCGTACGGCTTCGCGGGGCCGGTCCCACTTCGATTGCCGGAGCCGTATGGAGTTGTGCGGAGCTGGTCCCGACATCGCGCGGGGCTCCGAAAAACTGACCGTGTTCAAAAATTCTGCGTTGAGGCCGTACGCACCGCCTCGGCGGGCGTGCGCAGCGTCTCGACGCCGTACGCAGCGTCTTGACGCCGTACGTCACGCGCAAACTTCCCGCGGACTTCGCTCGAACTTCACGTCAACTCGTACGGGATCACTCGACCTCCACGCGGCCCCCGCTTCCGGTTTGGTCACGCTCGCCGCATGCAGTCGCATGCTGGTGGGACAGGCCCTTTATACTTGTAATTATAAGGCATATTTCAGTAAGATACACAGCAACAGACAAGATAGATGCTCCTGCTCCTGAAGCAAAAATCAAAATCAGCCATTTTATCACTGAGCTCCACACCACCATCTGACCACTGATGTGGTCCATCGGGATTACTGTGGTTGCCACAATCCAACCAACATACAGTACTTAAACAACCATCCCCTCAAATGAAAACCCACCATGAAAAAGTTAAGAATAATAGATCGTGGGTTCCAGATCACGGGCACCAGAGCGAAGGCTGCGGACGCCAACAGGATTAACAAGCTCATCAGGAAAGCTGTCTCTGTCCTGGGGGCGGAATTGGATTCATGGGAGGTTGTCTTGGAGGGGAGGATGCTTCTCAAACTGTGGAGCATCTTGGACAATACAGTTCAACCCCCTCCATGACACACTGGCCAACCTGAGGAGTACCCTCAGCAACAGACTGGTTCCACCAAAATGCAGTACAGAACGCCACAGGAGATCCTTTTTCCTTGTAGCTATCAAATTGTATAACTCCTCCTCCTTCTGTCATGGGGTAGACTGAGACTGACTCCCCTTCACCCCCCCCTCCCCTCCCCCCCCCCCCTCCCACCTCTCCTCCACCAATCTTTGCACATCCCCAATCTTTTCCACTCATCACTCTAATTTCTTGTTTCATGCATCTTGTGCTTCATAACTGTTGGCAGATTAATTTCCCTCCTGGGATGAATAAAGTTGTATTGTATTGTACACATTATCCAATGTGCACACACAGCACCCTTCATTACGACTGGGGCCCTGGATAATAATTGGATCACAACAAATCAAAGAAATGGCTCACCTCCAACTTCCCGGGACAGCTAAGGATGTGACAACCATCACTCATATCCCAAGAAAAACGTTTCCCAGACTCCACAGTTGCTTGAAAACCACGAGGAATGGCTACAATCATTTCAAATGCCTTTATTAAACTTTCTACAAGATTAAGACATCTTGGAGTTAGCTCAGTAAGTGGTTTAAAATGTCTCACAGGTATATTATCAAATTCTGAGGCTCAGAAATCAAATATTTGGGAACTATGTTCAATCACAAGAACCCATTGATGTGCAGAAGGATTTTGGAATGCAAGTTCATGGTTCCTTGAAAGTGACAACAACAGTGGATAGTGAGGTGTAAGAGGGTGTAATAAGGTAAATATGATGCTTGTTTTCATCGATCGGGGTATTTAGTATGAGTCAGGAACTTTGGTTAGGCCAACTTGGAGAATTGTGTGCAATTCTGGTTGCTGTCTTACAGGAAGGATGTAGAGGTTCTGGAGTGGGAGGAGACTATGTGCATCAGGATGTTGCCCGGAATAAAGAGTATTAACTGTAAAGAGAGATTGGATAAATTTGGATTGTTTTCTTTGGAGCACTGGAGGCTACTGGGTGGTTTTAATAGAAACATGTAAAATTATGAGGCCTGGATAGGATAAGTGGTCAAAGTCTTTTTCCCAGGATGGAAATGATAAATACCAGAGGACTGGGTTTCATTTGAGAGGGAGAATGTTTAAAGGAGATTTACGAGCAATTTTTTTTTGTACAGAGTGTGATAAGTGTCTGGAACACACTGGCACTGAAGATGGTGGAAGCAGATATGATAGCAATAATTTACGAGGTATTTCAACTCACACATGAACAGTCAGTAAATGGATGGATGTAGACCATGTGTAGGCAGGTGTGCAGTTTAAATTGGCATCATGGTTAGTACAGACAATAGACAATAGACAATAGACAATAGGTGCAGGAGTAGGCCATTTGGCCCTTCGAGTCAGCACCGCCATTCAATGTGATCATGGCTGATCATCCACAATCAGTACCCCGTTTCTGCCTTCTCCCCATATCCCCTGACTCCGCTATTTTTAAGAGCCCTATCCAGCTCTCTCTTGAAAGCATCCAGGGAACCTGCCTCCACTGCCCTCTGAGGCAGAGAATTCCACATTATGGGCTGAAGGGCCTGTTCCTATGTGATGTTCTATTCTCTATTTTTGTTTTATAAAATATAGTTTTACTTGAAAGAAAGTAAGTACAAACAGGAGTACAAGTGGTCTACTCCCAAGGGCTGACATTAAATAGGTCCAGGATGGAGCATGTTTTAATCAAGGCTTATAACAAAGTAAGCCTGAAGAATGTACTTGTGATATGATCACAGTTGTACTGTGTTCGCCACAATTAATTAATGCTTTCAGCTTAACTGCCCAAACGCTTCATCACAAATTAAAAAAAAAAAATTTGGAGACAGAATAGACTCAAATAAGTATGGTAATGATTTCATTCTTGTTTTCACTAATACAAAACATGCACCTTTGAGCTGCTTCTCACTTCCCCATCTGCGAGAGGGAACTGCTTCATCATCAATCTGTCATTTGTGTTGTAATACATAACAATAATGAAAGTTAGATCCTGAAAATTATGATGTTTGTTTCAAATTTATTCCTGCATTATTGTTGATGCAACATTAACCAATTACATAGGCATGTGTTAACACCTGTTAAAATAGCAGAGAAGACTCTGTTAAGAATGCATTAAGCACTGGTACAGTGATTTTATTTGTGGAGGTAAATATCATTTTTAGCATTCTCAGTGATTAGTGCCTCAAGCACCAATTAATGTTACAACCATGTGTGAATTGAAGATCTCTGATTTTATGTCTGTTAATTGTATTAAATAGCAAATTACTTTCAGTAATCAGTGAAAATGTACCCCCTCAGTGACCTCCAGGCCAGTATAACCCCTGCGTTTCATTAACAACCAAAAGCAATTAGAGTACTGGAACATAAATGGCTTATGATTTGATGACCTTGTAGTGTTTAAATTAGGGCAGTAATAAGCATGTCATAAATAGAAATTATGGACACATATTGATAAATTAATTGGCAGACTTCGTGTGTACAATGAAGAATAATGATGACATTTGCAAAATCATTCTAAAGATTAAAATGCAATCATATTACCTAGCATTGAACTGTTTTGGAATTGTGATCATTTACCTGAAAATCAGAAACTGCAGATCTGCTATACAATAAAAAGACACAAAGTGCTGGAGTAACTCCGTGGTATCTTTGCAGAACATGGATGGATGGGGTTTCGGGGTTGACCCTTCCTCGTGTGTGTTTCGGGCAAGGGGGCAGGATGTCCCCTCTAGTGATTACTTCTCTCCCACAGGGAGAAGGTCAGAAGAACATTAATGCAGCTTTACACATGAACACAGGAATGAAGGCAAAAATGAATGCATGCTGAATATTTTTTAATACAGTGGGTTTGGAGATCTTAGTGTCCCAGCATTAAATTCTGGAATTAATCCTATTTGGAAAATTGCTGGAAGTGTCAAGATGTCATGTCATGAGGAAATTAATGTAGTGAAAATGTCCATGCCCTCCCTCACGTTGCCACGCTGTGCTCCGATGGGCTATGTGCTTTGCTAAGATATTTGGATGACAGACAAAGCACAAAATATATAAGGAATGGTCATAGAAGTGACTTTTCTTTATTCTTGGATGTTAGTGTAAAGCAGGTGATATTGATGCAGCTACCTGTAACACAATACTCCACTTTAATTTTCATTGACTTCAATTGAACAGAATATGAAGAGAGATGTAAAATAGCTAAATCAATATTGCTGGTTTTGCATTATTGCCCGAGAGAGCTGTATTCAATCAGTAGAGTGGCCAATTTCCTACAGTGTAGGGGAAAATACAGTTCTCATTCAGCTAACATTAAAATCATTGAAAAAACAAAATCATTGCTTCAAACAAATGACCCACTTATTTGCCTGATCGCTAGAGAGCAAGGATATCTATTTTCCATCATTTAGAATAAAACAGAGCCATTTTTCTTCACATTGAGGCATCCTTTGTGTTGCAAACCTACTGGATACTTGGAGTGGAGTAAGTGTTGAAGTGAAACAATTTCTAAAGCACTGTTAACTACTTCCAAGCACTGCTATTTTTATAGGATAGCTCAGAGCATAATGAATAGGAGATACCATGGGAACCAGACATTTTCTATGAGAGTTCGCTTCATATACTTCATTACCAGATGTGAACACCTTTTAAATGGAACAAATTGACTTCAAACTGTCCAGGAGGAATGCAGTGAGATTTCATTGTCTCAAATGTTTTCCAAAGGGTACTGAAATACATAGATAGGATCTGAAGGTGAAATTAAATCCATTAATTATAGAAGCAAATAAATCAATTGGAGTGCTCAAAATTGGTGCTCTTAATTAGTCTTAAACCTCTTCTGAGCTTGACCCTTTCCAATGTGTGATATGTCACTCTTTATCTGTACCTATTCTATGGGTATTGTTATAATAGTGTTCTCAGAGATCTTCTTGATGCCCATCTAAAACAAGTCTATTTTAGCTGCATGTTAGGAGCCCATATATGTTTGAGGACCCAGATCTGCCCCGGCTCTTTGTGTACACTCTTTCCGCTGGACATCTCATGAAAATATGTTTTTCTTAGTATGTATCTACATGTAGAAATGAGCAGTAACATTGCTGGCTTGTGGAAGCCACAGCTAAAACCCACGGGTTTTAAATCATTCAAGGCTGATCTGGATCTTAAATTCGTCATAAGGTGAAAGCACATTTGTTGTCTAATTCTAGTGAAGTACTTTATAGCCTATAGCCTGTTTTATTGGAGGTGTATAAAATGCATCAAAGCTCAAAACAGATTAATTCCGTTTAAATTGCACTTGAAGAAATATAGTGCAATTATTTGCATGGTATAGTGCATGGGTTGTTCAACATTTTTCTCCAAACCAACATAATATTCATATTCAGATGCAACTAAATTTAAGGTAGCTCTTTCTTCCCAAAAACCCTTTCTGGCTTAAGTCCTCCCTCCACCACCTCCAGTTTAAATTCCATTTGGAATATTTTGGAGGACCAAGAAACCAAGAACCAAGAATAAAGGGTTTCAGCCCGAAACGTTACCTATTTCCTTCGCTCCATAGATGCTGCTGCACCCGCTGAGTTTCTCCAGCATTTTTGTGTACCTCCTTCATAGTGTTGCTCTTTACAGGATTTTACTGAGTGACTGCAGTATTTGCTTATTTAACCACAGTTACTTGACTTTAATGGTAATTCAAGGTGTGAAGGTAAGTACAATATTTTTTATGGGATATGGCAATGTATGGAAGTTGAAGTGTCTTTTAGAATTCAGCATGTTCACCATGCTGATGAATACGGTTGAGTTCTGCACAAACCCTTCACACTGTGCCCTTTTTATTCCTTCGACAGTTTAAATACTGCAAAAATGTGCTTTTCACTGAAAGCCGACGAGAAAATGTGCTTAGATTTGGGCATGCTTTTAAAAATGGGATCAAATGTAAATTAATGTTCATTGGATGTTTTCCCCTGGACTACCCTTTTTCCATACAGATTAACGCAGAAATAAATAACTTTATTTCTCAATATCTCCAGAACTTCCATCTGGTGATATCATGCACCTGTCTTATGTTCATATGTTCTAGAAGCAGAATTATGCCATTCGGCCCATCAAGTCCACTCCACCATTCAATCATGGCTGATCTATCTCTCCCTCTCAACTCCTTTCTCCTGCCTTCTCCCCATTTCCCCTGAATTCCCCTCAATTTGTAATCAGTTTGCTAGAAAAATAAACAAACCCAAGTTTGTGTTGAGAATTCCACAAAGCTTTCCTGTTTTATGGAAGTTACTAGGAATGGGTTGAATGTAAAATATGGGAAATCTGTCAACATAGAGATGAAGTATAATCACAAGGTCCTTTATATCTTCTGTATGTCAATAGCACTGCCATTGCAATTAAATTGCACTTAAACTTTGAAACTGATTTAACATTTTTGTGTTGTCTACAAACTTACTAACCCATCCTAATTGCAGGCCAAGAACTGATCTCTGCAGTAATCCACTAGCTATCTCCTTCCACTCTGAAAATGACCTATTTATTCCAACTCTGTTTTCCATGAGCCAACCTGTCTTTAATCCATTCTAACACACTTCCTCCAGTACCATGGGGTTTTAATTTATGTGGTACCCGGTCAAATGCATTATGCAAATCTAAATACTCTATATCTACAGGTTCCCCTCTATTAACTCTCCATGCTACACCGAAGAATTCAAGCAAATGTCTCAAACATGATTTATCTTTCACAATTCATAAAATATTCCCAAATGTATCATCTATTTGTGATAAATGTAAATCCCAAGAAGCAACTATAGCGCACTCATTCGTCTTCTGTACAAAAATTCAAAAATTTTGGAATGAAATTTTTGAAATCTTTACAAAGTTATTTAAAACAAGACTGATACCCAAAGCAGAATGGATTATCTTCGGAATAACGGAAGATGATCCAGAACTAAATGTGTTTCAAAAGAAATTAATGGACTATGGGTTAATAACTGGAAAAAAGCTAATTCTAAAATTTTGGAAGAAGGCTCCAATACCAACTATAAACATGTGGATTTCAAATATGTTTGAAACATTACACCTAGAAGAGATAAGACTCCTCCTAGCAGGTAAACCAGATCACTTCCACCTGACGTGGTCTGCATTTATAGAATTATTACAAACATAGGGTGCAAAAGTACTTTAAAAAAAATAAAAAATTGAGGTCAGGTAAGGGGGGATGATAGTTGAAGAGTTGGTATGTCCTATTTACGTAATGCTCAAAAAAATATATTTTTTCTTTTTTTTTTTTCTCCTCTGTCTCTTTCTCTTTTTTTTCCTAGGGCCTATTTCTTAACTCTTTTTCTTTTGTTTTTAATTTCGCTCTTATAGGGTCTTCGTCCTTTTTTGTTGTCACATTTTCTACACTTTTCTACACTTTCACTTTTTCCTTCACTTTCTTCTTTCTTTCAATCTTTTCCTTTTCTAGTGTAAAAAAATAAATAAAGGGAGTACATTAATTGTAAGAAGATATAAATGACGAGTATTAATGTATGTGGTTGTAATGTAATGTACTTCTAATAAATAAAAATTAAAAAAAAAAAAATCTTTCACAAAACCTAGTTGACTAGGTTTAATTATGTTCAGCTTTTCTAAATGATTAGCTATTACCTCATTGCTTATTAATTCCAGCAACATCAATTATAGCAAGAGGCAAATTAACAGGCCTGCCATTCCCTGTCTTCAGCCTTCCTCATTTTTTGAACAAATGAGCCACCTTGGCTGTTTTCCAACCTTCTGGTACCCTCCAGGAGTTTAGTATTAGACAATTTCACATTGGGAAAAAGACTCTGACTATTTACCCTCGCTATGTCTCTCAAAATTTATAAACTTCTGTAATGTTCTCCTTCAACTTCCAACACTCCAGAGAAAACAGTTTGGCCAACCTCTCCTTATTGCTAATATAGTCGAATCCAGGCAATGTTTTATTGAATGTCTTTTGCATCCTCTCCAGAATTTCCAATTTCTAAAAGTATTTGTAGTCATGATTTCCAAATATATTTGATAACAGTTAATTAGATTCTCATCTTAAATGTTTCCCTGGCAAGGGAGATAAAGTAACCAAGCAATGCCCATTGGCTCATTGGAAATGTTCTTCTGTACTGATTCCACAATTTCCAAATGGTCCGTTTAATTTACCAACATGAGTTTTAATATGAGTATCTTTTTTATTTATTATGACCATCCTGAATGAAAATAATAAGAAGATTAATAGTAAGATTAAACGAGAACTTACCAGTTTGAAGTTTGATCTTTATTTTATGAGGAGTTACGTTGGTGATTACGTGAAGAAGATCCGTCAGGGCGCATGCGCGTCAATCTTCAAAGCAGCGGTATGAAATCACAGACAACACAATAATTGAAGTAACATATTAAGATGATCAACATGAGAACTACCATTATGACCTTTTTTCTATGAGAGAGGGTTGGGCGTGGCAGGCACGTAATCACCAACGTAACTCCTCATAAAATAAAGATCAAACTTCAAACTGGTAAGTTCTCGTTTAATCTTACTATTTTACTTCGGAGTCACGTGAGTGACTACGTGAAGATTTTAAAGCTCTGTGATTTTTATGCCGCAGATCAAAATCCCGGCTTCTCACTGCATCGATTGACTCTGAGTATCATCAATAATGCTGTAAACATGACATTGCATATCATGCAAAAACAAACAGTTTTATTTTTGGTCATAAAACAACCAATAAACCCTCTTAATGTAGGGCAACAAATGAAACAGAATGAAACAGTATTGAAAACAGACTTTAAACAATAGCAACAGCACTCAATATTGAGTTGGCAATCAGCCCTCCATCGGCAATCGGCCGATGGTAGTATTGCTGAAACACGTTCATTTTTCCAACCTGCGGCTTTTAATATATGGTCGATGGGAACGTCCATCGCCCTGGCCGCGGATGTTGCTACTGCGCTAGTGGAATGAGATGTAAACACATAAATGTTAATTCCTGCCTGAACCAACTCTTGCTTTAACCACCTTGAGATAGTCTGAACTGCCACTCTTTTATGTTAGCTTCTTGTAACTGACAAATAATCCTGTTTCTTCTTGTTTTAAAGCCCTTGTGGCTTCAATGTAATGTAACAAATGTGTCCTTACACATAAACATGGAGCTGTATGATATGCTGAGAACACAATCTTAAGACCTGTCACACCTGGCCTGCTTTGTTTGAGCAGGTCAGAAATATAAAACAGAACATTCTCTGTATTCACTTCCATTCTCTCGAACTGAAGTTTTTTGGAAAATCTGCACTCTCTGTACTGACACCAATGCCATTAGCATAGCCAATTTCATGGTTAATTTTAACAAAGTTATAGCCGTGACAGGGACCCAATGACGAAGTATGTTACAAACAACACTTACCTTGCAGATTACCATATACCTAGGCTTAGGCGGTTTGGAATTAAAGATTCCTTTCATCAACCTAGATATGAGAGGGTGAGAACCTATACTTTGTGTCCGTGTACCTATTACAAGATATGCCGACCAAGCACTTCTAGCTGTATTGATAGCAGTATAGCTAAGACCCTCATCATAATAAAGTGTAGATAAACTCTAACACATTTTCAATAACTACAGTATCATATTGAATATTCTTTTGAACACAATATTGTTCCCATTTTTTTTTTTTTTTTTTTCCATAAGTCATATACTGTTTTTGAGTACTCTTTCTCCAGGCTGCAGTGAGTATATCCACCGTTGGCCTAGAAAGTCCTCGACCAATGTAAGGCATTCTTAAAACCTGCAAATTAACAGATCCATACCATCACATAACGGATGAACTTAATGCGTTACTGGATGCTCCAGCAAATTCCTACTGTTTGGAATCAGCAAAAAGAGGTTGGATCGCTATCTGTAACATCAAAGGAAACCATGGTTGAATCAGGCAATTAGGTATCACCAAAACCCCTGAAGCGGCATCCTGCTTGATTTTCTCAAACACCGACCTACGAGGCAGAATGGTGGGAAAATGTACACAAACATATCATCCCAATTTTGTGAAAAAGCATCAATTGTCACTGCCCCTGGATCTGGTGCCTATGAAACATATTTTGGCCTTCCATATAGAAGTACTATGTTCTTGAACACATCCTGGTTCCACATCCACTCTGTGTTATGATGGAATTTTCGTGAGCTGCCATCTGGTACTACATTAAGTTTCCCTGGTCCCCATGTTTGCAGAAGCAATGTTCATCTGTCTCCACCGCTAGATCTTGTATCAGTAGCACCCTACCCAAGTGCTCGGACATCTGTCTGCAAATCATGGAAGCTTGGTCCAATAACACTTTGGAACTACTAGTGGACACATGCTGAATCCACCATTGTACATCAGCAACAGCCTCTATTGATAGAAGCATAGGTCTATTATAATGACCCCAATGTATCCTCAATGCTTGTTCCTTTGACCTTTGTAATTGTAGATAATAAAGTGGCCATATTGAACTGCTGGAAATGCTGCCAGCCATTACCACAGCAGACTTGTCACCTGGCTAATTGAAGGCTGTGTGTTAGCAATTAACTTGGTATAGCTCTTAATTAGCTCTACCCTTTTTTGCTTGGGCAAGGTCACAATGATGTTGATTAAGTCCATTGTGAACCCAACTAGTCAATTTGTGTCACAGGTATAAATTTAGATTTCTCTGGATAGCTTATAAAGCCCAATTAAAAAATGTTTTTTACCAACTGCCACTGATGCTTCAGCTGTTTCCTTTGATTGTCCTACAATCAAGATATTATCTAGTTAAGCCATGAACACATGACATTGACTTCTCATCATGCCTAGAATAGGTTTTAACAACTTTGTAATCCCTCTAGGAGCTGAAGACAAACTATTAGGCAGTGGATTGTATTGCCATAATTGCCCCATCCAGCTGAATTTTAAATCTTCTATCCTGCAAATGAACAGACACTGAATCCGCATCTTTAAGATCTCCTTCACAAACGTTTCCATCTTAAAATGTCTATACCGTACAAAAGGGTTAAGACTATTCAAGTCTGTATAATTCTGCATCCCCCCATCCTTTTTTGGTCTGGGAAAGATATTGGACACAAACTGATGGCTTTGGTAAACTGCCTTAGCAATTACACCTTTATTACATAAGCTTGTAAGTTCCAGCTGAACTTCCAATTGTTCAGTGATACTGGTCAAACTTCTTTTTTGGAACATGTTGCATGGGTAAATCAGAATTTGCATTAAGCTTTATTTGATGCCTTTGAATAACCTTCAGTATAAACATATCTGAGGTAAACATTTAATCGTATCACATTAGATCTGTCTACATGAGAACCAGACCCTCTTACCTCCTTACCACCTGGCATTCTTCCCCGGCCTTGAGCTGGATATCTCACCTCCGTGGCGGTGCTACAGCCGAACGCCAACTGCGCTGCATCGTAGCTGGACTCGTCCCTTGCCCGGACCAGTCTGCTCCCTTATAGGGATACTTCCGCTTTGGTGAATATGTGGCTGCCGTCTTAGCCTCCTCCTCCAGCTCCTTCACCTGCTGTGCGAAATCCTCGCCAAACAGCTGTGCCGGTTGCACTGTGCCAGGCTGGCAGAGTGAAGCATATTTAGCATTGATGGTTGGTCTAATCGCATCTTGCGGAAGCAGTTGATCTCAAATTGGGCACTCCATAATAGCGCCTTTTGTTGTAATTTGTCATGGCCTCTCCATCTACCATCCTGGCAAAGCTCGTTATACCAGATACCAGCAACTTTAAAAATATGCTGGAGCTTCACATGCTCCTGGGCTTTCATTAGTATGCCCATCTTGCCCCAATTCTTCCTGTTCCCAACAGGAACTTTTAACAGTCCACAATTGATTGGGGCTTCATACTTCGTTACTGTCTCATCCATTGTCAGCTCCTGTAGCTGATGTGAGACTTGGTAATTTATGCTGGTGGCAAGTTCCTCACCCAGAGGCTCACCAGCATCTGACGACATGGCAAACCGTGCTGCACACGGTGTCAGCTCTGACAGCTGCCTGCCCTCCCTTTGGAAGTCGTCGGACTCAGGGTCAGAGCGTATCTGCCCTTCTGCACTCACCTCTTGCAAAGAGGGTGCTTTCAAGCAGGCCTCTACTAGGCACTGCCAGCGGAGCCGTCCCCACGGCCTCCCGCCTGCACAACTCCTCCTGGAGTGTGGCTTTGTGAAGCAGACCTCTACTAGGCACTGCCAGCGGAGCCGTTCCCATGGCCTCCCGCCTGCACAACTCCACCTGGAGTGTCTCTGTGGAGCAGCCCCTGTATGAGCTGCTCCTTTTGGATAACCGCTGGGGAACGGTATCCTGTCCCCGACGGGACTCTCGTGGCCCGACTCTGCGGAGTCTATAGCCCTGACAGACTTAACTTATGCCGACCGCCCGACTGGCGTTGGCTGTGTACCCGGCTGGGCACTTTGCCAAGTCTGTCGCCGCACCGCTACCGGCTTGCGACTCCCCCGAGGTGACAGGCTGCCTTTCAGAGACTGTGCTCCCGCAGCTCTCTCTCTCCTTGTCGGCAGCAGCCTGCACCTTTTCCTTGTTCCTGTATGTGGGGGAAAAAACACACAGAAACACTTTCTTTACTTTTCTCTAACTCCTCCAAAGTCTCCCCGACTTTGGTGGAGCTGTAATTACTCACCTGCAGGAGGAGCTCCGTGCTCCTGCTGCCGTTGTCGCCAATGCGTCAGACGTAATGACGCGCATGCGCCCTGACGGGGTTCTTCACGTAGTCACTCACGTGACTCCGAAGTAAAATTTGTATTTTATGCAATAAACAAGGTGCAAAGCACAACCTTGTATTATTACCACGCTTCCATTTCCTCCAGTTCAAATGACTGTATATTCCTTGGTCTTGTTTAAGTTTTGATTTCTGATTTGCTAAAATTTTTGATTGTTCAATAAGCAGATCATGGCAAAAGATATTTAAAAGATAGACAAATATAAAAAACTTGCAAGTTTATCAGCTATCTGCAATTAATAATAAGTATGGTGATAGAGGGGCAGACAACTACTTATGTCAAATTCCTCTATTTAAAAAAAAAAAGCTTAACATTTACTAAACTTTTGTTTAGTATTTTGATGCTGACTATAATGAGGCTATAATTTCCCCATAGAATGCTTATAGCACATGCATATTAAATGCTTATAGCATATGAACAAACCTTTCCAGGCAATTCGATTTCATCATGAAAGCATTTAATTGTCAGCTGGATCTACAGGACACAGGAACATCTGAAAACTGTGCGAAGTTAATGGAAGAAACAGAAGTGACACAGTTGTTGGACTGTGAAGGTCATGACCAGGTGCATTTAATTACTGCCATTATCATTCATTTGAAAACTCCTGCTGAGATCTCTGGATCCATGCACATTTAAACAGCAGCATATTTTAAGGTGATTTCATAGCACACGCAATTAAAAATAAGAAATTAAGAGTGCAGAATGAAGGTGAAAATGGTTGCAATTTCTTCCTTTCCTCACCCATTATCAAACAGACACACATTTAATTTTATAACAATCTTTCTTCATACATTTTCAGTCATACTGATAACTTCAAATAATGTATACTACATTAGGTGAAAAGTTCTCTCCAGAGATGCTGCCTGTCCCGCAGAGTTTCTCCAGCATGTTTTGTCTTAGGAGACGTGGAGAGATATTTTCTGTTTATATAGTTGAAATATTTGGGCAGAGATTGCAGTTCAAATCTCCAAAGAATTAGCTGTACAAAACATTTGCTTTCTCATTGTTTGTTCTGAGCAATTGTAAAGAAAGTGACAAATGAGTTGTAAAAATTGATAATTGAAACATTTCAGAAAGAAGAGAAGGCATTCTCACACAATAAATACTGAAAGTGAACCTCTGTTCCTTCAAAATCGGCTGTATAATGAAGTAAAGGATTGTGATCGACATCAGGGAAAATCTGAATGCTCAAAGGAAAGTAAGTGTTCTAATAATTGCCAAAATAATTTGGGCTATTTACATGATTTAAATCAGTCCTAGCATGGGTCTGACCTGCTAATTTTTAACGAAGGGCTGGCAAGACATTGTAGCAATTTCAGACATGAAATAACTATAAAATCTTAGTGACAATCTCTAAGTACTGTGGCTAGTGTCTTACTTGCCTTGACTGATTTTACATGGCTTCATTACTATGAATTGCAAATCACTCCAGCACTTTCGAAAGGTACAATTTTCCAACTGTGCACACCAAATGTCTGGATGTGCTTTCTCATGCATTGAATCCCTTGCCTCCAGGACTCCATCTCAAGGTTAATTTGCACCTCTGCTGCACATCATGAGCAAGAATAGTCAGATGTTACAATCCCGTGATCTGACTGTGAACAGGTTTTATGCATTTAATGACCAAGGTGATAGGTATGCAGTAATAAGTATGGAAATTTGCAAGACCTAGAAATTTACAGGAAGAACAAGCCAAACCTAATATGAATAAAATTCTGCCATTAGAAACGAATATTTAATGGTTCAACAGAGCCATACAGCACAGAAACATGTCCCTTGGCTGATTTTGCAATGCTTTGACGTCTTCGGTTTGGGGCATCTATTCATGTTGTCCTGAATTGTAGATTAATTTTTCAAATCACTGGTCACAATGAACTTCTAGTCCTAGAGTGGAGAAATCTCTGTGACAATTCTATCTATATTTAATGCTGGATTCGGGATTGGGATGTCAATGAGGCCAACAGGCTGTGACCTTTAGATTTAGGTTTTGCCCCCAGATGCAGCATCAGTTCCAAACTAACATCATTGTCAGTAGGGATAAAACACCTCCAGGATGGATGGTTTCAACATGTCCCGTGCATGATCTCACTGGATGACATGGGCAAGGGTTTAAATTTGCCTGCTACGTTTTAGCTTGGTCACTGATATCACAATGCAAGTACTTCTGCATAAGATCTTAAGGGGAAAAAACCGGGACTGTGAGTTTCCACAGGTGTGGATGCCAGTAGATAAGACAGCCACTGTATACTGCACCTAGAGAGTAGATGCACGGTAGAATCTTTAGGGAGTGGGATGTGGGCTTGTTCTCAGGAGATTAAACAAAAGAATGAATGCAGGATTAACATAGATGACACTTGGTGGTCAGCATGGGCCTGTTGGGTGAAAGAGCCTGCTTCTTCAGTTTAGTTTAGAAATTCAGCGCGGAAACAGACCCTTATATTTGAGAATTTTCCAGAACAGTCTGTGGCCAATAGCGCTGTTGCTATAGCCCTATGTGTAAAGCCCATAGCGTTGCAGCCGACAGCTCTTTGTTTAAATTCCCACACGATAATGCGACAGCGCTCTGTTTAAACCCTTTGTGCGCCAAACCGGCAGCGCCGTGTGTATTGTTTTACACGCCAGTCTGCGGCTGAAAGCGCTTTGTTCCCAAGGGGGGGGGTGCAGTCCCCTGCCATTGGTTATAGTTTGAATTTGGGATCAGCGCTATTGGCCAGGACTTACCGGCACACACGCAAAAGACGAGAGCCAAGGTCTCCACCAAGAACAGCCTTCTACGACAACTAACAAACTCAAAGTGGGGGACTCATCCAAGTACACTGCGTACATCGGCACTAGCCTTGTGCTTCACCACCGCTGAATATGCTTGCCCAGCATGGAGCAGGTCATGCCATGCACGTAAAATAGACCCTATCCACAACGAGACCTGCAGGATAGTGACTGGGTGAATCAAAACAACCCCCGTACACTGCCTTTATGCCCTCTCTGGCATCGCTCCCACTGACATCCGCAGAGCAGTCATCACAAAAGCCGAGCGCACAAAGCAGGCCAATGACAACCGGCACTCACTCCATGAGCACTCTGCTGCCCAGAAACGGCTCAGCTCCAGGAGCAGCTTCCTGGACACCACTGAAGTACTGGAGACCACCCCAACTGATGCCAGGATTACTGAATGGCAGAACCAGTGGAACAGCCTTGGCAGCCAGACAACCCAATGGATGGAGAGAGGCATCACCCCAGACGAATGCCTCGCTACCGGCCACCATCAACCTTGGGCTGACTGGAAAACACTGAACCGCCTGCGGGTCGGCGAAGGGCGCTGCAAGGTGTCCATGAAGAAATGGAAAATAACAACTTCCGATGCATGTGTGTGTGTGTGTGTGTGTGTGGCAAATCCCAAACCATGGAACACATCATGAGATGTAGCCAAGCTCCACAATGTACCGAAGATGACCTGGCCGAACCAAATGCCGCTGCGCTCGCCTGCGCCAACCACTGGAAAGACGTGATATAGAAGATGGCCGGACACGAGGAAGAAGAACCGGCGGTTATTTCAACAGCTGATTTCTTACCTGTATAAAGGCAGGCGCCAGTAAGCCAGGAGTCAGTTCAGGTTTATGTACTAGAGTTCACCGACGGGCTGAGTCGCGATCAGCGCCGCGGACGGAGGCAGAGAGAGAGAGACGTGTGCTTCTGTAAAACTGGACACGGATCATACCGACACAAGTATTGTTTTTGTTCCCTCTTGCCAATAAAACAGACTAAACGGACGAGTGAGCATTTTTCTTTTCTACTAGTCAGATCCTTGAACCTGCCCCCTTGTAACAGCCCCTCGGTCCACCGGGTCCGCGCCAACCAGCGATTCCCGGCAGAGCGAGAGAGAGAGAGAGAGAGAGAGAGAGAGAGAGAGAGAGAGAGAGAGAGAGAGAGAGAGAGAATTGAAGGGCAGGATGGAATTTAGCATTGAAGCTTTTGGAATGACAAGTTCTGCCAAGGTGCAGGAGGCAGTACTACTGTGATCAAAATTAGACTGAAGAAAGAGTTGAGGAATGGTGCCAGTCAGCTTAGAACAGACTGCTCCACATAGCCAATGAAGCAGCAGGCACACCCAGGACCCATGTGAGTGCCCACAGCTACACCTCTACTTTGCAGGAAGTGGGAGGAATCCAAAAGAGAAATTGTTAGGGGTGAGAACAGGTTTGTCCAGGTGGAGGAGAGTGTTAGTAGATAGGAACTACATGGATCTGCATTCTAGAAAGAACCTGGGGGCTCTAAGGCATTCCTGATTGGGGAATGGAGGTACATGGATACATAGACAATAGGTGCAGGAGGAGGCCATTCGGCCCTTCGAGCCAGCACTGCCATTCAATGTGAACATGGCTGATCATCCACAATTAGTACCCCCTTCCTGCCTTCTCCCCATATCCCTTGATTCCACTAGCCTATATAAAGAGCTCTATCTAACTCTCTCTTGAAAGCATCCAGTGAATCGGCCTCCACTGCCTTCTGAGGCAGAGAATTCCACAAATACACAACTCTCTGGGTGAAAATGTTTTTCCTCATCAATGACGATGGGGTGGGGTCCATGAAATTTGGAAGATGAAGTTGTTGAAATTATGGAGAGCATGTAAGGTGCCCTGGATATGGATGGGAAGGGATTGGACTAGGAGAGACAGGATGGAGTTCTCCTGTTATAGAGCTAAGCAGCATGGATACAGGCTCTTCAGTCCAATTTGTCTATTCTGGGCAAGTCTCATTTACCTGTTTTAGCCCCACATCCCTCTAAACCTGTCCTCTTTGTATATGTCAAAACATCTTTTGAATGTTGTAATTGTATCCACTTTTATAGGTTCCCCTGGCATCTCATTGCAGATATGTACCATTCCTTGAGTGAAAAGAGCTGTCCTTGAGGTCCCTCTTAAACCTCTCCCCTCTCATCTTAATTGTAGCCCTCTAGTTTCAGACAGCTACATAATGATGTCTGATCATTTGTACTTAATGCTCTTCCCAATGAAGGCAAGAAACATCTTCTTCACCACCCTGCCCACCTGACTCACCACTTTCAGGGAAGTATGTGACTGTACCTCCAGATCTATCTGTTCGACAACATTATCCAGGTCTCTATCAATTAGTCAAGGTATAAGCAGGTAAGTTGAATGAAGCAGGAACACATGAATAGAATCAGCCAATCGTCCCCGTCCCGCCTGCAACTGGTCCAAAACGCCGCAGCAAGACTCTTGATGGGCACCCGAAAAAGGGACCACATCACCCCGATCCTGGCCTCTCTCCACTGGCTCCCTGTGCGGTTCCGTATAAACTTCAAGATCCTCCTCCATGTCTACAAAGCCCTCAATGGTCTTGCCCCCACCTACATAAAAAGCCTTCTCACCCACCACTCCACCTCCAGGCCCCTCAGATCGGCCGACTTGGGGTTGCTGAATATCCCACGGTCTAGGCATAAGCTCAGGGGCGACCGCGCCTTTGTGGTTGCAGCCCCTAGACTGTGGAACAGCATCCCTTTTCCCATCAGAACTGCCCCCTCCATCGACTCTTTTAAGTCAAGACTAAAAACTTATCTATACTCCCAAGCCTTTCCTGACGTCCTCTGAGTGAGGGCTACATGTATATATGTATGTAGTTTGTTTTGTTTGTGCTATTCTTATAACAAATGTAAAGCACTTTGGCCAACGAGAGTTGTTTTTTAAATGTGCTATATAAATAAATGTGACTTGACTTGACTTGACTTGACTTGACTAACGGACAGTCCTTTTATGAATCCCAGGAAGGGATAGAAAGGGCCGCATGGGGTTGGGGACTATCAGGTTAGAGGCTTTGCAGAAGAGATCACCTGAAGAGGTGAGCAAGGACTTCTTGCCAGATAAATAGGTCTGGAGATGGAGGTGATGGAAGAAGAACTCCAGATCACGGTCAACTACGAACACATTGACGAGGCGCAGGGGAACAAAAGTGAGGCCTCTGCGTCAGACAGAGGCGGGAGGTCAGGGGGGACGGTGAAGACATGGGGTGGGAGGGGGTTTGAGGTGGGGGGGTTTGAAGCTGAGGCCAGGCACAGACTTAGAAGTGGGTAAAGGGAGAGGGGGAGAGAGGGAGTAGTGGGGAGGGGAAAGGGTTAGAGGAGAGAAGAGATGAAGAGGGATTGTGGGTGGGACAATAGACAATAGACAATAGGTGCAGAAGTAGGCCATTCGGCCCTTCGAGCCAGCACCGCCATTCAATGTGATCATGGCTGATCATCCCCAATCAGTACCCCGTTCCTGCCTTCTCCCCATATCCCCTGACTCCGCTATTTTTAAGAGCCCTATCTAGCTCCCTCTTAAAAGCATCCAGAGAACCGCCTCCACCGCCCTCTGAGGCAGAGAATTCCACAGGCTCACCACTCTCTGTGAGAAAAAGTGTTTCCTCGTCTCCGTTCTAAATGGCTTACTCCTTATTCTTAAACTGTGGCCCCTGGTTCTGGACTCCCCCAACATCGGGAACATGTTTCCTGCCTCTAGCGTGTCCAAAAACCCTTAACAATCTTATATGTTTCAATGAGATACCTCTCATCCTTCTAAACTCCAGAGTGTACAAGCCCAGCTGCTCCATTCTCTCAGCATATGACAGTCCCGCCATCCCAGGAATTAACCTTGTAAACCTACGCTGCACTCCCTCAATAGCAAGAATGTCCTTCCTCAAATTAGGGGACTAAAACTGCACACAATGCTCCAGGTGTGGTCTCACTGGGGCTCTGTACAACTGCAGAAGGACCTATTTGCTCCTATATTTGATTCCTCTTGTTATAAAGGCCAACATGCCATTCGCTTTCTTCACTGCCTGCTGTACCTGCATGCTTACTTTCATAGACTGATGTACAAGGACCCCAGATCCCGTTGTACTTCCCCTTTTCCCAACTTCACGCCATTCAGATAGTAATCTGCCTTCCTGTTTCTGCTACCAAAGTGGATAACCTCACATTTATCCGCATTAAACTTCATCTGCCATGCATCTGCCCACTCCCTCACCCTGCATTCTCATAGGGACATGGGCAAGGGACATGACATGTAATGATCATCAGCAGGGAGTGATTGCCCGGACCTCCACATGGCATTGGGGGGCTTGTCGGTCAGTGAGCTCACAATCCTTGGTGGATATCAGAAACACGTTGGAACCACCAGTTGGAAAAATGGATCCGATGGAGGACGAAGATGAATTCCGGTCCACGGCACGGCTGGGAGACTGAGGAATGGACCTGCAGGAGAGAAAGAGGGACAGGAGGTACCACTGCCTGGCAGAGAGGATAGAGCATAGAACACATTGGATGAGAGATGAATATCATGTAGATGCCAGAAATGCTGGCTGGCACCAAACTGGGATGCCTGGAAACGGAGCAGCCACATGGTACAAGATGGCCACAAAGACGGATGAAGAGCACATGGCACAGCGTAGCATGTCAGGATGAGAAAACGGTCAAAGAGTCGGAGAAGAGTGGAAATCTGCACACTGCGAATGGCTCGATTGTAACCATGTATGGTCTTTGTCCGCTGGCTGGTTAGCACGCAACAAAAGCTTTTCACTGTACCTCGGTACACGTGACAATAAACTGAACTAAAGTAAACAAAACTAAATCATAGTGGCGGAGAAGTGGGAGAGGGAACAGCTGGATCGATTTGCTGCAACACCCACAGTCGATATATGCATTTTGAGTAGCAAGTGTCACCTATGTTTGTAGCCGATATACTTATAATTGTTAAATTATAATCACACTAAGTAATTCAAAACTACAATTTCCTAACAGATTTTTAACATTTCATACCGTTAGAAAATTAACGCAGCAGTTTCAGTCTTTTAATGCTGCTAATCTCAATGATGTTTCAGAAGAATGCGTGGAAACATATAATTTCCATTGCGAATCTAGATGAATGAAAATATTCAGTAGCTGGAGTAATCAAATGGCCCCAACATCTTTAACACAAAGAGAGTAACAATATTTGAGACTCATTGAGGTGTACAGCACAGAAACAGACCACAGGGCCCCACATTGTCCAGGCCACCCATTGTACTTATCCACACTATTACCATTTACCCACATTAGGTTGGCAGCCATCTATACCCGAGTGATTGAAATACTTGTCTAAATACTCATTTAATGTCATGAGAATACCTTCTCGCCACAGATTCCAGACTCCACCACTCTCCATATGAGTAAACCTCCCCCTCTGATCTCTTCTAAACCATCTAGCCTTGTCCTGTTGTCTTATACATCCTCACCATGGGAAAAAATATATTACTATCTTCCCTACCCAAACCCCCTTTTATATATATATATTTTTTATTAGATCATCCCTCAAACACATCCATTCTTGGATAAATAAATCTATCTAGTTCCTCCCTGTAACTAAAACAATCCATATAACCATATAACCATATAACAATTACAGCACGGAAACAGGCCATCTCGACCCTTCTAGTCCGTGCCGAACACGTATTCTCCCCTAGTCCCATATACCTGCGCTCAGACCATAACCCTCCATTATATAACCAATGCTCCAACCCTCCAATCCAATCCATGCAACATCTGTACTGCACAATGGTTGATCCTTGTCCATTGCAAGGGGATGAAAACATTTGTGGAAATGCCTGTCAGCCTGAAGACAACAATGGTAACGCAGACGATAGAATGGAAGAGGAAATTGGAGATGCATGTAACAAGCAAGTGACTAACATTGAAGAATAAATAGAGGACCTGCAACAGCAATACCTTCCTTTCTGTGGCTTATAAAATGGGTCAACCGTACAAATATATGCAAAGCAAGTTAGAAAATGTTGCCAGAAAAGGTAAAAATCCGGGAATGGTTTTGCTGAGAATTCAGCAAAAATGTACCAAGAAATTGATAGTGAAAAGCAGAACATGAAAGTGAAGTTGAAAAGAACATAAAACTGTAAAAGCTTCTACAACGCCCAATATTATTACTAATCTGATTTGACCAGTCTGTACGTAGACTAAAGACACCCACGATCATTGTCGTACATTGCATGTCCACTTCTTGGCTCTGCATCCTGTAGGCTGTTGCTAGGGAGACATACTGTACCATAACAGATATCAGTTGCTACTGGTAAAGCATGAATTTGATGGATTAGGCCCTATGGTGCACAGAAAACGTGTCAATGTTCCAACGTAAGGAGTTTCAGTTTCTTCGACCATGTTACAAAACAACTAGCATCATTTCAAGGTGCACAGAAGCATGCCATGGACAGTATTTTTAGTTTTAGAGATACAGAGTGGAAACAGGCCCTTTGGCC
Organism: Malacoraja senta; assembly: GCA_038087875.1. Lineage (NCBI taxonomy): Eukaryota > Metazoa > Chordata > Chondrichthyes > Rajiformes > Rajidae > Malacoraja > Malacoraja senta. Next base: position 261,774,777 of record CM075977.1, on the reverse strand, counting down.
CACCGAGTCTGAGCTGACCAGCAGTCCCTGCACACTAACACTATCCTACACACACAAGGGACAATTTACAATTTTACCAAGCCAATTAGACTCATAGAGTGATACAGTGTGGAAACAGGCCCTTCGGCCCAAATTGCCCACATGTCCCAGCTACACTAATCCCACCTGCCCGTGTTTTGCCCATATCCCTCCAAACCTGTCCTATCCATGTACCTGTCTAACTGTGTCTTAAATGTTGGGATAGTCCCTGCCTCAACTACCTCCTCTGGCAGCTTGTTCCATACAGCCACATCCCTGTGTGAAAAAGTTGCCCCTCAGATTCCTATTAAATCTTTTGCCCTTCACCTTAAATCTATGTCCTCTGGTCCTCGAGTCACCTACTCTGGGCAAGAGACTCTGTGCATCTACCCGATCTATTCTTCTCATGATTTTATACGCCTCTGTAAGATCACCCCTCATCCTCCTGCACTCCAAGGAATAGAGTCCCAACATCCTCGTAAATCTTCTCTGTACCCTTTCTAGCTTGACAACATCTTTCCAATAATATGGTTATAGGAATTACCCTACAAGTCTGTACATCTTTGGAGTGTTGGAGGAAACCGGAGCACCCGGAAAAAGCCCATGCAGATCAGGAAGGGAACGTACAAACTCTGCACAGACAGCACCCACAGTCAGGATCGAACCCAGGTCTCTGCTGCTGTAAGGCAGTAACTCTATTGTCAAGTCAAGTGAGTTTATTGTCATGTGTCCCTGGTAGGACAATGAAATTCTTGCTTTGCTTGAGCACAACAGAACATAGTAGGCATTTACTACAAGGCATTCTATAAATATATACACAATGGTCAATATACTGATAAAGTGCAAATAACAGTATTGGCTAATAAACAGTGCCACCCGTTAATGTATTTAAATGAGGTACTACCTCTGCAAAAGATCTGTGGAGGACAGATTCCGTGCAGTGGCCCTGTCAAAATCAACCCTCCTTTACACCAAATGACAACTTTTGCAATCTTATTTCAAAGAAACATACTACGCTTGTACAAATGGAAATGTCCTGGAGAATATAAATTTACTGGAGAATGTAAATTTCCTGTGTAATATTCTGTCGTTAAAAGATCCAATACAGTTGGGAGGATCGATCAGCAGAAATACAATGAGACAGATTGCAGTACATGTGAAGGAAGGAACTGCAGATGCTGGTTTAAACCCGAGATAGACAACTCAACGTCACTCATTCCTTCTCTCCAGAGATGCTGCCTGTCCTGCTGAGTTACTGCAGCGTTCTGTGTCTATCTGCAGTGGATGTGACATGGTCTGCGATTGGTCTGATAAGCTCTAACTCAAATAATTTCAAAAAAGATCCTCAGTGATTCCAAATAAAGCTGTGTCATTTATTACAGATTTAGTTTCATGGTCATATTTACAACAATAAACACATGTACTTACATCACACCCACAAGGAATTATTTGTGTTATGTACTCACAAGACTTGTTCACATATTCATATGCAAATATACCCCTTTGAGGAGAAAAATAATAAGGCATTTATTCATATACACAAAAGTGCCAGAGTTAATGATAACTGGTTTTCTAGATGTTTAGAACTTCTTAATTGTGTTGGGATTTGACACTGTAGCTGGATCTTTTTCTGCACAATATGTGACATCCTGACACAACTCACTGTCACTTCATCAGTACCTGGTGCTATATCTAGTTCAGGAAAAAATTCTGTGAATGCTTATTTTCTTACTATCTTCACAGCATGTCTATCTCTGCAGTTATTTGGTCAACATGGATACTCCTTACCTCATCAATTTGCACCAAGTTCCATTGGTAAAATCTCACCATTTCTAAATGTTGTACCAGCTTAATGTTTCTCACTTTCTCACTCTGTCTGAATTGCTTCTCTTTTCCTTTGGCTGTAACTGCCCCTGTCCACTCTCTTCTCCAAGGAAGGCCATAGTGGACTCAAACAGAGTCAGAGCGATGTGGGTGTAAAGGGCCTGTCCCACTTATGTGTCCTTGGCACATAAATTGGCGATGGTCCCGCGAAGGTCGGGTGCGATTACATGCCTACACACAACCGTCTGGAGCGCGTGACATCATTTGAAGATGGACACAAAGCTGGAGTAACTCAGCGGGACCGGCAGCATCTCTGGAGAGAAGCAATGGGTGACGATGTTTCGTGTCGAGACTCTTCTTCAGTCGTAAAAGAAGGGTCTTGACCCGAAACGTCACCCATTGCTTCTCTCCAGAGATGCTGCCGGTCCCGCTGAGTTACTCCTGTATTTTGTGTCTATCTTCAATATTCTTGGCCCCGCTCTGGGAGTAGAAGTGGGGGCGGATCCGGACCGCAACGGCCGTGAGCCCCAGGCCGAGCTCGGCGATCGTTTCCCTGCTTCTGCTGCTGTTGAAGGTGAGACGTTGCGTCGCGCCAGGGTCTTGGGCCTGTCCCACTTTGGCCGTCAGTTCCGCGACTGGCCGTCGGCGCGCGAAGATTTCGTTCACTACAAAAATTTCGGAGCCCCGCGCGATACCGCGCACAACTACATACCCCTCCGCGCTTCTCAGTGGGACCGGCCCCACGCGGCCACACGATGCCCGTGCGCCTCAACACGACGACGAGGTCGCGTAATTTGCGTGCCAAGGATACGTAAGTGGGACAGGCCCTTAAGGCTTGTGATAGAATGTGTTGTATCACACTGGAACAGTGAGGGGGACCTGCTTTTCCCAGGGCATCTTTCAAAACATAAACAAATCACTTGACTGCACGCTCAGAGGAAGGATGATATGGAAGACTCAATGAATGTTCAATAGCATTCAAACAGTTGTGACATAAACACAAATCCTTTGTCAGGCATTATGGATATTGAAATCCATCTCACATTCACACCTGTGCATTTTGAACACATATCTAGCTTCATTCCATTTCATTTTCAAAAAAAGTATCATTGCTTTTCAAACAGAAATCAACATGGCTTCTCTTAAATTCCCAGCAGGAGGGCCTATAACATTGGGCCGCCGTTGTGGCGACTGGCTGCGGAGGCCTCAAATAGGCCACGACCTCGGGTGGACTAGGAGGAGGAGGAGGAGGAGGACTGGACATTTTGGTGCCTTTCCCTTACAGTGGAAAGTGTTGATTCTGCTGTTGAGTGGACGTTCATGTTGAATCCTATAGTGTATTGTGTCTTTTTTTCCCTTCTTTTTTATGTTATACTAGACCAAATGCAGACCCGTTGGGTCTGGACACCGAACGTGCTTAAGACCCCGGGGTGTGAGATCCCGAACGTGCTTCAGACCCCGGGGTTAAAATCGCTAAGTACAAAAAAGATGGCGTCATTTTCGGAGCAGAGGCGGTCGACAGCAGCCGTTATGGTGGCTGACCAGCAGGAGGAGACAAAATGAGTGAGTGGGGGGGGGGTGATGGATTTTATTTAAAAATGTGTACATAAATACGACGATATGTAATGAGGAGTGGCTAATCGTAAAGAAAAATGGAATGTCTACCGAAATGGAAAAAAATCTCGGCGTTTCTGCGTGCGGTTTTGGCGTAGCGCGGTATCAAAGGGGCTGGCTGGCACAAGTCAAGCAGACACACACAGAGCTTTAATATTATAATAGAAGATATAGATATAGATAGATGTATGGTAATCTAATTTTTTTTCTCTGTAAAGCACTTTGGCTTCAACATGATTTGATTTAAAAGTGCTATATAAATAAAAATTACTTATTTACTTAAATTATCATATTGGCCGCCTGTAGATTAATAACAGTGGCATAGTACTGTATTGATGGCAAACTCTACACAGAGACATTATGGTCTCTCAACTCCTGCAATAAATGAACTTTCAGACAATTGTAAGTTCTGCATATAACTTGGCCAAATAGCATTTTACTAGAACTTCCCGGATAACTGTTCTGTGTCTCCATTTTAAACAACAGTGGTCACTGGATAATTCAAATCTTTTAATGTTTGAAAGGTGCACATCAGCATTCACTTATCTAAGTGAGTCCAACCTCAGAATATGTGCTCGAACTCTTCAGTGGTAGAGATATTAGTAGACAGTGCATTCAGAAAGTATTCAGACCACTTTTCCCACATTTTGTTACGTTACAGCCTTATTTTTAAATGGATTAAATTCTTTTTTTTTATCATCAATCAACCCACAATACCCCAGAATGCAGAAGCTAAAACAGGTGTTTAAAATTTTTGCAAAGTAATTAAAACTAAATAACTGAAACATCACATTTACATAAGTATTCAGACCCTTTGCTACAACACTCAAAATTGAGCTTAGGTTCACCCTGTTTCCATTGATTATCCTTGAGATGTTTCTACAACTTGATTGGAGTCCACCAGTGGTAAATTAAATTGATTGGACATGATTTGGCAATGCACACACCTGTCTATATAAGGTCGCATAGTTGACAGTGCATGTCAGAGGAAAAACCAAGCCATGAAGATATTGTCCGTAGACATCCGAGACATGATTGTGTCGAGACACAGATCTGGGGAAGGGTATAAAACAATTTCTGCAGCATTGCAGGCCCTGAAGAGTACAGTAGCCCCTGTCATTCTTAAATGGAAGAAATTTGGAACCACCAGGATTCTTCACAGAGCTGGCTACCTGGTCAAACTGAGCAATTGGGGGGAAAAGGGCCTTGGTCAGGGAGGTGATGAAGAACCTGATGGTCACTCTGACAGAGCTCCAGAGTTCCTTTGTGGAGATGGGAGAACCTTCCAGAAGGATAACTACATCTGCAGCACTCCACTAATCAGGCCTTTATGGTAGAGTGGCCAGATGGAAGCCACTTCTCAGTAAAAGGCACATGACAGCCTGTTTGGAGCTGGTCTGATGAAACCAAGATTGAACTCTTTGGCCTGAATGCCAAGTGTCACGTCTGGAAGAAACCAGGCACCGCTCATCACCTGGCCAATACCATACCTACGGTGAAGTATGGTGGTGGCAGCATCATGCTGTGGGGATGTTTTTCAGCTGCAGGAACTGGGAGACTAGTTGGGATCGAGGGAAAGATGAACAGAGCAAAGTACAGAGAGATCCTTGATGAAAACCTGCTCCAGGGTGTTCTAGATCTCAGACAAGGGCGGAGGTTCACCTTCGAACAGGACACCGACCCTAAGCACACAGCCAGGACAATGTAGGAGTGGCTTTGTGATAAGTCTGTGAACGTCCTTGAGTGGCCCAGCCAGAGCCCGGACTTGAACCTGATAGAATATCTCTGGAGGTACTTGAAAATTGCTGTGCATCGACGCTCCCCATCCAACCTGAGAGAGTTTGAGAGGATCTGCAGAGCAGAATGGGAGAAATTACCCAAATACAGGTGAGCCAAGCTTGTAGCATCATACCCAAGCAGACTTGAGGCTGTAATCGCTGCCGAAGGTGCCTCAACAAAGTACTGAGTAAAGGGTCTGAACACTTATGTAAATGTGATATTTCAGTTATATATTTAGTTGTCACATAAAGGGCATCGACAAAGTTACAAAGTATCCCAGGTCAGGCCCTCCTTTGTTCTCCTTTGTTCTCCCCCCCCACCCCCTCCCTCACAGCGGTGTTATCTACATTAATAATTTGTAAATTTGTAAGTAACACCAAAATTGGAGATATAATGAATAGAAAGGAAGAATATCGAAGTAAACAGCACAATCTAGATCGGTTGGGATGGCAGGACAAGGAATAGCAAATGGGATTTATCTCTGACAAGTGTGAGGTGTTGCACCTTGGGATGACGAACCAGAGCAGGACATGCGCAGTAAATGGTAGAGCCATAGAGAGTGTTGCAGCATAGAGAGATCTGGGAGCACAAGTGCTTGGCTCACAAGTGAGTTGAATGATCAGCCATGATCATATTGAATGGCGGTGCAGGCTCGAAGGGCTGAATGGCCTACTCCTGCACCTATTTTCTATGTCTATGTCTATGTTTCCTGAAAGTGGTGAGTCAGGCGGTCAGTTTAGTAAAGAAGTCATTTGGCGCACTTCCCATTATTTGGAAAGGTACAAAGGGTTGGGACATCATGATGTATCTGTACAAGTTTAGTTTCAGTTTTGAGATACAGTGCGGAAACAGGCCCTTCGGCCCACCAAGTCCGTGCCGATGCAGCAATCCTCGCATATTAACAATGGCTTACACACAGGGACAATTTTACACTGATACCAAGCCAATTAGCATGCAAACCTGTATGTTTTTTGGAGTGTGGGAGGAAACCGAAAATCCCAGCGCAGGTCACGGGTAGAACGTACAATCTTCATACAGACAGCACCTGTAGTCTCTGGCGCTGTAGGGCAGCAACTCTACCGTTACGTCACCATGCTGCCCTGTTGTTGGACTACAGTGTGGCATTCTGGTCAACTAGCAAGAGGAATGATGTTATTAAGTTCGAAAGGGTGCAAAAGAGATTAACCAGGATGTTACCTCAACTTAAGTTTTTGAGTTATGGCGGGAGATTGGGTTGGTTGGTAGTGTAAGAGGTATTAGCAATTTCCTGTTTTTGGAAGACCAATATTGAATCATCTAAACATTTCAGGGCCACAACACTGCCCATTTCTGTGCCCTGGATGCTACCATGGTTGCAATCACCAGCTTTGGATCCAGGATGGCTTGTTTTTTATAACCGAGATGAACGATCTCCCAGCAAGAAATAAGTGAAACTTTGTTCCTCCAAAGATGAATGCAAGCACTTCCTTCTCAATTAGTATATAGTTTTGCTTCTGTGTTCTTGGGTGCAAGACACAAGTTTGTTGACCTCTTTGACATTTCCCATGATGTGGCTGAAACTATGTCTACTTTGCAATTTGAGACACCATGGCTGAGATTTAATGTTCTTGGATTCATAGAATCACACAACAGGGAAGAATGCCCTTCAAACCAACTTGCCCATGCCGGCCATGATGCTCATCCACACTAGTCCCACCTGCCTCCGTTTGGCCCATATCCCTCTAAACCTTTCCTATCCATATTCCTGTCCAAATTTCTTATAAATTAAGTCATAGTACCTGGCTGATCTACTTCCTCTGGCAGCTCGTTCCATACACACACAACCCTCTGTGTGAAAAAGGTTCCCATCAGGTTCCTATTAAATCTGTCCCCTCTCACCTTAAAGCCAAGTTCCCTGGTTCTCAGGAATCTGGAGTAACTTTGAATCATTGCCTGAAAATATTTGAGTTCTCATTGCATTCTCTGCTTCATGACTTTTATCACAGTGAGGAACGTGGGAAATCCACTGTGGTGGATGTTTATATTAATATTTTATGTAGTTGTGTGTCTTGTTGCTATTTTATAGTATGGCCGTATGGTAATTCGAATTTCACGGTACCTTAATTGGTACACGTGAGAATAAGCTGACCTTGAAACCTTTATAATAGTGTTAAATTCCTTTTTCAATTGGCTATCTTCAGTTTGAGGTAAATAATCTCCTGCAATACCATTGTGTATTTGGATCATTTATGTTTTAGATTGCCAAGGTAGATATATCGAAGAATTTCTTCCACAATTGGAAGGTTGTCACCTGCATTAGTCTTAGTGATGAAAAGAACATTTTGATTGAATAGTCAATGGTCTATTTTGGCCTTTGGCCGATATAGAATGAAATATTTTTTTTAGTGTGGATTTGACTCTATGCAGCAAATTGTTTTAAGAATGCAGGCTTGTATTTATGGTCAGATACTGTCAAGTCTCATTATCCATGTTTAGTTGAGGGCATGCATGTAACAAATCTCACTCCACCAGTTATCTATGCAGATGCTGAAGTGATGTGACAGCTGTTCCTCTCCATGCCTGACTGAGAACCACTTTGTAGCTTTTGGCTCATCTGCTTGTTTTGCCAACATGGGTACAACCAAGGTTGGAGTATCTCATGCATTCTGACTTATTCACACTCTGATTTTGACTAGCTCTTCTTCTACTTGGCTTCTGAAAAGATAAGGCACTGATTGAGAATTTGCAATTTGCAGTGGCGCAGTGGTAGAGCCAGTGCCTCACAGCGCCAGAGACCTGAATTCGATTCTGACCTCAACTGCTACCTTTGTGGAGTTTGCATGTCCTCCCTGTGACTGTGTGGGTTCTCTCTGGGTGCTCTGGTTTCCTCCCACATCCCAAAGACCTGTGGGCTTATAGGTTAATTGGCATCTGTAAATTGTTCCCAGTGTGTAGGGAGTGGATGCGCAAATTAGGATAACACAGAAGCTAAGCTAAAGTAAACTAATTGATTTGGCTCCAGGTTTAAAGCCAATATGTGTGTGGTATCAGTAATAGTGAAACAATCACACTAGAAGTGAATTAGATCAACATTTTGCTTTTCTATCACAGCTGGTTTTTAATCCTAGTGGATAATTAAATATTTTAGGATTAGAAAGCACCACAGACATCTCTATTTTAATAAAAAATAAACACAAAATAACTAGGAGAAATTGATTGCTATCATCTTTAATAGTCTACTGAGATCCCTGCTACCATTAAATCCTGTTTCTTGATTTGTTCCGTGTAATATCAAGGAATAATTTAATGCTTTCGATGCAGCACAGAATACAGGGGCACACAATTTCCTAAAGTAAAATACAACAGGTACTGAAAATCCAAGATAAAGGTGCTAACAGCTCGGTAAGAAATACTCACACTGGTATCTGGAACAAAATACAACAAGTTGCTGGAGGAAGATCAGGCTTCACCTGTCGATGTCAATATTTTGGATCAAGACCCTTCATCTGGACTAAATGAGTAGAGGGGAGATAGTCAGTATAAAGACCTGAAGGGATGAGTGGGGCAAGAGCTGGCAAGCGATAGGTAAATACAGGTAAGGAGAAGTTGGGTGGCAGATGGAGGGAGGAGATGGAGAGAAGGGTGCAGAGGCTGGGAGGTGATAAGTAAAGACAACAAAGGCCCCTTACATTATCAAATCTAATAAGAAAGAAAGGGGAAGTGCAGTATTAACAAATAAAGGAGGGATGGTGGGCAAATCGAGGGGGAGGGGACCCAGTGGGAGGAATGTGTGGGTGATTAGCAGATGGAGATGGGAAGGGGGGGGGAAATGGGTCATCAGAGGCTGGGGAGGGTTTGGAAAGAAAGGTGTGTGTGAGAGGACCTAGGTAGATCAGAGGCAGAGAGAAAGGACATGGGGGTGGGGGGGGGGGGGGGGGGGGGAAGTAGGTAACCCACTATAGGAAAATTCATTGTTAATAACATGGAATTGTAGAGCAAGCACACAGAACATGAGATGTTGGTCATTTAGTTTGCATTGGCTGTCGAGGAGGTTGAGGCAAGACGTGTCAGTGTGGGAAGGGAAGGGGGGTTAAAATCACTGGCAACTGGGTGGCAATAGTGGATAGACCTGTGTTTGGTAACTTGTAGCTTTTAAGTTTTAACTTCCCTTCTTTCCATCTGGACAATCAATATATATATATATTTTTAATTTATAATCCTTATGTTCCTCTTTGTCTTCTTTTGTTTCCTGTTCTTTTTTGTCGTGGCTTTATTGTTCTTTATTAGATGTTGGTTAGATCCGAGCTGAATCATTACATTTGGTTCTCAAAGATGTCAAAATGTATGATGTACTGGAACAGTATGAGGGATAAAATTGGTCCATTACATGGTGATACTCATGAAACTGGGATTGATTTTCATTAGAGGAGCGAGATTAAGAAGAGATTTCACATTTTTTGTTCAAAATCATGAGGAATAAATAAGGAGAAGCTGTTTCCAGTGGCAGAAAGGTTGATGATCAGAGGACACAGATTTAAGGTTTCTGTTTAAAGAACCAGAGGTCACATGGGGCAAACACTTTTGCACACTGCGTTTTTATTATTCAAAGCATTCTTCTGAAAGGATGCTGAAAGCAAGATCAGTAATAACTTTCTTTGTATGAATGTTAGAAAGATCCATATTTGCAGGGCTATTAGGAGAAAAAGCAGGGAAGCGGGCACCTGCATGATTATTCAAGTGACCTTTCTCTGTGCTGCATTGTGCCCTAATTCCATGGTTACTTGATGGTTATTTATCTGCACTGCATTTTCATTATGTCTCCTTGTTGTGCAGACCATGGTCTAAAAAATAACTTGTTTTGGACATTGTTAAAAAATCTTGTGAATATTAGTCTTGATCTCTGCATCACTATTGCACAGCATTGATCATTATGCCACTGCATTGCTAATATAGGTTTCATCCTAATCTTCTTATTGGTGGATAGCTAAGCACAGAAAGCGTTATTGTGAAAATTCCCTTTCTTCAGCCTCGGTCCCATACACCACAGGCCACGGTTGGATCACCCTGGCAATTCCATATTCCTAAACTTGTTGGGAATTGCAAGTTAAATCCCGAATGCTGGTCCAGATATTTTCCTGCTGGAATATCAGCTTCAACAGCTTCCCAAGTCTGACTTTCACTGAAGAACCAATATTAGACCCAAGTATTTTCAGGACCTCATTTTGGAAATTATTACTTGAAGAAACTGAACCTCCTCCAAGTGATAAAATACATAGTCCAGAGATAAGCTTGGATGCAATATAGAAGGTGTGATTATTTGGGTGTGAATACAGAAGACATGAACATTAATTGTGCTGTGGATAACAAGGAAGGCTGTTTAGAGTTACAGCAGGCTACAACTCAGTTGAAATCTTGGGTGGAGCAGTGCAGATAGAATTTAACAATGACAAGTGTGTGTTGATGCAATTCAGCTAAGGAATGTTGCTATACAAAAAATACTTAAGGTTTGAGTCCATTGTTTCCTGAAAGAGGCAACATAGGTTGACAGGGAGGTGAAAAAGCATACGTCATATCTGCCTCTATTGGTCAGTACATAAAATATGAAGCTGGAATGTAATGTTGCAACTTTACAAAGCATTCATTGGACTGGGCTTGGAGTATTGTGCGAAGTTTGGGTCATCACACGGTGGAAGGATGGGGTTACAATGGAGTGAGCTCAGAGGAGATTCACAGGGCCATGGCTCTGGATTGGGGAAGCTTTAGTTACGGGGAAAGATTGGATAGGGCTGGAGCGAAGGAGGCTGAGGTGACCTGAATGAGGTATATAAGATCTTCAACTAATAGTCAGCGTATCAAAAATAAGGTTTAAAATGAGAAGTAGGGATTTGAATTTTTTTTTTCATAGAGAATAGTTGATATCTGGAATTCACTGCCAGAGGAAGTGGTGGTGTCGCATATAATTACTACTTTCAAGAGATGGACTCTTGCATTTAAGAGCATGGCTTTTCTTCGGGAGCTCCGGTTTTCTCCCACACTCCAAAGACGTACAACTTTGTAGGCTTGTAAATTGTCCCCAGGGTGGAGGATAGTGTTTTTTTTTTTTTTTTTTTTAATTTTTATTTATTAGAAGTACATTACATCACAGCCACATACATTAATACTCGTCATTTATATCTTCTTACAATTAATGTACTCCCTTTATTTATTTTTTTTACACTAAAGAAAGAAAAGATTGAAAGAGAGAAGAAAGTGAAGGAAAAAGTGCAAGTGTAGAAAAGTGTAGAAAATGTAACAACAAAAAAGGACGAAGACCCTATGAGAGCGAAATTAAAAACAAAAAGAAAAAGAGTTAAGAAATAGGCCCTAAGAAAAGAAAAGAGAAAGAGAAAAAAAGAGAAACAAATGTTTTTTTTTTTTGAGCATCACGTAAATAGGACATACCAACTCTTCAACTATCATCCCCCCTTACCCGACCTCAATTTTTTATTTTTTTAAAGTACTTTTGCACCCTATGTTTGTAATAATTCTATAAATGCAGACCACGTCAGGTGGAAGTGATCTGGTTTACCTGCTAGGAGGAGTCTTATCTCTTCAAGGTGTAGTGTTTCAAACATATTTGAAATCCACATATTTATAGTTGGTATTGGAGCCTTCTTCCAAAATTTTAGAATTAGCTTTTTTCCAGTTATTAACCCATAATCCATTAATTTCTTTTGAAACACATTTAGTTCTGGATCATCTTCCGTTATTCCGAAGATAATCCATTCTGCTTTGGGTATCAGTCTTGTTTTAAATAACTTTGTAAAGATTTCAAAAATTTCATTCCAAAATTTTTGAATTTTTGTACAAAAGACAAATGAGTGCGCTATAGTTGCTTCTTGGGATTGACATTTATCACAAATAGATGATACGTTTGGGAAAATTTTATGAATTTTAGTTTTCGAATAATATAATCTATGTAAAATTTTAAATTGTATTAAAGTGTGTCTTACATTAATCGAGCATTTATGTACTTTTAATAAGTATTCATTCCAACTTTCCTTTGAAATTTTAATAGCTAACTCTTGTTCCCAGTCTCTTCTGATACCCTCCGTAGATGGTATTTGTACATTTAAGATAATATTGTACAAATATGATATTAAGTTTGTTGATTCCGCTTTTATCTGCATTGCCTCGTCCAGTACATCTGCTGGGTTATTATGATGATCTTTTATATATTTTTTCAAATAGTCGCATATTTGAAAGTATTTAAAATATTGATTATTTCCGAGTTTATATTTTATTTGTAATTGTTGAAATGAAAGTAATTTTCCAGTTTCATACAAGTCACCAAGCGTTTTAATTCCTAGTCTATCCCATTGTGTATAAGCTTTATCTATAATAGAAGGACTAAACGAAGGGTTATTGACTATAGGTAATAAAAGTGATAAGTTTCTTAATTTTAAATTTTGTTTTATTTGTTTCCAAATACGGATTGTACTATGAATAATTGGGTTCTTATTATAGTTTATGTTATTCAATTTCATTGGAGAGAGGAGGATCGCTCCAATGTTTCTAGAGGAGCAATCCTCTTTCTCCATTACAATCCAGTCTACTTGCTGGGCGGAGTTATCCATCAGTTGAATCATGTTTTTAATATTTACTGACCAATAATAATACATAAAATTGGGTAGTGCTAGACCCCCCAATACTTTAGATTTATTCAGATGGGTTTTTTGTATTCTATGTGATTTATAGTCCCATATAAAATTAGTGATATCTGAGTCGAGTTTTTTAAAAAACTTCTTAGGTAAGTATATAGGAATTGATTGAAATAGGTATAAAATTTGTGGTAAAAAGATCATTTTTATTGCGTTTATTCGGCCTATTAAAGACATCGGAAGCGTTTTCCAGAATTTAATTAATGTATTCAGTTTATTAAGTAGGGGGTCAAAATTTGCCCTGAGCATACCTTGATATGCTCTGGTAATTTCGATTCCCAAATATTTAAATTTTTCTGTAGCTATTTTAAAAGGGAATTTTAAAAGATGTGTTGAATCTTTTGGTTTTATTGACATAATTTCACTTTTATTCCAATTTATTCTATATCCAGAAAAAGATCCGAAGTCTTCAATTAAATTTAATATATTTGGTATAGTGATTTGAGGTTTTGTAATATACAATAATATATCATCCGCGTATAAAGATATTTTATTATATGAGTCTTTAGTATTATATCCATGAATATCAGGGTGTATTCTAATTTTTTCTGCTAGCGGTTCAATAATGAGAGTAAACAGCTGTGGTGATAATGAGCATCCTTGTCTATTTCCCCTTGATAGTTGAAATTTCGAGGATAATATGTTATTAGTAAGTATTCTAGCTGTAGGTTTGTTATATAGTAACTTAATCCATAAAATAAAATTCTCTCCCAGTTGAAATTTTTGTAATACTTTATCCATATAATTCCATTCTACTTGATCAAATGCTTTTTCAGCATCCAGCGAAATAATTGATAATTCTTGATCTTCAGATTTGTGTGAGTGCATTATGTTGAGTAGACGTCTCATATTATTAGAAGAGTATCTCTTAGGGATAAACCCTGTCTGATCTGGGTTTATTAATTTACTAATGTATTTACTTAATCTTCTGGCTAATGTTTTCGCTAATATTTTTTGATCTGTGTTTAACAATGCTATAGCTCTATATGAGCCAGGTTCTTCTAAATCCTTATTTTTCTTAGGTATTAATGTAATCGTTGATTCCGCTAATGTATCAGGTAGTATTCGTTTTTTAAAAGCGTATTGGTACATTTTTTGTAATCTTGGTATTATTTTATCATAAAAGTTTTTATAAAATTCATTAGTAAATCCATCAGGGCCTGGTGTTTTTCCATTTTTTAGTGAGTTTATTGTATCTTCTAATTCCTTAATTGAGATTTGTGCACCCAGTTCCTCTTGTTCCTTCAGCTCTAACTTTGGAGGGTGGAGGATAGTGTTAATGTGCAGGGACCGCTGGTGGCTGCAGACTCGGTGTGCCAAAGGGCCTGTTTCCACGCTGAATTTCTAAACTAAATTGAACTAAACTAAAAATACACTAAAATGAGGCAAGGTATAGATGGACATAAATCTAACGTGGGCAAATGAGATCCGTGTAAATGGGCAAAAAGGTCAGCATAACCATGATGGACTGAAGAGACTGCTTCTGTGCTGTACAAAATATATGACTCCACAAATCTAGAATCCTCCAATTTATACAGAAATACTGAATGTATAATCTACTTATTATTAAAATACACCTATACCTACTACATGGTTATTGTTATTTAATAATTAAATACTACTATTCCACACTTTGGCAGTATTACGAGAGTTGCACAGGTCACATTCAGAATACAATGAACCAATTGTTACAGAATTAAGAGCTCCCACCAGTAAATCTACAGGATTCTGACTGAACTGTCTTGTGTTAGCACAATGGCCACACTGGATGAATAATGTACTTAATGTACTTAATTTTTTTCTTACTTTCCAGTCTGTTATCTGTTCTTCTCAAATAAAGTAATTTATCTATCAACTTATTTTTTAATTTGTCACTTTATTCTTATTTACCCACATAGTGATACATTACAGCATGCATAGATCCTGAATTTAAGTTAAAATCAATATAAATCATGTCTTTCAAATAACATTCTAAATCATGAATTTGGAACGGGGTGTTTATTTAGTTAGTTTGGTGTTTATTTATTTAGTTACATAGAATATGGAAACATTAAAAAATGCCGCCTGGGTCCCAGGACCCACAATGTCTGTGCTAAACATGATGCCAAGATAAACTAATCTCATCTGCCTGCAGATGATCCATATTCCTCCAATCCCTGCATGATTGCGATTGACTTTAGGAAGGGAATGAGTGGACATACCATGGTATACATTGATGGTGACGAAGTGGAGATGGGCAATAGCTTCATGTTCCTCGGGATCAATATCACCTGCAATTTGTCCTGGAACAGCCACATCAAAGCTGGGACCAAGGAAGAGAAACCACACCAACGCCTCTACTTCCTTAGAAGGCTCAGGAAGTTTGACATTTTCCCAACAGCCCTCATCAACTTCTACAGATGCGTCGTAGAAAGCATTTTATTGGGATGCATCACAGCACGGTTTGGGAACAGCTCCATCCAAGACCCCAAGAAAGTGCAAAAGGTTGTGGACATAGCCCAGACCATCAAGCAAACCAATCTTCCTTCCACTGACTCCATCTACACTTCACCTGCCTCAGCAAGTCCACCAACATAATCAAGAACCAGTCTCACCCTGGCCACTCCCTCTTTTCCCTTCTCCCATCAGACACGAGGCACAGAAGTTTAAAAACGCATACCTCCAGATTTGGGGACAGTTTCTTCCCGACTGTTATCAGGCAACTGACAGTCCTCTCATCAGCCATCCACTTAATTGCATCTGCCTATTGTAGGCAGGCCTATTGTACACTATTGTATCTGCCTTCATCACTACCAATAACACCACGTTCCAGGCATCTACAACTTTCTGTGTAAAAAAAAACTGCCCCACACATCTATCTCCTTTAAACTTTACCCATTTCTCCATAAAGCTATGTCCTCTTGCCTTTGACATCTCCAGAGAAAGCAATCCAAGTTTGTCTAACCTCTCCCTGTAGTTAATTCCCTCGAATCCAGGTAGCATTGTGGTGATAACTATAATAATAATAATAACTTTATTTATAAAGCACTTTAGACAACCACAGTTGCCACAAAGTGCTGTACATGAGAAATCATGAACAAAAAGCTATTACAAACAATTAAAAACCATTAAAAACCGTAAAACGAAGGACTATAAAAAACACACTAAAAATTAAAAGACATTAAAAGCACTAAAAACAGGGGCAATGCCTCAGCCAGTGTCGAAAGCCAAAGAATAAAAATATGTTTTTAGGGAGGATTTGAAGATGGACAGTGAGGGGGCCTGTCTGATGTGCAGCGGCAAGGTGTTCCAGAGTGCCGGAGCAGCAACAGAAAAAGCTCTATCCCCTCTGAGCTTCCGCTTAGACCTTGGTACCTCAAGGAGCAGCTGATCAGCTGACCTGAGGCACCGGGCAGGAGCATATAGGTGGAGCAGCTCAGAGAGGTAAGGCGGGGCGAGCCCATTCAAGGATTTAAAAACAAATAAAAGAATTTTGAAATGAACTCGAAAGTGCACTGGGAGCCAGTGTAGGGAGGCCAAAATTGGCGTAATGTGCTCCCTCTTTCGAGTTCCAGTCAAAAGGCGAGCGGCAGCATTTTGAACAAGCTGGAGGCGAGCCAATGAAGCTCATGCGACTCCAGAGTAGAGTGCGTTACAGTAATCCAGCCTAGATGTAATAAAGGCATGGATTACTGTTTCAAAATGCTCCCGCTCGAGAATGGGCTTCACCTTTGCCAGCTTCCTTAGGTGAAAGAAGCTGGACACTTAACCACCGCGCCTATTTGTTTGTCTAGTTTAAAATCACCGTCCATCCTAAAACCCAGGTTCAAGACGGTTGGCTTTACAGACAATGTCAGTGGACCCAAATCAACAAAGGGGGGTTCACGGCAGCCATTGGGGCCAAACAAAATCACCTCTGTCTTCTCTTCATTAAGTCCCAGAAAGTTTAAGGCCATCCAGGACTTAATGTCCTCAAGACAAGACAGAAGTGATTTTAGAGAATAGTCTTCTTCTTTCCTGAGTGGCATATATAACTGGCTATCATCTGCATAAAAGTGAAAGGAGATGCCATGCCTTCTTAAAATTGAGCCCAGAGGAAGTAGGTATAAGGAGAAGAGCAGGGGCCCTAAAATTGAGCCCTGTGGAACCCCATATACCAAGGGAGTGGAGGAGGATTCAAAGCCAGCAAGGCTTACACGCATGGTTCTGTCTGCCAGATAGGACCTGAACCATCCCAGGGCACTGCCACAAATGCCCACTTGGTGCTGTAGTCTGGAAATTAATATTCCATGGTCCACTGTATCGAAGGCGGCAGATAGGTCCAGCAAGACAAGAACCACATAATTACCTGAGTCGTTTGCCAGGAGGATGTCGTTGAAGACCCTTAGCAGAGCCGACTCTGTGCTATGCATAGCCTTGAATCCAGACTGGAAGACCTCCCGAATATTGTGCTCATCCAGGAAGAGTTTCAGCTGCGCATAAACTACCTTCTCCATGATCTTAGAAATAAAAGGCAACTTGGAGATCGGCCTAAAATTGGCCAGATCAGTTTGATCCAGGCCTGGTTTTTTAAGTAGTGGTTGCACTACAGCATGTTTAAAATTTATGGGGACAACCCCAGAACACAAGCTACTGTTTATAATGGCGAGAACCGACTGCCCTATACTCGGGAAAACCTCTTTAAAAATAAGAGGAGGGACAGCATCACAGGGGGAACCCGACGGCTTAATATGCCTAACCACATCCTCTAGACCCGACAATGTCAGAGGCACAAACTTTTCAAATGCCACCAGGCATGGGGCCGGAACAGAGGGGTCAGAGGCAGGAGCTGAGATGAGAGCCCTTATAGAAACGACCTTATTAATAAAGAAGTGCAGGAAGTCATTGCACAAATCGGACGATGCTTCCAAGCAAACAGGCTGTGGGGCATTTAAAACAGAATCAATAGTTTTGAATAATACGCGTGGGTCGTGACGCTTAGCCACTATTATATTAGACAGGTAATATCTTTTGGCCTCTTTAACAGTATTTTGGTAATTTCGCCAGCTGTCCTTTAGGATTTGCGATGAAACCTGCAGCCTGTCCTTCTTCCACTTTCGTTCAGCTCTGCGACAATCCCGTCGAGCTGTACGAGTTGCGTCACTAAACCAGGGCTCGGGTTTAGCTCTGGGCTGCAAAGTTTTTAAAGGAGCCACAGAGTCCAGTATAGTTGTGCAGGAGGAGTGGAACCAAGAACTAATCTCCTCCGTACCAAGGGGAGTGGACGCAGAGGGGGCACAGAGCTGATCGAAAGTGATCCTCTTCTGCACCCATTCCCAAGCCTCCACATCCTTCCTGTAAATGGGGAAACCAGAACAATATGCTATATTCCATATGTGGCCCAATCAAAGTCCTACAAAGCTAACTTCCTGGCTCTTATACTCAATGCCCCATCCAATGAAGACAAGCATACCTAATGCCTTCTTTACCTCTGTCTATTTGTGTTGCCCCTTTCAGGGAGTTACAGACTTGGACCCCAAGTTCCCTCTGTACATTAATATTGTTAAAGGTCTGGCTATTAACTATATATTTCCCTTGCATTCAAACTCCCAAAGTGCAGCCCCTCACACTTGCTCAGATTAAACTCAATCTGCCATTTATCCACCCATTTCTGTAGCTGATCTATATCCCGATGTACACTTAGCAGCCTTCCTCACAGACTGCAACTCCAGCAATCTTAGTGTCTTCTGCAAACCTAGCAACCAATCAATCGACATTTATGTCCAAGTCATTAATATTTATCTATCTATATATACATATATAATATCATAAACAGCAGATTAGCCTACCATGGGGACTTTGTCAAATGCCTTACTAAAGTCCATGTAGACAACATCCACTGCCCAACACTCATTAATCACCTTTGTCACCTGCTCAAAAAACTTGATCAAGTTAGTAAGACAAGACATGACCAGCAACATTTAAAGTCATGCTGCCTGTCCCTAATTAGCCCATTCTCTTCTAAATTAGAGTAAATCGTATTGCAAAGTACCCTCTGCTATAGCTACCCCACCGTTGACATGAGACTCACTGACCTATAACTCCCTGGAATCACTCCCCTTCCCTTCATAAACAAGGGAACAATATTGACTCTCTCCAGCCCTACAGGACCTCGCCTATGGCTCGAGAAGATGCCAAGATCTCCACCAATACTCCTATCTCCTCTCTTAATAACCTGGAATTGACAAATCGATTTAAATTTTGATTCATTGACAATTAAGTACAATGGGCATTTTCTAAAAAACAGAATCTGTATCTGCCAATACTGGTACTTTGCCACAAATTTCAGCGAACAAGCTTCAAGACTTTAACTTTGTTTTGCATGGATTAATTGAACTGAAATCAAAGCTACTGTAATGGGTAGCGCACGAAAGGGATGGGTGTCCATACTAATATTGAAAATAACAACCAATTAAGACAAGCCCCTGAATTCAATATCTAAAAACAATAAGTGAAATAATAATAGCACGATTGTGAATACACCCGCAAAAAAAATCCTTAAAATTCAAAGAGAGACAGAAAGATTACTTTTACAATTCAAAAGGACAAGAGTTTTGTTCGAGGAATGAATAGAAACATGTTACTAATATTTGTCTTTTCAAGGTAGTTTAAAATGTCTTCATATCTCCTCTGATCTATAAATTTTAAATAAACTGTCACATGTCACGACTTCAGCTTCTGGTTTGGTAAACACATGAAATTGGAGTACGTTTGTTGGAAATAAGCAGAGTGAATTAGACAAATAAATTCATTTTTTGTCATTTGAAACAATCTACACAACACGCAGAAGATGCCAAAAGAAGTAATGCTCTGTCATATCTGCTAAATAACTCAAAATAAAACAAAATAAAACAAAAGATTGCAGAATCTCGAGTTGCCCTATTTAAAATCTTTGCAATGCACAAAATAACAGCAGCTGACAAAGAAAACATTTCCCTGAGAAAGTTGTTTTCTCATTGCTCACTCTCATTCTCCACTGGGAAGTGCCACTTTGAAACTGATGAATTATTGCTGAATATCCTTACATTAAATGTGTAACAAATACAAAATGTGTTCCCAGCTGCCAACAATTGTAGGATTTTCTGAAAGATATTGCCTTTCTGAATCATCTAATTTCCAGCACCACCAATTAAAAAAAAATTAATTGAACTATCATAGAAAATGCAACACACATACGTGGAGTTCTAACCTCTTCTGACAAATGAGTTGTCAATGAACAAAACTCATATGTTCACATAAACAGCCCTTGAACTTAAGCAGGCTGGTAAGGTTAATGTTGCTAGCATGCCACTGAAATCAGATTTTGACCAGTTGCATGTTGAGTTGTTAGTGAGCAAGGTCAAAATGGGCTTCCAAAATTTTCAGGCTGAGATCGTGAAAATGGGAAGTGTTGTCAAAATTGGACAAATCCCTCCACCCGAAAATCAAGTTCTTACTGCAGCTACCTGTAGATAAATTCCTTGCTGTATGAATGCAGATGAAATATAGCAGAGTCTTGTCTACAGAGATTGACCAATTTGTGCCCAGCCTACGGTCACAATTGCCTATTACTTGTTTTCCTTGCAGAGGCAGCAATTGCCTTGCCTGTGTCTCAGCTTAACCCTGATGGGGTTTAGTCAGGCACAAACTGTTAAAAGCAAAACCGTGAAGTCTGATGGAAAATGACCTGCTGTAATGGCTTTTGAAAATCAGTGTCAATGGACTGAGTTAAGCTCAAAGAAATGTGATAGAGCTCTAAAATCAGCAGGGAGCAAAGCAACAAATGGTTTAAAGCAAAACTCAGGAGCTTTTCCAAAGCGAATGGCACATCAAATACTAATTGGCCTCAGGCAGGCCTTAGAGACAATTTCACGCGTAATGAAAAGAAATATTTAATGTGTTCGGAACTGACATGGCATTAGACAATATCAAATGTTACACAATGCGGGTGGAACATTTATCTATCCTTTAGACTTTACTTTCAACTTTAAACATACAGCGCGGAAACAGGCCCTTCGGCCCACCGAGTCCATGCCGACCAGTGATACACGTGCGCTAACACTATCAGAGACAATTTTACCGAAACCTTTAACAAGAACAAGTCTGGCATTATCTCATTCCTGAATGTGGGGAAAGTCCTACGTTTTCTGGGACTTATGGGGTGAAATGCTTGAAGCTACATGCTGAATCCCCATTACTTTCTACAATATCTGACTAATTTTATGTTGATTTTATATTGAAAGAGGGTAACTAGAGAAAAAACAAGGCCCCTCAGAAACAAAAGCGGTCATCTATGTGTGGAGCTGCAGGCAATGCACGTTATTCAAAGAGTATTTCCCCTCTGTTTTTACCATGGAGAAAGACATGAAGAAACTTGGTACATTTAAAGAGATGTGTTGAGGACAGTCCGTATTATGGTCGAGGAGGTGCTGCACACCTAAGGCATTTGAAGTAGAAAGATCTCATGGGCTTGTGGGAAGCTAGGGAAGAAATTGTAGGAGCCCTAGCTGAGATATATGAATCATTGTTAGACATGGGTGAGGTGCTGGATGACTGGAGGGTTACTAATGTTGTGCCGTTATTCAAGAATGGCTGCAAGAAAACTGGGAACTATCGACTAATGAGCCTAATGTCTGTGGTGGGTAAATTACTGGAGAGGATTCTGAGGGAAAAGATATTATTTGCCATTGGTTAGAGTGTGCATCACCCAATACTCAATGTGAGCACATTCCATCCCCGCAACAGGTGCTGTTCACAACACAGCACAAGTCTGGAGCCCTCCTTTCCTTATAATGTTTATTAATTTCAGAGCTGGTACAAACAACATTTCTGCAGTTCCCAATTAAAAAATATATATATATGAATGAAATGAGATATTTCCCAATAAGGTGAAGGGGAAAATATTTAATAGGAACCCGAGGGTTAACTTTTTCACGCAAAGGGTGGTGGGTGTATGGAACAAGCTGCCAGACGAGGTAGTTGAGGCTGGGACTATCCCAACATTTTAGAAACAGTTAGACAGGTACATGGATAGGACCAAATGCAGGCAGGTGGGATTGTTGCCACCTTTGAGAATATTAATTTCATTCAGGTGGGACTAATGTAGCTGGGACATGTTGGCAAGTCGGGCTGAAGGGCCTGTTTCCACACTGTATCACTATGACTCTATGACTCTAATAGATTTCAATATTATGTGTATCTTCAGCAGATTCACCTTTTCCATAATACGTTCAGCTGGTAGATTGCAGTCAGTGCAAATCAGGACTATTGAATGAGTCCAGTATCCAGAGAACACCCATATATTTGGGGTAAAAATAGACTTACATTGAACCATGTCATGGGATGTCAGATGTTCATACAATGATGCATCTGGAGCCCACTTTGGACAGGAATGCTGACTACCTATTATTAGGCCATATATAAAATGACTGCGTGCATATCATTTTGCTTCTGCTGCTGCTACCTCAGCCAAAAATCACAACCAAAAGAAGGTCTGTTTTTTGCAAAGCACTGTTCTGTGAAGCTCTGCAGTCTTCCATTTCCTAATTATCTACTCCATGTTTGTTTGTGGCTTAACGCAATGGGAAACAGATCAAGACCTAATTTTGTTGACTATTCCAGACAGCTAATAGCCGTGTCAGGAAATGAAATGAATAGTCTCAAAGGCGGAAACAATGCCCACTGACGGTTTCATCCACAGGCAGACTGCATGCTACAAAATCCCACTATAGTCCATTTTATCTAAAATCATATATCAGGACCATTAACATTCACACAACGGCATTAAACAAAACAGGACGGCTCTAAGGAGTACATTATACAGTTTGTAATCAATTATTTACCAGGTCTGAAGCACAGAGGCTGAAAGGATGCCTATTAATTTAATGCAATTGTGGTATGTTTTGCATGGTCACTGAGATTTGATAGTAAATTCAACAAAATAGTTTTATTATATACTAACATGAGAGACTAGTCAGTTTATTATCCACAAAAGCAGCAGAATATCTTATAAAGATTATGCATTGGTGAAAATCTTTCTAGTTTAGCACTTAACAATGGCATATTTCAACTATTACTTCAAATTGCTGCTTTCCACTTGTCCGGCTAATCTGATGCAACACGTTGCCATGAGAGCAATTGAGACAGGCAGAGTCTTGACATGCTTAAGATTCAATTCCTGATTTCCAGACTACTGTCACTGGAAATCTCATACCTGACCAACAAGGAAAAAAATAACATTACAAATAGAATTATCGTGTGGTAATAATGTGGCCCAAGAGAAAATGAGGACCACTTATGCAAAGAAAAATCAAAGTGCAAAGTGAATCAATTGAAAGATAGAATTCCTTGCCCAGGAACAAAGGTTTTAACACTTAAATCATTATGGCCAGTTACTTTGGCATCGCAATTGGAAAAGGTATTATGAAAATGACATAAATCGTGGTCTAAAAAGCTTTTTTTCAGATCTCTGATGAGCAGTATTTTTTTTCAGATAGAAAATGTTTTAAAGACAAATTAGGATAGAAAATCATACTTTGCCACTTGCTTTAATCTCACAATGTAGAATATCTGCTGTGCTTTGTCCTTCACCTGAAATTCAGTTCAATTGACTTAAAAAGCAGAGAAAAAGACAGGGTGAGGTATAAGATTGGGAAATTGAAGGACTATAAGAATTGACTGTATTGAACAAAGGTAATTGACTGGATCATGCTTAATCCAATGTTCACATTCGGCCTGGCCAAGGACGAAAGTAACCTGCGTTCCTTATTGATGTTGTTGTGTGACTAACATCCTGATTTAACCTGCATCAGCCATTTTCTTGTTTAAGGCTATATTGACCCACTTTTGCCTCTGGCCTCTACATCAATCCCATGGCTGCCTCTATCTATTTGCAACATCCAGGAGATTCATTGAAAGGAAACCTCCACTTCACAGCCATTTGGCAAGATGGAGTAGAGTGCAGACATTTAGCAGGCCTCGGCTATTTGACCTGAGGTGCTGACTGATACCTGAGGCATATTTCACAGTTTTAAGTTATGTCCATGAACAACTCCTCACTGACCTCTTTAGGAAAATGGAGCTGCAGCTGGACAAGCTCAGGATCATCCATGAGAATGAGAGCTTTATGGATAGTTATAGTGAGGTGGTCATGCCTAAGGTACAGGAAGAGAGTAGATGGGTGAACACAAGGAATGGGAAAAGACAATGAGTGCAGGAGACCCCTGTGGCCATTCCCCTCCAAAACAGGTATACTCTTTTGGACACTGTTGAAAGGGATGACCCGTTAGGGGTGAGCGACAGTGGTAGTCAGGTCTGTGGCACCCAGCCTAGCTCTGAGACACAGTGGGGAAGGGTACTCTGGGTACCTAGGTTAATTCCCGGGATGGCAGGACTGTCATATGTTGAGAGAATGGAGCGGCTGGGCTTGTATGCTCTGGAATTTAGAAGGATGAGAGGGAATTTTATTGAAACATATAAGATTATTAAGGGTTTGGACACACTAGAGGCAGGAAACATGTTCCCGATGTTGGGGGAGTCCAGAACCAGGGGCCACACAGTTTAAGAATAAGGGGTAAGCCATTCAGAATGGAGATGAGGGAAAACTTTTTCACACAGAGAGTTGTGAATCTGTGGAATTCTCTGCTTCAGAAGGAGTAGAGGCCAATTCTCTGGATGCTTTCAAGAGAGAGTTAGATAGAGCTCTTAAAGATAGCGGAGTCGGGGGATATGGGGTGCTGATTGTGGATGATCAGCCGTGATCACAGTGAATGGGGGTGCTGACTCGAAGGGCCGAATGGCCTACTCCTGCACCTATTGTCTATTGTAGCACTTGGTCCAGCTCCTCCTCACTCTCAGCTTTCTTCTCCCCGGCCCTTCCCCAAAGGTGCATCAGCCTGATCAAGGATTCCGACCTGAAACATCACCTATCCATGTTTCCAGAGATACTGCCTAACCTCCAGCACTTTGTGTCTTTTTTTTCCCCATTTCAGTTTAATCTGCTTCATTCTCCACAGGTCATTCCTGACCTGCTGATGACCTTCCACCATTTACTATTTCTCTTTCATATATCCAGCATTTGTTGAGTGCTGGAAGTTTTCTGGGGGTCAGAATGAAGACTTTGCCTTCTTTCTTATGCATAGATAATTGGGTTATAAATGCATAATTTCAAAGTCTACAAATAATGCAATATTTATGATGTAGAAATTAATGAAAAGTATGGTAGGTAGTGTTCAGGAGTACAGGCTGGTGAAAAATGAACAAACAAAAATTATTCAAAACAGTGAAATGAGCAGAAATTGCTTCACACAAAGATGTGATCATATTAAGAATACAGAATTGTCTGAAATCAGAATTGATAGGAAGTTTATAAACACAGCTGCTCACTTGGATGAAAAAGTATAATCTGCAGGAAAATGCTGTTGTGTTATGGATGAAAAACTCTTTCAAGAGCTGGCACAGGTGCAATGAACTAAATATTCTGCTCGGCATAGCAAAATTCTGTAATTCAATGATGGACTGTATCTATCACTCAAATATACAACACAAAATAAATAGCCAGTTTTGGTTTCTGTTTTCTCTTAACAAGCATTCATGTGGAACTAATCTATTAGGACATGTAAGATAAAATAGATACCCCTCAGCAACGTAATTTCGAAACGCATCAGTTTCCACAAGCACAAGACACCCATCTCTTTCTCTCCACCTCTCTTGACCCCTTCACTGCTTTTGATTCATCAGGCTCTTTGAGTGACATCCAGTGGTGGAGGAACAGAAATAACAGCAGGCAGTATTGTGAACTATGACGAAGAAAATGATACATTTCCGCAGGATTTAAGCAGACTAATGGAATGGGCAAACACATGGCAGATGAGGTTCAATTTAGAGAAAATGTGAGGGGATGCATTTTGGTAGGAAAATGAGCAAAGACAGTATAGAATAAAGGATGTGTAGGAAGGAACTGCAGATGCTGCCTTAAACCCAAGATAGACACAAAATGCTGGAGTAACTCCGTGGGACAGGCAGCATCTCTGGAAAGAAGGAATAGATGACATTTCGGGTCAAGATCCTTCTTCAGACTGGAGTCTTCTTCAGAGTCTGGAGAAGGGTCTCGACCCAAAACGTCACCCATTCCTTCTCCCCAGAGATGCTGCCTGTCCCACTGAGTTATTCCATTGTTTTGTGCCTATCTATAGAATAAAGGATACTGTTCTAAAAGGGGTGCGGGAACAAAGTTCAAATGAGTTTATTGTCATGTGTCATAGGACAATGAAATTCTTGCTTTGCTTCAGCACAACAGAACATAGAAGGCATTGACTACAAAACAGATCAGTGTGTTCATATATCATTATATAAATATATACACACATTAATAAATAAACTGATAATGTGCAAATAACAGATAATGGGCTATTAATGTTCATAGTTTTGTCCGAGCCAAGTTTAATAGCCTGATGGCTTTGGGGAAGTAGCTGAGGTATGGATACACCAGGCATTGAAAATGGCAGAGCTGGTTGCAAAGAATAAATAATAACAATATACTGTTGTCTTTGCCTTCAGAGAGGCGTTGAGTATAAAAGTGGGGAGATTATGCTGAACCTTTATAAAACACTGGTCAAGCCTCAACTGAAGTATTGTGTTCAACTACGGTCACCATATTGTGGAAGATGTGATAGAAATTGAGAGAGCCCAGATTTACAACAATGATTCCTGCAATGAGTAACTATACAAGGACAAATTATTGAGCGTGTGGCTATTTACTTTAAAGAGAAAGTTGAAGGGAGATTTAGTAGCATATAAAATGATGAGGATTCTGGAAACAGTAGATATTGGGAGACTGTACCCTCAATGGAAGGGAAGAGAGAGATGACAGATATAAACTGTGGAATTCTTTGCCACAGAAGGCTATGGAGGCCAAGCCAGTGGAATTTTTTAAGGCAGTGAAAGATAGCTCGATTTTTGATCAGAGCGGTTGCCAAAGGTTATGGGGAGAAAGCAGGAGAATGGAGTAAAGAGGGAGAGATAGATCAGCCATCATTGAATGGCGGAGTAGACTTGGTGGGCCGAATTGCCTAATTCTACACCTATCACTCATGGCCTTATGACCTTATAAAGTGAAGATGAAGATAATTAAGAGTGAGTCTATTTTTATTTACCTCAATGAGCAGTTGGAATCTGAAATGCATTGCCTTGCAAACGCCATAGAGGTTGGTTCCATCGTGGCCTTTGTAAGGAAATTGATAAATATGCGGTGAAAATAGGTTGCAAGGTTATTGAAAAGTGGCCAAGCAGTGGAATGAATGAGTTGCTCTGGCAGAGAGCTGCTGTGGACCTGCATGGCTGAATGGCCTCCTGGTGCACTGTAACCAATTGTGAATGAAGCTTTTGCCTTCAATCCCCACAACAAAATCTAAGCCCGAGCCATTGACTTCATTTTTAGCCACTGCGACGTTTGAATCGCACTAATTTGGTACGTCAGAGAAGATTCTCTTGAACTTCTACAGGTGTACAGTATAGAGCATATTGACTGGTTGCATCACAGCCTGGTTCGGCAACTTGGCAAGAAGCCCAGGAGCGAAGAAGACTGGAAAAAGTTGTGAACACATTGTGAAGTCCATCACCGGCTCCGACCTCCCACCATCGAAGGGATTTACTGGAATCACTGCCTCAAAAAGGCAGCCACCAAAATCAGAGACCCACACCACGCTGGCCACACACTCATTTCACCCCTTCCATCGGGAAGAAGGTACAGAAGCCTGAGAATTGTAAAGTCCGGGTTCAGGAAAAATCTCTTCCCTACAACCATTCGGTTATTAAACATTACAACCTCAAATAAGCTCAGAACTACATAGACTATTATTGTTTTATTGTCATATGGGACATATGACAATAAAACACTCTTGACTCCCTCTCTCTAATTTAAAGCTGGTTTTCAAGATGAACGCTTGATCCCATTGTGCTCCATCACCAATACCATCTTTTTCTGTCACATTTCCTTTCTTTTGATCCTGCCTTAACTTCCCTCCTCTTGTATAACTCTTCTAATCCTTTCTTGCCACTACATTTCTAATATTGTAAAATGCAAGGGAATGATGAATTTCGATCAAATCAAGATCCAGAGAAAGGAAGACAAATTGGATTGTTTTCTTTGGAACACAGAAGTTTGAAGGGAGACCTGAGAGAAGTATATAAAACAGGGTAGACTGTCAGAACCTTTTTCCTACAGTGGAAATGTCAGGGGTTAGAGGGGTTTAAGGAGTAGGGAGCAAGTTTTTTAACACAATGGGTGGTGAGTGCCTGGAATGCACTGCCAGTGGTGGTGCTGGAGACAGATGTAATAATGTCATTCAAGAGGCTTTGGCACGTGGATATGGATGGAATGGAGACAAATAAAATAAGTTTATTTTGGCATCATATTCAGCACAGACATTGTGGACTAAAGTGCCTGTTCCCGTGCTGTACCTTTCTGCATTCAATGTTCTATATAATAAGAATCGACATTAATCTGGGACGAGCAAGAATTGTGGGGCCCCTTGGGTTAAGTAACATAAATGGACAGGATTTGCTTGAATCCGATCACAGCTGATATTTGTGATCTTGGAAAGTGGTGGATGAACGCTCAACTCTCACTAGGCTGGTTCTCTCAAGTTTCTAAAGTAGGTTGAGACTTGCAAACATTTTGTTTTTAACTCATGTCAGCTGGGTTTCCTGATGATTGCTCAGGAACGTTGCATTTCTGGGTTCTCAATCATTTATCCTTCCTCATACTTCGAACTACATAAACGTCAAGTCTAATAAATCCTCAGCATGAAGTAACACAAACATGAAGCTCTGAGGGAAGTTATTTTCTATTTGATTTAAACTATTTTTATAATAACACTGTACAGATTTTTACCCATTTTTTCTGCATCCATAGGAATTTTGGAAATGCTTTTTATTTAACAACATTTTATATCTTAGAATGAACTGACTGTGGCACTGTGATGCAGGGGCTGTCACATAGCGGCAGAAATCTGGGTTCAATCTTAACCTTGGGTGCTGTCTGTGTGGAGTTTGCATGTTCTCCCTGTGACCACGTGGGTTTCCTCCATGTGCTTCTGCTTCCTCCCACATACCAAAGGCGTGTGTGTTTATAGGTTAATTGGCCTCTGTAAATTGCCTCGAGTGTAAAGGAGTGGATGTGAAAGTAGGATAACATGGAACTAGTGTAAACGGGTGATCAATGGTCAGAGCGGACTTGGTGGGCCGCAGGACCTGTTTCCATGCTGTTTCTCTAAACTAACTTAAATGACCAGATTGTGGAAGATAACAGAACAGTGACATTAAAAATGAATATCTGTTATAAGTGGAAAATAATGTTCAATTTTATAGATGCGTTAAAATAATATATTGGTGACGGAGGGAGCTCAGCAAAGATTCTCCGGGCTGATTTCTGGGAAAGGAAGGTGTAAACAAGAGCCAAAGTCATTGCGTGGTTTAAACACGTCTTTAATAACCACTTAGCAGCACTAGGATAACTGGTAGTCAGTACACCCTAGCTGCTCGAACCCAAGTGCCGGGGTGGGACGTTAGTAAGAGTGTTAGTATGGGTGTTGTGAAGGGGTGGAGTTAGTGGTGCTGGCTTGTGTGTGATTGGTTCACATGCACTCAATCTACATCCTTCCCCCTTGGGATTAAGTGTGGAAAGGGCACCCATGCCACGGAGTTAAACATACCCGCCATATCTGTCTGGTGGTCTGCTAACGCGTCCCGAGCGCGTGCGGACCCAACCCTCCCCTCCCTCTCCCGAAAGATGGGACGGAGATCCAGGAGGTGAGAATGGCGGTAGGTGAGACCCCGTGGTTAGTGGAGACCGAGGGACGAGGAGGGGTGTAAGGCATGCGGGGACGGGTTGGGAGACATTGCAGAAGGTGTCTGGAACTGGAGCGGCGGAGCATGGGGACCAGCAGGCGGTGGTCGGGGCTCCCTCACAGCAAGCAGGTGTTGTCAACTTCTCCGGTATACCGCTCCCTCACAGTCCACCATGTAGGATCGTGGCTCGTTAGTCGGGCTGACAACAACGCCCAGACGGGAATGTCCAGTCGAAGTTCGTAGACGGATGACCTGGCCCGGCAGTAGAGGCTTGAGTGGTCTGCTGGAACTGTTTCTGGATGCTCTGCCTCTCTTGGAGACGTTTCTGGATAGTGGCAGACTCCAACGCACGAGGAACCAGCTGCTGTTGTGTGGTGGGGACCGGAGACCTCGTCAATCTTGACATCAGGCGCTGTGCCGGCGATCCCAGGGTACCGTCCCTGGCAATGTTTCTAAGATTCAGGAGATCGAGATAGACGTCCGACTTGGAGATGCGTGCTCCCTCCAGCAAGCGCTTGGCACTTCTGACCATTACTCTGTGGATACTCGGGACTGCTCGTGACGTGCTGGAAGTTCCATCGGTCTGCGAAAAGCTGGAACATGTGGCTGGTGAACTGCCGACCGTTGTCGGTTCTCAGGCAAACAGGAATGCCATAGGCGGAGAAGTGTCTCTTCAGCTTCTTGATGACCATCTCAGACGTGAGGGAGGTCAGTTCGTCAAGTTCAAACCAATTAGAAAATGAGTCGACCAGAACGAGATAGTGCTTTCCGCACCATTCGAAAATATCTGCCGCCAGCGACGTCCAGGGCAGTGCTGGTGGTGGTTGTTGCAGAAGGGGCTGCCGCTGCTGATGAGGCGCGAGGTTGTTGCAAGTGGGGCAGGAGGCTACGCGGTCCCGAATGTACTCGGCCATCCCCGGCCAGTAGAACAGACCACGAGCGCGTGCCAGTGTAGAATCAGCCCCTGGGTGACCACTGTGTGCCTCTTTGAAGTATTCACCTCGCAATGATGAGGGTATCACCACCTTGTGACCCTTAACCACAACACCATCCTGTACCACCAGTTCATCACGTACCAGGAAGTACGGCTGTACCTCTGTGGGCGTGTCGGGTCGTTTGTCTGGCCAGCCTGTTTTGATGATGGAGGAGAGGGTTTGAAGCGTAACGTCAGTGGCTGTGTGCGCGGCCAGGGCACGCAGTTGCTTACTGGGGACGAGGTAGACACCGAGGACCATGAAATCCTCCTGTTCATGGGGGTGTTGTTCGCAAGATGCCCGAGGTGCACGGGAGAGAGTGTCAGCAACGTGCATGTCCTTACCCTTCTTGTAGGTAATGGCGAAGTCGTACCGCTGCAGCTGCAGCATCATGCGCTGCAAGCGAGCTGGCGCGGCATGGATGGGCCTGTTCAAGATTGTCACCAGAGGTTGATGGTCCATCTCGACCGTGAATGTGTTGCCAAGGACGAAATCACGGAATTTGGTGCAGGCAAAAACGACAGCCAGCAGTTCCTTTTCGATTTGCGCGTAGTGCTGCTCCGTGTCGGTCATGGTGCGAGAGGCATACGCGACAGGTAG
>CM075977.1:261630583-261743244 GCA_038087875.1 Malacoraja senta | reverse complement strand
CCCTCTCTCTCTCTCTCGCCAGCCCTGCGGAGGTTGGAGGATCGGGAGCCGGCTCAGTGTGTGTGTGTGTGTGTGTGTGTGTGTGTGTGTGTGTGTGTGTGTGTGTGTGTGTGTGTGTGTGTGTGTGTGTGTGTGTGTGTGTGTGTGTGTGTGTGTGTGTGTGTGTGTGTGTGTGTGTGTGTGTGTGTGTGTGTGCGCGCGCGCGTGCGTGCGTGCGTGCGTGTGTGTGTGTGCGTGGGTCTTTGTTAATATCAAAAGTCAAAGTCAAAGTATCCTTTATTTGTCATTGACCTTTCGGTCTGAACGAAATTTCGTTGCCTGCGGTCATACATATAATAAAAATAACAAAACACACAATAAACACAAATTTAACATCCACCACAGTGAGTTCACCAGGCACCTCCTCACTGTGATGGAAGGCAAAAGTCTTAAAGTCTTTGTCTCTTCCCTCCTTGTTCTCCTCTGCGCTGAGGCGATCCAGGCTTCCGATGTTGTGACCCCGCCGGGTAATGGTAAGTAAGTCAGTCCCGCGGCTGAATCCGTGCTCCACGAACGGGCCGGTTCAAACTCCGCGGCCCGGGGCGGTCGAAGCTGCCGAAGCTGCCGCCCTCCAGTCCGGCGGACAAAGCTGTTGTTGCGGGAGCTCCGGAAAAAAACAGGTCACCAACCTGTGACCTGCGAGCTCCCGGTGATGTCGTCCACTGGGCCCGCGGCCGAGCCTCCGAAGTCTGGCCACCGCTGCCGGAACGCCGCCACAGCCCCGAAGCCACGCCGCCGCCGCCGCTGCCAGAACGCTGCCACAGCTCCGAAGTCGGGCCGCTGCCGGAACGCCGCCACAGCTCGGTCGGGTCCGACGCCAGAACGCCGGTACGCCGCCACAGCCCCGAGGCCGCCAGCTCCGCCATTAGGCCTCAGCGCAGACGGAGACGGAGACGGGGGACACGACAGAAAAAGTCGCAACCCCCCAAAGGAAGAGACTAAAACCATGTTTCTCCCACCACACCCCCCCCCACCCCCACACATACACAACCTAATAAACTAAATTTAACTAAAACAGACAAAAGAAGAAAAAAATAGAAGAAAAAAACAGGCGAACCGCAGCTGCCGCAACCGCAGCAGCACCGCCACTTCCGGGATATGCCTGAGGGGTGATCACAGTGCGTGTGTGTGAGAGGGAGAGAGAGATAGAGATTGGAGTGTGAGAGATCCTGTCTGTGTGAGTCGGTGTGTGAGTCTGTCTGTGTGTGTGTGTGAGTCTGTGTTTGTGTGTGTGTGTGTGTGTGTGTCGGTGTGCGGGTCTATGTGTCTGTGTGTTTCGAATGTGGGAGTCCACGAGTGCGTTTCTATGTGCTGTGTGTGTCAGTGTGTGCATGTGTGTATGTCACTGTGTGTGTCAGTGTGTGTCTGTGTGAGTGTGTGTGTGTGTGTGTGTGTGTGTGTGTCAGTGTGTGTGCATGTGTGTATGTCACTGTGTGTGTCTGTGTGTGTGTGTGTGTGTGTGTGTGTCAGTGTGTGTGTGTGTGTGTGTGTGTGTGTGTGGGTCTGTCTGTCTGTGTGTGTGTGTGTGTGTGTGTGTGTGTGTGTGTGTGTGTCTGTGTGTGTGTGTGTGTGTGTGTGTGTGTCAGTGTGTGTGCATGCCACTGTGTGTGTGTGTCAGTGTGTGTGTGTGTGTGTGTGTGTGTGTGTCAGTGTGTGTGTGTGTGTGTGTGTGTGTGTGTGGGTCTGTCTGTCTGTCTGTGTGTGTGTGTGTGTGTGTGTGTGTGTGTGTGTGTGTGAGTGTATGTGTGTGTGTGTGTGTGTGCGCATGTGTGTATGTCAGTGTCAGTTTGAGTGTATATGTGTGTGCGTGTGACATTTCTTTATTTTTTCCAACGGCCCGCAAATAATTTCCAAATATATAATGCTGAAAATGTGGAGGCCCTGTTTAGGTGAGAGGGGTAAATTAAAAAATAAATATACAGGACAAGTTTTTGACAGAGATATGTGCCTGTGTCATGCTGCTGGAGGGGGGGGGGGGGGGGGGTGGGGAGGGTTGTGGAGGCAGATACAATAATGGCATTTAAGGGACTTTTGAGAAAGCACATGGATGTGCAGGAAATGGAAGAATATGGATTATGTGCAGAGAGATAAGAGTTACATAGAAACATAGAAATATGGAAAATAGGTGCAGGAATAGGCCTTCCGCCCTCCGAGCCAGCACCGCCATTCAATATGATCATGGCTGATCATCCAAAATCAGTACCCCGTTCCTGCCTTCTCCCCATACGCCTCGATTCCGTTAGCTCTAAGACCTAACTCTAACTCTCTCTTGAATACATCAGTGAATGGCCTCCACTGCCTCCTGTGGCAGAAAATTCCACAAATTCACAACTCTCTGGGCGAACAAGTTTTTCCTCATCTCAGTCTTAAATGGCCTCCCCCTTATTCTTAAACATTGACCCCTGGTTCTGGACTCCCCCAACATGGGAACATTTTTGTTGCATCTAGCTTGTCCAATCCCTTGATTTTATATGTTTTTATAAGATTCCCTCTCATCCTTCTAAATTCCAATGAATATAAACCAGTCGACCCCTTCTTTTGTTGGTCTTGGCATTATGTTTGGCACAGGCATTGTGGACTAACGGGCCTTGTTCAGTGCTGTACTGTTCTATGTTCTATGTATGTATGTATATTGTTAAGCATTGAGTGGTTGCATCATGGCTTGGTGACACTGCCCAGTACATCACAGAATACCCACCTCCCCACCATCAAAGCAACCCATAGAAGTGCAGTCTCATAAAGTCACCCAATATCATTGAAGACCCACACCACTCTGGGCACGCTCTCATTTTGCTACTAACTCCTGGAAGAAGATACAGTAGCCTGAAAATCACGACCACCAGGTTCAAGAACTGCTCCTTCCCAGCAACCATCAAACTCTTGAAATCTGCACAACAGTGACTTCAGCAACTATGATCTTCTTTGGACTGTGTCTTTGATTGCACTATGGTCTGGTTTTTGTACTGTTGTTGTTACCTTGATCTTACTTTATTGTATTTATTGTAAGCTTCTTAAATGCCACTATTGTATCTGCCTTCATCACATCCCGTGGCAGAGCACTCAAGGCACCCACCACTCTCCGTGCAAAAACCATGTCCCGCACATCACATTTAAATTTTGCCCCTCTCATCTGAAACCTATGCTCTCCAATATTTGACATCTCCACCTTGGGAGAAGGTGCTTACTGACACATCTCATTATTTTACAGGCACCTTGAGATGAAACAGATATATGAATACAAATCTTTCTTCTTCCTGTACACGCATTGTGCAATTCAAGCTAATGAATAACTTGAGTGTGGCAGTACAAAAAAATACAATAAACCATCGTAAGTTGGCTGCTTGTGACCCACAGCACATTTTTGTGGATCGAACCTTACAATTAAATTGTAAATCTTCCTGCTTAATAAACCTTATTGCACTAAAATGTTATGACCCTGTTGGTAATTTGTTAGGAGTGTTTTGTCACATATGTAAAGATACATAAAGTAGCTAAAGATTGATTAGCTCTATCTTAATAAACTAAAAATGACCACAAACTAATTAAGTAAGTAAGCACTGGCTGGCCCTCCAGCTAACAACAACCTATGTTTCTAGACAATTTTTTACATACCAATATATTCCAAGATACTTCACAGGAACATTATAACAAATATATAAAAACAGTAAAGAGACAGACAAGGATATATTAAGGGGATCAATGAAAGTTTCGATAAAAATAGATTTTCAGGAGTCTCAAAAAGTGAAAGGAAAGTTGACAGAGAAAGAAACTTGGGGAAGGAATTTCAAGGCTTGATGCCTGTGTAGTTGAAGGTACCATCAACAGCGAAACATATAAAAGTGAGAAAACATAGACACCTCAGAAGGGCATGTGAGTGGAGAAGATTAACGAGGTAGGGGTGGGAGAAGCCAGCGAGGAATTTGAAAGCAAGGATTTTAAAAGACGATTCAGTGGCTGAGAGAATCTGGGGGAGGGGATTCTCCCCAAGGCGAGATTGTTGAAAGTTGACATATTCGCATTGAATTTTAGAAATTCTGGCACTGGAAATTTCGTGCGGCATGGTGGCGCAGCGGTAGAGTTGCTGCCTTAAGCCCCTGTCCCACTTAGGTGTCCTTGGCATGTTAATTACGCGACCTCGTGGTCGCGTTGAGGCGCGATGGTCCCGCGAAGGTCGCACGCGACTTCATTCGCCCGCACAGCCGTCTGGGGCGCGTGACGCATTTGAAGATGGACACAAAATGCCAGAGTAACTCAGCAGGACCGGCAGCAACTCTGGAGAGAAGGAATGGGTGATGTTTCGGGTCGAGACTCTTCTTCAGTCTGAAAGAAGGTTCTCGACCCGAAACATCACCCATTTCTTCTCTCCAGAGATGCTGCCGGTCCCGCTGAGTTACTCCAGCATTTTGTGTCTATCTTCAATTTTCTTGGCCCCGCTCTGGGAGTAGGAGTGGGGGCGGATCCGGACCGCAACAGCCATGAGCCCCAGGCCGAGCTCGGCGATCGTTTGCCTGCTTCTGCTGCTGTTGGAGGTGAGAAGTTGTGTCGCGCCAGGGTCTTGGGCCTGTCCCACTTTGGCCGTCAGTTACGCGACAGGCCGGTGGCGCGCGAAGATTTCATCTGCTACAAAAATTTCAGAGCCCCGCGCGATGTCGCGCACAACTACATACCCCTCCGCGCTTCTCAGTGGGACCGGCCCCGCGCGGCCATACGATGCCCGTGCGCCTCAACGCGACCACGAGGTCGCGTAATTTGCGTGCCAAGGACATGTAAGTGGGACTGGGCTTTTACAGCGTCAGAGACCCGGGTTCGATCCTGACCACGAGTGCTGTCTGTACAGAGTTTGTACATCCTCGCTGTGATCTGCGTGGCTTTTCTCCGGGTGCTCCAGTTTCGTCCCAGGTGACTTGCAGGTTTGTAGGCTAATTGGCGTGGTAAAATTCTAAATTAGAGTGTGCAGGACTGTGTTAGTGTGTAGGGATTGCTGGTCAGCACACACTCGGTGTGCAGAAGGGCCTGTTTCTGCTCTGTATCTCCAAACTAAACTAAACTAGAGGAGGTGCGCATGAATCTCTGTCTTATCTGGAAGGTACTGCAGGGGTCCCTGGAGGATGCGAATGAGGCAGTGTAGCCCTAATCTTACTCTGGCACTGGAATACTACAGGCTATCTCTTGATCTACTATTGACTTGTTTTGTAATGGTATATTTTTGCACTGAAGTCTTGTTTCCCCACTGTATCTCTAAACTAAACTAATTTCAGTAACATGTGCTTTCAGACGAAGATCCTTGATGGGATTTACAAGGTAAAGGCACCTTCCTAATGCTGCAGAACCTTGAATCAATGATTTTAGCCATGGGACAGACAACTCAGACGAGGATCAATTCATTTATTCAGAGAATTGTAAATCATTGGAATTCTCCATCCCAAGGATCAGCGAGTTCTCAGTTGTTTGGTTTATTCAAAGCTGAGAATTAGAGATATTTGAAATCGAAGGATGTCAAGGGATGTGGGGATCAGATGGAAAAGTAGACTTGATGTATAGGATTTACCATAATCTAATGGAATGGCACAACAGGCTCAAGTATAGCCCTCTCTTACTTCCAATTCCTATGCTCTTAAACATTAGCAATTTCAGCTAATGTGAGAGCCAGAGGGGAACTGATGTTGGAATATAGTGGAGTGAGCAAGACTTGTGTGGAATGGGTGAAAACAAGTTTGAAGATAGCATGAGGGGGAAGCAATAGATAAAGTAGAAAATGATGCAAGCTCATGGCTAGAGCAGTGAATTAAAATTAGTTCCAGCAACACATATCTTGATCTTGTTACAACTTAGTCTCGGGCTATCACTTTTTTTTCTACTCTTGATAATATATGCCCAGGAAAACATTGCAAAATCTGCTTTAAAGCAAAATAAAATGTATCACTCACTGATGTAGGAAGTTCTGAAAAGTATAAGAAAAATTTGAAATATGTTTAACCCAAGAGCTTACATACCAGGGCAGAATGATGGGGAAATAGTCCAATATAGTAAAGGGTACTTAAGAATCATGTCAGAAGAGGCAATAAATAGATTTAGAAAGTGTTTCGATTATAAAGCATAGCATGAAGTAAAAACAAATATTTGAGGTTGTAAACCAGGCTGAGGGCAATAAAAATGATCAAGAAATAAGATTGTCTTTTATTACACCCATTTGTTAGACAAATGGGGGTATGGTTTTTCTCCGTGGTGGGAAAATAGGTTTAAAGATAACTGGGGGAAAAAACAAGGATGAAAGGCGACAGACATTGATCAATGAGGAATTATTTCAAAAGTGTAAAATTTGCATGTAATCATTGATTGTGAGAATTTAAAATGGTGTGGTGCTTTGAATCATTGAAACACTTTGGGTTCTCTCAGAGTGTTTCCCTGTGCATACTATTATTACCTTGAATAAATCGACTTGTTTGAAAACCATGGCTCTACAAGATGTTCTTGGTGTCTGTTCTGACCTGAGCTGTAATTAAGAAGTCAATTGTGACCCAAGTGAAAGCCAGATTCAGGGTATAGGTAAAGCACAAAAATTTCCTCCAACACTCACAAAGAACATCAGCGTATGTGACACTGATGACTATATACAGTACATGCAGTACATGGGAGTGATTATCTGCTTGACGTCAACTGAACAAATCAACTTTCCTATAGTAAAGTAAAGTAAGTAAAGTAAGTTTATTTATATAGCACTTTTCAGTCGATTTCAATCAAAAGCCAAAGTGCTTTACATAGGTATGTTACAAAACTTACCTTCAGTCGCGCTGTAATTCTGCCACTGGCCGTGTGCGCGATTTTGGCGCCTTTAAGGGGGGGCGGGGTTAAAACGCGGGTTTCTCATCCCTTGTCCTGGTTAATATTTTGTTGGAGTACAAGCCTTGGCTGACAAATCGTTCCTACCGGCGTTTTGTAAATTTTTTTTTTTAATTAAATCGTCAATGTCAGCGCTAGAGTAATTTTAAAAGCAGCTCCTGAAGCGTCAACGCCGATAACGGGGATGGATTTCACACACGGGACAGGTAAACGAAAGTGGTTTCTTTAAATGTATAAAAGTGCTTCTAAGAAGCCTTTAATTCACATTTTTTCATGCGACACGGTGATTTTATTCCCAGAATTAACGGCAGTATTTTTCATGCCAATACGGGGTTAAATTCACCGCAAATGAACGTTCCAAAAGATCGCGTTCCTGAAATCCTCACTCGCAAGATGAATTAAATCCCCATTAATTTACAAGTATTAAACATTCAATTCCTTCCATTTGGCCTGTAAATTCATGAAAATTAGATTTAAAAATTATGTTATATTGTGAATTATTGTGTGAATGTTATTTGGACACTTAGGCTATTGAAAAATGTTAATCTATTCTTAAGAAATTGATAGATGTTTAGATCTAGTAATTGAATTTTGTAATTAGCTACAATTAGGTAACTAACTAATTATATGCTTTACTTTCATGTCTTCGAAGTAAGATTGTTTCACATTTGTTTCAGAATGCTTCAATCTATAATAACTGAAAATTTCTTTCAGTTATCATAATTTTTAAGAAAGTTATGGGCTTTTAACTGTCCTCGATCACAGCTTTTGTGTTAAGTCAATGGAAAAGCAATAGGGAACTAGATGCTAATTTCTGAGTATGAAAATGGCCATAACTTTTTTAATACTGAAGATATGAAAGTGAATTAAGTGTCAAATTAAACTTCTTTTTATGCTTTATCTGATGGGATAAATTGCAGACTTTATTTTTAAAATCTCAAAATTTTGTAACATTGCTACTTTACAGGGAAGACTATCCATACAAATAATAAAAAGAAGTAGAAAAAATGACACAACACACTATAAGAAATTCAACACAAACATCCCCCCACAGTAGAATCTACACTCTCCACTGTGAGGGAAGGCACCAAAATGTCCAGGCCTCCTCCTCCTCCTAGTCCACCTGAGGTCGGGGCCAGTTTGAGGCCACTGCAGCCAGTCGCCGCAACGGCAGCCCGATGATTATAGGCCCCACCCTCATCGGGTGGAAAAGTCCTCAGCAGCTTAGAAATGTCTATAGTGTAGGAAAGAACTGCAGATGCTGGTTTCAACCAAAGATAGACACAAAAAGCTGGAGTAACTGAGCGGGACGGGGAGCATCTCTGGAGAGAAGGAATAGGTGATGTTTCGGGTCGAGACCCTTCTTCAGTCTGAAGGGTCACCCATTCCTTCACTATAATTCACTATGTGTCACTGAGTGATACTTTCCTATAGGATTGACAGCTCAGGCTCCACAGCAGATTTCTCTCACATTATTACTGTTTCTTAGACCTGGTAAAGCCAACAAAAGAACACTGTTTATTGAAAATTAAAAAAAAAAAAACATGAAAAGAAAACAAACAATTCTGGAAAACACCTTCAGTACCTGAGGAAGGAGAAGGAACTAACATTTCAGGAGGAAAACCCTTCATGTAAACTGAGAAAAAATGACAACATGTGAGTCCAAAGAGAAGGTCGTCCATCTTTTTAAAAATGTTTTGTCTTGTTAAATGTATGTCTTGAGCTTAGTTTTTATTATTTTTTAGCTATGTATATGTGGGGGGTGGAAGGGTGGATGTTGGGGAAACCGTTAATCTCTTCCCTGTACGGGGACCCGACTTTTTCCCTGTCGGATCTCCGATGTCGTTGGACCTAACATTGTGGAGCCGGCGGCGGCCTCCGGCCGGGACTAACCTGAGGGCTCCAGTCGCGGAGCCTGGGACCTGACATCGCGGAGCTGGCCGGCTTTGGAGCGGGGAGAGCTGTGGTGGCGCTCGGCTGCGACCCGACTTTGGAGTTTCGGAAGCTCCGGCTGCGGGTCCGGTGGACAGGAACATCGGGAGCTCCAGGTCCCTGGTGGGAGACGGCTTTTCGGAGCTCCCGCAACGGCAACTTGTCCTGCTGGAATCGCGAGGTTTGGAGGACACGGAGCGAGGCCTAACATCGCCCGGCACAGGTTAGCGGCCACGGGACTTACCATCGTCTGCCGGGGGCTTTAACATCGGAGCCCCAGTTCGCCTAGACGCTGCAGTTGGACTGCTGGACCGCGGGTGAAGAATAAAGGGAAGAGATAAGACTTTGCCTTCCATCACAGTGAGGAGGTGTTGGAGACAAGTGTGGGTCTTGTTTTTTGTAATGTAAAAAAAAACAACTGTAGTAACGATATTTCGTTCAAGCCTAGGTTTGAATGACAATAAATAGCATTCTAAGGTGGGAGTGGGCAGTGCGTGGAACAAAGAGAAGGTTTATCACAGGGTGAAATAACGTAGTCATTACATGGGCAGTTAATCTCCTGGATGTAATGTGTTGCTGGCAATGACATGCTCAGCAGACCAAAATGTACAAATGAAAGAAAAAAAAATGAGCAGCAACAAAAATGGCCAGTCCTGATACAAACGGGAAGAAATAGTACTTTACCTAAAGATAGAGAATTACATTTTCAGTCCTGCAGGTTTAGTTTAGTTTAGTTTAGTTTTAGAGATACAGTGTGGAAACAGGCCCTTTGGCCCACCGGGTCCGCGCCGACCAGCCATCCCCGCACATTAACACCATCCTACACCCACTAGGGACAAGTTTTACATTTACCAAGCCAATTAACCTACAAACCTGGGACTATTGGAGGATCCTGAAGATCTCGGAGAAAACCCACGCAGGTCGCGGGGAGAAGGTACAAACTCCGTACAGACATCTCCCATCGTCGGGATGGAACCCGGGTCTCCGGCGCTGCATTCGCTGTAAGGCAGCAACTCTACCGCTGAGCCACCGTGACCGCCCACCGTTACAACATGCCGAGATGAAAAATGAGAGTTGCTGCTCGTTCTAACTGTGCAGGACAGAGATAGAGAGGTCAGAGTGGAAATGGGTGAATTAAAACAACAGGAAGCTCAGGGTCACCCCCGTAGATGGAGCACAGTTCCAACTCTTGTATTCAATGTCTCAGCCAATTAAGGCTGATGCCGTATGTCTTCTTTACCACCTTGACCGTAACTCCACTTTCAGAGACCTTTCTTGTTACCAAAATTAACCTGGACTCATGCCAATCTCTCGCACCATTCCCCTTTAACAAACAAGTACACTCTTTTGGATACTGTTGTGTGAGAGTGATGGGGATTGGGAAATTACTGTCAGAGAAGACCAGCAGCAGCAGTCAAGTCTATGGCACCACCTTTGTTAACATCACACACTTACCTGCATTAAACTCTATTTGCCACTCTTCAGAACACTTGCCCAGCTGATCAAGATTCTGCTGTCATTTTTAACAACCATCTTCAATGTCTACGATACTACCTGCATTATTGTCATCAGTGAAGAAAATAAGGCACGAGGTTTTCTCTGGCAAAATGAGAATGCAGAGAGATCTGATAAGTATATGAAGGGAAAAGGAAGAGAGAATGAGGCCCCTCAGAAACCAACGTGGTCATCATGTATGGGACACAGAAGATGGGTAAGGTCCTCAATGAATATGTCTCCTCTGTTTTTACTGTGGAGAAAGAAATGAAGACGGGTGCTGTCTATACGGAGTTTGTACGTCCTCCATGTGACCGAGTGGGTTTTCTCCGGGTGCTCTGGTTTCCTCCCACATTCCAAAGATGTACAGTTTGAAGGTTAATTGGCTTTGGTAAGTTGTAAAATTGTTCCTAGTGTGTAGGATAGTTTTAGCGTTTGGTGTGTTTGTTGCTTGCCACAGACTCGGTGGGCCGAAGGGCCTCTTTCCACGCTGTATCTCTAAAGTCTAAAGTGTCTTGAGGACAGTCTGGGAGCTGCTGAATGTCTGAAGACATATGAAGATAAATAATTCTCCTGGGTCTGATCAGATATATCTAAGAACACTGTGGGAAGCTAAAGAAGGAAATGCAAGAATCTTGGCTGAGATATATGATTCATCATTGGACATGGGTGAGGCTCCAGAAGACTGTAAAGAGGCTCTATTTGAGAACGGCTGCAAAGATGCAGCGTGCAGCAGCCCAGTTTAGTTTAGTTTGGTTTTGTTTACATCACATGTTCCAAGGTACAGTGAAAAACGCTTGCTGCGTGCTAACCAGTCAGCGGAAAGACTAAACATGATTCTAATTGAGCCACCCACAATGTACAGATACATGATGAAGGGAATAATGTTTACTGCAAGATAAAGTCCAGTTGAGTTCAATTAAGATAGTCTGAGATTCTCCAGTGAGGTAGATGGTAGCTCAGGACCACTCTCTAGTTGTTGAGAGGTTGGTTCAGTTGCCTGATAACAGCTGGGAAGAAACTGTCTGGATCTGGAGATGTGCGTTTTCACACTTCTTGCCTAATCGAGAGGGGGGAAGAGGGAGTGACCCGGGTGAGACCTGTCCTTCTTCTTCTTCTTGTGTATGACATGCACAGCCTAAAGTTGTAGGTCAACTTGTTCTATTTGATCTTGTTCGTGCACGTCGGGTTAATTGCATTAGTCGAAACAGTGGACCGTGTGAAAGTTGCAATCTCCCACCCCAGACCCATCCTTGATTATGCTGGTGACCTTGCCGAGGCAGCGTGAAGTGTAAATGATAGGGAGGTTGGTTTGTGTGATGGCATCCCTGGACAGAAGGAATGGGTGACATTTTAGGCCGAGACCCTTCTTCAGACCCGAAACATCACCCATTCCTTCTCTCCAGAGATGCTGCCTGTCCCGCTGAGTTACTCCAGCATTTTGTGTCTACCTTCGATTTAAACCAGCATCTGCAATTCTTTCTTACACATTGGTTTGTGCGCTGGTCTGGGCTGCGTCCACAATTCTCTGCAATTTCTTGCGGTCTTGGATGGAGACGTATCTCACAAGAGTGTTTAAATGTCAAGTCAAGTCAAGTCAAGTGAGTTTATTGTCATTTGTCCCTGGTAGGACAATGAAATTCATGCTTTGCTTGAGCACAACAGAACATAGTAGGCATTTACTACAAGGCATTCTATAAATATATACACAATGCAGAAATTCACACAACAATCTGTGGTAGATTTTGTAAATATAATTGACAAATAATCCATGATCCAAATAATCAACATCATAAATGCCAGTTTTGCAGTAAAAATATTATTTTAATAAATGCTGTGTAACTAAGTCACAGGTCAGGTTGTAACGGTGGAAAGAGAAACAGAGTTTATGTCTTATGTCAATCTTCTGAATGCAAAATCTGTGCCAATGTTTCTCTTTGTATGTATAGATAAATTTCAATTACATTT
Organism: Malacoraja senta; assembly: GCA_038087875.1. Classification (NCBI taxonomy): domain Eukaryota; kingdom Metazoa; phylum Chordata; class Chondrichthyes; order Rajiformes; family Rajidae; genus Malacoraja; species Malacoraja senta. The sequence continues at coordinate 261,730,971 of CM075977.1, read as the reverse complement.
GGTAATTAGAAAATGATTTTGACAGCCCTGGCCGTTGCTTGGTAAATTATACGACAGCTATGTAAAATGACTCTGTGGATGATTAAATACCTAAACTTGCTATTGAGTAGCTGCCACTTCTTTTCTTTAAAATCCAGACGATCCAAACCTTGTAATCTGCATCTGCTTTTGTATTTATGCATTATATACACTCTTCCATCCATTGACAGGTTATTCCAATCAATAAAATACAAAGTTTTTCAATTAACAAAGTTACATTTTTTCTGAAGATTTTCATTTTAACATCAATCTAGTTTTTAAGTCCATCCACCAATTAAGAATGTAATCAGAATAGCTAAATAAAGTAATCTGCGATATCTTATCGGTTAGACACAAAATGCAGGAGTAACTCAACGGGACAGGCAGCATCTCTGGACCTGAAACGTCACTCATTCCTTCTATTCAGAGATGCTGCCTGTCCCGCTGAGTTACTCCAGCATCTGCAGTTCCTTGCTATATCTTATCAGTTTGTAAGTTTGTAACTTGCCTATTTTAACCAATTTAGATTTGCCAACTGTCCAAATTCATTACAAAAAGTATCCACTGCAAGGAATTGCTGTACTGCAGTGTTACATCCCGGGATTTTAATTTCTGTGTTAAAATGGAATCCTGGCATTAACAACAACACAACCAACTTAATGATGGTGCTGAGGTAGCGGAGCAGGTGTTAGGATGGTTTGATTCACACTGCAATCCTGTGCTACTGTGCTAATGGCTAAATTCCAGCATAGCAAAGATATCCGCAAGAGAGAAGTCAAGACTCAGTTTAAGAACCAAAACTGTGTCCTGATTGCATGTCATTCTCCTGATGGCTGACAGAACATTAGGGACAGGAAACCCTGGGAAATGTCATTTTTAATTGCTCACATTGGCTGAGAGTCAGTGTTGGAGCAAATTAACTACTTCTCGGCAATAATCTGCTTTGCCCATAACCACAAGTTCTGCATTTTACTTATATTCTCTCAGTATTATTGCTTTAAATGTCCCACACCAAGAAACTGAAAGATTTTGAATGTTTCTTTGCAAATAATTAAAAGATGCCAATGAATACATTTTCTCCCAAACGGAGGCACTAATCAAGTACTGCACAAGGGTGGGAGCTTGCACTGCACAAGGGTGGGAGCTTGCACTGCACAAAGGTGGGAGCCAGTGCTGCACAAGGGTGGGAGCCAGTGCTGCACAAGGGTGGGAGCTTGCACTGCACAAAGGTGGGAGCTTGCACTGCACAAAGGTGGGAGCCAGTGCTGCACAAAGGTGGGAGCCAGTACTGCACAAGGGTGGGAGCTTGCAACCTTCACCCTGTTTCGACTAATGCAATCAACCCGATGTGCACAAACAAATAGATGTCGCTTTTCATGCCACTTGATCTACAACTTTAGGCTGTGCACGCCACACGCAAGAAGAAGTACTGCGTAACTTACTGTCGATGCATGCTGCTGCAGTATGTTGTTTTTGGCAGTCATCTTAATGCTCTGAATGCTTAGTCTGTCCACAAGCAAAACTGCACAAGTCCCTATTTATCCGTATTGAATTAATGTGTGGCTGCCAGCACCTAATAATGCGGCTACACTTCGTGACACCAGCCCTCAAATGATCTCTTTCTCTCTGACATGCGAGAAATGATATTTGTACTTCTATAGCATAGAAAAAGGGAAGCCGTGGGTAGTGAGAAAAAGCCCATTTAAAAATTATAACTGAAATCCATGCAGATGAGGGACACTGCAGCACGGAAGGGGTTTGTGCCAAGGAAATCAAGAGATCTTCCTGTGCTACAGCCAGAAGGAGCTGCAAGGTGGCAACGGAACCATTTTCTTCATGGAATTGCACAGCCAAAAATCTGCAGCGTTGTTGCACAAAACATCACGCCTGAAAAGATATATGAAGGGAGGAATTGTAATATTTCAAGTACATGTGATGCCTTTAGTTGCAACTTCAGACCACCTCAGAGGTCTCTTTGTCTTTATCATTGCAGAATCTCCAGACCGACCAGCACATCCTCACTCTATGTCGCAAATAAGGCCAAAGGGAGAGTAGGAGAAGACAGCAGCATTAGAGGGTTGAATTTGAGGTGAAAGAACAAAATGCTCTGTTGTGCCTGACACTACAAGTTGAGTTTAGTATATTGTCACGTGAACCGAGGTACAGTGAAAACGCTTTGCACCTGAAGCACCTGTACACTCATTTGCTGGTTCTAAACATGTTAGCACCACACACAGAGGGATTTCCAGGCAGGATAACTTTGGAACTACAATGAAAGACGTGACAAGGTTAAAACAATGCTGTAATGAGGGGAAACATCAAGCAGTAGGAAGCTGCAATTTGCAGAGGCAGAATACACAATTCCCAGAGAGTTTAGTCACAGAGATTCACAACACAGAAACAGGCTCTTTGGCCCATCAGATCCATGCCAACCTTGTTGCCCACCTACACTGACCTCTTTGCCCTGCACTTTCCCATATCCTCATAACCCTTGACTATTGGGAGTGCCTATACATGTGTCTCCTTAAACTTAAACACAGTAATTGCATTTGACTCCACTACCTCTGGCAGCAAGTTCCAGACAGCAACCACTCTGTGTAAAAGATTTTTCCCTTAAGTTTCCTTCAAAACATTTTCTCTCACCTTAAACCTATGTCCAATTTTACTTCGGAGTCACGTTAGTGACTACGTGAAGACCCGTCAGGGCGCAAGCGCGTCATTACGTCGGTCGCATTGGCGCACGGACAGCGGGAGGACAGAGCTCCTCCCGTGGTAAGTACTTTTAGTACTTTTAAAGAGTTTTAAAGCTTCAGCTAAGTGAGAAACTTAGCTGGAGTAAAACAGTTTCCTTTACTGTGGTGCTGTGCTCTGTGTTTGTCACAGGCAGCACCATGGTGAAGACGAGCAGGGGAGGACAGAGCCCCTCCTGTAGTAAGTACTTTTAAAGTACTATTATAGTTTAAAAGTACTTACTTTTTTGTGGTGCTCTGTGTCTATTATTACAGCCAGCACCATGGTGAAGATGACCAGGGGGAGGGCAGCCACAGGTAAAGCATAGGAGAGCCGCTGGAATGCGGTCTGTCAGCGGCTGCCTCGTACCCCTGCACAGTCGCCGACCGGGAGCGGGGCGACTTCAGACAGTGCTAAAAAGCACCAAAGCCAACGCCTGTCGGGCGTAAGGCACGGGGAAGTCTGGGAGGCCCTGGGACTCAACCGAGTCGGGCCACAACGAGCCTGTATGGGGCTGGAGACGTTTTAAAACGGTTCTCCCAAATGGAGCACCTCATCCAGAGGTTGCTCCAGAAACGCACACTCCGGGGGGAGGAGTTGTGTGGGCGGTAGGCTGCAGAAAGGCCACGCCGGCAGCACCTGGTAGTGGGCTGCTTAAAGCACTCTCATGCACGAGGTGAGTGCAGAGGGTCAGCTAAGGTCTGACCCCGACTCTGACGGAGATTTGGAAATTAGCGAAGAACGGCCATTGTCAGAGGTCCATTCTCTGGCAGCACGATTCGCTGTCCCGTCAGAGTATGGAATGCCACTGGGAAAGCGAAGACGGCCGTTGTCAGAGTTCCCATCTCTGGCAGTACGATTCGCTGTCCAGTCAGAGTCTGGAATCACCAAGAGACCGGGGTAACTGCGAGTTGCTGAAGGTGCCAGCAGTGAACCAGGTGATATGGAGCCAGACGGGCGTGGGCGTGCAGAGCCCAGGAGATGAAGCTGCAGAGAATCCTAAAATTACTTGGCTCAGGAATCACGGCGTTCGCGAGAACGGTGGATGGAGGGCATGTGTCGGAGACGCATCAAGAGGTACTAGGGTTGCTTTGTAGCACCCATGTTTGAGATAAATTGTCTCAGGGAAAGTGCCATTCGGCCCACCATTAATTCCAAGATTGCAGTATTTTTCCAGCCGAGCAACCTACAGCCGGCCAACCTACTCTTCGGAGAGGACCTCGCCAAGAGTGTCAAGGACATGGGTGACGAGGCAAAGACGGTGGGCTTGATCAAGCCACCGGCAGTCGGCAAGTTTACAAAAAAGAAAGTACCCCTACAAACGAAGCGGGAACATGGTCAAACATCCACCAGGTACCAAGGAGGTAGGTGGGCCTGGTTCTCAGGTGGACATATCAAATGTTACACAACTTAAATCTGAGGTACATTACATCTGTTTCTGGGATGTATGGAAGCAAAGCTCCTCAGCTCTGTTTATACAGAGTGTTATTCAAAGGTTTCGAATGGATTTCAATCCAAATTGTGATTTGTACATTCAGCATGTTCTTGGGAGAACTATTCAGTTTTCATTAACAGAACAGATGGATGTTCAGACTGCGCTTGCAAGCTTATGTGATAAAGGTGTAATTGTAAAGTTGGTTCTCCAAACCCATCAATTTGTGTCTAATATTTTCCCAGGCCAAAAAAAGGATGGGGGATGTAGTATAGACATTGTAAGATGGAATTGTCACTGCCAAGCAACTGGGTCAAGAGAATGCTATATGGCGACTCTAGACCTTAAAGATGCGCATTACTCAATGTCTGTTTATTTGCAGGATAAGGGTATTTGAAATTCACCTGGATGGATCAACTATGGCAACAAAATTGTTCAAACCTATAATAGGCATGCTGAGAGGCCAGGGTCAGGTGCTCATGGCTTATCTCGATGATATCTTGATTACTCTTGGGATTCTCAATTCAATTCAAGATGGCAGATGTGCAGGAGTGGGCGCCGTTTGTATGGCAGCCTGCCTGCAGTCCGTCGTCTAACTCTTTTATTGTTTGAATATTTTTTATTTTTTTATTTTTTGGAGTCTATTCTTTCTATGTGGGGGGGGGACTGTTTTAACCCCAGTCCTACCTGGTCGGAGATGCGGTTTTCCTCCGAATCGCGTCTCCGGTCTCCCCATGCGGCTTCCATCGGGCTGGAGCGGCGTTTCCTGCTGGGGACCACAGCTTCGGCGGCGCAGCGCTGGGACACCAACGGGGAGCGGGCGATGCCTTGTCGGGTCGCCGCTCTGGAGTGCTGTGACCGCCGACCACCAACATCGAGCAGCCGCGGTCTGCGGTCTGCGGTCTGCGGTTTGAGGGCATCCCGCTGCGGGCGGGCGACGCTGGATTAGGAACACCGTGGAGTCGAAGCTCCAACCGGCGCGGCCTGAAGTCCGCGGGCGTCGCAGTCTCCGGGGAAGGAGCGGCCGCTCCAGACATTTCCAAGCTGCTGAGGACTTTTCCACCCGATGCGGGTGGGCAAACAACATCGGGCTGCCGTTGCGGCGACTGGCTGCAGTGGCCTCAGACTGGCCTCGACCTCGGGTGGACTAGGAGGAGGAGGAGGACTGGACATTTTAGTGCCTTCCCTCACAGTGGAGAGTGTAGATTCTACTGTGGGGGGATGTTCGTGTTTGTGTAAAATCTCTTATAGTGTGTTGTCATTTTTTCTATCTCTTTTTATTATTTGTTTGGTTAGTAATTGTAAAGCACTTTGGCTTTTGATTTAAATCAATTGGAAAATGTGCTATATAAATAAACTTATTATTATTATTATTATTATTACAGGGGTATCCAAGAGAACAGCTGAAGTAACAGGTGATAGTTGTTAAATCCAATTTTCAAAGATTGGGCATTATTCATCCAGAGGAATCCAAATTAACACCTGACTATTTGGGTCACAATTGATTCAATTAAGTGACTCTGCCCAGGGGAAAAAGGGTAGCGCTAATTGACAGGTGTATCAAGCTAATTGAGGCATTAAGGATACATTTGGGTCATTATAATAGACCTATGCAGTTATCAGTAAAGGCTATTTCTGATTTGCAATGGTGGATTCACCATGTGTCCAGAAGTTATAGCAAGGTAATGCTTGACCAGCCTTCCATGATTTTGCAGATGAATGTCAGTGCACTCGGGTGGGGTGTCACGGATACGAGTTTCAGCTGAGGAGGCAGATGGACTGAGTAAGAGGCATCGCTTCTGCAGACATGGGCAATTAACTATTAAGAGGCTTATTGCTCTAACAAATGTAATCTGCATGTTCAGTTTCAGATTGGCAATAATACGCAAGTGACATATACATTAATCACATCGGTGGAATCAAGTCGGTATTTTGTGACAGATTGGCTAATCAAATTTGTGCCTGGTGCATTGAAAAAGATATTTCAGCTATTTATCTCCCAGGTAGATTCTACATAGTAGCAGACGCCAAGTCACGAAAGTTCCATGACAACATAGATTGGAAGTTGAACCAGGAGGTGTTCAATAATATAGTACTTATATATGAATGTCAGATATCGATTTGTTTTGCATCAAGGTTCAACCATCAGCAGCCTAAATAGGTTTCATGGGAACCAGATCAGGTGGCAGTTGCAATTGATACTTTGACGTTACATTGGGGTGGTATGTTTTATATATTTTCCTACCATTTTGCCTAATAGGTCGGAATCTGCAAGAAATCAAGCAGGATGCCGCTTTGGGGGTGCTTGTAATACCTAATTGGCCGAATCAAGCATGGTTCCCTTTGATGTTACAGTTAGGGATCCAACCTCTTTTTGATGGTTCCCAAGCGTAGCAATTGACTGGAGCATCCGCTAACATGGGAAAGTCATCTGTTATGTGATCGTATTGACTTGTTAATTTGCAGGTTTTAAGAAGGCCATACCTGGAGCAAGGACTGTCTGGGTGAACGGTGGACATGCTCACTGTAGCCTGGAGAAAGAGTACTCAAAAGGGGTATATTACTTATGTAAAAAATGGGAGCAATATTGTGTACAAAACAATATTGACTATAGTACTGCAGGTATTGTGGATATTTTAGAGTTCCTGTTGACACTCTACGATGATGAGGGGCTCAGTTATAGCACCATTAATACAGCTTTAAGTGCTTTGTCCTCGTATGGTTTTGATGGGGTCAGGAAAGATCCTATTGGGTTTCATCATATCAGAGCTGGATTGATGAAAGGAATTTCAACTCTAAACCTCCTAAACCCAGGTATATGGCGATCTGGGATGTAAGTGTGGTCCTCAAGATGCTTCGACAGTAGGTTCCTGTCATGTCTCTGAATTTGCCAAACTAATCATGAAAGTGGTTATGCTCATGGCATTGGTTCAGCATAGCTAGTGCAGATTTTGCAAAAACTTCCGCTAGACAGGATGGAAGTTGCTGAAGAGAATGTTATGTTATATAATTGCGTCCTGCTCAAACAGAGCAGGCCAGGTGTCACAGGTTTGTTAAAATTGTGTTTCAGCATAATCTACTGATCCATGTTTATGTGTAATGGCACATTTATTTTCGTTATATTGAAGCTATAAAGACCTTAAGAAACGTGGAAACAGCATTGTTTATTAGTTACATGTAGCCACATAGGAGAATGTCAGTGCAGACTATCTCAAGGTGGTTTAAAGCAAATGTTGATTCAGGCAGGTATTAACACTGAAGTGTATATATCCTTTTCCACTAGTGCAGCAGCAACGTCGTCGGCTAGGGCGATGGATGTTCACATCGGCCATATTCTTACAGGTGCCGGGTGGTCAAATGAATTGTTTTTTAAAAATTTACTCTCGACTGATTGCCGATCGGCGAGAGGCTGTTTGCAAATTCAGTATTAAGTCGTGTTTAGTTTCCCCTGGGATAGAGGGGTTACTGGTTGTTTTAATTATTCAAATCAATTGTTACTGCATGATATTCACATTTCATGTTTAACGCATTATTGATTGTTTCTCATCGAAAGTCAATCAATGCAGTGAGAAGCCGGGATTTGGATCTGCGGCATAAAATCACAGAGCTTTGAACCCTTCACGTAGTCACTCACGTGACTCCGAAGTAAAATAGTAAGATTAAACGAGAACTTACCAGTTTGAAGTTTAATCTTTATTTTATGAGGAGTTACGTTGGTGATTACGTGCCCGCCACGCCCAACCCTCTCTCATAAAAAAGCTCATATGGTAGTTCTCATGTTGCTCATCTTAATATGTTACTTCAAATATTGTGTTGTCTGTGATTTCATACCGCTGCTTTGAAGATTGACGCGCATGCGCCCTGACGGGTCTTCTTCACGTAATCACCAATGTAACTCCTCATAAAATAAAGATCAAACTTCAAACTTGGTAAGTTCTCGTTTAATCTTACTATTACATATGATATCCCTACCATGGGGAAATGTTTGTGACTATCCATCCTTTCCATGAATCATAAAATGTAATATACTTCTATCGTCAAACATCCTCTTCCTTAGGAAAAACAAACCCAGTTTTTCTAATCTCCCCCCACAACAAAAGTCCACAGTCCAGGCAACATCCCTGGTGAATCTCTCATGTGTATTGATATTCACAGTGGGAATGCATACACGGGAAGGTAAAAGTAGTACAAAGCATGGAGAAGTGTATCTTCGTTTATTCAGAGCCATGTGCTGGACAATTCCACATTACAGCTGCTAATGGATCAGATTTCTGCTTTTACACGAACACAAATGGTGGCCACTTGTAGTCCTTTTGCTACCGAGCACACCAGGCTGCTCCCATCAATGCTTTGCTGGCTGCCATCCACAAGTAAGTTGTTTTGTACTCATGATTGGAATTATGTCATCTGGAAAAGAATGGTTTCCACTGAGAGAAGATTGGTGGTCCTCGTTGTTACCGTAGGCACCAAGAGAGGTTTTAGCAGCAAATTATCCACATGCGTCATAGTAAAACCCCAGCCTTTTCCCAGCCCAATTCTACATGATTCCCATTGGCATTCCAAACGTTAATTTTCCATTGTTAAAAGTGCCGGTACAATGCAGAGGGATTTCATGCTGGATAACTTTGGTCTTCCACTATTAATGATTGTGTTAATCAAACTGTCATGAACCATTTGTTCTCTTTAGAATGTTTTAATCATGAAGTCATAGTTGCTTATGAGCTTTATATTGTTGACCAGTTTCCAATCTCAGTCATAAATTAAGGATCAATAGTCATCATTAGAAAACTAAATGCAAAAATGTGATTATTTATGGTAGAGCCCTTGATTAGTACAAAAGTATGTACAGTCGATGAAGCTAAGATAGATTATAACCCAATCAAATGAGGCAAAATATAATTTATTTCATGGCCACCTTTTTTTAAATGTTTTTATAAAACAGGCAAAAAATCTACGGAGATAATATTTTTGATATGATTTGCTCATATCAAATTTTCATCTCGATTAGTACAAAGCAAAACTTTAATTAATGGTAGAAGTGTCACTTGAAAGAAAACTCAAACGTTTGATGTGTAATAGAATAAGATATATCTAATTCTTAGGTGGGAAACAAGAGTAGGGTGTAAATGGCTCCTGACCCAAAACTGATTTCTGTTAATATCCAATTACCATACACTCCTTTTTTTTGGCATTGAAATATATTAGCTCTGAAATTCAGCATTTTCTGCATCAGATTGAAATGAGCAAAAGTACCTTTAGAGTATGAGCACGACACAATTAAAAATGCCCAGATCATAATAAGATAAAATTAATTAACCGCTGTAATTTCTTACAGCATTTATAATGACTACACTCTGAGGTGGTGCAACATAACTATGTGCACCTGAATACACACACATTCAGAACACCAGCCATATTTAAAAGGAGAAAGAATTAAATAGTGGATTACTTTCAATCAACAATATCTCCAACCTGCTACTATCTTTTTGTATGAGAAGATAAGTAGTTGAGTGAAATGCACATAGAAGATAGTAAATTGATTTTTTTTCCCTTTATTACTTTATGAATCCTGTTTTTTAAAATAAGCTAAGAAATAAACCAATTTTACCTCTTGGCTAAAGTTTTGGGCTCAACATTTAAGTTTGCAGCAAAAACAGTGCTGAAGGAACTCAAAAGGTCAGGAAGCATCTATAGAAGGGATGGAGAGAGGAAAGGGTTTGGAGTTCAGACTGATGGAGAAAGGATCAGAGAACGGGAGAAGTGAGGCGGGTATGTTGGGCAAAGTTTGGAAAGTGTTAGACGATGAGGTGAACGGTGGAGGGATTGGCAGATGGGTACTAAGGCTAGAAGAGAAAAGAAGACAAAATAGTGACAGAGAGGACGTGTGAAATGTGAAGCAGAGGGTGAGCTATTAGTGAAATGGGGAGAGGGGGAAGGAAGAGAGGGGTTAAAATGGAAATAGGGAACTCAGTGTTGGAAGATGAGTATTCAGAGGTGGGGAAAGGAGCAGAATGCGAGGGCAGTGGGAGATAGTGGGGGAAATGTGTGCACATAGGGGTGGAGATATGGTGGGAAAAGAAAGGGGAGTGCTTTGGGAGGGAGGGGGTATTACCTGAAATTGGATAATACAATGTTCATACCATTGGTTTGTAAACTACTCAAGTGGAATAAGAGGTTCTATTGTATCAGTTTGCATGTGGCCTCGCACTGCAATGGAGAAGTAGCCATGTTCGTGTTTTCTTGTGCCTCCATTTAAGTTTGCAGGTTACACCTTGTAAATCCTCATAAAATCTCAGGCCATCAAATATAATTTGGATGACTATTTGTTGTATTAACAAACTGTCTACTCAGTGTTTACTTCCCCAATCCTCAGAAATGTAAACTTGAACAAGCCTTCCTTATACGAAGAGGGGATTGTGTGAAAAAGTTGTCCCTCAAAACTGAGTGATCTTCCAGAGTGCCACAGCAGTAGAGTTGCTACCTAATGGTGCCAGAGACCCGGGTTCAATCCTGACTATGAGTGCTATCTGTATGGAGTCTGTACGTTACCCCCGTGACCTGCGTGGGTTTTCTCCGGGAGATTTGGTTTTCTCCCGCACTCCAAAGAATGCAGATTTGGAGGTTAGGTGGTTTGGTAAAATTGTAAAATTGTCTCTGGTGTGTGTAGGATAGTGCTAATGTGCGGGGATTGCTGAGCGGCACGGACTCGGTGGGCCGAAGGGCCTGTTTCTGCGCTGTAACTCGAAACTAAACTAAACTCAATGAGACATGAAACTAATCCACCATCGACTATGGTACTGTATGAAGAAGAAGATAGAAACAAAAAGCTGGAGTAACTCAGCGGGTCAGGCAGCATCTTTTGATAGAAGGAATGGATGACGTTTCGGGTCGAGACCCTTCTTCAGTCTGAAGGGTCACCCATTCCTTCTCTCCAGAGATACTGCCTGTCCCACTGAGTTACTCCAGCATTTTGTGCCTAACTTCAGTGCACACCAGCATCTGCAGTTCCTTCCTACATTGTATGAAGAAGAATATGGGAGCATGCTTTAGTTTAGACTTAGACTTAGATTCCTTTATTGTCATTCAGACCTTTCGGTCTGAACGAAACTTCGTTGCCAGCAGTCATACATATAATAATAAATAACAAAACACACAATAAACACAAATTAACATCCACCACAGTGAGTTCACCAGGCACCTCCTCACTGTGATGGTGGCAAAAGTCTTAAAGTCTCTGTCTCTTCCCTCTTTGTTCTCCCTCTGCGCTGAGGCGATCCAGGCCTCTGACGCTGTGACCCCGCCGGGTGATGGTAAGTCAGTCCCGCGGCTGAATCCGTGCTCCGCTCCGCGACGGGCCGGTTCAAACTCCGCGGCCCGGGGTGGCCGAAGCCGCCGCCCTCCAGTCCAGCGGACGCAGCTGTAGTTGCGGGAGCCCCAGAAAAACAGGTCACCCACCTGTGACCTGCGAGCTCCCGTACGATGTCGTCCACCGGGCCCGTGGTTTGCGGGACATCTACCACCAAGATCACCGAAACAGATCACCTATTTTTCATCACCTCAGTGTTAGTTGGTGATTTGTTGCGGGCACATGGTCTTAACATTATTGCAGTTCACAAAGAGAATTGTTGGCTATAAAATGCAGAACAAGGCAAAAAGACATATTCACAATTTGTAGCTTCTTCCCGTCCTTTCCTCAGCAGGTTGGCAGGGAATTCATTTACTGGAAATCTGCCTGGAAATTAGAGAAGAGTCTGCAAATAAGACAGATGAAAACACCTTTGCTTACATTTGTACATCACATTACATCCACCAGGCTTCCATTTGGTATGTGTCCTCAGGCTGACCTTCTTGCAAGAGGCTTCAATTTATTTTCTCTATCGGATATTCCGCTACTTTCTCCGTGCTGGATCCAGAAGGATAAAGCCACAAATGGACAAATTAAGTTTCTATTGAAGTAGCAACAATATTTTCCTGTTATGGTACAGTCAGCTGTTCAGCCAACCATGTCATCTCTGGGTGCCCGCTCTACCACCCACCAAATGGAGCTCAGCGCCTGGCAGACATTGACGTAGAGACAACAACCTGGCTGCTCAACACCCGGCTTGAGATCTAACTATTCCTTCGGTTTATGTTTCATTCGCAAGAACAAGAAGCTGTTCAAAATTGTGTTGATTTTCCAGAGTAAGAGAATTATCTCAATTCCAAACTTCAGAAGGGATTCTGCCAATGATTATGATTATTGAAGTTTCAGAGATTACGATGTGGCAACAGTTAGAGGTAGAAAATACTGTCCTGCAAAAATAGCAAGACCAAAGCCATTGTTCACAGTAATTTGCTCCACATATGTTTTGAGAAGGAAGGTTTTACTTGAACAGTTCATCAGCCCGCATTCAATCTATGTTCTGTCATCAATGATTGCCGGTAACATTGAAGACATGGAGCCCGTATCGTGTCACAGCGAGCAACAGTGAGGGATACATGGGCTAAACCGTCTGCCAGCTTGTTCCAAATGAAACAATTCAGAGCTTGGTAGAAATCAGCAAAATGTGAAATAGAATGGTTACTGGCTGTAAAAAGGTAGATTACTCAATTTTAAGTGTACCAGTCATTACCCTTTGGAGAACATGATACAATTGCCAACTATTCAACCAACCAATAATTTCAGCTTGACACTTGTCACGTTGAGAAATTTTCAACTTAGAATTATATGTCAATTTTTTTGGCAATATATTTTGAACAGCTAGTGGAGCTGCTGCCTCATAACTCCAATAACGCGAGTCTGACCCTGACCTCAGGTGCTATCTGCGCGGAGTTTGCATGCTCTTTTAGTATATGTGGGTTTCCCCTAGGTGCCTCCCACAGACTTGTGACATGCTGGTTGGTAGGTTAATTGGCCACTGTAAATTATTCCCAGAGTGCAAGAAAGTGGTAGAATCTGGGAAGAGATGACAATGCAGGGAAAGTGGGATAATTGTAGGATTGATGTAAATAGGTTGCTGGCAGTAGGTGCAGAAGCAATGGGTGGAAGGGCTATTTCTATAAAATACTAGACTAAGTGGGACCCGTTGGGTCCCAGCATCACACGCGAGGGCTGGTTCCCCAACCCAATATTCCACCTCTCCACCAATTCCAATATTGGTGGCCAGTGGGGAGTGGCTTTCTGGAGCGCTAGTATGGGTGTTGTGGGCTGAAGGAACTGGTTTCCAGAGGGCTAGTATGGACATTGTGGGCCGAATGGATTCTTGGGCTGGCGGCTCAGTCGCTCAAGCCTGTTGCGCTGGCAGCTCACTCACTCACGGCTGGTGGGCTGGCAGTTGACTCACAGCTATTCCTTGAAATTCCATTTCAAGCAGGGTGCAAGGCCGCCAAATTCAAGTGCAGTTTCATACCATTTCAAGCAGGGTGCAAGGCCACTAAAGATAGCAAGTGGTGACCTTTCTGTCTTGCAGAGACTGCCACGCCCACACTTCTGGGTTTTATAGTCCCTCCTCCCCTCCCACCAGAAGGGGCGTGGCCTTCATGGCGTGATTGACACGAGAGAGAATCTCAACATTTTTTAAACACTAATAACTCTTTTGTTTTTCATCGATGGGAAAAATCCTCGGCACCTGATGAGCAGAGGGGGACTCTGAGTAAGATGGACAAAAATCACAGCCGTACGTGGTAGCATTTTTTTCTAAAATCAATATAAAGCGCAAACAGGAAGTGGTCAAGATTAGACTTTTAATTATATAGAAGGCAAGGCAACTTTAATTAGGCAAGGCAACTTTAATTAGGCAAGGCAACTTTAATTAGGCAAGGCAACTTTAATTAGGCAAGGCAACTTTAATTAGGCAAGGCAACTTGAATTTGGCAACGCAGCTTTATCATTTCCAAACCAAAGGCAACACAGCTTTAGCATTTCCAAACTATATTTTCAAATGACATTAAGGGCACTGACAGGTTAGTGGACATGTGTTCAGTGTAAAAGGCCTGTCGCACGAGTCTGCGGTCATTGGTGGCGAAACAGGAACTATCTACCGCTCCTCGGCCGCCAGAGACCGCGGGCTCGGTCAAACGCACAATTCCGGGGCCGTGCGGCGTTGTTCCCAACACCGCACGGTGCTAAATTAAAACAAACACTGTTCAAAAATATTTTCCTACCGCACAGCCGCCGCCAGTGATGCATGAGTGCGGCACAGTCGCCGCCACAGCCGCCGCCAGTATGGCACGAGCGCCGTGAGTAGAACCTTCACCGCCACAGCCTCCGCCAGTGAGGCACGTGTGTGGCACGGCCGCCGCCACAGCGCCGCGATCAGCACGGCCGCCGCCACAGCCCCGCAGATCCGAAATGACGTCATCGCAGTCGGCCCGCCCTTTATTTTACTTACCGCAAGCTCGTGGGACCAGCCGTACTTAAATCACTCGGCCCCCGTGCAGCATCCGTGCGGCGCTCCCGTGGCATAGGCTCGGCGCTCTCGCCGTTGCCGTGCGGTCCCCTCTACCGGCGACGCCGCGCTTCACCGCCGATGACCGCAACACCGTGAGACAGTGCCTTTATTCACAGTTCAGACTGAGAGACGTGACCCTCTCGCTCCCCCATCTTGCAGAGACTGACTGAGGCACTCAACACTTCTGCGTTTTATAGACCCTCCAGAAGGGGCGTGGCCTTCAGAAGAGAGAATCTCAACATTTTTTAAACACTAATAACTCTTTTATTTTTCGATGGGAAAATCCTCTTGTCCTGCGCAGCGGAGGGGGACTCTGAGTAAGATGGCCAAAAATCACAGCCATAAGTGGCAGCATTTTTTCTAAAATCAATATACAGAACAACAGGAAGTGGTCAAGATCAGACTTTTAGTAATATCGTTTTTTTTTTGTCTCTATGACTTTATAATGATATATCATTAAGACCAGGACCAATTTAATTGACTATTGAATGAGAGAGAAATTAATTGAATCATTTTGCCTGAATATATTCTACCCATGAAAGGTTGTAAATGTGCAGATGATCGATTGGGAAACATAATGCATGCAAAAGACATTAATATAAATGTTGCAGCTGTGCGGTGCTACTGCTTCATTAGGTGGGAAAACCAGTCAATTATAAACATGGCAGAGCTTCTCTAATTAAACATATGTCCTCTTTAACAGAATGGTCCAAGCACATTTTATAAAAGTTAGTATTTTGTCAAGTGTCCTGCAAATCAGCATTTTGTGGTTTCTATAATAGCGATTGTATTTTGAGAACAATGTCCTCTCCTGAAAACCAGCATCCAACATTGATTTGAACGGAGTACCCCACAAAATTCGCTCTTTAGACATCACAATATCAAAAAAGATTTTGATTAATTTAATAGAAGTCTGATATTGGAACCGTAAAGTCTTCTGCTGATGTGGGAGACGTTAGACAGAAAAAAGGAAATAGCTTGGAAGGTAAGGTAATGGTATTGGTATTGGTTACCAGCCAAAAATAATGGCCTCACCCTTCACAGAGATACTGGCGATGGTCGTGGTGACCCGAAGGGGGAGTGGGCTGCTGGAAGCACTGCGACAGCCTGGGGTTTGGCTGGACTGGGCACCGTTCCAAGAGGCCGAGCATGTTGACCGGACGCAGCCTACAGCGGTGGAGCAGCGGCGGAGGACACCACGGCTATGCTCGACCAGGCCAGGACTTTGAACATGACAAAATGGCGCCAAACATAGCAGTGCTGGCATTACATGCAATATGAATTTCACTATGTAATGTTTAATTGCATATGCGACAATAAACATCCATCTATATCCATATCCATATCTACTGATAGCCATGGTATTTATGGGATTTATTCAGATGGGTTTTTGGTCATTATCATTCCCCAGGGTGCTGATAGTAGGTGACTCAGTGACAGGAATACCATTGAATATCAAGGACATGTTGCTGGACTCACCCTCATTGGAAGGAGATATTGTGTGGCAGTTGTATGGCAGCGATATTATTTGGCACTTACTAGCCCATGCCTAAATGGTCTCGATGCATTCAGGCATGAACTAATTCATTTCCTGAGGAGTTAGGAATGGAATTGAAAATTATGCAATCATCAGGAAATATCCCTATCTCTGATCTTATAGAAGTCAACATGCCCTTCGGCCCAGCTTGTCCATGCCGACCAAAGAGACTTTCAATAACCACAACAATCTACTTCTAAACAAGAAATGACCTCAACCATAGATGTGTTTTCCTCTGGATGCCCGTTAACTTCAGTTTCATTGTTGGTCAAAGGGTACCTCTACGTCAAGGACAGTCACTTTCACATCAATGCTGAAATTCAGTTATTTGAGTCATGTTTGGACAAAGCTATGATGACCCAATGGTCTTGGGGAGACCCAGGCTGGGCATCGGAAAATGAATTACCGGTGAGTACGTATTACTTAATGCTACTGTTGGCAGTACCTTCCGTCACTTTATTGACGATTCAGAGTCACTCATTCCATAGTAATTAGCCAGGTTGAATTTGTCCTGCCTTTTGATGAATAGAAAATAACTATGTAATTATCCACATTGATGGGTAGATATCAGTGTTGGATCTCTACTGGACAATTTGGTAGAATCACAGCTCTTTCTAGTCTGCCAGCATTCTGTACCACAGCCAGGATATTGTCCGATTCCAAATTTCTATTTATTGCAGTGCTTTTGTTCCTTATTGACATCATATGGAGTGAATTGAATTGGCTGAAGCCCAACTTCTGCAGCAGTGTGAATCTCAGAAAGCAGTCAAAATTGATCATTGTGATGCTTCTACTTAAACAGGGCGTGCTTCAGCACGAGGACGCTAAGATGTAACAGTATTAAGTTTGCTCCTGTAACCCAGAATACCCATTTGTAAAATGCCATCCCATTTATCTACCAAGGGGATTTACGACTACACAATTGTTGGCAATCTACATATCAACCAAAACTAATGCCAAGGTGGCATTGGATACATTATACACAGTCATCAATTCTTTTGAAACATCAAGCCCTGATGCCCTATTCATCATTGTTGGTTACTTCAATCAAGCTAACTTCAGGAATCTACTCGCCAGCTACGATCAGCATATCTCCTGCACCACATGGGTTGTTCACACTCGTGACCCCTGCTACAATATTGAGTATGCCTATCGCTCTATCTCTCGCCTTCATTGCAGCCAGTCTGAGCTGAATTCCTTTGTTGTTTTTCTGTAGTAGGCCACCCAGCCGTGCAGCAGGGAAAGTCAAGTGTATATAAGGTATATTTGACTGTGGCTCGGGCTGCTTCCCCATTTCATATCCAAGGGCCAATGCATGAGTAGCATAAATGGAAAATCACATTATTCACTGTGCAGCAAACACAGGAGAGACAATCAGTACCCTTTTCTCAGGGTGGAAATGTCAAAGACGAGAGCATAGCTTTTAAGGTCAGAGGGGAAATGTTTCAAGGAAATGTTTTGGGGCAAGCTTTTTATACAGAGTGGTGGGTGGCTGGAATGTATTGCCTGGGATGGTGGTGGAGGCAGATATGATAGTGGCATTTAAGAGGCTTATAGATAGGCACATGGAATAGAGCAATATGGATCATGTGCAGGCAGTGGAGATTAATTTAACTTGGCATTGCGGACTGAATGGCCTGTTCATGCACTATCCTGTTCTATGTTCTTTTAACATTTCTACTTTATCAATTTGACTACTTGCAATTAGTATATGGCACATTAAGAACATGTGTTATTGAGCAATGTATAATAATCTGAGTTGACAGCAATAGAAAGAACATTTAAAAACTCAGGAGCTTCTAAGGACACAAAGTGTTGGAGTAACTCAGCATGTCAGGCAGCATCTCTGGAGAACATGGATATGTGATGTTTCGGGTCAGGATCCTTCTTCAGCCAGAAGAAAGGACATACTTGAAACATTTATGTCGTAGGAGCAGAATTAGGCCATTCAGCCCATCGAATCTACTCCGCCATTCAATAATGTTTGATCTATCTGTCCCTCTCAACCCCATTCTCCTGCCTTTTCCCCATCACACGTCATCCACACTATTCAAGAACCTGTCAATCTCCGCGTTAAAAACACCCATTGACTTGACCTCCACAGCCATCTATGGCAATGAATTCTACAGATTAACCACCCTCTGACTAAATAAATTCCTCCTCGTCTGCTTTCTAAAGGTACGTCCCTTTATTCTAAGGTTGTGCCCTCTGGTCCGAGACTCTCCCATTAGTGGAGACATCCTCTCCACAGCCACTCTATCTAGGCCTTTTAAGGCTCTGTCTTACCTGTTTGCGGTCATCGGCGGTGAAGCGCGGCATCGCCGGTAGCGAGGACCGCGCGGCAACGGCGAGAGCGTCGAGCCTATCCACCGGAGCGCCGCACGGATGTTGCGCGGGGGCCGAGTTAATTCAAACACGGCGGGTCCCACGTGCTTGCGGTAAGTAAAAAAGGGCGGGCCGACTGCGATGACGTCGGCCCGCCGCACGTGACTCACCAGCGGCGGCTGTGGCGGCAGCCATCCTGATCGCGGCGCTGTAGCGGTGGCTGTGACTGCGGCCACGCAGCACACGTGCCTCACTGGCGGCGGCACGTGCGTCACTGGCGGAGGCTGTGGCAGTGGAGGTTTGATGAACGGCGCTCGACCCACACTGGCGGCGGCCCGTGCGAGCGGCCGTGCGCACTCGTGCATCACTGGTGGAGGTTGTGTGGTGAGTATTTTGTTTTGGACATTGTCGTTTTTATTTTAGCACCGCGCGGTGTTGGGAACACCGCCGCTCGGCTCGGGAATTGTACTTTCTCACGAGTGCGCGGTCTATGGCGGCAGATTCCTCCCGTTTCGCCGCCATAGACCGCAGACTCGTGAGACAGGCCTTTCACTCTTCAGTTAATTTCAATGAACTCATCCTTTTTAAACTCCAGCATTTGCCTTCCTTACTAGCGATTCAACTTGCAAATTAACCTGCACCAGCACTCCCAAGTCCCTTTGCAGCTCAGATTTCTGACTCTTCGCCCAATCTGTGCCTTTATTCCTGCTAACAAAATGCATGACTTCACTCTTTATTACGCTATTTTCTATCTGCCACTTCGCTGCCCACTCTCCCAAACAGTCTAAGTCCTTTTGCAGACTCTCTGCTTTCTCTACACGACATGCCCCTCCACCTATTTTTGTATCATCCACAAACTTGGCTACAAAGCATTCAATTACATCATCCAAATCATTAATATACAATGTAAAAAGTAACAGCCCCAACATCAACCCTTTTGGAACACCACTAGTCATTGGCAGCCAACCAGAAAATGCCCCCTTTATTGCCACTCCTTGCCTTCTGTCATTCAGCCAACCTTCTATCCATGCGAGTATCCCCCCTCTAATACCAAGGGCTCTCATCGGGTTTAGAAACTCCACCTATCCAAGTTCTCCAGCGATGCTGCCTATCCCGCCCAGTTACTCACAAACAATCACAATCACACTGTATTACCCAAGTAGGTTTTGCAACATACGAGGAATTTCATTTGCCAAGTCAGTCATACAAATAAAAGCAACGGAACACACAAAACACATTTTAACATAAACATCCATCACAGTGACTCCTCCACATTCTTCACTGTGATGGAAGGCAAAACAAAGTTAAATTCTCTTCCCTTCATTCTTCTCCCACGGTCGGGGGCCTCGACGGGACGATCTTGACTCCCGTAGCCGGCGGTCAGGCCCTCCACGTCAAGACGATCAGCTCCTGCATTGGGGGGGATCTCAGCTCCCCTGCACCGGCAATCGAACCCAGCGTCGAACTTCTGCGTTGTTGGAGCTCCCGACATCCACGATCTCTCTTAAGGGGCTGTCCCACTTGGGCGACCTAATTGGCGAGTTTAGAAGAGTTTGAAAAAATGACATGTTGAAGACCTCCTTCGACTATGTAGAAGATCTCCTTCGACCTCCTTCGACTATGTTGAAGACCAGCTTCGACTAGCCACGACTAGCTACGACTAACTTCGGGAAAATTGGATACCGAATAGTGGAGAGTGAAGACGACCTCCTTCGACCTCCCTTCGACTATGATGAAGACTACCTTCAACTACCTACAACTAACATGGCAACCAACTACGACCTTCTACGACCCACTACGACCAACTACGACTAAACCTACGAGTAAAAGAAGTATCGATTTTTTCCATGGTGACCTTTTTTTAACTCGCGGGCATTTTCTAACATATTGCAAAAAACGCCCTAGCCGAGGCCTCGAGTACGCGGAGACCACTCTCGAGCATGAAGGAGAGTTACGAACACCTCCTACGACTATGCTGTGAGTATAAGTCGAGGGCAAACTCGCCAGAACTCGTGGGTTAGGTCGCCCAAGTGGGACAGGCCCTTTAGGACTGGGAGCTCACGATGGTACAGTCCACAGGCCACGGTTGGAGCGATCCCAGGCAAGGGATCGGTTCCGATGGTAAGTCCATGCCCCACGGTGGGGCTCAAGGTCAGTCCGGAAAATAATCACATCTCCGGCAAGGTAAGAAACTGAAAAATAAAGTTTCCCCTGACTCCCTCCCCCTCCCCCCACATAAAACAAACCAGAGAAAATTTACACAAACTTTTAACACACACTAAAAATGTATAAAAAGACAAAAAAACAGAGAGACTGTTGGCGGGGCAGCCAATCGTGCGGTGCCCCTGGTGGTCGGCATTTTGTGTCCCTTTGCGTAAACCAGCATTTGCAGTAGCTTGTTTCTACTAAGGAGCCTCAACTTTGGAGTATAGTAAGACATCAAATTTGAAAAAGACATAAAATCTGCATTTCATTCCAACTGTTTGGAAACAATGTCTCCGGGTGAAATGTTTCTCATCTGCAATCTGCTAATCATTCTATTTCAGTGAAATCAAATCAAGAACCCAACAGTACCTGAGGGGACTCAAGAGTCATCAATGAAATATTTCACAAGGTAGAGGAAACTCTTAACTGGTCTCCTGGCCTTTGTTCACGGTACCTGTACGAAAAGGTTATTTAGCCAATCTCAGAGAACTGTACGTCTGATGAGCACTTTGGTGCTCTGGTCTTTCACATTAACACTGGTGCTCCATGTTAGGTCTCCCATGTGGACCAGAGTGAAGATGAGCAGCAGTCGGATGGCCTGACATACTAATACTCAACTGATGCCACATGCCTTCTCCTCTCAAATACTTCAAATTCTGAAATGGGCCCCCTTAAGGAAACTTTCCTTCATATCCTCTCCTATGTATGAGCAGAAGAAATCCCAAGGGCAGGTGGACAGAGAGGATTTATTTTGATAGCTACGAGGGAAAGCAGAGTGGGTGGGGATTGATGTACATAGACAGAAACAGGCAGGTGTATCAGCACTGATGGAAATGGGTTTTAGGAACTAGGGGTACTCTAAGGTCCGTGAGGCTGAGGTTGGGAAGGAAGGGAGGGGGAAATTGTTTTGTGTGCGGGCATACCCATGTAAGAGTACAAGAATGCATAACTTGTTTATTGTGTATTTATAATATAGTTTATTGTGTATTATATGTCATAGCTGCTTGCATCTCTCTCTCTCTTACAAAATGTCCCATAATGGTATATAATCTCCATTTTTTCTGTCACCTCTTTCTTTCTGCATGTTCTGCTATCTTTTAAAGTATCTCAGTATGCTCATTTTCACAGGGCTGCACAAATCTGAAAGTTATAGATATTTGATACTGATTTGATAGTGATATATAATAAAATTTGATTGTAATATATAATATATACTAGACTAAGTGGGACCCGTTGGGTCCCATGTTCACACGGGAGGGCTGGTCCCCTGGCGCAATATTCTACCTCTCCACCAATTCCAATATTGGTGGCCATTGGGGGGGAGGGGGTGCTTTCTGGAGCTCTGGTATGGGTGTTGTTGGCTGCAGGGACTACTGGTCTCCAGAGGGCTAGTATGGACATTGTGGGCCAAATGGATTCTTGGGGTGGCAGCTCAGTCACTCAAGCCTGATGTGCTGGCAGCTCACTCATGGCTGGTGGGCTGGCAGTTGACTCACAGCTATTCCTTGAAATTCCATTTCCAGCAGAGTCCAAGGCCACAAAATTCAAGTGCAGTTTCATACCACTTCAAGCAGGGTGCAAGGCCACTAAATTCAGGTTCCGTTTCCTACCACTTCAAGCAGGGTGCAGGGCCACCAAATTCAAGTGCAGTTTCATACCATTTCAAGGAGGGTGCAAGGCCACCAAATTCAAATGTAGTTTCATACCATTTCATGCAGGGTGCAACGACACCACATTCAAATGCAGTTTCATACTATTTCAAGCAGGGTGAATCCACCATAAAACCACCATAAAACCACACAAAACACCACACTCACAGTTCAGTAGACATTCAGTGTGTTCAGTTAATTCACAGCTCAGACAGAGTCATGACCTCTCCTTCCCCCATCATGCAGAGACTGAGCCACACCCACACTTCCGGGTTTTATAATCCCTCCCCCTCCCACCTGAAAAGGTGTGGCCTTCATGGCGTGATTGACAGGAGAGAGATTCTCACCATTATTTAAACACTAATATCACTTTTATTTTTCATTGATGGGAAGAATCCTCTGCACCTGATGAGCGGAGGGGGACTGAGTAAGATGGCCAAAAATCACAGCTGTAAGTGTAGTGCAAACAGGAAGTTGTCAAGTTTAGACAAACAACCATTTGCAGTTCCTTTTACTTCAACTCATAACCGTCAAACAACCATTTGCAGTGCCTTTTTACTTCAACCCAAAACACCCCCCAAACAACCATTTGCAGTGCCTTTTTACTTCAACCCAAAACACCCCCCAAACAACCATTTGCAGTACCTATTTACTTCAACCCAAAACACCCCCAAACAACCATTTGCAGTGCCTTTTTCCGTCAACCCAAAATACCCCCAAACAACCATTTGCAGTGCCGTTTTACTTCAACCCAAAACACCCCTGTAATGTATTCATGCATATTCATTATATGCTAATGAGTTGGTTTTGTATATAAGTAAGGAATGTTGGGTAATAAAACTCCCTTGTGATCCAGCCAGCCTGCGTGTAAGTTATGGTTCATTCTGCTGTCCGGAATATAACAAAATTGGCGACGAGGATGGGATAGAGATTGTGAACTCATCCTTTAAATACAGTGCAGGACTGTTTTGCAACACGCAGGATTGTTTAACAGTTTAAACAGTAAATACGGAGTTGTGTCGCAGTTGTTTGCGAGCTGGACATGAGAGGCCTGCAGATCCTTCTATGCTGCGGGCTGTAGTTTAAAACAGCAGCTGGATAAATCGGCGCGAGTTTGTCAGGCTATCTCTATGTTGTGTCCACGTGGCAAGATGTCGTCCTGGGGAGTATATAACATTTTGGACTGGTTTTTTTTGTCCAATTCCTCAAGCTGAATAGTCTTTGTACAGATACGTTTTAGGTGAATTGCTACACCAGAACAGACAGGAATTTGGGGTTTTGAACGGACCTTTTATTAAAAAAAAAAAAGAGAACGACGCGATGGCAGCGTCCACGGGCTACATCGGAAACCTTGGTAATTTTGACAAGAGTAGAGAGCCGTTCAGCTCCTATATGGAGAGAGCAAACATGTTTTTCACGGCAAACAATATATGGAGATTAGTGGTGAAGGAGAGGTAGTGACTGAAACAAATAAGGCCGTTTACGAATGCATGAAAGTGATTCTGCTCACGGAGATCGGTCCTGAAGTGTACGGCACACTCGTGAATCTCCTTGCGCCCATAAAGGCAAAAGACGTGCCTTTCAATGACATTATAAATAAGTTGGAGGAGCACTTCAACCCAAAGCCTCTGGAAATTGCAGAAAGGTATAAATTTGGCACTAGAAACCAGAAGCAGAATGAGACGATCAATGAGTACATTGTTGCCTTGAAAAACTGAAGTTTACACTGTAACTTGGAACATTTCTTGGACGAGCACTACGCGACAGATTTGTTTGTGGTCTAGTGGATGAACAAATTCAGTCCAAACTCATGAACACTCCAGATCTTACATTGGAGAAAGCATGCAAGATTGCTACCACAATGGAGATGGCATCAAAGAATGCTCGCGGGTTTCGCCCACCACGGACTGCAGTGGCCGTTTACAGTCACAAGGCAGTGCCTATGGCCAAACCAAGAGGCGCTAAACCAAAACCAAAGTATGGTGGGAAGCCGAGTTCAGCCGGTTGTTATCGTTGCAACGGTAATCACTCATCCCAATTTTGTCAGTTCAAAATGGCCAAGTGCTATAACTGCCAGAAGAAAGGCCATATCGCCTCAGCATGTCGGGCCAATCATAAAACAGGAAACCAACAATCTGCAGGAAACAAGCGACAACACCAGAGAGGAGTTCACAACTTGGAGATGAACCCAGATGGAAATGAACTTGGGTTGTACACCATTTATGCAACCAACATCGATAAGCCTACAACCAGCCAAGGCAAGGACTTTTGAACTAAACTATTGATTAATGAACAATAAATCAATATGTGCATTGACACGGCAGCAGATTGTTCGGTCATGAGCAAAGACCTGTATGAAACAAAGTTCCCACAGACACCAGTGTTTGAGAGTAAGGTCAAGCTGAGAACCTACTCGGGCGAAGTTTTGGAGACATGTGGACAAATGAACTGTAAAGTTCAGCATAATGGTCAGTCGGTAACACTGCCCATCATAGTAGCCAGCTACAGAAATAAACCAACCCTCCTTGGAAAGGATTAGCTGAGTAGAATAGAATTAGACTGGAAGAACATTTTCAGCATCGATTTGTCCAAATCACGTCTTGAAAACGTCATAAGCAAACATGCAAACATTTTTGCTGACAGTGACACGGGAATAACAGGGTACTCTGCACACATTTGACTTAAGCAAGATGTGAGGCCTGTGTATTGTCGACCAAGACCTGTACCGTATGCACTAAAGCAACAAGTGGAGGAAGAACTCGACAGGTTAGAGCGTAATGGAGTACTCGTGAAGACAGACCAGAGTAAAGGGGCAACGCCAATTGTGGCCGTACCCAAGGCTGATAACACTGTTCGACTATGTGGTGATTACAAAGTCACAATCAACCAAGCCGTGATGACGAACAATATCCGTTACCAACCTCGCAAGATCTATACGCAGAACTTAGGTTCTTCACTTGCAAGAGTCTTCACTAAACTGGATTTGTCTCACGCTTACGCCCAACTCAATGTCGATAAGGAAAGTCAGCAGTACTTGACTATCAACACACATAAGGGCTTGTGTGTGCAACCAGGATGACCTATTGATATTCACAGAAGGCATGGTAGAACATCTGAAAATCCTCGAGCAATTCTCATAAAACTGAACTGCCACAATGTCAAACTGCGTCAAAGTAAATGTGCATTTGTGCAGTCAGAGGTGGTCTACCTTGGACTCAAAGTAGACGCCAACGGACTTCGCCCTGTGAAAGCGAAAGTTGAAGAGGTAGTGAATGCTCCAAAACCCAACAATGTGTCAGAGCTACGATCATTCCTTGGGATGTTGCAGTTCTATGCACGATTCCTTCCAGATTTAGCAACTGTGCTAAAGCCACTTCATCATCTGCTACAAAAAGATGTGAAATGGACGTGGGGAAAGGAACAGCAACGTGCATTTGACATCTGCAAGGAAAACTTGACAAGTGACAAACTTCTTGTTCACTACGATACGACACGCGAGATGAAACTTGCTTGTGATGCTTCAAGTTATGGTGTAGGTGCAGTGATCTCCCACGTAATGAATGACGGACAGGAAAAGCCTATTGCTTTTGCATCCCGCACCCTGTCATCGAGTGAACGCAGCTATGCGCAGATAGAAAAGGAAGCACTCAGCATCGTGTTCGGAATCAAGAAATTCCAACAGTTTCTTCTCGGCAGACCATTCACCCTAGTGACTGATCACAAGCCACTACTAGTGATACTTGGTCCCAAGTCAGCTATACCTTCCATGGCAGCATCAAGGATGCAGCGCTGGGCAATTTTGCTGTCCCAGTATGACTACAAGGTTGAGTACAGAAGCTCCAAGTGCAACGCAGTTGCAGATGCGTTGTCCCGGTTGCCCCATGAGAACTCTGACGTGGGAAGTGAGAACTCAATCTACACAATGCAAGTGGTAGATGAAGACTTTCCAGTGACTGCAACAGAAATTGCAGCAGAAACAGAGAAATTCACTGTGCTGAAGTTGGTCTATGAACAGACATTGAACGGTTGGACTGAAATCGATAGTGGATTGAACTCAGTTCTGAACTCAGAGCTGAAGCCTTTCCATAATCGACGCCATGAATTATCATGTGAGCAGGGATGCGTTAAGTGGGGTTACAGAGTGGTTGTACCAGAGTCTTTGAGAAACAAAATTATGAATGAACTTCATGCCGAACATCCTGGCATAGTCAGCATGGTCAATTGCCAGAAGTTTTGTGTATTGGCCTGGTATTGACAGTGACATCGAGTCACTGGTGAGTAAATGTAGCGTCTGCCAAAATTGCTGGAGTAAACCACCAAAAACACCACTGCAACCCTGGTCATGGCCAAGTAGACCTTTTTCAGAGAGTTCATGTAGATTTTTGTGAAAAGGGTAATGATCACTTTCTGGTGCTGGTAGGTAGTCATTCCAAATGGATTGAGGTTAAACATATGGGGTCAAGCACTACTACTGAGCGTACCATTGATGAGTTGAGATCAATTTTTGCATGCCATGGTTTACCGGAAGAACTTGTTTCTGATAACGGGCCTCAGTTTTGTTCAGAACGGTTCAAAGAGTCCATGCAGCGGAATGGTGTAAAACACACACTTGTTCCCCCATACCATCCAGCCTCCAACGGGGCAGCGGAAAGGTCTGTTAGAGTTGTCAAAGACGCTCTCAAGAAACAGGTTTTGCAGGGTAGTTCAAAGCTCAGCATGAAACATCGTTTGGCTAGATTCTTGCTGAAGTACAGAACCACAACACACAACGGGTTACTCACCTGCAGAACTGTTGATGAAGAGAAGACTAAGAATACACCTAAGTCTAGTTCAACCCAATTTGGCTTTGAGAGTTGAACAAAAACAATTAAGTTAGAAACTCCATTTTGACTCCCACAAAAAGGAGAGGTACTTCAAGCCAGATGAGCAGGTTCGTGTTCTCAGTCCTCCCAACAAGTCCAGTCGAGACAAATGGGATGTTGGGAAAATAGTGGAAGTGTGTGGAACAAAAAGATAGTTGAAGTGGGTGATAGGATCAAAATTGTTCATGTTGATCAAATGATTCCAGCCAAAGATGAACCAAAAACTGAACATGAAGTCCTAATCCCTGAGTCTTTATCGGAAAGTGAGTTGGAAGAGACCACTGTGATTGAAACACAATGTTCAGTTAGTACAGACAAAGAAACAGATTCCTCTGGTCAAAGTCAGAGTACTAAAACAGAGCCAAACAAGCCTACAGTTGAGTCAACACCTAAACCTGTTACACCTGTTACTGTTAGACGATCAGACAGGATCCGTAAGCCAGTAGTCAGATTAGGTTTTTAAGTTAAGTAACTCACTGTCTAGGTAGAATGTAAATGTGTAAATATGTAAAATAAATATATTGTGTTATCATTTAAAATTTAATGACCACTGGTTTAAATCAAGTATCATAACAGGAAAATTGTAACTATGTACTTAGATTTAATACTTAAAAAAGGGAGAGCAGTGTAATGTATTCATGCATATTCATTATATGCTAATGAGTTGGTTTTGTATATAAGTAGGGAATGTTGGGTAATAAAACTCTCTTGTGATCCAGCCAGCCTGCGTGTAAGTTATTGTTCATTCTGCTGTCCGGAATATAACAACCCCCAAACAACCATTTGCAGTGCCTTTTTACTTCAACCCAAAACAGCCCAAACAACCATTTGTAGTGCCTTTTCACTTCAACCCAAAACAGCCCAAACAACCATTTGTAGTGCTTTTTAATTCAAACCAACCATATTTTCAATTTCAAACCACATTAAGGGCACTTAATGTGTTCAGTGTTATTCATAGCTCAGAGAGACCCTCTCTCTTCCTCCATCTTGCAGAAACTGAGTGAGGCACACCACTTCCGTGTTTTATAGTCCCTCCTCCCTCCCACCAGCTGAGAGAATGGAAAATTGTTTTAAAACATTAATATTTCTCTGATTGTTCATCGATGGGAAAAATCCTCTGGTCCCGTCTGGCGGAGGGGGGCTCTGAGCGGGTTGGCCAAATATGACGGCCGTAAGTTGCGTTCTCTCGGAAATCACATCGCAGTGAGTCAAAAGCGGTCAAGATCTTACTTTTAGTAATATAGATAATAAAATATTTCCACTTGCACTATTGTTTTGCTAAGTAAAACCACCCACAATAAAATATTCACCACTCACGATTTAGGCTGGAAAAAGCTACTGGTACTACTTATATAATTTTCACCCTATCTATTCTAATTTAACTGAAACACTTAATCTGAAAATGCAGTTTCTTATTGGGGGTAGATAATAGAAAAAGTAATGCCCTTGGAGACAGCAGCTGATTGGACGGGAGGAGACCGATTTGTTGATTGGACGGGAATTTTAAGGGAAGCTCGTCGGTGATTGGACGCAACCCCCTTAGAGACAACGGTTAATTGACCGCCAAATAATCGGGCACAAAAAATGGACAAATAGGAAAACAAAAAAATCGTAATTCCGATTTAAATCTGATATAATGTACATAGGGTGGGTATTGATTAATTCTAGACAACAGATTAAAAAAATCTAACACCATTAAATCACTCAGGGTGTATTATGATATGTTCTACAGTATGAAGTGTACAGCAAAACTTGCACTTCCAGAGTGTTGTTTCTTCAGCAGACCACGGAATTATTTTAAGAGCAAAACAGAAAGTGCTGGAGAACTCAGCAGGTCAGGCTGGATCTATGGAGGGTCCGAAGAAGGGTCTCGACCCAAAACGTCACGCCTTCTCTCCAAGTCAAGTCAAGTCACATTTATTTATATAGCACATTTAAACAACAACTCTCGTTGGCCAAAGTGATTTGTTATAAGAATAATATAAACAAACAAACTATATACACATATACATATATACATGTAGCCCTCGCTCAGAGGACGTAAAGAAAGGCTTGGGAGTATAGATGTTTTTAGTCTTGACTTAAAGGAGTCGATGGAGGGGGCAGTTCTAATGGGAAGGGGGATGCTGTTCCACAGTCTAGGAGCTGCAACCGCAAAGGCGCGGTCGCCCCTGAGCTTATGCCTAGACCACGGGATATTCAGCAACCCCAAGTCGGCCGATCTGAGGGACCTGGAGGTGGAGTGGTGGGTGAGAAGACTTTTAATGTAGGTGGGGGCAAGCCCATTGAGGGCTTTGTAGACATAGAGGAGGATCTTGAAGTTTATACGGAATCACACAGGGAGCCAGTGGAGAGAGGCCAGGATCGGGGTGATGTGGTCCCTTTTTCGGGTGCCCGTCAGGAGTCTCGCTGCGGCGTTTTGGACCAGTTGCAGGTGGGACAGGGAAGATTGGCTGATGCCAGTGTAAAGGGAGTTGCAGTAATCTAGGCGGGAGGAGATGAATGTGTGGATGATCTTTTCGAGGTCATCAAAGTGGAGGAATTGTTTTATTTTAGCTATTGTCCGAAGCTGAAAGAAGCTCGCTTTTACCACGGCATTGACTTGTTTGTCAAATTTCAGTGCTGAGTCAAATATCACGCCAAGGTTTTTGACGTGAGGTTTGAGTAGTGGGGTAAGGCTTCCAAGGCTGCCTGCTATCATTTTGATTGAGACCGAGGGGCAGAGAAGGATGACCTCAGACTTACTCTCGTTTAGTTGGAGGAAGTTCTGGGCCATCCAACACTTTATATCCTCGAGGCAGTGGGTAAGGTTAAGCAGATATGATTGGTTTTTGTGCTTCAGGGGGAGATAGAGTTGTGTATCGTCTACATAGCAATGGAAGGAAATGCCGTGCCTTTCAATAACTTGGCCTAAGGGGAGCATATTCAGGGAGAAGAGAATGGGGCCAAGGATGGAACCTTGTGGAACCCCACAGCAGAGATTAGCTGGGGAGGAGAAAGAGTTGACTATGTTAGTCGAGAAACTCCTACCTTTGAGGTAGGAGATGAACCAGCTCAGGGCAGTGCCATCAATACCAACCCCATACCGGAGACGGTCAATTAGGATGGTGTGGTCGACAGTATCAAATGCTGCGCTGAGGTCAAGAAGGAGCAGGATTGCACAGTCACCGGAGTCAACGGTGAGCAGTAGGTCATTGTGTATCTTCAACAAGGCAGACTCTGTGCTGTGGTGAGCCCTGAAACCTGATTGGAAAGTTTCCAAGATAGTGTTTTGGTGAAGGTAAGGCATAAGTTGACATAAGATTACCTTTTCAAGGGCTTTTGATAGGAAAGGCAGTTTAGAAATGGGTCTGTAGTTGCTTGGCAAGGTGGGGTCGAGGTTAGGTTTTTTCAGGAGTGGCTGGACCACCGCATGCTTGAAGCAGGTAGGTACAGTGCCAGTGGCCAGAGAGCTGTTGAAGATGGCGAGGATGCTGGGACCGGATTTGCTGCCTGACCCGCTGAGTTACTCCAGTGAAAGACAGAGAGACACAGCGAGAGAGGGAGAGAGGATGAGGGAGAGAGGGAGGGAGAGTGAGAGAATAATAAAATAACGTGGAATAATACAATAATGTGATTACCTGCACACCATAAGAAGCCCATGCTCGCAGTCCGGAGCAATGACAGTGAGTTTATTAAATTCCCCCATGAATTTTATTCAAAGGAACGCGGTGTCATTAATACATGGTCAAACCACAATTACATTTACTGAGGAATGTGGATCGATGTATCGATGACACATTGTATATCTACATGTTAACTACTGGCTGTTAACAAGTGCTAACAGTGGTAGTTAACAAATCGTTTTCATCTCATGGCCGATGCAGCGTGACTCGTTGTAACGATTATCCATGGTCATTTTTTTAAAAATACGTATTTAACAACTCTGACTCCCTTCTTGTACAGAAATTGGACATAAACTGGAAACTGAAAAGTAGGGGAACGCCGTCCCCCTGCGTACCCACCCCCCCCCCCCCCCCCCCCCATATTTCCATCACTGTGTATCAGTGAAGTAAGTTGGTGAAATAGCAGGAATTGAGAAATTTAGATGAGAGCTTTGGCATCGGGATATAGGTTAATACGGCATTGTGCTCACCTTTCCTACCCTTCAAAGGTCAGACTAAATGTAGTTGTACTGAATGCAATAGCTTGGTGCTAACACACGTTAATGGAGAACACCGTGGGAGTTCTTTGAGGCACCTCCTATTGTTTCACTTGCAAGCTTCATTCACCCACCACTTGGGACCAGTGTCATCCTGTTGGACCTTCCAGCTCCCAGGTAACTTATTCAGTGAAACATCACTAAGTCACACTGTGTGAACAAGTGCGCTACATTTCAAGATCAGCTGCAAGAAATGAGCAATGGGAACTTTGGGAAACCAGAGGCAATAATGGACGAGGAAACTTTGGACGAGGAAATAATGGTGGCTGTAGGAAATGGGAGCCGGCATATATGCGTTGGTGGCAGATTGAGGTGCCGGTGAAGTGGGCAGCAGGTGGCAGGTTGAGGCGTCGGTGGAGTGGGCAGCTGGTGGCAGGTTGAGGTGCCGCTGAAGTAGGCAGCTGGTGGCAGGTTGAGGAGCCGGTGGAGTGGGCAGCTGGTGGCCCCACAGAAGTAGGACGAGCACATAGACTGGGCATGGCTTGCAGATACATGGAGTGCCGGTAGAAGGCATCGACAGTATCACCAGACCAAGACAACCCTCTGAAGAAGCTTTCCGATCCGATACGTCATCTATTTATTTTCTCCAGAGATGTTACATGACCCGTTGAGTTACTGCAGCATTTTGCATCTATCTTCGGTATAAACCCGCAGTTACACTTCCTTCCCATTCCCCACATCACCTATGCAGTGCTGCCATCAGATCAACAGGGCATTGACACTCATACAAGACTCACTATTTATTAAGTACTTGATACTTCCATGGTACAAGATGGTGCCAGAAACCTTGCGACTATTTGTGTGGTACCTCAGAAGGAATCGACTATGTTTTAAACATACAATCGGTGCACTCTTCTATTTATATATGATTGTGTTTACGTATAGTATGATTTTACAGGATCGTATGTAATACAAAGCATTTTGCTGTATCTCAGTACACAAGACAATAAAGTAACTATTAATTCATCAGGTTTTACATTTGTGGTTGTTTAAAATGTTGATCTGTAATGGGCTTCAATTGGTTAGAATTTTTGGACGAGGAAATAATGGTGCAAATGCTCCTGGTAAATACCAGCAAGTTAGGGATTTTAAGACATGCATATCAAAATACAAACATCCCAAATGTGTCGGCAGAATCTTAACCGTGAGCTTGGGACAGATGAATTTTCTTGCATTTACTGGTAAATTTTCCTGCTCTGTCAGCTGATCACTTGACTCATCCGTTAAACTATTGGAGCTAAAATTGGGTAAAACTGTCTTTCTCTCTCCTTGATTTTTCACACATACCTGCACATTTGGAAATGGACACCCCAAAAAAATAATATATTCTGAGCAGTGTTTTCATTTTTGTTGGACACTTTTAAATATATATTCTTCTTCTCTGAAAGTAGAATATTTGAGTAGAACAAATAAGCTCTGCAGCAGGTGGACTAGAAAGACTTGAGTACAAATCTAACTTTGATCCATGGTATTAGAGTCAGCTCTCTCCCAGCAATAGGAAACCAACATGGTTTCAACAGTGTAGGTTTTGAAACCCATCTCATGTATTCAGAACGATGGAGAGATGAATCATAGCTTGCTCTGAAAAACTGAAGATTCAGGGAAAATATTACTCATTCTGAAAGAAACTGATAGGTTGAACCCTAATGTTTCAGGATGTAACAAACTCAGGAACCTGGGAATACATGGCTTCAAATTAAAAAGAGCAAAGGACACCTTGAGTTTATATTAACAGCTTTAAGCAGAGAATGTTGAATAGGTGAAATGCAAATCCCAGCAAGGTAATGCAGCTAGATAGCATGAAACATTTAAAAGGAGAATTGATTTGATAATATGTAGGAGCATGTAATTGAGAGAAATTAGTTTTTGGCACTGCGGAGGTTGACTGCAGAGTCTCTTCCAGTACTATAATTTTTGAGGCTCTCAATGTAGTTCCTGGAGAGTTTGCCTTTAATCTAACAGCAGCAGTCACCAAACTGGTAATCTCACTCAAGATGCAGTATTTCATCTTCACTGTCTGAGCAATAATCTGACAGAACAGATCAGCCACTTATTATTGAATCTGTCCCATTTTCATTCATTGATTACAGATGCCTGCTGCGGTGTGGCAAATGAAAAGCTAACGGATCTGTGCAGCAGAGCGACTTTTCGCAGGAACATCAAAACAGAAGCTGTACAACCTCGGAACCATCAACCTACCACTCTAACTTCTGCTCATCCTCTCATCCACCCCCATAAAAGGAAATAGATAGGTTCAGAGTCGTTTAATTTCACACTCTGTCTGGTTTACCTTCCATTGAAACCACCTATTACCAGCTTCGCAGTTTAATTTACAATTCCCAAAGGGTTGACTTTATCCTGCATGAATAATTTTCAACCTTGATGGCTAAACAAAAAGAAACTATCATAAAGACAAGATACACCGAACAATTCAAGAAGACGGATGCAGAGAAAAGATTTTCAAATAAGAGGAAGAACAAACCTTTGGACTATAATTATAAGTAAATGTTAATAAATCCATCAACCTGTAAAAAGCAGACTTCTTTACTCGGCAATTTAAGACAATGTGGGACTTGTTACCACCTGAAGAGCTTAATAACATCGGAGAGGAGGCTTGGTACCAAATGAAGGAGAAAGTGAAGGGATTGCTAGCCTGTGACGCAGAAAGACGGATAGAGTTTTATGTGTAGCCTCTAAACTCCTCTGGTGGATTTTACACGATCTCTTTATGATTCTACGAGTTTCTTCTAGGTGTCTGGTTTCCTCCCACAATCAAAAGACATCGGGTTAGTTGCATCCTGTAAATTATCCTTCGTGTAGGTGGCTTGTGGGAGAATCAGGGGATTTAATTGCCATGTGAGAAAATAGGTTGCAGGGAGTGAGGGAATGTCCACATCAAGAGAAATTGATCAAAATGGGTGAATGTGTTCAGGGGTCAATGGGTAAGGGAATGGGAGTTATTGGATTGTTCTGATGGGTTGAGTCTCAGTCTGATGGGTTGAGTGCCTTTTTCCAAGTCATAGAAACATAGAAAATAGATGCAGGAGTAGGCCTCTCAGCCCTTCGAGCCTGCACCGCCATTCAATATGATCATGGCTGATCATCCAACTCAGTATCCCGTACCTGCCTTCTCTCCATACCCCCTGATCCCTTTAGCCACAAGGGCCACATCTAACTCCCTCTTAAATATAGCCAATGAACTGGCCTCAACTACCCTCTGTGGCAGAGAATTCCACATGAAAGTAACAGGAGAAATATCCCCTTTTGCAAATGGAATTATTATTCTAACTAATAAACATGACCAAGTAATAGCTCAGCTTTAATCGGGACAGAAATTAAAAGCAATTCTTCTTCAATATTGAAAAAAATGTCAGGTATGAAAATAGGATGAAGAAAACCCCCCCACCAAGTACTGGAGTAACTCAGTGGGTCAGACAGCATCTTGGGCATGGATAAGTGATGTTTCGTTTAGAACCCTTCTTCTTAGTTGGTCTGGCATTCAATGTGAATGCAGCTGATTTGATCCCTGAATGCATTCACTCATAAGATCATGTGATAGCAGAATTAGACCATTCGGCCCATCAAGTCTACTCCGCCATTCAATCATGGCTGATCTATCTGGCCCTCCTAATCTCATTATCCTGCCCTCATAACCTCTGACACCTGTACTAATCGAGAATCTATCCATCCCTGCCTTACATATATCCACTGACTTGGCCTCCACAGCCTTCTGTG
This sequence comes from Malacoraja senta, assembly GCA_038087875.1. Lineage (NCBI taxonomy): Eukaryota > Metazoa > Chordata > Chondrichthyes > Rajiformes > Rajidae > Malacoraja > Malacoraja senta. The sequence continues at coordinate 261,695,847 of CM075977.1, read as the reverse complement.
GCAAAGAATTCCACAGATTCACCACCCTCTGACTAAAGAAATTTCTCCTCATCTTCGTAAAAGAACGTCCTTTAATTCTGAGACTATGACCTCTGGTCCTAGACTCTCCCACTAGAAGAAACATCCTCTCCACATCCACTCTATCCAAGCCTTTCACTAATCTGTACGTGTCAATGAGGTCCCCCCCTCATTCTTCTGAAATCCAGCGAGTACAGGCCCAGTGCCGTCAAATGCTCATCATATGTTACAGCAGATATGAAATTCCAGTAGTTTAAGATTTAATATTAAAATCTATTTTCATTTGCGAGTGAGGGCATCATGCACACGGAGTCATGGCTCCAGTGCGACCAAGGCTGGGAGCTGAACATCCAGGGATATTCAATATTCAGGAGGGATAGACAGAAAGGAAAAGGAGGTGGGGTAGCGTTGTTGGTTAGAGAGGAGATTAACGCAATAGAAAGGAAGGACATTAGCTTGGAGGATGTGGAATCGATATGGGTAGAGCTGCGAAAAACTAAGGGGCAGAAAACGCTAGTGGGCGTTGTGTACAGGCACCTAACAGTAGTAGTGGAGTTGGGGATGGCATCAAACAGGAAATTAGAAATGTGTGTAACAAAGGTAAAACAGTTATAATGGGTGACTTCAATCTACATATAGATTGGGTGAATCAAATTGGCAGGGGTGCTGAGGAAGAGGATTTCTTGTAATGTATGCGGGATAGTTTTCTAAACCAACATGTAGAGGAACCAACGAGAGAGCAGGCTATTCTAGACTGGGTATTGAGTAATGAGGAAGGGTTAGTTAGCAGTCTTGTTGTGCGTGGCCCCTTGGGCAAGAGTGACCATAATATGGTTGAGTTCTTCATTAGGATGGAGAGTGACATAATTAATTCAGAAACAAGGGTTCTGAACTTAAAGAAAGGTAACTTTGAGGGTATGAGACGTGAATTGGCCAAGATAGACTGGCAATTGATTCTTAAAGGGTTGACGGTGGATATGCAATGGAAGGCATTTAAAGACTGCATGGATGAACTACAACAATTGTTCATCCCAGTTTGGCAAAAGAATAAATCAGGGTAGGTAGTGCATCCGTAGATAACAAGGAAAATCAGGGATAGTATCAAAACAAAAGATGAAGCATACAAATTAGCCAGAAAAAGCAGCCTACCAGATGACTGGGAGAAATTCAGAGTCCAGCAGAGGAGGACAAAGGGCTTAATTAGGAAAGGGAAAATAGATTATGAAAGAAAACTGGCAGGGACCATAAAAACGGACTGCAAAAGTTTTTATAGATATGTGAAGAGAAAAAGATTAGTTAAAACAAATGTAGGTCTCTTGCAATCAGAAACAGGTGAATTTATCATGGGGAACAAGGACATGGCAGACCAATTGAATAACTACTTTGGTTCTGTCTTCACTAAGGAAGACATAAATAATCTGCCGGAAATAGCAGGGGACCGGGGGTCAAAGGAGATGGAGGAACTGAGTGAAATCCAGGTTAGCTGGGAAGTGGTGTTAGGTAAATTGAATGGATTAAAGGCCGATAAATCCCCAGGGCCAGATAGGCTGCATCCCAGGGCACTTAAGGAAGTAGCCCCAGAAATAGTGGATGCATTAGTGATAATTTTTCAAAACTCTTTAGATTCTGGAGTAGTTCCTGAGGATTGGAGGGTAGCTAATGTAACCCCACTTTTTAAAAAGGGAGGGAGTGAGGAAACTGGGAATTACAGACCAGTTAGTCCAACATCGGTAGTGGGGAAACTGCTAGAGTCAGTTATTAAAGATGGGATAGCAGCACATTTGGAAAGTGGTGAAATCATTGGACAAAGTCAGCATGGATTTATAAAAGGTAAATCATGTCTGATGAATCGTATAGAATTTTTCGAGGATGTAACTAGTAGAGTGGATAAGGGAGAACCAGTGGATGTGTTATATCTGGACTTTCAGAAGGCTTTCGACAAGGTCCCACATAAGAGATTAGTATGCAAACTTAAAGCACACGGTATTGGGGGTTCAGTATTGATGTGGATAGAGAACTGGCTGGCAGACAGGAAGCAAAGAGTAGGAGTAAACGGGACCTTTTCAGAATGGCAGACAGTACCTAGTGGGGTACCGCAAGGCTCGGTGCTGGGACCCCAGCTATTTACAATATATATTAATGATTTGGACGAGGGAATTGAATGCAACATCTTCAAGTTTGCGGATGATACGAAGCTGGGGGGCAGTGTTAGCTGTGAGGAGGATGCTAGGAGGCTGCAAGGTGACTTGGATAGGCTGGGTGAGTGGGCAAATGCATGGCAGATGCAGTATAATGTGGATCAATGTGAGGTTATCCACATTGGTGGCAAAAACAGGAAAGTAGACTATTACCTGAATGGTGGCCGATTAGGAAAAGGGGAGATGCAACGAGACCTGGGTGTCATGGTACACCAGTCATTGAAAGTAGGCATGCAGGTGCAGCAGGCAGTGAAGAAAGCGAATGGTATGTTAGCATTCATAGCAAAAGGATTTGAGTATAGGAGCAGGGAGGTTCTACTGCAGTTGTACAGGGTCTTGGTGAGACCACACCTGGAGTATTGCGTACAGTTTTAGTCTCCTAATCTGAGGAAAGACATTCTTGCCATAGAGGGAGTACAGAGAAGGTTCACCAGACTGATTCCTGGGATGTCAGGACTTTCATATGAAGAAAGACTGGATAGACTCGGCTTGTACTCGCTAGAATTTAGAAGATTGAGGGGGGATCTTATAGAAACTTACAAAATTCTTAAGGGGTTGGACAGGATAGATGCAGGGAGATTGTTCCCGATATTGGGGAAGTCCAGAACAAGGGGTCACAGTTTAAGGATAAGGGGGAAGTCTTTTAGGACCGAGATGAGAAAAACATTTTTCACACAGAGAGTGGTGAATCTCTGGAATTCTCTGCCACAGAAGGTAGTTGAGGCCAGTTCATTGGCTATATTTAAGAGGGAGTTAGATGTGGCCCTTGTGGCTAAAGGGATCAGGGGGTATGGAGAGAAGGCAGGTACAGGATACTGAGTTGGATGATCAGCCATGATCATATTGAATGGTGGTGCAGGCTCGAAGGGCTGAATGGCCTACCCCTGCACCTATTTTCTATGTTTCTATGTACTCTGCCCTTTGTCTAGACTTATTTTCTAATTACTCTTTTTTTCTGCTTTTAGTACAAATAATTCCTGTGTATTCCTGTGAAACCCCAACTTGTGGATAAACTATTGTCAATCTACTTTATTAATGTGCTTCAAATTCTTAAATGCTGCAGTCTAAGTGCTCCATATCTGACTGAAGTTCACTGTGTTACAGTTTATACTCTGTAACAATGTCCACGATACAATAGAGACTCTGTACTTAGGCTTTAAGTAAGTAAGTAAGTTAGTTTATTGGCCAAGTATTCACATACAAGGAATTTGCCTTGGTGCTCCGCCCACAAGTAACAACATGACATACAGTGACAGTTACGAATGACTCAGAAAACACTAAACATTAATAATAATGAAACATTTATGATAAAACACCATTGATCAAGCATGTGAACCAACAAAATACCAGATCAAAGGGAAATCCGGAACGATGTTTGGAGGTACCGTATGTCCAATGTTTATGAGTACCTCTCTCGTGAAAGTAATCTTTGTAGCGTTTTTCACAGACGACACAAACGAACAAACACATACAAAACAGCAAGGAGCAGTACACCGTGGCCGCCATCGTCGGCACCAGCAGCAGCAACCACACTGCTACACTCTACAGAGTCCCTTCTCTATTGTATCATGGCTGGAGAAACTAGACGGATCATACACCATCTGTGGAGGCCAAGGGATGGTCTACAAAGGGAAGGTGGTGAGGTCAGGAAAGTCTGAAATGTTATTCTGTCTTCTGCCTCGTGAAAAACCAAGCGACCTATAGTATTGGCAGAAAGCTTTTGTGACCTTTCCAATGCTGAAATGCCAAACAAGATGCAAAAAAATAACAATATTTAACATGAGGAACCAATAATAAAGTACAAAATAAGTGAAACATCATCAAAATATTTCAGATCATTTATATTACTCTTTTGTATTTGATAACGGGTAAATATTAATATTTCAGTGTTGCTAGATATTTATTGCCCATATCCCAGATCATGTAGCCGTCATCCATTTTTAATTCAGATTCTATCGCTATATTGACAGCTGAGGTTAAATGTCTAAACCTCTGTAGATTTAAGTATTAGATTAAGTGCACACAATTTTAGTGCTTTGAAAAGATAATGCAAACACTGCAGAAAACAATTGAACCCACCACAGGGCCTTTACAGCCTATTCTGGTATTGCGACTTTGTAAACTGAACAGATCACAGGACCACACAGTGTAATTGTATTTTTGCATTCATCCACATTTTCGGTGTAACCATTACTTATTTAGAACTTGCAGTGCCGTTCTGAGTCCCGTAGTCATGACTCATCTCTCTTTTTGACATTAATGTTTTGAACATGTGGCATGAATTGAAAAATCTTCAATAAAACATCTCCAGAGCCAGAAAAATCCATTTTCACCCCAGAATTATCAGCATCCTAACACTGCAAATTCCACAAGATCGTGGAAAGATTGAAACGAGCCTTAACTTTTTCAAAAAACATTTATCTAATTAAATTGCACCCATTCATGCTCTTGCCATCATTTAACTAGTTTGCAGCATATGTTTTAAATGTTCACATTTCATATCGACTCCAGTCTGAAAATCAAGGTCCAGCCATATTTAATGAGGGTTTTGTTACACTGGATCAGCCAAGCATTTGATATCTTTAAACAGAACTTTACAAAAATTAGCATCTTATTTGTGACCTCCCCACCATCGTAGGGATCTTTCGCAGTCGCTGCCTCAAAAAGGCTGCCAGCATCATCAAGGACCCACACCATCCTGGCCACACACTCATCTCTCTGCTGCCATCAGGTAGAAGGTACAGGAGCCTGAAATCTGCAACATCCAGGTTCAGGAATAGCTACTTCCCCACAGCCATCAGACTATTAAACACAACTTCAAACAAACTATGAACTAACAGCCTATTGCACATTCTCTGTTTAATGATGTGTGTATATACATTTATTATGGTATATGGGCACACTGATCTGATCTGTATTTATGACTACAATATCCTGTTGTGCTGCAGCAATGCAAGAATTTCATTGTCCTATCTGGGACACATGACAATAAACATTATTGACTCTTGACTCTAAACATGTTGGCAAGAGCTGATCGACTTGTGCCATCCTTCAGATGAGGCAAAAGCTCGCAGATTCCAGGAAGATTGACTTAACAATAAACAGAAAAATATGTGCCTATGTTATTGCCATGCTATTCCATAGGGTTTTTTTTCCCCCAAAGGAGTTTAGTTTTCAATGAGAATAATGCCGGTGTTGTATGTAGCTGTTGAGATTATTATTACACCACACCCACACAAGATACCATGAAGACAAACTGATGAGTCAATTAATTTTGCCTGCCTTGCTTTGTAATCTGAATTAATGTACAAGCTGCACGACAAAATCCAAATGCCTGACATTTTTAATTATTTCATTAATCTACCACAAAAGGTTAAACAATGTGAAGTTTAAAACTAAAATGCCCTGAAACACAAAGATATACTGATATAATGATCAAAATTAAATAATAAAAAATATTCAAGTTCAAGGTTTTAAGTGGCAAGTGGCAAGGCCAACATTTATTTCCCATTCTTAAATGCCCCTTGAGAAGGTGATGGAACCAAACTGGCTCATTGAACTATTTCAGATGGCATTTTAAGAGTCAATGACATGGGATGTTTTCGGAGACACATATAGGCCCGAGCAGGTACGATGGCAGATTTCCTACCCTATAGGTCATCTTTGCTAAGGCTGGCAGGTTTTGTGCCATATTGTTAATTCAAATTATACACCATAGTGGGTATTGAACTCAGATTTCACATTGTTTGTCTGGGCCGCTGGATTCCAGTAATGTATTCACTGAGCCACCATTGTGTCCTTCCAATAGAAAAGGCATAGTTCTGAGCTTTATGGGAGGAAGTCAAGGAGGTGGTGGCAGGGCACGACTCCCATTGAATGACCTGGAAGAACATGTAGGATGAGAGGAAAGTCTGAGAAAGGGCATAGAGCATCACAGATTCAAACCAGGGTGAGCATGGAGCAACATGTGAGCAGACCACAGCACAGAGTATCATAAGACTGGATCTTGTGTCATGGGCATATGACTTTGCAGTAATTATAGATTTCCTTATACGTCTGAGACAATACTCATGTGTTGTTCTAGGCTCCTATCGTGAACCCAGGGCTCCACATGAATCACGAGGATTATCACCCACATAAGATCCAGTGGTTAGCAATCACAAACTAAAACACCATCCCATTGTTTCTGGGAGTTTGTGCAACTTCTTGATTCTCGAGAATTCCATGGTGCCACCATACTAGGGCTGCTGCACTGCATGGATTGCTGGGTGTCAAGAAACCGTAGGCTTGGAGTTGGTGCGGGAGAGTGATACCGGTGTAAAAGCTCAGCCATGATCTTATTGAATGGCTGAGCAGGCCAAATAGTCTACCGTTGTTTTAATCTTGCATTGTTAGATCTATCCCCTTCTTTTCTGGTTCCTCATCCTTCTCTGCTCCCCAGGTTACGACTGCCAAATACACCTGTATTCAGAGCCACTGGCAAACTGTCTGCTGGAGTCTGGTGGAGATTGGTGTCAGTGTCCTCAAGATGACATTCTGGTGGCTAGGCTAGCCAGAGGGCGAGTATTCTGTGGTATTTATTGGAAGGTATCGAGCATTATTGCATTCTATGATCATGCCCCTAGCAAGGCATCTGATAAACTGCAAAGCAACTGGAGAAGGTGGCGGATGCAGAGATAGAATGAGCCACTGGACAGCAAAAAGGTAGAGTCCTCCCTTGACAGGTGACAGGTTGTACCTCACTGGGAGTATGTTCGGTAGAGGACCACTCATCATCCATGCCTCGAGCCAATAATGCAATTGATGGCACCACAGTTTGTGCCAAACCCACCCCCACCTCCACCCTCACTACCATCCCCTATTCCCATATTGGTTTAGAATGGCTATGAAGTATCAACATCAAGTGCAGCAGATGTCCACTTGATTATCAATAGCACAAACAATGTCCAGGTTCCGTAGAGCAAGCATTTTAGAAGGATATTACCATCAGGGAATAAAATCTATCAGGCACTAACTTCTTCAACCACAAAGGGAGTTTTATTTTAACTTCACATATGTCAGAACTATAATGCAACACAGGTTTTCATAGGAATAAAGGAAACAGATTGAAACTTAGCACTTGGATGCATGAATATTGTTCTAACCGTAAATATGAAAGTTGGAACAGCACCAACAAGATCTTCATCATTGCACTTGGCTGTCTGAATGTAGAAAAAAATACTCTGCTCACCAGCAAACTGCCATATTGTGTGGTCCATTGCTGACTATACATCTGCATTGAGAGATCCTGTGCTTCACATACTTCAGGCCACAAGGAAGATCGTAATGAATAGCTTCCATCAGTTGCAGCACCTCACTTAGATCAACAGGATGAACCCAAATGTCATGAGAAAGTGATCTGTTTCCTGTTTAAGACTTACATGCCTATGATATGTTTGTCATATACATCAATGATCTGGATGATGGTGTGGTAAATTGGATTAGTAAGTATGCAGATGATACTAAGATAGGTGGCGTTGTGGATAATGAAGTCGATTTTCAAAGTCTACAGAGAGATTTAGGCCATTCGGAAGAGTGGGCTGAAAGATGGCAGATGGAGTTTAATGCAGATAAGTGTGAGGTGCTACATCTCGGCAGGACAAATCAAAATAGGACATACATGGTAAATGGTAGCGAATTGAGGAATGCAGTTGAACAGAGGGATCTAGGAATAACTGTGCATAGTTTCCTGAAGGTGGAATCTCATGTAGATAGGGTGGTAAAGAAAGCTTTTGGTGTGCTGGCCTTTATAAATCAGAGCATTGAGTATAGAAGTTGGGATGTAATATTAAAATTGTACAAGGCATTGGTGAGGCCAATTCTGGAGTATGGTGTACAATTTTGGTCGCCAAATTATAGGAAAGATGTCAACAAAATAGAGAGAGTACAGAGGAGATTTACTAGAATGTTGCCTGGGTTTCAGCACCTAAGTTACAGAGAAAGGTTGAACAAGATAGGTCTTTATTCTTTGGAGTGCAGAAGGTTAAGGGGGGACTTGATAGAGTCTTTAAAATTATGAGAGGGATAGACAGAGTTGACGTGGATAAGCTTTTTCCTTTGAGAGTAGGGAAGATTCAAACAAGAGGACATGACTTGAGAATTAAGGGACAGAAGTTTAGGGGTAACATGAGGGGGAACTTCTTTACTCAGAGAGTGGTAGCTGTGTGGAATGAGCTTCCAGTGGAAGTGGTGGAGGCAGGTTCGATTTTATCATTTAAAAATAAATTGGATAGATATATGGATGGGAAAGGAATGGAAGGTTATGGTCTGAGTGCAGGTAGATGGGACTAGGTGAGAGTAAGTGTTCGGCACGGACTAGAAGGGCCGAGATGGCTTGTTTCCGTGCTGTAATTGTTATATGGTTATATGGTTATATGATAGTGAAAGGCCTATATCAGAAATATGACCATCCCTTCTTCCCAGGCACTGCTGTAGGTATGGGATGGTGTAATGCAGATTCAACCATAATCACAGCACATTCACCCCTCATTACAGCCAGGTCAAATGAGCCATTGAATAAAGAAAAAATATGATACCTGCAATGCCTCATTTCCCTTGTTGGGCTTCTCCATTTAGTGGCCATCACCGTGACCACTGTGGTATAATTTATTAAAGCAAGTCATTATAATTTCACAAATGTAGCAATTTTTAAAGTTTCTAAATCAGTTACACTTCACGGCAATGGAAACTTGCATCGATTACATTGATAACATCAAATGTCCCTGAGCTCATGTCTTTTCCCATTGTGACTGCAACCATGCTGGTGGAAAGTAATGCCCTTTCCATGGTGGAGGTTGTATCAGCAGTGGAAGATATCTGTGTGCATGTCCGCACCCAACTGGCCCTAACGTCTTGTCGTGAACAGGCTGGCCAACTGAGGTTCAATGAAGGGGCCTCAAAAGAGGTTTCAGGGAAGAGTTTAAAGGCACCTCAATGTCCACAGCCTGCACCCCACTGGCCACAGCCTGCACCCCACTAGCCACAGCCTATACCCCGTTGGCCCACAGCCTGCACTCCGCTGCTCACAGCCTACACCGCAATAGCCACAGCCTGCACGTCACTAGCCACAGCCTGCACCTCACTAGTCACAGCCTGCACCTCACTAGCCACAGCCTGCACCCCACTAGCCACAGCCTGCACCCCACTAGCTACAGCCTGCACCCCACTGGCCACAGCCTGCACTCCGCTGCTCACAGCCTACACCGCAATAGCCACAGCCTACACCGCAATAGCCACAGCCTGCACCTCACTAGCCACAGCCTGCCCCTCACTAGCCATAGCCTGCACCTCACTAGCCACAGCCTGCACCCCACTAGCCACAGCCTGCACCCCACTAGCTACAGCCTGCACCCCACTGGCCACAGCCTGCACTCCACTGGCCACAGCCTGCACCTCACTAGCCACAGCCTGCACCCCACTGGCCACAGCCTGCACCCCACTGGCCACAGCCTGCACTCCACTGGCCAACAGCCTGCACGGCACTGGCAGCTCTCGAGCCAGCAGGCAGCTGTCGGGGGCTGATGGACAGCTACCTGTGCTAACGTGGACTGGGCTGCCACTGAAGCCCTTGCGTCTGTGTGCCCCACAGAGAATGTGCCACATTCACACCAGCAGAGCCCATCCCAGATGTACCTACACCTGATCATCCCACATCATCAGCTACAAGAGCCCAGGTCCAAATCAGCTGAGAATGGTTAAATGGTGGTGGTTCCATTCAGAACCAGGCAGAGCAGCCAGCAGGCTGTGGTCTTGACTTCCCGGTCTCGTGGGATGTGCAGGTCACTTCTGGTGCCGCAGTTGATCACATCGCAGGAACTTTGTCTGTTTGCTGGAGGCCGTCAATTACCTGAATTACCCTTCACAGATGCCACTTGCAAATGCAACTGGGAATCCATCAAGCAGAATAGGAAAAGGCAGGCGGTGCCAAAATGATGCTCATTAATCAGAGTTTAGTCATTGTGGTGACGGCACCTCGGAGGAGTGAAATCCACAAAACAACAGCTCATAGCAAAATGTGGAAACTTGTGGTTATAGGAGATTCAATGATCAACAGGTAATTGTTTACACACGATATCGCAGCGGTAGAGTTGCTGCCTTACAGCACTGGAGACCCGGGTTTGATCCCGACTACGGGTGCTTGTCTGTACGGAGTTTGTACGTTATCCCCGTAACCGCATGGGCTTTCTCTGAGATCTTCGGTTTCCTCCCACATTCAAAGACGTGCAGGTTTGTACGTTAATTGGCTTGGTATAAATGTAAAATTGTCCCTAGTGTGTGCGGGGATCGCTGGTCAGTACGGACTCAGTGGGCAGAAGGGTCTGTTTCCGTTCTAAACTAAACAAGACCAAACATTGTACCTCTCTGATACCTGGACCAAGGATATCATTTGAGGTTTGGAAAGCCTCAGAAGTCATAATCCGTGTGGGAATTTCTGAAGTTACAGTCAAAGCTTCAAGAGCTCAGAAGAATTTTTTTTTAAAGCAGAACCTCAAGGACACGGCATGATTTCTGACTACTCCTGGTGTCACAGGCTTGTGGGTACTAGCCCAATCGGAAAAGTAAAGATAACAACAAACTGGTCCAGGAGGAAGCAATTCAGATTCTAGGGCACTGGGGAGAGCGAATGTCAAAATAAGGGGCATTGAAAGCAGCTTCAGACATGGAACATAATTCATATAAGCAATGACATTGCACGTTTAGTGCTTGCAACAAAGAACACATTGCAACCCTTCGATTTTCCAGCATCTGCAGTTCCTTCTTTAACACCCTATTATGTAAGGAAGTCATGCCAAATCATTTGTCCCAGTTAATGTGCAGGTCATGCAGGGAACTTGAGTAACTGCTGACATTTCCACGTGAATGGGAAGACCTTCCTGAAGTCAGCAGTTCACTGCTGTTTTTTACCGGTTTGCTCCACATGCAGTTCAGGAAGAAACGTGGAGTTGCGGTAATTCCACATTATCCAGCACTGTAGGGAACATCCTCCAATGTGTTGCAACTACGCAGTCATTTTAATGAAGGGGGAATGTCTGCATGGGACTAAGATAAGCATTAGCTAACAGATCATTTAAATTATTTGTGCTTTACATAGATACATAGAAAATAGGTGCAGGAGTAGGCCATTCGGCCCTTCGAGCCTGCACCGCCATTCAATATGATCATGGCTGATCATCCAACTCAGTATCCCGTACCTGCCTTCTCTCCATACCCCCTGATCCCTTTAGCCACAAGGGCCACATCTAACTCCCTCTTAAATATAGCCAATGAACTGGCCTCAACTACCCTCTGTGGCAGAGAGTTCCAGAGATTCACCACTCTCTGTGTGAAAAAGTTTTTCCTCATCTCGGTCTTAAAGGATTTCCCCCTTATCCTTAAGCTGTGACCCCTTGTCCTGGACTTCCCCAACATCGGGAACAATCTTCCTGCATCTAGCCTGTCCAACCCCATAAGAATTTTGTACGTTTCTATAAGATCCCCTCTCAATCTCCTAAATTCTAGCGAGTATAAGCCAAGTCTATCCAGTCTTTCTTCATATGAAAGTCCTGACATCCCAGGAATCAGTCTGGTGAACCTTCTCTGCACTCCCTCTATGACTATAATGTCCTTCCTCAGATTTTATCTGTTTTAAGATTTTTTAAAAATCTGTTATTGTTTTTAACTTAGCAGGTTTTAAATAGTTTTAGAATGTTGCCGATTACTTGTGATTGACAGATATTCAGAAGATACAGGGGATTCTGTGTGTAGGAAGGAACTGCAGATGCTGGTTTACACTGAAGATAGACACAAAATGCTGGAGTAACTCAGGGGGACTGGCAGTATCTCTGGAGAGAAAGAATGGGTGACGTTTCGGGTCGAGACCGTTCTTCAGACTTTATGCATTTTGTGTATTTGACAGTATTAAAAGTTCCACGTTAAGTGCATCATTGTTGTGAGCGAGGGAACTTCCTTGCCACCTACCCTTCCTTGCATGAAGGCATTTTGCTGCAGATGATTCTTTCATAGAAACATAGAAACAGAATAGTTGCAGGAGTAGGCCATTCGGCCCTTCGAGCCAATACCAGCATTCAATATGATCATCCTAAATCAGTACCCCATTCCTGCTTTCTCTCCATAATCCCTTGATTCCATTAGCTCTAAGGGCTAAATCTAACCCTCTCTTGAAAGCATTCATTTCAATTCATTCTGTTGCACCACTGACAGACAGGCCAGATTGCACTTCTAATCATCATTGGGGAAATTGAGATGCTGAAGTGAAGACAAAAGTGCTGGAGAAACTCAGCGGGAGCAGCAGCATCTATGGAGCGAAGGAAATAGGCAACGTTTCGGGCCGAAACCCTTCTTCAGACTGATAGGGGGGGTGGGGGGAGGGGACGGGGAGAAGAAAGGAAAAAGGAAGAGGTGTAGTTCAGCAAACAACCGTCTATGCAGGATCATGGAAAAGATTCAGGAGAAAAATATGAAGTTAGGACTTGAACAAATTAGCAAGCATGGGGAAACTAGTGTTCTGTTCCTAAGAGCACCACAGGTTAGGCTCAAGAGGGAGGATTAAATATAAGCATTCAAAATTAAAATTGATATTGTTAGCATAAATGGACATAATGTTTCCAGTACTAGAAGAGTTAAAAACAAATGGGCATTTAAAATCCTTTGCTGAGGGACCAGTGGCAATATGAAAAAAGGATTTACATTTGTGCAGTGTGCTGTTATGATCTAAACTCTAATTACCTAAAAGATGTTGGAGGCAAATTAAATGGTAATTTTCTAAATAAATTAGATAGAAACATAGAAACAAAGAAAATAGGTGCAGGAGTAGGCCATTTGGCCCTTCGAGCCTGCACCGCCATTCAATATGATCATGGCTGATCATCCAACTCAGTATCCTGTACCTGCCTTCTCTCCATACCCCCTGATCCCTTTAGCCACAAGGGCCACATCTAACTCCCTCTTAAATATAGCAAATGAACTGGCCTCAACTACATTCTGTGGCAGAGAATTCCAGAGATTCACCACTCTCTGTGTAAAAAATGTTTTTCTCATCTCAATCCTAAAAGATTTCCCCTTTATTCTTAAACTGTGACCCTTTGTTCTGGACTTCCCCAACATCGGGAACAATCTTCCTGCATCTAGCCTGTCCAACCCCTTAAGAATTTTGTAAGTTTCTATAAGATCCCCCCTCAATCTTCTAAATTCTAGCGAGTACAAGCCGAGTCTATCCAGTCTTTCTTCATATGAAAGTCCTGACATCCCAGGAATCAGTCTGGTGAACCTTCTCTGCACTCCCTCTATGGCAATAATGTCCTTCCTCAGATTTGGAGACCAAAACTGTACGCAATACTCCAGGTGTGGTCTCACCAAGACCCTGTACAACTGCAGTAGAACCTCCCTGCTCCTATACTCAAATCCTTTTGCTATGAATGCTAACATACCATTCGCTTTCTTCACTGCCTGCTGCACCTGCATGCCTACATTCAATGACTGGTGTACCATGACACCCAGGATATATTGCGTATATATTGAGGGATCAAAAATCCAGGATTGGTGATTTGCTGAGTGGACTGCAAAACCACACATAGTGAAACAAGCGGCCTGAAACATGGAACATGTACAGCACAGGACCAGGCCCTTTGGCTCACAACATCCGTGCTGAACATGATGCCAGGTTAAACTAATCTCCTCTGTCTGTACATGATCTATACACCTCCATTCCTATACCCATGTGCCTATCCAAAAGCCTCTTAAATACCACATTTGTATCTTCCTCCACCACCATCCCTGGCAGCACATTCCAGGCACACACCACTCTCTGTGTAAAACTCATCACTGCACATCTCCACTTGGTCTAGTCTCCTGTAAATGTTGCCCCTTTCCCCTTAGAGGTATGTCCTCTCATCTTTCACATTTCCACCCTTGGAGAAAGGTTCTGACTGTCTACCCTGACTATGCCTCTCGTAATTGGATGTCCTGGGATGTCAGAACTTTCATATGAAGAAAGACTGGATAGACTTGGCTTATTCTCGCTAGAATTTAGGAGATTGAGAGGGGATCTTATAGAAACGTACAAAATTCTTATGGGGTTGGACAGGCTAGATGCAGGAAGATTGTTCCCGATGTTGGGGAAGTCCAGGACAAGGGGTCACAGCTTAAGGATAAGGGGGAAATCCTTTAAGACCGAGATGAGGAAAAACTTTTTCACACAGAGAGTGGTGAATCTCTGGAACTCTCTGCCACAGAGGGTAGTTGAGGCCAGTTCATTGGCTATATTTAAGAGGGAGTTAGATGTGGCCCTTGTGGCTAAAGGGATCAGGGGGTATGGAGAGAAGGCAGGTACGGGATACTGAGTTGGATGATCAGCCATGATCATATTGAATGGCGGTGCAGGCTCGAAGGGCCGAATGGCCTACTCCTGCACCTATTTTCTATGTTTCTATGTTTCTATGTACTAATAACAGCTCACCCCTCAGCTTGTGACACTTCAGAGAAAATAATCAAAGTCTGTCCAACCTCTCCTCAAAGCTGATACTCCCTAATCCAACCGTGTGCTGCGATCCACAATACCAGAATGAATCGCACTGCTTCCTTTATTTCAAGGGTACACTTTGAAGGCTCAGTAAGATTAGAATAATAAGTGTTAATCCAAAACAATACGTTGAAACATTGCAAACCATTTGAAGATAATGACTGTTTGGCAGGAACACTGTTTTTATTCAGGTCAATGACGGGGAAACAGATTTGCACTTTTCCTGCAATTCATTACAGCTCAAATGTTCTTTGTTATGATCAGTACATTTCGATGGAAAGGGAGATTTATGTTGTGAGAATTATATAACAATACAATCATCTTACATAAAACTGAAGGGTTTTCCACCTAATTATGTTGCAAAATCTATCAATTGGATGCTGGACATGTTTTTATTTTTCCAGCGCCAGTGGATGTTACTGCTCCTCAGGCAGATTTACTTAAATAAGATGTCAATGATGTGATAACACTTGATTTCATTACTGCTCAATGAGCCTCGGGAAAGTTATGAGCTAAGAGTATAAGCCACGTTTAAAGAGAGCAAGCAGCCTAGGCCTAACCAATCTCCTGGTTGCTCAACACTTTAACTCCCCCTCCCCCATTCCCACACTGACCTTTCATTCCTGGGTCTCTTCCATTGTCACAATGAGGCCTAACGCAAAATGGAGGAACAACACCTCATATTTTGTTTGGGCACCTTACAACCCAGCGGTATGAATATTGATTTCTCTAACTTCAAGTAACCCTTGCTTTCCCTCTCTCTCGGTCCCTCTCTCACCCTAGTTCTCCGACTAGTTTCATTGTCCTCCTGATTAAATATTACTGATTGCATGCCTCGTTGTCAACTTCCCCTCAGTTAACAATGTACCGTTCTACATTTCCTTGATCAACGTCCCCTTTGATCCATGTTTACACACCCTACCCTTCCATATCTCTGTCTCCCTCTTCCTCGACTCTCAATCTGAAGAAGGGTCTGGACCCGAAACGTCACCCATTCCTTCTCTCCATTCCATTCCCAATGCAGCATTTTGTGCCTAGCTTAAATATAGAAACATAGAAACATAGAAAATAGGTGCAGGAGTGGGCCATTCGGCCCGTCGAGCCTGCACCGCCATTCAATATGATCATGGCTGATCTTCCAACTCAGTATCCTGTACCTGCCTTCTCTCCATACACCCTGATCCCTTTAGCCACAAGGGCCACATCTAACTCCCTCTTAAATATAGCCAATGAACTGGCCTCAACTACTTTTTGTGGCAGAGAGTTCCAGAGATTCACCACTCTCTGTGTAAAAAATGTTTTTCTCATCTCAATCCTAAAAGATTTCCCCTTTATCCTTAAACTGTGATCCCTTGTTCTGGACTTCCCCAACATCGGGAACAATCTTCCTGCATCTAGCCTGTCCAACCCCTTAAGAATTTTGTAAGTTTCTATAGGTTTCTATAGAGATGCCTACAAAGTTACAGTTGGTCATTTCTAATACGTGATTTGCTGGTAGTTGCTTCACTGTCTTGCAATACATTGGTGATGTCAAAGGACGCTAATCTGCTTTGAGTTATGCAGTCTATGCAATGGTCCCTGCCCATTGTAGGTGGTAGATCAACAACATGCAGAACAGGATCACAGGCTGTGGAAACTGGACTGCTCCTAAACCTGAATTCAAACCCCTTCACATTTATTTGCCAACCAGCTAAGTATCTTCAGATTAAAACAGGTGATTGATAGTCATCGTGGACCAAAGAACCTTTCAATCAATCAGTCAAAATTGGTCCATTCCACTTAACATAGAGCATAGAATAGCACAGGCACAGGCCCTTCAGCCCACAATGTCTGTGGTGAACATGATGCCAAGCCTGCACATGATCCAAATCTCTCCATTCCCTGATATCCATGTGTCTATCCAAATGCTTAAACATCATCAATGGTATCTGCCTCCACCACCAGCTCTGGCAGTGCAACCCACCACCCTCTGTAAAACCGTGTCCTGCACATCTCCTCTAAACATTGCCCCTCTCACCTTAATTTCTATGTAGAATTCAGATAGTTTTATGAAATTGCACAGTGATTTCGCTGAGTTACAGGATTCTCCAAGGGTCACGAACACGTAATTCCAACTTCCTCCACAAATGTCCCATGATGCTATTTATAGGACACATTATTTCATCGGCAAGACCCAGGATTACCCTCCTGAAGAAGTTATATATTTATAATATTATATATAACATATATTATATCAAGTACACTATCGTTGGATTAAAATCCTCGAACTCTCTATCTAACGATGGTGTACCTTTACTGCAAGGAGGGTTAAGGTAAGAAAGAGGACCAGCACTTTATTATTTATAACCACAGTTCACTGTGCCCTATGTTGTCTGAGCACCACCCTGCATCTCCTTCTGGGTCCTCTGAAGGTCTACCTAATGGGTTGTATCTGAATTAGAGCTTGCCATGGGTCATGGGTCAGCACTGCATCTAGGGGTCCCTCTGCAGAAGAAAGTCTAAATTATTTATCTTTTGATGATTGAAATGTTTGTCCTAATGTCGTGGGCTTATGGGAGAAAATGATATCCATTTTCTCTGTTTTTCTTATTGAAAACTTTCCTAAGTTTGGTCACCTTTGTCTGGTATTAATTCATTGCATTCACTTATCAAGTGGTAAGAACAGCTTATTTATTCTCTTTGCAAATGAGAATCTATTTCCACTCAGATCACCCTCAGAGAATCTCAGCCACCACTCACAAAACGTTTCCTGCTGTACATCCATAAGGTGATCAGGGAAAGACAAGCTCCTTAAAAGTGAGGAATACCCACAAAACTTTCAGGAGAAGGAGCAACATGCATGTTTTTTTTTCCAACCAGCCAGCTGCCATGTTAGCAAAAGAAACAAGACACATGATCAGCAGAATGGTGTGAGAAACATGAAAGATTGCACCTATCTTCAGACCAGTCTGTTGCCCATACACCATCCTGTTGGCCCCATCACCCCCACCCTAACCCAGAACCACTGCCCCCCCTTCCCAGAAGGGTTAGCCTCACGGTGAGGATTTGATGTCAAGCACCGAACCTGGAGTATTGTGTGCAGTTTTGGTCTCCAAATTTGAAGAAGGACATTCTTGCTATTGAGGGAGTGCAGCGTAGGTTCACATGGTTAATTCCCGGGATGACGGGTCTGTCATATGCTGAGAAAATGTAGTGGCTGGGCTTGTATACTTTGGAATTTAGAAGGATGAGAGGGGATCTTATTGAAACATATAAGATTATTAAGGGTTTGGACACGCTAGAGGCAGGAAACATGTTCCCGATGTTGGGGAGTCCAGAACCAGGGGGCCACAATTTAAGAATAAGGGGTAAGCCATTTAGAACGGAGACGAGGAACACTTTTTCACACAGTGAGTTCTGAGTCTGTGGAATTCCCTGCCTCACAGGGCGGTGGAGGCCGGTTCTCTGGATACTTTCAAGAACTGGCCCAGGAACGGGGTGCTGATTGTGGGTGATCAGCGATACATAGATACATAGAAAATAGGTGCAGGAGTAGGCCATTTGGCCCTTCGAGCCTGCACCGCCATTCAATATGATCATGGCTGATCATCCAACTCAGTATCCCGTACCTGCCTTCTCTCCATACCCCCTGATCCCCTTAGCCACAAGGGCCACATCTAACTCCCTCTTAAATATAGCCAATGAACTGGCCTCAACTACCCTCTGTGGCAGAGAGTTCCAGAGATTCACCACTCTCTGTGTGAAAACGTTTTTCCTCATCTCGGTCTTAAAGGATTTCCCCCTTATCCTTAAGCTGTGACGCCTTGTCCTGGACTTCCCCAACATCGGGAACAATCTTCCTGCATCTAGCCTGTCCAACCCCATAAGAATTTTGTACGTTTCTATAAGATCCCCTCTCAATCTCCTAAATTCTAGCGAGTATAAGCCAAGTCTATCCAGTCTTTCTTCATATGAAAGTCCTGACATCCCAGGAATCAGTCTGGTGAACCTTCTCTGCACTCCCTCTATGGCTATAATGTCCTTCCTCAGATTTGGAGACCAAAACTGTACGCAATACTCCAGGTGTGGTCTCACCAAGACCCTGTACAACTGCATTGAATGGCGGTGCTGGCTCGAAGGGCTGAAGGGCCGAATGGCCTACTCCTGCACCTATTGTCTATTGTCTATAAATGATCCATCCCCAGTTACAAATATCCAGGCATG
Source organism: Malacoraja senta (assembly GCA_038087875.1). NCBI lineage: Eukaryota > Metazoa > Chordata > Chondrichthyes > Rajiformes > Rajidae > Malacoraja > Malacoraja senta. The sequence goes on along the minus strand of CM075977.1, from coordinate 261,676,872 downwards.
ACAACCTTTGAATTCAGAATGAAAGTAAACAATTGTAACACCTCCAGGAGCACAATTTAAAAAAAAAAATTTAATATTGTTTTTAACATCAGTAATCAAATACCAATGTAATTTCCTGAATAGCATCAAAAAAAGATCAGTGCAGTCACCAGGGTTCTGATAGGAACTTAAATCTATTTCTCGTTTCCTGAAAGTTTCAAATTACAGAGAACCACCAGCAGATATTCAAGACAGCATTAACTTCTCAAGTTTCCTCCACCGAGGATACCGAAAGCATACCTCTTTATTATTTATAAATTTTGCTCCATTTGTCAGAGTAGTGTTTTGTCACTTGGTTTGATGTATGTATCTTTCCTCTGAGTAACACAGTTCAATCTGACCAAAAATCTATATGAACACTGCAACCACTGGGGAAATGTGTACTGCTTCCTATTAAGTGATAGTTCTTTCCTTGTACGTTGCAAAATATTTACCCCCCTAACCCATCCCCCTTCACCCACCCCTACCCCTTTTCAAAAGTGGCAACAAATTAAAGCCCCTTTCACTTTTAAATGTAAAAAGGAATAAAAACAAGACTTCCCAATGTTTGGACTAAAGTATAAAAAAGTATCAATTTTACATATCTGTGTTAAATTCATTTGTTTGAAAGGACAAGTCATAAACCTAAAATCACCAAAAGGTTTGGGAAATTGTATTTGGTTCATATAGGAAGGTCAGAGATTTTGCTCAGCCGAGTATACACAGAAACTGCACATTTCAAGGATAATGCTTGATGAAGTATCGAAGTACACAACAAAACTAGGTGACAGACAACTATTTGTTATTTAGATAGGAACATATTTCTGAATCTTGTATTTTTTTAATTTTCTGTTAGAGTTGCTTTTGCAGGAATTACAATGAGCAGTGATCAGAAAAATCTTCAATTAAGATTTTGTTTTATGTTCTATTCATGTGCTTCCTGACATTTTGGGCTTAGTTATCCTGGTTATTCTGGTTGCCACAGCATTGGAAGGGTATAATTGTGCCTGGAATGGGCACGGAGGAGACTCATCAGGATATTGCCTGGATTGGAGAATTTCAGTTACAAGAAGAGATTGAAGAGGCTGGGTTTGTTTTTCCTGGAGTGGAGGAGGCTGAAGGGTGACCTGATAGAAATTATGAGGAGAATAAATAAAGTATTTGTAAGAATCTTTTTCCTATGGTGGGGGTGTCGAAGACAAGAGGCTATAGGTTTAAGATGAAAAGTAGGATATTTAAGCAGGATGGTAAGAATCTGAAACACGTTGTCCAAGTAAATGTTGGAAGCAAATGCCTTTAGAAAACATAGGAAGTATCCAAAACCAAAACATAGAAGGTCATGAAACCTAATGCAGATAAATGGGAATGTGATGTAGATGGGTGCAATAGTCGGCACACATTTATTGGGCTGAAAGGCCTGCTTCTATACTGCTTGACATTTTGAGGCTGACCCTAGGCCCTTCAGCTGAGTGTTAAAACTGACCAGTCAAATGGAAAACAAGGCCTGCTGAATGGACCAGCTGCATTTTCAGACAGTACATGGGTTGGCCAAGTGCGGAAGTAATCCTTCCATCCAGCCACTGTTGACTACTCCAGCAACTGGACCACCAACTCGCCCTCATTCCCACCATAATTACTCATTCTCTTCCATTCTTCAACCTCCTTTCCAGTACCCCATCTCCTGATCCTCTTCCAATCCTCAAAATTATCCAATCGCATGAGCCACAGTGTATTCACTCCACCATACCCACTCCACCCGACTTCTTTAACCCGAGCAGATGGATGCTGACCTACTTTTTGTCTGCAGTCCCTTAGGAAGCACAGGAGGAAGTCAAGGCCATCAGCAGGGATTGATTAAAATACACCGGGAGGTCTTGTTTTCTTAAAGGGACCTCTTTGAACCCCAGCAGAAAATCCCACCCTAGTGAATATTGCAAGCATTTCAAAGATATTGCCTTTGTCAATGTGGTCCTATACCATTTCATGAAGTTCCAGTCTCCTGTAACGTGCATTTCTGCTGTAACCTGCTACTGTGTATGATTTTTTTTTAAACGGAGGACTTTTTACAGAATAGAAGTATTTAATTCCATTTAAGGAAATTATGTTTCAGCACATCAAATAGAATTCTTATTATTGGTTTATTTAATGCAAAATTGATTAATTGCCCCTTATATCTTTCTATGCTTAAAGGCTTCCTACAAATGGCCACCCCCAGGTAGACTGCTGTTTCAAAGAATTATCTAAACCTACCAAGAGTTAACATTTTAAGGAGATAATCAATAAGAGTCGGTGATTAGTTTCTGCTTCACGTCTGTTTTGAAGTATAATTGGGCTCGGAGTGAAAATGAGTCAACAGATAAAAAGTGAACTAACAGATAAATTAGAAAGTTGTTACTGTTTTAAAGATTCTTCATCAGCCCTTGAACCTAATTTATCAATAAATTATAGAGATAACTATGTGGTATTAATGTAATGAAACTAACAAGTGATGCGCAATGATTGGGTTTCATTTTTTTTTAATGGAGCTGAGGATATCAGGTACAAATTCAAAATATGATGAATGGTTTAAATATAATTTCTCTATTCTAATTTCTCTATTATATTTGTATGGCTCTCAGGAATGAAGAGACCCGGATTGAATCCCGAATACGGGTGTTGCCTGTACAGAGTTTGTACGTTCTTCCTGCGACCTGCGTGGGTTTTCCCCGGGAGCACCGGTTACCTCCTACACTCCAAAGATGTACAGGTTTGTAGGTTTCTTGGCTTTGGTAAAAAAATAAAGATAAATTGTCCCTGGTGTATAGGATAGTGTTAGTGTGCAGGGATCGCTGGTCGGCGCGGACTCGGTTAGATAAACTTAGTTCTCTAAACCCGCCTCACTACTTCACATCCTTTGTTTTTACCCATGTCATTCATGTCAGTGTGTATAATGACCTGCCTGCTTATCCTGCCTCTTGAGAATGTTCTGCAGATGCTTTGAGGCAGTCTGGAGTCTTGTTTGCCGTGCCTGGTTGCTGTGGGAAGAAAGATGAGATTGCTGGGGTGCTGACAGAGATATTTGTATCTTTGCTGTCCACTGGTGAGGTACCAGAATACTGAAGGATAGCTCCTTTACTTCAGAAGGGCAGCATGAACAAGCCAGGAACTATAGGCTGGTGAGTCTATTGTAGGGAAATTATTGGAAGAAATCATAAGGAGGCATAGCAGTGCTGCTGGTGAAGCTGCTGCTTCTCAGTGCCATGGACCTGGGTTCAATCCTGACCTTGCGTGCTGTCTGTGTGGAGCTTGCACGTTCCTCCCTGTGTCTGCTTGGGTGTTCTTCGGGTGCTCTGGCTTCCTTCCACATTCCAAAGACGTGCAAGTTTGCAGGTTACTTGGCCTCTGTAAAGAATTTTTTTTTTTGTTGTCATTACTTCAAGGGAACCTAACTTGATCAACTGCATCTAAGATAACCCATTCCACATGTCGTTAGAAAGGTCTCTCTGCAAACAAATAGCATTGGTTCACTTCAACCATGAGGCTGCATCAAAACTTGTTTACGATTTCAATCAAATGCGTTAATTAACAAACCTTGGAGACACCTGCAATGATAAATGTGTCAGCACTTTGCAATTTCCATGGCAATATAATTGTCAATAAGATAGATTATGAGAATTCTTCTTGGTCGTTGTTTGAATTATAGCTAGATCTTACTCTAATGGTCATCTGCTTAGTTATTTAATTGGACAATATCTGCAGTGTCTACAGATAATGCAGTCATCTGGTGAATGCTGAGCTGATAAGCGTAATGAGCAAAACATTTTGCATTTCCAAAATGGGATGCTCATTAATCATACCACTCATGAGCCTGCCACAGAGTCGGCTTCATCAACATTAGTCAAAGAAACTGCAAACAAATCGGATTTGGGGTCATCCCGATTCCTTGAAGTCCTTAACATTTCTGGAGGTGAACTCACTAATACTAATCAAACACTGACTTTAGGATTTCTAATAAGGAAGAGAGAACATTGGAAGGAAAGCCAACCCCTTTCACCTCGAACCTGAAATATCATTAATTTCACTAAACTTTGTTGTAATGTGAAGAGGATACATACATGGTCAGAGGACCATCATTATTTATTTATTTACAGCAATATTTATTTATTCATTCATGTGTGTGTATATATTTATATAATGATATATGGACACACTGATCTGTTTTGTAGTCAATGCCTACTATGTTCTGTGGTGCTGAAGCAAAGCAAGAATTTCATTGTCCTATCAGGGACACATGACAATAAACTCTCTTGAACTTGAACTTGAACTGCCTGATAACTGAAGTCCACTCAAGTACAAAGAGAATGTATCGACATCCAGCCCAAATAACACCCTTCCACCACTATCCTCCCTCTTTTATGGGTAAGAAAGTTCTGAATTGAAATTACCTAAGTCAACGTTGATCCCGTGCTGCTTAATCTTCTGGATCAGCCTTCCATGAGGGACGTTATCAAATGCTTGCCTAAAATCTATGTGGACAACATCCTACCCTCATTAATTATCTTTGTCACCTCTTTTTTTTAAAAAACTCAAGCAGTTTTATCACCGTTCCTTCATCCTCACAGTCGTAACTCCTGGAACTCTCATCTTTACAGTATCGTGGGAGTGAGTATCTTCACCAGAAGGACCATCGCAGTTTAGGAGAGTAAATGCATGCCATCTTACCAAAGGCAATTAGGGAAGGAAAATAAATGCTGGCCTTGTGAGCGACAATGATATCTTGATATGTGAATACAAATAAAGCAGGACATTAAGTGGCTGTTGTGGGTGTATGGATGGGGCTGGTATATACTTGTGAAGGTGTGTTAATCGCCCTTAGATTAGGTATTCACCAGCCACCCAGCATCTTCTAAAACCTGGTCAATTAACTGTACTTTCTGTTGTAAACTAAATTTCTTATTTTATCCAGTTGACAGCATTTGCTCCCAGTGCTAATTCCACTGTTTAAGTGGCTTCTAATTGCATTTCAAATTTGCTTGTCAAGAATATTGATTAAATCACTTCTCACCGTCGTTAATGCTCATAGTTTATTGTAACATCAAAAAATTATAATATTGTGAGTGTGTGTTCAGAGTCTGAAGAAGGGTCGTGGCCTGAAACATTGCCTATCCATATTCTCCAGAAATGCTGCCTGATCTGCTGAGCTACTGCAGAATTGTGTGTGTTTTTTTTAAATAAACCAGCATCTGCAGGTGTTAATAATTTTATTAATAGTTGTATATTCTGTAGTTACCTGTGATATTTGCATTTTAGTACAATTCTGAATCGGCTAACCAAGCCTTGCACGCCTGATAGCATTTGGAATAATCACCCCTTGCACAAGACCTGTGGTATATTGGGCAGCAGTGACCCGTGACCTATATGCTTCTGAGTCCTCAAATACCTGTACATCCCAAGCACTGGAAAATTACTGCCAAAGATATTTGTGCAAAATCCTCCAAATGCACCAGAAGGGCAGTGGAGGCCAAGTCACTGGATGGATTTAAGAGAGAGTTAGATAGAGCTCTAGGGGCTAGTGGAGTCAAGGGATATGTGGCTAAAGGGATCAGGGGGTATGGAGAGAAGGCAGGTACGGGATACTGAGTTGGATGATCAGCCATGATCATATTGAATGGCGGTGCAGGCTCGAAGGGCCGAATGGCCTACTCCTGCACCTATTTTCTATGTATCTATGTATCTATGATATGGGGAGAAGGCAGGCACGGGTTATTGATAGGGGACGATCAGCCATGATCACAATGAATGGCGGTGTTGGCTCGAAGGGCCAAATGGCGGTGTTGGCTCGAAGGGCCGAATGGCCTCCTCCTGCACCTATTTTCTATGTTTCTATGTTTCCATGTAAGGAAACTAAGATCAGCATCCTCTCCCCAAACACCAACTCTAGAACAGAAGGCAAGTTGCACTTAAAAAAAGGGCTGCAAAGTGCTGAAGTACCTCTTTGGGTCAGGCAGCATCTCTGAAGAACATGGATTGGGCACATTTTGGGACCTGGCCTTCTTCAGACCTATCCTTCAGATTGAGTCCGAAGATGGGTCCCGAACCAAAACGTCACCTGTCCGTGTTCTCCAGGGATGCTGCCTGACCTGTTGAATTACTCCAGCGCTTTGTGCCTTTTTTGTTAACCAGCATCTGCAGTTCCTTGTTTCTGCGAGTTACACTTAGTCAGCTAGGTTGGGCAGACCATGTCAATCTAGACCATGTGTTGTACTAGACTCCAGATACACACACTCTACTATGAGCTTTATCATGGGAAAATATTACCAAATGTATAAAGGAAATGGTACAAGCAGATGCTCAAAGCCTCCTTGATGAAATGAAACATTCCCACCGGCTCTTGGGAATCCCTCGCAGCCCAAAGTGGAGAAAGAGCATTCAGGGTGATAATTGAGAACATTTGAGTCCATGCACCTCACATAGTACCCATATGTCCTGAGGAAAAGCAAACTGCGAGAAGAACTCCAGGGGATCTGTGGAGGGAATGGTCAGCCAATGTTTTGGACAGACAACATAGATGCCCTCTTTACTGCTTCATTATACAATGTCAATAGACAATAGGTGCAGGAGTAGGCCATTTGGCCCTTCGAGCCAGCACCGCCATTCAAGGTATGCCCACTTTGAAGAAGTTCTTCTCCTCACTGTAGTGGCAGTTCTGTGAGATCCTCTCTCACTGCTCCCCCTCTGTGATTCCTATGGTTCTCCTATGGTCTGAAGAAGGGTCTTGACCCGAAACGTCACCTATTCCTTCGCTCCACAGATGCTGCCTCACCCGCTGAGTTTCTCCAGCATTTTTTGTCTAACTTCGATTTTTCCAGCATCTGCAGTTCTTTCTTAAACCTATGGTTCTCCTGATCTTTGACCATGTTCTGATCCACATCGTCTGTCCATTCTCCTCCATGGATGCTGCCTGGCCCACTGAGTTCCTGGCTCCAGCAGTTTGCTTTTTATTCAAGATTCCAGCACCTGCAGTCTCTTGTGTTCCCACCTGCCCTAGTTGACCACCAGCCTCTTCTGTGGAAGAGTCTGTGCTTCCCACTTTAGCTGCCTTACAACTCACAATGCCAGACATGGAACAAAAAAATAAACTGCTGGAAGAGCTCAGCAGGTCAGGCAGCATCTGAGCAGGGGAATGCACAGCTCGGGAGAGCCTTCCCCTGAACTGAAAGAATGGAGAGGAGACAACTGTGTAAAGAGCTGAGGAGGTTGCGGCAAGAGCTGGCACACAATTCCCCGACATCAGTCTGAAGAAGGGTCTCGACCCGAAACGTCGCCAATTCCTTCTCTTCATAGATGCTGCCTCACCTGCTGAGTTTCTCCAGCGTTTTTTTGTCTACCTTTGATTTTCCCAGCATCTGCAGTTCTCTCTTAAACACATTTGGTGGATACAGGTGAGAAGGTGTGGATGGGTGGATGGAGTAATGTGAGGAGGAAAGGGGTAAAGAATACAACACTGGTTGATACATGAGAATTGGAGGGAGCCAGGGGCTGCAGGTGATGGAATCTGATTGGAAGTAAAGAGCATGGGATGAAATGAGCGAGGTGCAGGGCAGAGGGGAACGGTGGGGGGAGGGGACCCAACGGGAAGACTATGTGGTGATAGGCAAATGGAGTGGGTGGGGAGGAAGCTGAGTCGGAGGGGGCAGGGTGTGGCTGGAAAGAAGGGTATGTCTAGAAGGATCTGGGTAAATAGAGGAACTAAGAGGGAGCAGGTTATCTGGAATTAGACAATTCAATGTTTATACCATCGGATATAGACACAAAAAGCTGGGGTAACTCAACGGGATGGGCAGCATCTCTGGAGAGAAGGAATGGGTGACGAGTCCCTTCTTCTTTATTCTTTATACCATGGGGTTGTAGACTACTCAGGTGGAATATGAAGTGCTGTTCGTCTAGTTTGAATTTGGCCTTGCCCTGTAGGGCAATATAGGAATGGGAAATGGAACTTAAACGGCTGGCAACTGTCAGCTCCAGGTGGCCATGGTGCACCCAAAGTTGTCGCATAGTCTGCATTTGGTGTCAGTGAGGTTGACGAGGCCACATTGAAAGCACTGAATGAAATGAGCAAGATTAGAGGAGATGCATGTGAATCTTACCTATTTGGGGCCCTGAATACAGGTGAGGAAGGAGGTGTGGGGAATAGCTGTTGCCACCCTTACAATTGCAGAGTCGAGCGAACCAGGGAGTTACCGCGCGGGTGGTTCCTACAGAGGGCAGGGATGGGCGAGCAGGGGAAGATGTAACAGATGTTGGCATCGAGTTGTAATTGGCAGAAATGTCAAAGAATGGCGTGCTCCACGTGAGTGAGGCTGGTGGAGTGGAAGATGAGGGCCAGGGGAACTCTATCCCTGTACCTTCAGGGGGGAGGTGGGGTGAGAGGAGTTGTGCACAAAATGAAAGAGATGTGGATGAGGGCACCATCAATCACTTTTGTTCCCCTAATTTGAGGAAGGACATTCTTGCTATTGAGGGAGTGCAGCGTAGGTTTACAAGGTTAATTCCCGGGATGGCAGGGACTGTCATATGCTGAGAGAATGGAGCAGCAGGGCTTGTACACTCTGGAGTTTAGAAGGATGAGAGGATATCTCATTGAAACATATAAGATTGTTAAGGGCTTGGACACGCTAGAGGCAGGAAACATGTTCCCGATGTTGGGGGAGTCCAGAATCAGGGCCACAGTTTAAGAATAAGGAGTAAGCCATTTAGAACGGAGACGAGGAAACACTTTTTCTCACAGAGAGTGGTGAGTCTGTGGAATTCTCTGCCTCAGAGGGCGGTGGAGGCAGGTTCTCTGGATACTTTCAAGAGAGAGCTAGATAGGGCTCTTAAAGATAGCGGAGTCAGGGGATATGGGGAGAAGGCAGGAACGGGGTACTGATTGGAGATGACCAGCCATGATCACATTGAATGGCGGTGCTGGCTCGAAGGGCCAAATGGCCTACTCCTGCACCTATTGTCTATTGTCTATTGTCACAGTGGGAATGAAGATACATTTCCTGAAGTAGGAGGACATCTCCAATGTTCTGAAGTGGAAGGCCACATTTTAAGAACAATAACTGGGCGTGGAGAGAAAGACGGAGAGGGCTGGATTTCTTACAAGAGATGGGATGAGAGGGTATACTATCTACATTTGCTGAGGGGGTTAGTTTTGCAGTAAATGTCAGTGGATAATTTGCCTCTTGAGATAGGGATGAAGAAACAGGAATGAATAGTCTGGAATGGCCTCCAGCCTTTGTCACTTACTCCACCATCTACCAATCACCCCCGCCAACCCCCCCCCCCAACTCCCCGCCACCCCGCCACCCCCCTACCCCATCTCAATAGTCCACCAGTATCCACTATCACTTGCATAGCCTTGCCCCACCCACACCTCTCTTTGTCAGCATCCCCCTACCCCCCGCTATTCATTCTGAAGAAGGGTTCCAACCTGAAACGTTGTCCCACGAAAACTCCAGTCTGAATCGTTGAGTTCCTCCAGCAATTAGTTTTAAGGATAACTCCAGTATTATTATGTAAATGATTAACTCTATACAAAGTAAAAGTGAAGGGGAATTTAGAATTGTTTCTAGGGACAGTACATTTGAGCTCCCTGCTGTTCATTTTCAGACTGCTTAATTAAACTGAGAGAACAGGTTTCCAAGGAGTGAGCGAAGCCTAATCTGTGTGAATCATTTTCAATTCACTTTGGAACAGACCTTGCCGGGGAGATAAAGCAGAAAATAAGACATCATAAGAAAGATTCTTATAGTTATATTAAATTCAGTATGATTGGCATATAATATGAAGAGAAATAGAATATTTAAACAGTGAACTTGGAAGGCTGCTGAAGAGGGCAAGGAAACAAAGGGAGTGGGACATGACAGGGGACATTTCTCTGAAACCTTGGGGAAGTAAACGCTGGAACAAGAGACAGACTTTGGCTCCGGAAGTCTGTGCCCTTAGAAAAAACCCCCACAAGATATAGGTATTAACCCTGAAATTCAGTCGTCCAGCATTGACCTCACTAATAATTGCAGAGCCGATGGGATGGTTTACAACTTGCATGGCGAGACAACACAGGCGGGACTCAGCAAATAGCACCTTCTCCGTAGCCCTGCCTGGAATCTTCTGGATGTACTTTTTAAACTCCTCACCTGCTGCTTGCCCCCAACAAACAATATTGCATCAGATGATGAAGCCAGATTCTGGGATTTACCAGGAACTGTAAGCACGACAGCAGGCTTATCAGTGGTGATCACTTTCCACCTGTGAAACTCTGAGCTGTGACAAACAGAATATGGAGCAGAGAAAACTACAGCACAGGAACAGGCCCTTCAGCCCACAACGTCTGTGCCGAACATGATGCCAAGTTAAACTAATCTCATCTGCCTGCACGCGGTCGGTCCACATCCCTCTATTCCCTGCTTACCTGTCCCCCGACACACGCCCGTTGGATTAAGGAGGTGATTTACAATCTGAAACTTGAAAAACTTAGGTTCACTCTCAAAGGCTCTACCAAGACATTCCTAGATACATGGAACCCTTTCTTTGAACTGGTTAAAGTCTCTTACCTTGTCCCCGGACTCGGAAGAGGACTGAGTGTTCTCCATCATCGTTTTGTTCTACAGCAGCTGCTTTCCCCTTAATCCCCCCCTCCCTACAATTGTTTATTTAGATGTGTATGTATATATATATGTATATATATATATATATATGTATGTATATATATATATATATATTCTTTTTTTATTTTTTTTTATTTTAATTTTTTTATTTTTATATAGCACATTTTGTTTCGTCTATTTTACCATTTGTGTGTGGATGTGTACGTATGTGAGTGTTGTTTGTCCCCGTTTGGCTCCGACCTGACTTGGGTGGGTTGAAGGTGGGTATGGGTAAGGGTTTTGAGGATCGCTTACATACTGTTGTACAATTATGCCTTGATTATTACTGTCTTATTATTGTATGTATGTAAATTGCTGTGAAATTCAAATAAAAAGATTAAATTCATATATACATGTGCCTATCAAAAAGCTTCTTAAACGGATAGCACTATCGTATCTGCCTTCACCACCTCTGGCAGCGTGTTTCAGGCACCCACCACCCTCCGCACATCTCCTTTCAACTTTTCCCGTTCACTGTAAAGCCATGCTCTCTAGTCTTTGACATTTCCTCCCTGCGAATGTTCTGACTGTCTACTCCGTCTGTGTCTCATAATGTTATATACACTTCCACCAAGTCTCCTAAAAGCCTTAAATAAAATAAAATAGGACAGAATGGTTACACACATGAATTAGTATCAAGGGAGGGCGAAAGTGTTTGCATCTCAGGAGTTTGACTGGAGATAGATATGGATTCGGATGTTCGGGTTTTTCCCGTGAAATGTCGTGGTGGTACGGGGTGGGAAATCATTAAATCATCCTCGTTGTTGGAAGAGTCCAAACGTTTGAAATTAGGATTGTAACTTGTTCGAAAGGGGCTGGAAATGGGAACCAAATTCATTGCCATGGAGGGACATGAACAATATTTTAACCCATGGGTAACAGTTGCGTAGACTGTGGGGTAACTCATGCATAATCTGTCTGCTAAACTGGAGATTAGCATGTGGAGGTGGGTGTAACAGTATTATTAACAATTACTCACATGATTTACTGTTGAAACTACAGAAATCATTGGAAATGTGTAGCCTCTCATGGCAACTAAAGGTAATAGATTTAAACTATATTCAGTCTCTTTAATTGACCAACACACGATAAACGTTAGCAATTTTCATTAACATCAATTTCAAAGTTGTTGGTAATAGGGCCTGAAGAAATCCAATTATTTCAGGCAGTAACAGTTCTGCAAAGATAATGTAATTTTAATAATATATTTATATTTCACAAAAATATGACCAGGCACAATAATCACAGCAGCAGAAATGTAATACTTCAGTTAGCTATTTAAATAATTGCCTCATGCCCCTCTACAATGTTCCTGACATCTGCAGCCAGGATAAGAGTTGTTGGTGCATATCATGAAGTCAATGGTCAGGTATAGCTTCTGCCTTAAGGACCCTCATTCGGGTAACTTTTCAAAGAGCTACTACATTATGGTGTTCAATTACCAAGACCAATATTATGCAGACTTCTGCATTCTTATTTGTGAATTTAAAATACCACTGCAAACAATTTTGCTCAGAAACCCCCTGTAACTGTGGCTGCCATTGAAGAAAGTGTGGTGAAGATTACATCCAGCATCCAGAAAGAAAGAGAAGGTATTGGAAGGAATGGAAAAATCTTTCAAAACTATTTTAAGGTTAACAAATGCAATATTTGATCAAAGTTGTATCTGCTGTTCTGCATTTGCCTGAATATCTGGAAAGAGCTTTGTTTTAAAACGATTTGACAGTCGAATGACAGCAGAAGAGAATATCACCACATATCCACAACAATCTCCCCAAAAACTTACGGTAAAATCCCCTGAAATGTGGGAATAATCCTCTGTTCCCCAGTGGAAATGCGGATAGAGAACACAGTGAAACCCTTTAAACACAGCTTTTGTCACCACCTGCTGACAGCTCTTGGGATATGTTGATGTTAACCTGAGCCCTGCCCCACTGTCCAGCCAGATTCAATGGGGTGACTCGAAGCAAACATGAAATAATGGAATAATCACATTTCCTGCAACACTCCATAATCAATTTGACCTCAAAATGTAATACATTAAACATTATATATCTTAATTATTGGGTAGACTGGAGTAACTCAGCAGGACAGGCAACATCTCAGGACAGAAGGAATGGGTGACGTTTCAGGGTCAAGTCAAGTCACATTTATTTATATAGCACATTTAAAAAACAACTCTCGTTGGCCAAAGTGCTTTACATTTGTTATAAGAATAGCACAACAAAACAAACTACATACATATATAGGAGGTACACAAAAATGCTGGAGAAACTCAGCGGGTGCAGCAGCATCTATGGAGCGAAGGAAACAGGCAACGTTTCGGGCCGAAACCCTTCTTCAGATTTATACATGTAGCCCTCACTCAGAGGACGTCAGGAAAGGCTTGGGAGTATAGATAAGTCTTTAGTCTTGACTTAAAAGAGTCGATGGAGGGGGCAGTTCTGATGGGAAAGGGGATGCTGTTCCCTCCATTCAGACCCTTCTTCAGACGTATTGGGTATGTTGATTCAAACACCTAATCTCATACATTCTTTCTTTTGCAGCACTTGTTTGTTGTCTACAATAACATTCTTGAGAGAAGAGGATCCGCTGATGGCTCTGTAATTACATTGCTCAACCTAGCACATGGCCACATAAATCCAGACAGATCTCGTTCAGTTCTTGTCCGCTTTGAGTCAATTGATTTAAAAACAGGCCAGTCGTTTGTATGTGACAGTTTCTACGTTGCTTTAGCAGGGGGTGAAAGACAACCTGTGTACTTGAGCCTGTGTACTTGAGCTTTATTAAGTGGCTATTACGTCAGTGAATGTTGAGGAAGATCTTCTTCCTGATTAAATGTCTACACTGTCACAGAGCTCAGTGGTGACCTCCCTCTTGGCTGAGAATAAGATTGGATGGCCTGATTGATCCACACATGAATAAAAGCCAATTTTCACAATTCAAGGCAGCTTTCCCCACAGAGTCCGATTGTTAACAGTAGAAGATCTTTGACTGGACGATCGTGCCTCGTGGCCAGATCAATATCTATTTTTGAACTTGACAACTGGAAACCAATGTAAACTATATCCTTTACCTTCTCATTTGTATAGTCTGGTGCCCATATGAAAATCCAAAGTACAGATTAGATTTACGAGATTGGGTGCAGAGATGTAACACTGTCTCTATAATTACAGCCGGGTCTGGGAGAATTGTTCTCTCTATCCCTTGGATCCAATCATTATATTTTTCCAAGGTAGCAATCGCTTTGAAGGCTGGTGCAGTTTCTAGTATTGGGAACATAAAACAATACAGCACAAGGACAGGCCCTTCGGCCCACAATGTCTGTGCTACACACGATGCCAAGGCCATCACTTATCTATCTGCACACAAACCATTTCCCTCCATTCCCTGGATATCCATATATCTATCCACAGATCTTTTAAATGCCACTAACATGTCTCCTTCAACCAACACCCTCGGCAGTGCGTTCCAGGTACTCACGACCCTCTGTGTAAAAAAATTGCCATGCACATCTCCTTTAAACTTTGTCCCACTCACGTTAAAGCTATGTCCTCTAGTGTTTGATTTTTCCATCGTGGTCTTTTAGGTGTTATAACTGTACCCACATTCGAGTCAGGCAGCTCATTCCACATATACACAACCCTCCATGTGAAAAAGTTGCTCCTCAAGTCTTTTAAATCTTTCCCTATTCACCTTAAATATATGTCTTCCAATTTTAAACTCTCTTACCTTGGGATAAAGGCTGTGCCTATTCACCTTATCTATGCCTCATATGATTTTATAAACCTCTAAAGGGTCATCCCTCAGCTCCCGTGTTCCAGTTAAACAGTCCCTGCCTATACAACCTCTCCTTACAACCCTCCAGACCCAGTAAACATCCTCGTAAACCTTTTATTCCCCTTTCCACTTTAATGACATCCTTATCGATTGTGACAAAACTTGCATGTGATAGCGGGCTACTAAGTGAAAAGACTCTCGAAGAGAACTGCCCCCAGCTCAACTCCACCAGAGGAGCGTTCAATCTCAGGGGGGCAGCAACAGGCGGCAGGACCGCTCATAGAGCGCTCCGCTATCCCCGAGACCGAGCCAAGCCCAGTCCCGCTAATGCCTGAACAGCGGACAGGGAGAAAATCCACCAGAAAAACTAACCGGCCGGTAATTTCCGATTTGTCGGATGGGGACATGTCTCCACCTACACGGAGGAGAGACAGCCGCCTGAGCTTACAACAGCTCTTGGAGCAGATGCTCCAGCGGGATACGCAGAAAGAGCGTTCTCGCGGAGGAAGGTCAGGCACCTCCTCCACAGTGTCTTGTGCACTGCCCTCTGCTCCCTCATTACTGGAGGCTAGCATTGGTGACCAGGGTTGGGCTGGTCTGGAACAGGGGCTGGCGGACGAGCTCGGGAGTATGCAAGGGATGCAGGAGCAGGAAGAGCTGCTGGGTGTGGTGGACCGCTATGTAGCAACCCCACGTGCTGGAAGACCGCTGGAACCGAAAATGGCGGCCAGCATCAATCATCTTTCAAATAAACCCTTGCAGGAGAAGGTGCTTATTGAGGCGCTAGAACTCTACACAGCACCAGAGAACTGTGAGGCCCTCAGAGTGAAGAGTGTGAACAGCCAGATCTGGGGGCACGTGGGGTCACACAATTTGAGATCAATAATCTCCGGCGGGAAAACATAAGACCTGCCCTCAATCCCAAATTTGCTGGGTTGTGCAGAGCCCCAGCTGCAGAAACGGATGCTCTATTATTTGGGAAAGACCTCAACAAGAAACTGAGGGACATGGAGGAAGCAGCGAAAATTTTCAGCCTGCATGAGGGCAGGCCCCGGATGAGCAAACCAAGACCTACAATACCCAAGCGGCAGCACCCCACGACATCCATCCAATATGGGACTGGTGAAAGCTCGGGGACCGCATTTTATCCCCAAAGATCTTTTTTAGATCAGGTCCCAGAGTGGAAAATGCGCCACCCCCCAAACATCGCCAGTAGGGCCGACAAGCAAAGCCTACAAGAACATGAGGAAACAAAAGAAACGCCAATAACCATGGAGGTAGGTGGGTCTGGTTCCTGCCAGCATATAGAGAATAAGGGTACTTTACTAACAGGGGGGAGATTACACTTGTTTAAAGAAGCATGGGGTACTGTCACGAGTGACAAGTATATACTCAACAGCATTAGTGGATATAAAATTCAGTTCATGTCAGAAGAAACGGCGCCAGTTCAACATTGGCCCCAAAGGGTATTTTCTCCCTCCGTCAAAGAGAAACATGAGGGACAAGCTGAACTGGTGAGACTTATCACAAAGGGGGTCATCCAAAAGACCAAACATGAACCTTTGGAATTTGTATCAAATATATTCACTAAAACCAAAAAAGATGGTGGATGTCGCATCCTCATCGACTTAAGATCACTAAATAAGTTTGTTAAGTATATACATTTCAAAATGGAGACATTTGTTACTGCCAAACAACTGATTTCCAAAGGATACTTCATGGCAAGCATTGATCTTAAAGATGCTTACTATCTAATACCCATACACAAGGATCATTGCAGATACCTAAAATGTATCTGGTTGGGGCAGCTGTGGCAGTACAAAGCATTGCCCAATGGGCTAACTTCAGCCCCAAGATTATTCACCAAAATATTGAAAATAGCCATGGCAATACTAAGCAAACAAAAACATATTGTCATGGCATAGCTGGATGATATTCTGATAGTAGGGAAAACGATGGAATTGGCTGTGGCAGCAGTATCAGCTACAAAACAGCTCCTCGAAACTCTGGGTTCGTCCTACATCCAGATAAATCTAAGTTGAAGCCATCCACTATCATGGACTACCTGGGCTTCACAATTAACTCAGTCCATATGACTGTTACCTTGCCAAAGGAAAAAATGGTTGCATTAGCACAATCATGCAACAATTTAATGGTCAACAAACGACCAACTATTCGACAAGTAGCAAGAGTGATTGGGAAAATGGTAGCAGCATTTCCGGCTACACAATTCGGACCTTTGCACTATCAAAATTTACAAAGAGCAAAGGTACAGGCACTAAAACGACATACAGGTCACTATGATCGTGTCATGAAATTACCCACTGAAGCAATATCAGAGCTACAGTGGTGGGCAGAAAATGTTTAGCATAGTTTCAGCTCTATCATCATCACTAACCCTACTTTAGTTCTTCAAACAGATGCCAGTGTTCAAGGCTGGGGAGCAACTAACTCCATATCCAGCACAGGTGGTAGATGGACGAACCTAGAGTCATCATTACTACTGACACTGGGCATTAACTATCTAGAGATGTTGGGCGCCTTTTATGGTTTAAAAGCATATGTATCTAATATGCAGCACTTGCATGTTCGGTTACAGATTGATAATACTACGGTGGTGGCTTATATTAACCATATGGGCGGCATAAAATCATTATCATGCGACAAATTGGTCAATGTGATTTGGGCAATGGTGTCTCGAAAGACATATTTGGCTATCAGCTACTTATCTACCAGTAAGCTAAACACAGTGGCAGACACCAGGTCACGCAAATTCAATGATAACATCGAATGGATGTTAAACCCTAAAGTATTTGCTAAAGTTATTAAGCAGTATGGAACGCCAGATATCGATTTATTTGCATCACGACTAAATCACCAGTTACCTATGTATGTCGCTTGGGAACCAGACCCAGAGGCAGCAGCGCTAGATGCCTTCACGCTGGATTGGGGAAATTTCTTCTTCTATGCTTTCCTCCCTTCTGCCTCATCAGTCGGGTACTTCGCAAAATACAGATGGACTCTGCTTCTGGAATTTTGATGGTGCCCGACTGGCCTACACAGCCATGGTTCCTGGTTCTACATGACATGGTGGTTGAGTCACCAATGGTCTTTCCCAGTGATCCAGGATTATTATCTCACCCAGTATCAGGCATAATAATAATAATAGATTTATTTTTATTTTAATAATAATAATAATAGATTTTATTTATATAGCGCTTTCAGGACTCAAAGTCGCTTTACAATTGAGAGTCAGGAATAAACAAAACAAAATAGAGCAGTAAGACAGAGGGGAGGGGAACATGGGACTAAGGGTATGCAGAGGTGAAGAGATGGGTCTTGAGGCGGGGACTGGTAGATGGTGAGGGACTCTCAGAATTTCGGAACGGTTGTGGGAGGGAATTCCAGCATAAGCCACCATGTCATGAGAAAATTAAACTCCTGGTTGCAGGCTTTGAATAGATCTTACCTGGAACTGGGATTGTCCGAACGAACCATCACCACCATGTCGGCATCCCTTCGAACATCCACCAAGAGGCAGTACTTAATCAGCATAAAAAAATGGGAGAAGTACTGCCAGGAAACAGGAACAACGTATGCAACAGCCACAGCCACCACGTACTGGAATTCCTGGCCCATCTACACCATGATGAAGGGATTAGTTACAGTGCCATCAACACAGCGCGGAGTGCTCTTTCTGCTTGTCTCAAACCAGCAGGACAACAGGCAATGGGATCCCATCCACTGGTGGTAAAACTGATGAAGGGTATTTATAATATCAAGCCCCCTAAACCCAGGTATACCCATATTTGGGATATCAGTGTGGTCCTGACATACCTCAGGGAATGGCCACCAGCCAGATCCCTCAGCCTCGAGCAATCTACACTAAAGACGCTCATGTTGGTGGCACTCGTATCCACTCAGAGGGTCCAGTCACTACACAAGTTAAGGCTGGACAACATGGTGACCACCCCAGATCAGATCACATTCATCATACAGGGTCTGGTGAAGCAAAGCAGGCCAGGAACAGCTAATCCACTGGTGGTATTCCGGGCCTACCCACAAGAGCCACGGTTGTGTGTCGTGACCCATCTACAACATTATATAGACACAACCCACAATATCAGAGGGAGTGAAAAAGCCTTATGGGTCAGCCACAAGAAACCTCATGGCCGGGTAACGAGCCAAACCATTTCAAGATGGCTCAAACAGGTACTGAAGGCTGCCGGAATAGATACTAATACATTTAAATCTCATTCCACTAGGGCAGCATCTACATCAACGGCCGACAGAATGGACGTACCGGTTGACCATATTCTGAATACAGCAGGATGGTCGAGGGAAATGACATTCAGAACTTTTTATAATAAGCCGTTGATGAAACCTGATTTATTTGCAGAGGAAATATTACAAGCTGCAAATATTTAATTTAAGCCCGGGGGAGCACTTTAATTTTGTTATTGTTAATAAATACCTTTTTTGTTTCTTGAAAAACAGATTCATTAATTGATTACGATAACACTTCCTCGGTTTGAAATCACAGAGCTTTGAAGTCTTCACGTAGTCACTCACGTGACTCCGAAGTAAAATAGTAAGATTAAACGAGAACTTACCAGTTTGAAGTTTGATCTGTATTTTATGAGGAGTTACGATGAGGGATTACGTGCCCTCCGCTCCCACCCTCATTATATGGATCAAACTAATAAATTGATGTCTCCTTTTCTTTACTATGTTTACTTCAAATACCTGTGTCTATCTGTGATTCCACACCGCTGCTTGGAAGTATGCCGCGCCTGCGCACTGAGCGGGTTCTTCACGTAATCCCTCATCGTAACTCCTCATAAAATACAGATCAAACTTCAAACTGGTAAGTTCTCGTTTAATCTTACTATTTACATTTATGCTCTAACATTTTCTTTGGACCAGATTGGGCACATCTAAATATCTAAAGATACATCAAATATAATCTAACACAGACGACACATAGATATGGCATTTCTATATTAATGGTGTCTAGCTTTCTGAGCAATGCCTGAAGAAACTATTATTTATGCACGAGTCCATTCCACAACAGTCAGAATGCTCTGGGCAATGTGAAAAACTTACAACGTGCACCAGCCTCTGAAATCGTCCTAGAGGACCATGCGGAGGCTGGAGGGAGTTTCAGATGTCCTTTATTTTGTAGTGAGATTATCCTTTATATATTCCTTGTTTAAAATTACCCATTGCAAATGATCATTGATAATACAACAGAAAGAACAAATTTATGGTGAAAACGTGCATCAAACGTGAAAAACTTGCCAATTTAATGTGGAAAATGTTTATTGCAGTTAATTTATTTAATTGTCAGTCTCACGCTAGTTCATGCTGAAAATAGAAGTAATGAATCAACATGGAATTGAAAAAATTATTCCTTTAAACCCATGATTTTATTAACTTTTTGGACAATAATCAATAGCTGGACATTATTTATTTGCACAAGGACAGATGAAACTTTTTGCTGAATTCCGTATAAATATTGTAAGCTGAAGTAATTGTCTGTGAAAACAGCTCAACGTTGGAGCAGTCCGTCAGCGGACTGAAGGAGTGGAATTAAAATCAGTGGAGATGCAGCAATTAACCTCATGGAGTCATTTTGAACTGTACATATTAATTCAGCTCCCTTGAACTGTCAGGCTCAGTAACTCCTTCAAGGCATGTTATCCACCTACTCCCATCAGGCAAAATAAAATCTTCAAAACTTCAGTATTAAAGGTGAAGTATACTCAGAATTCTGGCAAGCAAATGGAATTTTAGGAAAGGAATAATTGACCAGAATCCGTCTCAAGCAGGAATTTTGTTAACAAACAAAAATATGCAATTAAGTATCAGACTGGCAAAATAGATGAAATGGTGGCTATTCAGGAATGTCTCTGCGTGTAGGTATGGGAGTTAACATAACTAAATGTAAGGATTTCTATTCTGTCAGATCTTTGCTGGCTGATAAAGGATAACGAGTGCTTACCAGGAATTCAGGAGTAGGAGTCAATTGCCTGGAGAAAAAACATATAAGATTGTTAAGGGCTTGGACACGCTAGAGGCAGGAAACATGTTCCCGATGTTGGGGGAGTCCAGAACCAGGGGCCACAGTTTAAGAATAAGGAGTAAGCCATTTAGAACGGAGACGAGGAAACACTTTTTCTCACAGAGAGTGGTGAGTCTGTGGAATTCTCTGCCTCAGAGGGCGGTGGAGGCAGGTTCTCTGGATGCTTTCAAGAAAGAGCTAGATAGGGCTCTTAAAAATAGCGGAGTCAGGGGATATGGGGAGAAGGCAGGAACGGGGTACTGATTGGGGATGATCAGCCATGATCACATTGAATGGCGGTGCTGGTTCGAAGGGCCAAATGGCCTACTCCTGCACCTATTGTCTATTGTCTATTGTCTATTGCCTAGGTTTAGGAATAGTTTTAAGTACTCTTTCTAAATGCTTTATTGCTGTTGTGTATGTCTTTGGTAGAAAAAAATATGATTGCCTTGTGTAACTTACAATTAATTGTTGGTTACCTATAACTGATAAATCATTGCATTATCGTTTATTGTATATTTATCTGCATTGTTGCATCAATGTGCATGTAGAACTGCAGCAAGTAAGCATGTCATTGTTCCATTCCCAGTGCATGTGACTCTTGATGTCCCACTCATTGGAGAATTGGACTGGGCTCTCTGCTCATAAAAATAACCTACGATGTCTATCCATTCTCCAGTTCCCATTCAAGCATGTCATGGCACCATCAGGATGCTCATTGGTCATTTATTCTGCAGCAACAATAGACAATAGACAATAGGTGCAGGAGTAGGCCATTTGGCCCTCCGAGCCAGCACCGCCATTCAATGTGATCATCCCCAATCAGTACCCCGTTCCTGCCTTCTCCCCATATCCCCTGACTCCGCTATTTTTAAGAGCCCTATCTAGCTCTCTCTTGAAAGCATCCAAAGAACCTGGATGCTTTCAAAAATGCAACCTGAAATGCAACAAAAGTTGGATTTGAAAGGCCTGAACATATTCACTCACAGCCAAACCAGAAGTAAGCCCTGCAGCAAATTGGCATCCACACATCAATTAAAGCGCCCATGTGAGGCTGGCAATATTTGGCTTCATTATGGCTTTGTGCGACAGTCTTTTCCACAGGCATCATTGATAAAATTCATTATATCTCTACAATGATGGGCAAGGAAGCCATCGTTAAGTTACTGTATGGAGATTCTCTAGTTCCATCATCCAGATACCTCCGTTTTACCTAACTTTCATGATAACAATGGTCAAATATAAGCATGATTACCATCTACCACCTTCTCTCAGCAGGTGAATGCTTTTTTTGCTTCCATGCTTCCATTTATTTCAGGTGATCTATTGGCTCCATTGGAAGGAGAAAGAGGATGCTGGGCACATGAAGTGTTTATTTACAACATCGCTCATTTACTTTGCTTGTATTATCAACAGAAGTCGTGTCATTGGTCATGGCCAACTTATGGATGCAAGCAGCAAGTGCCACAGCTGGAAAGTATGTTTTCTAAACCGGATAATACGTTTGATTAACTATTTAATCCATCCACGTTTGAAATCAAAGATAGACACAAAATGCTGGAGTAACTCAGCAGGACAGGCAGCATCTCTGGAGAGATGAAATGGGTGACGTTTCGGGTCGAGACCCTTCTTCAGACCGAAGTCAGTTTGAAATCAGAACCCTCCCTCTATGGACCACAGTAGAAAAATACTATTGTACCCATGCCAACCTTCTAATAACCATCTATACTAATCTCATCTACCAGCGCTTGGTTGGTAGCTGATCAGACCAAAGTTAACAAAATGACTTTAGATATTTTTGAAATATCATTTTCTTTTTTCATTGCAGGTTCTCAGCCATTGCAACATTATACATCTTAATAAAGCATGATAGGCATGTGGGCACTGTTCTTAGAATTTATAGTGCATTTGGAAACTCAATTATGGTCCTCAGTCTCATGTTATAAAAAGCATGAAACTCTACTTCAAAATGTGCCTTAAAAAGGAACCCAGCTTTTTAAAGTTCAAACTATTTCTCCTGAGCATCACGATTGATGAAACAAAGGTCACCCAGTGTTCACACAAATATACAGGGAAATAGCAAGATAATTTATATGCAGTTTGGAGGAGGGTGTCTTGTTGCAGACAATATAGGCAACAGATTGAAAATCTCACAGCAACAGGAATGAAATTGGATTTTGGCAAGTGATTGCAGGTCACGGAGAAGGAAATAACTAGGAAAGATTGAGGCATTCTTGTTTGCTGTGCTTAGAGTATATTGGGATGGATTGCAATAACTTGCAGCATATGGGAGAGCAGAGGACATTATTCATAAAGCAAGTACATAAAGCAAGTTCCAATGTGGAGGCAGGATGTTTGGTCATACATGTCTACGTTGATTTTTATCTTTTAGTCGTGGCAACCTTAATTTCATGTGCCTCCCTTGTTCCTCATTTCACCCACTAGTTTCCTCCAGCCATTAGGAAAGAAACCAGCTTGTTTTTCACAACGTTATTGCTAAACCATGACAGAGGTTATACCTGTGTAACGTATTGAAGTTGCTTGAACAGACTTTCTCCGTATGTTCTGATCGCCTTCTCCAGTCACAGTTGGAGACCTGAGATGCAGAGCCATTCATGTTTGCTAAATACGGCAACTCCTCTCTCCTTTCTCTCTTTTCTAAAGCACATACAATCCTTCAGGTGCCCACCTCTTCTTCAGCTGATGATGTCAATTTGCTTCATATTAGATTTTGGACAAATTGGATGACATGTGCAAACACTCTGCCTCCACCACTTAGCCCCTGAATCCTGCTACATCGCGCATTGAGGTTATGGCTGATCTTTGACCCAACACCATCGGTTTGCTTTTACCTCGTCACCCTTAATTTCACTGATTAACAGAAATCTAGTTTCCTCAGATAATAAAAAGTAATATAGTATCAATGACACTCGCAGAAAAAAAAGGTCTTAAATTTACTACCCTTTGTGTATAAATATTTTTAACTTCACTATTGAAAGACTTTATATTGATTTTAAGATTATGCTGACTACCCTAACAATTCTCATGAAACCATGAAATCTGACAACATTACTCATTAAATGTTTACAATCTAGGGAATAATCCTGGATTTTTCAATCATCACGAAAACATAGAAACATAGCCAATAGGTGCAGGAGTAGGCCATTCGGCCCTTTGAGCCAGCACCGCCATTCAATATGATCATGGCTGATCATCCCCAATCAGTACCCCGTTCCTGCTTTTTCCCCCATATCCCTTGATTCCGTTAGCCCTAAGAGCTAAATCTAACTCTCTCTTGAAAACGTCCAGTGAATTGGCCTCCACTGCCTTCTGTGACAGAGAATTCCACAGATTCACAACTCTCTGGGTGAAAACGATTTCCCTCGTCCTAGTCGTAAATGGCCTAAATCCTGTAAAGCCATGTATCTCTCTGGTAAATCGATGCTGCCTTCTCCCCAAGGCCAAGATTCCAGCACAGCGCAAGGCCTTTTTCCTTCAGACTCCAGTCTTCAAAAAGGAAAGGTCAACATTCACACAAAGGGTGGTGGGTGTATGCAACAAGCTGCCAGAGGAACCAGTTGAGGCTGGAACTATTGCAACGTTTAAGACACATTTAGACAGGTACATGACAGGACATGTTTGGAGGGATATGAGCCAAACCCAGGCAGGTGGGACTAGTGTAGATAATAGACAATAGACAATAGGTGCAGGAGTAGGCCATTTGGCCCTTCGAGCCAGCACCGCCATTCAATGTGATCATGGCTGATCATCCCCAATCAGTACCCCGTTCCCGCCTTCTCCCCATATCCCCTGACTCCGCTATCTTTAAGAGCCCTATCTAGCTCTCTCTTGAAAGCATCCAGAGAACCTACCTCCACCGCCCTCTGAGGCGGAGAATTCCACAGACTCACCACTCTCTGTGAGAAAAGGTGTTTCCTCGTCTCCGTTCTAAATGGCTTACTCCTTATTCTTAAACGGTGGCCCCTGGTTCTGGACTCCCCCAACATCGGGAACATGTTTCCTGCCTCTAGCGTGTCCAAACCCTTAACAATCTTATATGTTTCAATGTACATATTGGTCGGTGTGTGGAAGTTGGGACAAAGGGCCTGTTTCCATGCTGTATCACTCTGTGACTCTATTAGATAGAACATGGAATATACCTGTAGCACAGTACAGGTTTAGGTTTGAAACCGATTACTTACTTTGAAAGCCATTTGCTCAGGTTTTGCCCATTTGCCCAGTCTATTTTTTATTTATTTGTAATTTACTGATTCCAACTATGCTGCTGCAATGTCACCAGTCTTCATGTAATCCACATGAATTATTTGAAATCATAGCTCAGGATGTCAGGAATAATTGCAGTCACGACACAGATTCCCACAGGACATCACTAATCACATCCTGCCCAATATCCCAACTCTTTGTCTCCTGTCCTCGCTTTACTAATTAGATCAATAACCTGATTTAATTCAATAAGCTTCAATGTTACTTAACAATGTCATACAATAATCTCTTTCTTAGCATCCATGATGTATTCCCAGGGATGGGAACATTGTGGAATTATTGCTACAAAGGGTCTTTGTAGCTTTGTATATGAAGAGATATCCGATTGACAGAGGGACTATGTCAGGAACCTGGCGCCGACTCTTGCTCTCCCTGCTGCTGTAGACAGCTGCACAGCAATCTGGTTGTGCGCTCAGCCTTTTCCTGATGTTCCTGCAGTAATTAAATGGTTAAGATATCCCCGAAGGTTCAATGGTTCCCTATTGTCACGTTTGCACAGCACAAACTCTTTTGTGCTACCCGCAAATGCACAGTCCAAAGTCCAGACCACGTACTAGGTACTGGAGCTCCTCTGATCCAGGTAAGCCCAGGCTGCTACAGGGCCACAACCTGGTGTCCTTCACCTCGCCTGACCACCTCTGTGTCCCATGGAGCACCTCCTGCAGCCTACCTTGAATGCGCTGGAGGCAATACCCCAGTCCCTCTCCTGCCGGCCCACTCCTCAAGTCCGTCGTCACCAGCGGCTGGCTCCCTCCTTTATTCTCTGGTCTTCAGGACTTTCGAGCATCCCCCTGTAAGCAGCAGCGAACCAGGCCTACCGCCGGATGTAGCCCTGGGCGGCCCAGCCGGTTCTCAGCAGTCGCCGGGTCTGTCTTTGTAAGGCTCCGCGATGCCTCATGGGAGCTTCCTTTCTGCACCACCATGGTCAATATAGTGTAAGCCATTATGCAAAGGTGTTCAAGCTGCTTCTTAGTAGAACACAGATTCAACCATCCCCCCCCTCCACTAATGCCCTCATCTGCATGGTGGGAGTTGTTTTTACCCTGAGTAAAGGGCCTGTCCCACGGGCATGCGACTCCATGCGGCAAGCGCGACCTAACCGCAAGCGGGGGCCGCACGGAGGTCGCGGGGGCCGGTCCCACTTTGATCGCGGGAGCCGCATGGAGTTGTGCGGAGCTGGTCCCGACATCGCGCGAGGCTCCGAAAAACTGACACTGTTCAAAAATTCCGTGCGCACCGCCTCGACGGCCGTGCTCCCCGCCTCAACGCCGTACGCACCATCTTGACATCACTCGACCTCCGCGCGGCCCTCGCTTGCAGTTAGGTCGCGCTTGCCGCATGGAATCGCATGCCCGTGGGACAGGCCCTTTACTTCTCCACTGATTCCTCACACCTTCTGTAAATCAAAGTTGATTTGCAGAAAGTTGATGTGTACCTCACATAGTCTCTAGCCTTTTTGTTGGCTACATGGAGCACTCATTGTTCCAAACCTACTCCAGCACCACTCCCCAATTTATATTTCTGCTCCATCAATGAATGCTTTGGGCTACCCACTGTATTTGTGCACAAAACATCAATTTCATCAACTTTATCACAAATAACTTTCATCAACTTTGTCACTAACATCCACCCTGAGCTCCAATTACTAGGTACAAAATGATCCCACCACCAGTCATATCTGCCCCAAATAACCTCTGTGTTAAAAAACCTTGCCCCGCACATCTCCATTAAATTGTCCCCCTTATTTAGTACCTCACCTACATGTACCTTCTCCGACTCCAAGCATAGATTCCCTCCTTCATCCTTGAACGGCCCTACCTTCTCCCTGGTCAACCTCTTGTTTTTAATGTATGTGTAAAAAGTCTTGGGATTTTCCTTAATCTGACTTGCCAATGTTATTACATAGCCCCTTTTGGCCCTTCCAATTTCCCGCTTCAGTTCTTTCCACTCCATTCTACATTCCATGAGAACTAATCTCCCCATGACCACAGGATTGTTGGAAGGGGTGACTTTAACTTCCACAATATTGACTGGTACTTACTTAGGGCAAGAGGATTAGATGCGGCAGAATTTGTTAGGTGCATTCAAGAAGGCAATTGGATGGGCCTAAAGGGCTATGAAATAACATTGGCAAGTCGGATTATGGAAAACCCCAAGACCAAATAACCTCTGTGTTAGAGCCTGGATTGACACCTGGAAGTATGATGTTGTGGCGATCAGTGAAACATGGTTGCAGGAGGGCTGTGACTGGCAAATAAATATTCCAGGATTTCGTTGCTACAGGGGTGATAGAATTGGAGGGGCAAGAGGTGGGGGTGTTGCATTGCTTGTCAAGGAAGATATTACAGCAGTGCTTTGGCAGGATAGATTAGAGGGCTCGTCTAGGGAGGCTATTTGGGTGGAACTGAGAAATGGGAAAGGTGTAGCAACACTTATAGGGGTGTATTATAGACCGCCAAATGGGGAGCGAGAATTGGAAGAGTAAATATGTAAGGAGATAGCAGATATTAGTAGTAAGCACAAGGTAGTGATTGTGGGAGATTTCAATTTTCCACACATAGACTGGGAAACACATTCTGTAAAAGGGCTGGATGGTTTGGAGTTTGTAAAATGTGTGCAAGATAGTTTTTTGCAGCAATACATAGAGGTACCTACTAGAGAAGGGGCAGTGCTGGACCTCCTGTTAGGAAATGAGACAGGGCAGGTGGCGGAGGTATGCGTCGGGGAGCACTTCGGGTCCAGTGATCACAATACCATTAGTTTCAATATAATTATGGAGAGGGTCAGAACTGGACCTAGGTTTGAGATTTTTGTTTGGAGAAAGGCTAACTTTGAGGAGATGCGAAAGGATTTAAAAGGAGTGAATTGGGACATGTTGTTTTATGGGAAGGATGTAGAAGAAAAATGGAGGACATTTAAGGGTGAAATTTTAAGAGTACAGAATCTTTATGTCCCTGTTCGGTTGAAAGGAAATAGTAAAAAATGGAAAGAGCCATGGTTTTCAAGGGAAATTGGACACTTGGTTCGGAAAAAGAGAGAGATCTACAATAATTATAGGCAGCATGGAGTAAATGAGGTGCTTGAGGAGTATAAAGAATGTAAAAAGAATATTAAGAAAGAAATTAGAAAAGCTAAAAGAAGATATGAGGTTGCTTTGGCAAGTAAGGTGAAAGTAAATCCAAAGGGTTTCTACAGCTATATTAATAGCAAAAGGATAACAAGGAATAAAATTGGTCCATTAGAGAGTCAGAGTGGACAGCTATCTGCAGAGCCAAAAGAGATGGGGCAGATATTGAACAATTTCTTTTCATCGGTATTTACGAAGGAGAAGGATATGGAATTATGTGAGGTAAGGGAAACAAGCAGAGTAGCAATGGAAACTGTGAGATTCAAAGAAGAGGAGGTGCGGACACTTTTGAAAAATATGAAAACGGATAAGTCTCCAGGTCCTGACAGGATATTCCCTAGGACATTGAGGGAAGTTAGTGTAGAAATAGCAGGGGCTATGACAGAAATATTTCAAATGTCATTAGAAACGGGAATAGTGCCGGAGGATTGGCGTACTGCGCATGTTGTTCCGTTGTTTAAAAAGGGTTTGAAGAGTAAACCTAGCAATTATAGACCTGTTAGTTTGACGTCAGTGGTGGGCAAATTAATGGAAAGGATACTTAAAGATAATATATATAAGCATCTGGATAAGCAGGGTCTGATTAGGAACAGTCAACATGGATTTGTGCCTGGAAGGTCATGCTTGACTAATCTTCTTGAATTTTTCGAAGAGGTTACTAGGGAAATTGATGAGGGTAAAGCAGTGGATGTTGTCAATATGGACTTCCGTAAGGCCTTTGACAAGGTTCCTCATGGAAGGTTGGTTAAGAAGATTCAATTGTTGGGTATTAATGGCGGAGTAGCAAGATGGATTCAACAGTGGCTGAATGGGAGATGCCAGAGAGTAATGGTGGATGGCTGTTTGTCAGGTTGGAGGCCAGTGACTAGTGGGGTGCCTCAGGGGTCTGTGTTGGGTCCACTGTTGTTTGTCATGTACATCAATGATCTGGATGATGGTATGGAAAATTGGATTAGTAAGTATGCAGATGATACTAAGATAGGTGGTGTTGTGGATAATGAAGTAGATTTTCAAAGTCTACAGAGAGATTTAGGCCATTTGGAAGAGTGGGCTGAAAGATGGCAGATGGAGTTTAATGCTGACAAATGTGAGGTGCTACATCTCGGCAGGACAAATCAAAATAGGACGTACACGGTAAATGGTAGCGAATTGAGGAATGCAGTTGAACAGAGGAATCTAGGAATAACTGTGCATAGTTCCCTGAAGGTGGAATCTCATGTAGATAGGGTGGTAAAGAAAGCTTTTGGTGTGCTGGCCTTTATAAATCAGAGCATTGAATATAGAAGTTGGGATGTAATGTTAAAATTGTACAAGGCATTGGTGAGGCCAATTCTGGAGTATGGAGTACAATTTTGGTCGCCTAATTATAGGAAGGATGTCAACAAGATAGAGAGAGTACAGAGGAGATTTACTAGAATGTTGCCTGGGTTTCAGCAACTAAGTTACAGAGAAAGGTTGAACAAGTTAGGTCTTTATTCTTTGGAGCGCAGAAGGTTAAGAGGGGACTTGATAGAGGTCTTTAAAATTATGAGCGGGTTAGACAGAGTGGACGTGGATAAGCTTTTCCCATTGAGAGTAGGGAAGATTCAAACAAGGGGACATGACTTGAGAATTAAGGGACAGAAGTTTAGGGGGAACATTAGGGGGAACTTCTTTACTCAGAGAGTGGTAGCTGTGTGGAATGAGCTTCCAGTGGAAGTGGTGGAGGCAGGTTCGATGTTATCCTTTAAAAATAGATTGGATGGGTATATGGACGGGAAAGGAATGGAGGGTTATGGTCTGAGTGCAGGTAGATGGGACTAGGGGGAAGTATTTATTTTTAATTTAAAAAAAATTTAAAAAAATGTTCGGCACGGACTTGAAGGGCCGAGATGGCCTGTTTCCGTGCTGTTATGGTTATATGGTTATATGGTTATAAATAACACTTCAACCTCTCCTCTGTCTATTTGCCCAATCTCAGCTTTATTTGATAATCACTATATACAAACCTTGATATCCGTAACCCATTCCAAATGTAATATTTAATACTTATGCCTTTCATGGCAAAGTCCTTTCCTTTTGATGTAACCCCCCCCCCCCCCCCAGCTATTCAGTCCCTCCCAGAAAACCCACCATTCCTCTTTTCCCTCTTGCCACCGGCAGCCATTATTTTACCGGCTCTGGAATGAATGCTTATTTTTTACCATTATAGATGTTAATCGACAGTGTCCGATAAATCTGTTAGGTGAATACTCTGCTGTAAGCTTTTCAGAATTCTGCTTAAACAAAGACATCAAGGAATTCCACATACGAGTTTTCAAAGATACAAGAATCTTGTTTGATGTGGGATTGCTCTCCCTCTTGCTATTATTGATGTGAAGAAGTCCCTTGGAGGATGTGGGTTTGCTCTCTCTCTTGAGATCTAGGAACCTGCATTAATTATAGATTGTGCTTTCCAGCAAAGATATTGGGAAAAGTCACCTCCGTTCAATGCTGCCACGTTTAATGGCTGCTTTCTGCAACCGCGCACCTTTACATTTACGTTTCAAAATCAACACGGAGACAAATTCAGGTATTTACATTTGAGACAATATTCATCTAATTTGGATATTTTGGTCTGCAACTTCCATTGACTGTTAATTGCTGAGAAATGTGTGAATTTGCTGTAAGCAATAGATATTAAACTTTAAATGTTCTCGTAAATGCAAATATCAGTCTGACTAACTTAGATTGTTGTTTCATAATGTCAATGACCTAGGAGACATTCAAGGCTTGGCATTCCCATGACAACTCCCAAACATTCAGCAATTTTTCCATGTTAATAAAGGGATCTTTTTTCCAATATGACACAGTGAAATGAACTCTACCAGCATGAGAAAGGGACAGAAATTAGGCCTAGCCTACATCAAGTAACACCGCTATTTGCTTGTTTAAAAAATAATTGGTTGAGCAGCCAGCCTTACTCACGAAACTGACCATGCCCCTGGAATGAATTAATCACCGTGGAGAATTTGAACTGATTGTGCTCATGTGAAATCCTCCAAGGGACTTCTTCAAATCAGGATGTGGGAGAGAGTTGAAGGAGACCAACAGACTCCCACTATCATGTACTACAATTACTGAATATGTGAGAGGTTACACTTATATTACGTCTATGTTTAAGGGTCCATTCAAATAAAATTGAATTAAAATTCCTGTATTTGCCTCTAACAAAGCAACATACAGTCTTTGAATGTATGTTTTTATAGTATGTTTTTATAGTTTTATATGAATATCTCTATTGCACTTAATATTACTGGCTAGAACAATGGTTCTATATTATTTCAAAATTATTTTTAATTTTTTTAATTGGGTTACTCTCAATAGTTTATTATTTATAAAGCTGGGGGGGGGGTTTGTTGCAATTTCAGCAGTTATTGATCAAACTTTTCCTGGTAATGTTTTTGTCATTTTGTTAAACTATCAAGCTTCAACATGGCTGGTGCATGCTTGATTTGGCATTTAGCGACAGAGAAATGAAATTGAGCGTGTAGTCACCATTAAAAGACACTGTTCAAAGCGTGCACAGCTTTGGTTAAACTATGAAAATTAACGGCGTTTATCACTTATATTTGTGGCACATCGAGTACCGAGATTTAAACCAAGATCTCAAGCAAGACCAGACCACCCACGACAGATTATTGTGAAATTTCAGGACATTTCAGAACTGGAAGAGGTGATGAGTAAAATCAAATATGGAATGCCACTGAGGCTTGATAACGACACTATCAAAATATTCAGGGACTATCCGTATGAAATTGTGCAAAAAAGAAATCAGTTCGCAAAGGCAAAATAAATTTTAAGGGGTATTCAAGATGTTAGATACGGTGTCTTTTATCCTGCTAAGATGCGCATTACTTATAGGGGACGTGAGAGATCATTTGTAAACCCGGAGGATGCGTACATCTAGAGGTACAGCATCGTGGAAAAGTAGCGGGAATACATGGATGGTATGGACAAACTTTTTTATTAGAATTCCACAGTTAATGGAGGATCTGAAGCTAAGAATCAGTCTTGCAGTGTTTAAAAAAAAAGTATTTGAAGAATCCTCCAAGCTTAGGATGGCTAGACTTGTTATCTGTGGAATTTTAACTCAAGGACATTCTGTGTTCCAAACGAAGCAAACTGCCGAGCTGAAGAGAGTGGACTATACCAGAAGCATTAATTGTTTAAGAGATTAAAATACTAAATTAAATTGTAAGAACTAATCCTATTAACAATTTAACAAGCTAACAATATTAAACTAGAAATAGTAATGGACGCTAACAAGAAAAAACAATGAACTAACATAACTAACACACATTTTTACTAAATCTAAATCTTATCTATAACTGGGAGGGGGGGGAGGAGAAACGAGCACCTGGCTTAGATCCAGGAGCACGTTTCACTTTAACCCCTTCAACCAACAGTTGATTATTATTGAAGGTAAAATCATTCGGTTAATAATTAGTAGATAAAATTGTTATATATATATGATATGTTATAACAATAAATATATAGGGTAAATCTGTATTATATATGATTGCGAGGCCCCGTACTATTATGTTATGAGTAACCAATGGTGCGGAGTTATTTGTTTAACACCAACAATGGAAGTCGATACAAGGTTCTCTCCCACCTACAGGTGGGCCACTTGTTACAGTGTCGACCATTTTAGACACTGTATTTTCACTTTTTCAATTAAAAAAAAATTATTATTACCACATCAAGTCACATGTTCGTGTTTTTTGTTTAGTGATAAGCGTAAAAGGGATATGCCAACAAAACTTAGTAATGCAAAGGTTCCCCCAATACCCAAAGACCTGAGATATGGATGCACCGTAAGATTTAAAGGTATTATAACTATTCAAAATGCGAGATGTTAAACAAAAGAACCTAGGAGGAGTCACATTCTGCAGTTGGAATATAAGAGGTATTAATGAACCTATTAAAAGGGGTAAGATATTAGCTCAGCTGAAACTGTACAATACTGACATCATTTTCTTACAAGAAACTCATCTAAAATCCCAGGATCAAGCTAGGTTGAGGGCGAATTGGATAGGTCAAATATATCATTCTTCATATACTTCGAAATCTAGAGGTACGTCAATCATTATTCGAAAAGGCATACCATTCAAAGCAAAGAATACCATAACAGATAATGAAGGGAGATATTTGATAGTTACCGGAGAAATTCATGATACTCCAATTACCTTGGTAAATATATACGCGCCTAACTTTGATAATCCTCATTTTTTCAATAAAATTCTGAACATAATCGCAGAATTTAATTATCAAAATGTTATAATAGGAGGAGACTTTAACTGTGTTTTAGATCCGTATTTAGACAAATCTAGCCAAAAACAGAGAGGTAATATGAAATCTAAAACTAGTGAACTCTTAAATACTTATATAAATAATACCAATATAACAGATGTTTGGAGAATTGCTAATCCGACTGGCAGGGAATACTCGTTTTATTCAATGGTATACAAAACATATTCACGTATAGATTATTTCCTGGTGGATACAAAATTAATCCCTCACACTGTGAACCCATTATACCATACAAATTCGATTTCAGACCATTCACCACTAACTTTCTTTTTAAAACTGGAAGGAATGTCTAAGAATAAATCGTTTTGGAGATTCAATTCTCAAATCCTAAAAGATCCGCAAGCAAGTATATATTAAAAAAAACAAATGGACGTCTTTTTTGAAATAAATGTCACTCCAGATATATCGCCTACTTTATTATGGGAATCTTTTAAAGCATTCATTAGAGGTGTTATAATCTCATACCAAGCTTTTCAAAATAAAAAGAATAAGAATGAACAAAGACAGTTAGAAGAACAAATTAGACAAATGGATATAGATAATGCTAAAGATCCATCTATGGATAAACATAATAAAATAATAATTTTGAAATTTAAATTAAATAAATTATTATCAGCCAAACTTATAAGACTTTTCCAAATTACAAGACAGGAACACTTTGAATTTGGGGATAAACCACATAAACCTTTGGCTCGTCAGCTAAAAAAACGAGAAAAAGAACATACGATCCAAAAGATTAAATCAGATAGAGGGGAATTACTAACTTTACCGAATGATACTAATAAAAGATTTGCGCAATTTTATGAGAATTTGTACACATCTAAAACGACAATGGATACCAATAAAATTACAGAGTTCTTGGATAACTGTAATCTTCCAAAGTTAGAGTTGAAGGAACAAGAGGAATTGGGTGCACAAATTTCAATCAAGGAATTAGAAGACACAAAAAATTCATTAAAGAATGGAAAAACTCCAGGTCCTGACGGATTTACTAATGAATTTTATAAAAGTTTTTATGACAAAATAGTAAGATTAAACGAGAACTTACCAGTTTGAAGTTTGATCTGTATTTTATGAGGAGTTACGATGAGGGATTACGTGAAGACCCCGTTCAGCACGCATGCGCGACATTCTTCAAAGCAGTGGTGTGGAATCACAGGAAACACAATAATTGAAATAAACATAGTAAAGAAAAGGAGAACTAAGATACCTGTTGATCTATATATTTGAGGGTGGGAGCGGAGGGCACGTAATCCCTCATCGTAACTCCTCATAAAATACAGATCAAACTTCAAACTGGTAAGTTCTCGTTTAATCTTACTATTTTACTTCGGAGTCACGTGAGTGACTACGTGAAGACTTCAAAGCTCTGTGATTTCAAACCGTGTAACAGTTCATACTTCACTCGCTGCCAAAGTCATTCAAGGGAGGAAGTATGTTATCGTAATCAACCATAATCTGTTTGTAAACAATAATGGTATCTATTAAACAATAACAAAAGACAAAATGCTCCCCCGGGCTTAAATTATATAATTTTGCAGATTTTAAAACTCTTTCTGCAAATAACACAGGTTCTGCTAGCGGCTTGTGGGAGAACGTTTGGAACGTTTTCTCCATGTTCATTCTTTTAGCCGCCGATGTGGATGCTGCCCTGGTGGAGTGAGATGTATATACATCAGTATCTACTCCAGCAGCTCCCAGTGCCTGCTTGAGCCATCTCGAGATGGTTTGGCTCGACACCCAACCATGAGGTTTCTTGTGGCTGACCCATAAGGCTTTTTTATTTATTTATTTATATATATATATATATATATATATATATTTTTTTCCTTCTCCCTCGAGAATCTCTTGTTGTGTTGATGTAAGTGAATAAGTGAGTCATGACACACAACCGTAGGTCAGGTGGGTATGCCCGGAAATCCATAACTAGGACTCAAGTTCCTGGCTTGCTCTGCTTTAGCAGCTCCTGAATGGTGAATGAGACCCGGTCTGGTGTTATAACCATGTTGTCCAGTCGCAGTAAGTGGAGGGACTGGACTCTTTGTGCTGAGACTAGTGGCATCAGCATGACCGTTTTCAGGGTTAGCTTTTCCAGGGTGAGAGACCTGGCTGGGGACCATCCCCTTAGGTATGTCAGGACCACACTGACATCCCAGATTTGTGTATACCTAGGTCTAAGAGGGTTGGAGTTGACGATACTCCTCATGAGTTTGATGACCAGCGGGTGAGACCCTATGGCCTGTTGTCCTGGCACCTGTTTTAAGTAGGCTGACAGCGCACGTCTGGCAGTATTGATGGCGCTGTAGCTCAATCCTTCATTATGGTGAAGGCCCCCCCAGGAACTCCAGTACATTGGTTATGGTTGCAGATGAGTACGTTGTCCCAGTAGTCGAGCAGTATCTTTCCCACTTCCTGATGCTCGATAGGTATTGTTTCCTGGTGGACATACGGTGTCATCATGTTGATGGTCCTGTCAGACAATCCCAGTCCCAGCAGTGGTCTTTTGATAATCTGCAACCCAGTAGGTTAATTTTGGCATGGCATGGATGACTTATGCCTGATACAGGGTGCGTCAATAGGTCTGGGCTACTGGGAAAGGTCATAGGAGTTTCGATGACCATGTCGAGGACCACTGGGAATCATGGCTGTGTAGGCCAGTTGGTACTATCAAAATACCGGAAGCAGAGTCCATCTGTATTTTGCGTAGTACCCTACAGATTAAGGCAGAAGGGGAAAAAGCATAGAAAAAATCGGTCCCCCAGTTCAGCGCGAATGCATCTATTGCTGCTGCCTCAGGGTGTGGTTCCCAAGGGACATACATTGGTACGTGGTGATTTAGTCTGGATGCAAAGAGATCGATATCTGGTGTGCCATATTGGTTTGTAATTTTAGCAAAGCTCTAGGATTTAACATGCATTCGGTGTTTATCATTGAATTTGCATGACCTGGCACTGTATTTAGCTTACCTGGTAGGTAAGTTGCTGATAGCCAAATATGTCTATCGAACCACCATTACCAGATTGTGTTGACCCAATTGTCACATGATATCGATTTTATTCCGGCCATATGGTTAATATAGGCCACCACCGTGATATTATCAATTTGTAAATGAACATGCAAGTTGTGCATATTCCTAGAATATGCTTTAAAACCATAAAACGCACCCAACATTTCCAAATAATTTATGCCCAGTGTTTGTAGTAAAGACGAGTCTAGGTTAGTCCATCTACCACCTGTGCTGGATATGGTATTAGTTGCTCCCCAGCCTTGAGCACTGGCATCTGTTTGTATAGTTAACGTTGGGTTATTGATGATGATAGGGCTGGAACTATGCCAATTGTGTTATATCCACCATTGTAACTCTGATATTGCTTCAATGGGTAGTTTCATGGATCTGTCAAAGTGACCTGCATGTCGTTTCAACGCCTGTACTTTTGCCCTTTGTAGGTGCTGATAGTGCAGGAGTCCAAATTGTGTAGCTGAAAATGCTGCTACCATTTTGCCAATTACTCTTGCCACTTGTCGGATGGTTGGTCGATTGCTTACCATTAAATTGTTGCACATCTGTGCCAATTCTGCTGCTTTACCTTTTGGCAACGTTACAGACATGTGGATTGAGTTAATTGAATTCCAGATAGTCCATAGTTGTGGATGGCGTCAACTTAAATTTATCTGGATGTATGACAAACCCAGGGTTTCAAACAATTATTTGGTAGCTAATACAGCTGATTTAGCCAACTCCATGGTTTTGCCAACTATTAGGATATCATCAAGATACGCCATGACAATATGTCTTTGTTTCGCTAATGTTGCCAAGGCTGGTTTTAATATCTTGGTAAATAGTCTAAGGCTGATGTCAACCCATTAGGCAATACTTTATACTGCCATAGTTGCCCCATCCAGGTAAATTTTCAGGTATCTGCGATGACCCTTGTGAATGGGTACTGAATAGTAGGCATCTTTTAGATCAATGCTTGCCATAAAGTATCCTTTGGAAATCAGTTGTTTAGCAGTTACAAATGTTTCCATTTTGAAATGTACATACTTAACAAAGGTATTTAGTGAGGTTAAGTCAATGATGATGCGACATCCACCATCTTTTTTACTTTGGGCAAATATATTTGAGACAAATTCCAAAGGATCATGTTTGGATTTCTCAATGACACCCTTTGTAAGTAACCTCACCAGTTCTGCTTGAGCCTCTAGTTCTCTTTGACTGAGAGGGTAAAGACCCTTTGGGTACATGCTGAACTGGTGGCATGTTTTCATGAATGAACTCTATTTTGTATCCCCGAATACTGTTAAGTATATAACTATCATTCGTGAGACACCTCCTGTTAGTACAGTTCCCCATTTACATGCTGGTAGGAACCAGACCCACCTACCTCCATAGTTATGGTAGTGTTCCTTTCTTCCGTTTGTTCATCCGTCGTTATACTGCTGGATGTACTGCTGATGTACTGCTGATTGGGGGTGGCGCATTTTCCATGGGGTCCGCTCTGGGCCCTGGCCTAAAAAGGCTTTCGGGGATAGTATGCGGACCCCGAGCTTTCACCAGTGACATAAATTTGACCTTGACTGGTGGACGCGGTGGGGTACTGCCGTCTGTTTTTTTGTGTGGGTCTGCTCGTTCCGGGGCCTGCCCTCATGAGGCCAAATGCTTTGGACTCCTCCTCCAGGTCTTTCACTTGTCCTTCCAAATAACAGGATCTGCGGCTCTGAGGCCGGTGTTTTACACAGTCCTGCAAACCTGGGATTGAGGGCAGGTCTTATTCTCTCCTTGCGGAGGTTATTTATCTCATATTGGGTGTAGCACAGCAGAGCCAGAGTGTCTTGCTGGTTTGTGGTCATATCCACCCCATCCACGGAACGAGCATAGGCTGTTATCCCTGTCGTCAGGAGCTTGAGGATTTTAGCTCCTGGTTCCAGATACTCTGTCCCCCCACCCCAGATTTGGCTGTTAACAGCCGGTACATTGAGCGAACTGCAGTTTTCCAGCTCTAGTGCCTCATTAAGTACCTGTCTTGTAGGGGTTTGAGGGACAGGTGGTTGATGCTGGCCGCCAGTTTTGGCTCCAATGGCCGCCCTGCTCGTGGTGAAACCACGTAGCAAATCTCCACACCCAGCAGCTCTTCCTGATCCTGTACCCCAAGCGTACTCCCGACATCTTCAGCCAATGACCCCTCTTCCTGACCAGCCCAGCCCTGGTCGCCAACGCTGCCCTGCTTTGAGGGGAAAGCGATGGCCAGTGCATTTATAGAGCACTGCTGTGGGAGTGCCTGATCCCCCTGGCGAGACTGCTGTAGCTCCTGAAGCAAGTCTCGCTGGAGCAGTTGCTCCATGAGCCTTTTCATTCGGCTCAGGCGGCTAGCTCTGCCGCTCTAAGGCGGACCCTCCTCATCGGAGTCAGACATAACCGGCCGGTTTGTTTGTTTGTTTGTTTTTTGTTTTTTGTTTAAACTTTTCCTCCAGCCCGCTGCCGTCATCAGGCTGCGCTAGCGGGACTGGGCTCGGCTCGGTCTCGATGAGGGTGGACCGCCGCATATGCGGTCCAGGTGCCGCCTCTCGCCCCCCACTGATGGAACACTCCCGTTCTGTTGGAGTCGAACGGGGGGCGGTTTTCTTCCTTTGCCGTGCTGCTCCTGTTCCCAGTTCCTCTGGAATAGAGAGCAGAGCAGAGCACAGCTTGCGGATTACGACCTCAGTGTAAGACTTACCTGAAGGTCCGCTGTTTATTTTCACCGACGTGTAGCGGGAGCGCCTGTACTCCCGGTCGTCGCTGTTGCACTGCGTGAACGCTAATGTCGCGCATGCGTGCTGAACGGGGTCTTCACGTAGTCACTCACGTGACTCCGAAGTAAAATTATACCACGGTTACAAAAAATGTATCAATATGCCTTTAAAGAACAAATATTACCTGATACATTAGCTGAATCAACGATCACACTAATACTAAAAAAAGATAAAGATATAGAAGAACCGGGTTCATATAGAGCTATAGCATTGTTAAATACAGATCAAAAAATATTAGCGAAAACATTAGCTAGAAGATTAAGTAAATATATTAGTAAATTAATAAACCCAGATCAGACGGGGTTTATCCCTAAGAGATATTCATCTAATAATATGAGATGACTACTCAATATAATGCACTCACATAAAATTGAAGAACAAGAATTATCAATTATTTCGTTGGACGCTGAAAAAGCATTTGATCAAGTAGAATGGAATTAAATGGATAAAGTATTACAAAAATTCCAATTGGGAGAGAATTTTATTTTATGGATTAAATTATTATATAATAAGCCTACAGCTAGAATATTAACTAATAACATATTATCTTCGAAATTCCAACTATCAAGGGGTAACAGACAAGGATGCTCATTATCACCGCAGTTATTTGCTCTTATAATTGAACCTTTAGCAGAAAAAATTAGAACACATCCAGATATCCATGGCTATAACACTAAATATTCAATAAAATATCTTTATACGCGGATGATATATTATTGTACATCACAAAACCTCAAATTACTATACCAAACATACTAAATCTAATTGAGGACTTTGGATCCTTTTCTGGATACAGAATAAATTGGAATAAAAGTGAAATGATGTCAATAAAACCGAAAGACTCAACACATCTTTTAAAATTCCCTTTTAAAATAGCTACAGAAAAATGTAAATACTTGGGTATTGAAATTACCAGAACATATCAAGGCATGTTCAAAGCAAATTATAATGCTCTACTTAATAAATTAAATACATTAATTAAATTTTGGAAAATGCTTCCGATGTCTTTAATAGGTCGAATAAATGCAATAAAAATTATCTTTTTACCAAAAATTCTATACCTATTTCAATCAATTCCTATATATCTACCAAAGAAGTTTTTTTTTAAATTGGATTCAGACATTACTAATTTTATATGGGATTATAAATCCCATAGAATACAAAGAACACACTTGAACAAAGCTACAGTATTAGGCGGCTTAGCACTCCCTAACTTCATGTATTATTATTGGTCAGTAAATATTAAAAATATGATCCAACTGATGGACAACTCTGCCCAGCAAGTGGACTGGATTGTAATGGAGAGAGAGGACTGCTCCTCTTGTAATATTGGAGTGATCCTCCTCTCACCAATGAAACTGAATAACATAAATTATATCAAAAACCCAATTATACATAGTACAATTAGAACTTGGAAACAAATAAAACAAAATTTAAAATTAAGAAATCTATCGCTTTTTATCTCCAATAGTTAATAACCCTTCGTTTAATCCCTCTATTACAGACAAATCATTTATACAATGGGATAGACTAGCATTAAAATGTTCGGAGACTTGTATGAAACTGAAAAATTACTATCATTCCAACAATTACAAATAAAATATAAACTGGGAAATAATCAATATTTTAAATATTTTCAAATATGTAACTATTTGAAAAAATATACAAAAGACCATAATAATATCCCAGCAGATATACTGGATGAAGCAATGCATATAAATGCTGAATCAGCAAACTTAATATCGTATTTGTATAATATTATCTTAAATGTAGAAATACCATCTACGGAAGGTATTAGAAGAGACTGGGAACAAGAATTAGCTATTAAAATCTCAAAGGAAAGGTGGAATGAACATTTATTAAACGTGCATAAATGCTCGATTAATGTAAGACACACTTTAATAGAATTCAAATTTTACACAGATTATATTATTCAAAAATTAAAATTAATAAAATTTTCCCCAATGTAGCATCTATTTGCGATAAATGTCAATCTCAAGAAGCTACTATAGCGCACTCATTTGTTTTTTGTACAAAAATTCAAACATTTTAGATTGACATTTTTGAAATCTTTACAATATTATTTAAAATAAAACTGACACCAAAAGCAGAATGGATTATCTTCGGAACAACGGAAGATAGCCCTGAACTAAAAGTGTTTCAAAAGAAATTAGTTGATTACGGGTTAATAACTGGAAAAAAGCTTATCCTAAAATTCTGGAAAAACGCCCCAATACCAACTATAAACATGTGGATTTCAAATATGTTTGAAACATTACACTTAGAAGAGATAAGACTCCTCCTGGCAGGCAAATTAGATCACTTCCACCTGACGTGGTCTGCATTTATAGAACTATTACAAGCATAAGGTGCAAAAGTACTTTAAAAAGTACCGATGTCAGGTAAAGGGGGATGAAAGGTGGTGAGTTGGTATATCCCATTTGCGAGATGCTCATAATAAAGTATTTGTGCTTCTCTTTTCTCTTCTTTTTCTTCTTTAGGGTCTATCTCTTAATCTTTCCTTTTCAATCTCTTTTCTACAGGGTCTCTGTTCTTTCCTGTTGACACGTTCTTACACTTTCACTATTTCCCCTCACTTTCTCTTTTTTCTTAATTTCAACCTTCTCTCTTTATTAGTTTTTAAAAATGACGGAGTACATTAATTGTAATAAGATACACGTGATGAGTACTAATGTAATTTGTTGTAATGTAATGTACTTCTAATAAATAAAATTAAATTTTTTTTTAAAAAAACCACTTATATTTTCTTATGTTAGTGGAACTATACACAGGACCACTTGCTGCCATCAAAGAAGACTGGTGAACAGGGCCGGCCTTAGGAGGTGCGGGGCCCAATTGGGAACAATTTTGGTGAGCCCTAGGTTCTCAGCCAAGGTCTGTCAGGCCTGTTATTTAGTATACTGTAAATTATGAAATTGTACACTAAGGTGCTATGGATTATACACTGTCTGAATCTCTCCTGCTCCCGTTTGACTGTCAGTAGCTCCGCTGGCTTCCAACCTTTACCTTAGCTGCTAATTACCATTAAACTGCATTATGTGATTGGACACAATGCCCTTGGAGTCAATGGCTGATTGGACGGGAGGAGACCGATTTGTTGATTGGATGGGAATTTTATGGGAAGCTGATTGGTGATTGGACGCAACCCCCTTAGAGACAGCGGTTGATTGGCCGCCAAATAATTGGGCACAAAAATGGACAA
The DNA here is from genome assembly GCA_038087875.1 of Malacoraja senta. Taxonomy (NCBI): domain Eukaryota; kingdom Metazoa; phylum Chordata; class Chondrichthyes; order Rajiformes; family Rajidae; genus Malacoraja; species Malacoraja senta. The sequence continues at coordinate 261,634,576 of CM075977.1, read as the reverse complement.
ATAGGAAAACAAAAAAATTGGAGGTGGGGGCAGGTTCTCTGGATGCTTTCAAGAGAGAGCTAGATAGGGCCCTTAAAAATAGCGGAGTCAGGGGATATGGGGACAAGGCAGGAACGGGGTACTGATTGGGGAGGATCAGCCATGATCACATTGAATGGCGGTGCTGGCTCAAAGGGCCGAATGGCCAACTCCTGCACCTATTGTCTATTGTCTATTGTCTATTGAGAAAGGCTTATCCTAAAATCATTGATCGGAAGGGTGTGGTTTTCAGTCAGGATATCTGTATCATTCAGTCATTGAGCTTGCAGTTCGGAGCCCTTCTCTATTACCCCTCTACATAAAAACAAAGTGTCAATGCCTCTTCAAAGTCTACTCTTCAATGCCTCTTCAAAGATGGCAGACTGCAGGAGTGGGGCACCGTTGTGTATGGCTGCTCTCCCTGCAGTCCATCCTTTCACCCTTTTTTATTTTTATTTTTAGTCCTGTCAAAAAACAAATGTTAGTTGGAGGTCTTTTCTGTGGTGGGTGGGGGGAGGGGAAGGGGGAAACTTTATTTATTTGTCCTCTACCTGGTCGGAGAGGCGGCTTCTTTCCGAGCTGTTTCGTCGCCCGTTCCTCGCGGACTACCATCTAAACTGTAGCGGCGTTTCCTGTCGGAACCGGCCGGGACTACCACTTCGGCGGCGGCACAGCGCTGGGACACCATCACGGAGCGGGTGATACCTTACTGGGTCGCCGTGCGGTAAGCTCCGGAGTGCGGTGACCGCCGACTCCAACATCGAGGAACTGTGGCTGCGGGCGGCGCTGGAATTAAAACACCACGGAGCCTGGGATCCGAGATCGCCAGAGTCGGAGCTCCAGCCAACGCGGCCTGAGGACTACGGGTGCCGCGGTCTCCGGGGAGGAAGCGGCCGCTCCAGACATTTTCCAAGCCGCTGAGGAGTGTTTACCCGACGCCGGAGTTCCAGCTTTCCGGCAAGAGGGCCTGAAAACATCGGACTGGCTGCGGAGGCCACAAATAGGCCCCGACCTCGGGTGTTTCACAGAGGAAGAGGACTTAACTTTTTGTTGCCTTTCCCCACAGTGGAAAATTTTGATTCTGTTGTGGGGGGCGTTCTTGTTCAATTCTATAATGGGTTATGTCATTTTTCTGATTTTTAATTTTTCTATGGATGTACGGAAACACTATTATTTCTTTTATTATTTCTTTTATGTAAAGCACTTTGGTTTCAAGGCGAGTTGATTTAAACGTACTATATAAATAAAATGTACTTACTTACTTACCTACTTACTTACTTACTTACTTACTTACTTACTTACTAATCCACCCGTAGCTTCAGTTGCAGGTACAGCTGAAGGGATTTGGTGCTCAGGCAACGCTATGAATTTATATGAATTTTAAAAATCTGATACGTTTAAACCGTTCAAAAGCTACAACCACAACGTGATAAATAACACTAAATAAAACTGAAGCAAATAAAGGCAAACAGAAGAACTAACCTTGAAGGAGAGAGAGATAACAACACGCATAATTATTATTTTTTAAATCATATAACATCCCTAAGTGACGGGTACAAATTACTAAATAACGTGGGTGGACAAAAATGCTGGATAAACTCAGCGGGTGAGATGCTGCCTCACCCGCTGAGTTTCTCCAGCATTTCTGTCTACCTCCGATTGTTCCAACATTTGCAGTTCCTTCCTAAAATAACGTGGGTGACTGACTGTACCTGCACAGAAGAAGCCCGTGCTGGCGGTCTGGAGCCCTTAATGACAGTAAGTTTTTAAGAAATTCTGCCGTGAATTTTATTCACAGGAACGCGGCCTCATTAATACTTGGTCAAAACACAATTATATTGACTGAGGAATGCAGATCGATGTATTGGTGACGCATTGTATAACTACGTGTTAACTACTGGTTGTTAACAAGTGCCAACAGTGGCAGTTAACAAATCGTTTTCGTCTCAGTTGAATCAAGTGATAAACGACTCCAATCTTTTCTGCAGTACCCACCCTGCAAACTGAAAAGTAGGAGAATGCCGTCCCCCCTGCGTACCCCCCATTTCCATCACTGGTGCCGGTGACATTATTGAGATTTAACCGCGGGGCTGTGTTGTCGGTGAGGTATTTCACCTACTGGGGTCGCTGCTGAGGGGATAGAGTGTGTTGCCCACCAGCCTAGCGTGGGGCCCCCTTAGGCGCAGGGCCCAAATGGGAGCAATTGGTCCAATTGGCTTAAGGCAGACCCTGCTAGTGAAGATACTGATAAGCTGAACTCACTCCAAATGAGGACCACTTAAATAGATCCATTGGCCACACATGTTTGTTACTAAATCACAGAGGATACTCACGAACCTCAGAAAGTAGCAATCCCAGATCAGATTAAGGCAGCACATTGGCACAGAGGTAGTGTTGTTGTCTTACAGCGGTAGAGACCCGGGTTCAAACCTGACTGTGAGGGCTGTCTGTACGGAGTTTATACGTTCTCCTCGTGACTGCGTGGGTTTTCTCCCGGGTGCTTCGATTTCCTCCCACGCTCCAAAGATATACAAGCTTGTAGTTTAATGGGCTTTGGTAAATTGTCCGTGGTGTGTAGGATAGTGCTACTGTATGGGGATCGCTGGTCGGCGCGGACTCGGTGGGCTGAAGAGCCTGGTTCCGTGCTGTATCTCTAAACTAATCTAAACTAAAAATGAAACTAAAAATCAGATAACCAACATAATCAAGTAATTCCAGGATTGGGAGAAGGATGTATTTGGGAGGGACAATCCCAGAGTAGCAATGTCCCCCATCTCCCCATTTGCACAGCCAAAAAGCTCCATTGTGCTTATAAATAAATCTTGAAGGCAGGTTGTGCAGAGAAACAAGGCCAATCTTGGGTGCAGGAGAGGGAATTGACCAAAGAAAGACAAGGAGGGGGGTGGGAGAAGATTCAGATTCAGATTCACATCCACATTTGTTGTCACAAGCACCAATTAAGGTACAGTGATATTTGAGTTCCCATGCAGCCATACAATTAAAAGAACACAACACGTTTAAAACAACAATAGAACTTAACATAACATCTACCACAGTGATCACTGTGATGGAAGGCAATAAAGTTCAGTCAGTCTTCCTCCTTTTGTTCACCCATGTTTGGGGCCTTGACCCTCCGTAGTCGCCACTACGGACGGCCCAATGTACAAGCCCTCGCGTCGGGATGATCGAAGCTCCAACGCCGGGATGGATGGAACACACTCTGCGGCTTGGAGTGCTTGATTCGGTCACTTTCTGCGGCTCCTCGATGTTATAGGCCACAGGCAGGCCAGTGGCTGGAGCTCTCCTCCGGCGATCCCCGGCAAGGGATCCCTGGCTCCAGGATGGTAAAGTCTGCTGCTACAAGCTCCACAGACCGCGGCTTCACGATGTTAAAGTCAGCAGGCCGGCAGTCGGAGCCTTTCTTTTGGCTCCGTGATGTTAAAGTCCACGCCCGCGCGCCTGCTGCTGAAGCTCTAGGCCATCTCCGGGAAAGGCCGCACCAATGCGAGTCAGGCCGCGAGGGAGAGCGAAAACGCGACTAGGAGAAGGCAAGTGACTGGAAACAGTTTCCCACTGTTCCCCCCCCCCCCCCTCAACCCACCACATAAAAACATACCGAGAAACATACCGAGAAGATGGACTTTGGTGGCATGAGCAGGGGAAGATGAATGATGGCAGGAATCCCGCACCGGTTTCATTAATGTGGCTGTGTTGTGGATTAAGCACGGGTGTGTTTAACTGCAGAGCTCATCCCTGGAGATGTGTTTGCCAGTGCAGATGATTGTCAAGGCCATGGTGGAAGGAGATGGTTGTTCTACTGTGACCATCGGGAAGGACTGCCAGGGAGTTGGTTATAGAAAGCCTGGGGACGTGCGTCACAAGTGGATGTGGGAGTGATCGGTTATCATGAAAACGTAAAGAAAGCACCCCCCAGGAAGAAGAGGGAAACTACAAGCACATAAGGAGCCAATGACA